>CP137683.1:20798758-21076258 GCA_037976565.1 Mesocentrotus franciscanus | reverse complement strand
CATTATTCAATATAGATAGCAATATTTATATACCGGTACTGAGATTGACTTAAATGAGGTTAATATATTTTGTGACAGTTTTCCGACTTTACATTATGTATTGTCTTAAAACACAAACATTTTGCCTCTATAATGAAATACATATACATGTATATTGTTTTGGTGAAACCCCTTAACCCCCTTTTCCTGAATAAAACAGTGTACATAGTCTATTGGTTCAGACCCAATTCAGACCCAACTAAATTTTCTTGCAAGCTTATTTGCAGGCACAAATCCTTTTCAGTTGCGTGCTGCGTGTAATATGGTCTGCACCATGAGACTAGACTGACAGCACACTGTATAGGCTCTGTGCTGCAGCTGCTTCGGACACAGTCGGAGATTGACAGAGCTATAGGCTCTCCTCAAAACTTTAGGAATTATGTTAAAGTGTGAAATTAGATAGAGTCTGTGCGTGCAGACTACTTGCAAGCTGCATATCTCTCACACCCCATCCCTCCATCATGTTTGACAGTGATGGGTTCATCCATGGACCTACTATGAAGTCCATGGTTCATCAGTCTCCAATGGAACATACCATTCTCACTAGGGGGTAGGAGGACCCCCTTCGGATTTTCAAGTGCCTTGAAATGATTGTTTAACTTTATCAACTACTGCTGGTGGCTTTTATGTCACATGCACTGAGCATAACATTTAGAGTTGTTTGACATGACAGAATACCAAAAAAAAAGTTGCAAAGTTAATTCAACATCTCACATACTACTGCAAAGGGATCACAAAGAATTTTAAATCAACTCAATCAATTAATGTCAATAGCCTATTGTGCGGCCTATATAAATTATAAATCATGTCCGGATTGTATAATAATTCTTGGTAATGTTTGCACAATTTACAAAGCGACTTACCAGACTATTGAGATTGCCTTGTGTTGATTTTGCGAAAGTCTCTGCAACCATGTTTGTTCCCGTTTCCTCAGCAGGCATTTCATTACACGGTACAGATACTCTTTTTTTTCTTTTTGTCGGCAATATCAAAGGGTCAGTATTTCTTAAAGGTACTATGTCCCATTTGCAGGCCAAAAAAATGAAAAGGTTAAATTTCCAACAGCATTTGAAAGACAGTACTAATTTAGAACTTCCCTAAAAAAAAGAGGGCTTGAAAATGTGGGAAAATAACGACTATTAGTTGTCGAATCGACTTAGGAGCTATAGAGCCAGTAAGTAATAGTCTGATTTTCAGACCATTGTACCGAATGGTCGTACGTTTTATGCTGCGCAAAGATTCAATCAGTTTAATTTTGGCCATTACAAGAAGTGGGTTATTGATGTAGACAAATGCTCATGTACCCTTTACAGCTCATTTTATGTATGTTATTACCAAAGATGAAAAAAGCCAGTCAGTCACTCAATAGTGTCTGACAGTGAAGTCTAGCAAGTAAACGGGTTTCCTTGCATAATTTGAATATTAGGACACTGCTAACGTTTAAATTTCACAGATAGGACATACACGACATATTCATAATTCCTGCAAAGTTCTAAAGAATTTGATGTTGGCTGCAAAAGGGACATAGTATCTTTAAGGAAAGCAAAGGTCAACTTAACTGACATTTATATAGTAGAAGCCATCGGCCAGCAAATGGTTATCCTTTCTTTTCATTTAATACCTTGTGTGACCTTACGAGTTACGACCTTACATTACTAAAGCTGCATACATATACCTTCAAGCAAAAACCATTTGTCTTTCTCACATTCCAGAGTTTTGTCACAAGTTGCTTGGCAACTACCCATAAACAGAATGAAAGACTCACTTCTCGAGTGTGGTCTTTTTTTTTAACGCCAGCTGAAACTCCACCGGTTTTTGCAGTGTAAATGCTCGCTCAAAACACCGGTGGACTATACCGGTTTTGGGTCACGCGAGTCTCCCCTCTTCCGTAATAACCCATGCAGAGCAGCGACGGGTAGCACATGCGCACATCTCACCAAAAAAAAACGGAATAAAATTTTGTATCGGTCTTCCAGTAGTCCAAATGGTAGTTCAAAAATCTGATGGCTTTTCAAACTTTTTTTCTTAAATGTAAATGGGATTATTCATGGGAGGGGAGATTAAACAAGCAATAAGATACTGGTAAGCCTATTGAAATAGATATGAGAACATTTTGTTTAAAAGGAAGTGCAAGATAGCTCTGTTGAACAAAAACAAAGTGTTCACCCAACCTTTCAATAATTTTATTGATAAGTAAGACCTCATGCCCTGGAAAACTAGAGCCTAGAAGCTGTGATATTGAAATTACTGTTATGTTTGAATTGTCCACATGACCAGAAAATTGATATTAATTAATTGAGATCCTGCTTTCATGGAAAATTAAATTATAGAAAAACATGGAAATATGAGTGTAAACCATCCTGATAATCCAGGCCATCGATTTCATGGACTAGAAGCAAAGTTCAGTCCACTAATTTGCTTCCTTCAATCAGGGAAGTTGCCAGGTCCTTTTATTTATTTTTGGGGTTGGGGGTAGGGGCTAGTAAGTTAACCAGAAATTTTCCTACAAAGCTTACACAAACAAACAGTGCTCATATTTTTAAATGTAATATGCTGATGAGGATAAAACCTAATCCTCAATTTTGTTTTGATTTGCCAACAAAGCTTCAATAATTAAAAATATGTTGACAAGAATTTTGAAGGGTAGGCTCAGTCACTCTCACTCCCTCTCTAGCATGATACAGCAATGCCCCTGCTATTACTTATATATTTGATATGAAAACAATAACACAACACCGTGAAATGAATCGAATCCTGTTTTCTACCTTCATATTTGCCCTAAAATTAATCTTTAAAACATCACATTTCATAATAAAATCAATTAGCCAAAGGGTATAGCAAAGTGGGCCTTACTTGTGGAAAGATTAATTCTGACACTTTATTGCGTGACAGTAATGTGACACTTCCCTCCCCCGGGACTTTCCATTTGTAATATGGGGGTTGCTATTCCACCTGTGGGGGTTCACCTTTTCACCCCCCTTGATGATTGTGCACTTGAATTCTGCCACGACCTCCAGGAGTAGGGGTCAAAGTCATAAATAAAAGACTGTTTGCTTGGGTTCGGAGAAAGAAAAACTGGGGGAGGATTCGTCAAACTTTACTCAGAACAAAGCGGATATTGACAAGTATGGTTAAGCAGCACCATGACCCACATGGACATCTTTTTTTCATTTAAAAGAATGTAATTTTGATTGAAATATGTTTATTAATTAATTAATTAATCTATTCATTTCATTCAGTTGGTAGTAATATTTTTGTGTGGTCTTTTCTTAGAAAGGGTTTTCAGGAAGGATTTTCGTGTCATTCTGAGATAATATCCATGGTTTAGACTTCTACCGGTATATATCTACAAGTGTACAGTAGACTATGGATACAATGTATAACCTGGAGAAAAATAATCATTTACCTCCTCTTTTGTTATTGAGAAGAAACAAAATTATGTTTAAGGTTTGTAAGTTAAAGGGAACCAAAACCTTCATCCTAAGTTACCTTTATTGTAAAGTTTAAACGATTTGAATAAGATTAGTGAAAAATTGAACAAAATCAGGCAAGGTATAAGGAAGTTAAAGCTAAAGAAATAACTTGTCACCAGAGGGCGATATTTAATTTGATGGCGTCATTTGTGGACAACTCTCCATGCCTTCTGATCATGGAATTTCATGTTTTTCCTTCTTTCTTGTGATTGAGATAATCTACTCCCCTGAAAACAAGATATAGAATGCAGAATGATATTCTACTTCACATTTTATGAATTAGGATATTGAACACAAATGAATACGAAGAAAGTGAAAGAATTGTGAAATTCCATGATCAGAAGGCATGGAGAGTTGTCCACAAATGACGCCATCAAATTAAATACCACAAATCAACACTTCTTTATACCTTGCCTGATTTTGTTCAATTTTTCACTAATCTTATTCAAATCGTTTAAACTTTACAATAAAGGTAACTTAGGATGAAGGTTTTGGTTCCCGTTAATGTTAGTGAGATGATTTCAAACAAAATTCTTGCATATAATTTTGCACATAGTTGTGAATGCGGTGTATTGAGTGGAGAGCACTTCATGTTTTGAAGTACATGTACATGTACTGTACTAACTGTAGTATAGGTCTTGTTTGATTGTTCTTTTATGGGACATGTCACATGTACTTAATTATGTGTATGTATCGTAATTATGGATTGTAACTTCAGAAGTTTCTTGAGTATTTTAATTGCCTCTCCAGTATTTAATTATGCCACTTTACATGGAATGATATTGATATGTTTGACCTATTAGACATATTACATACCATTAGGTTTCACATTTGTTGAACAAATGAAATCACTTTGGTTGATAGATGCTGGTTAATGGTAGTCTGTTGATGATTAGTGTCAAGTACATGTATATGACATAGTATTTCTAAGACCCCGTTCTCATTCACTTCATTGGAGCGGTCTAACTAAGACCCGTTCCTCAGGAGCGGTTCTTATATTTATATGCTAGATGATCAACCTTTTCTGATCGATTCCACGTTTCTTTCACAATGCAATCGCATGACCAGAACTGGTCTATACCTTTAAGCATACTCTCACAGTTTTCACATAACTACCAAACTCAATAACAAATCATAACTATTCTCATAATCATAATGATGCAAAAAAATTGTTGCATCAATGAAGTGAAGAGAGACAAAAAGTTGATATTGAGTTGGTTACTGATTGAGAAATATTGGCTGAGGATGATGATGAATTATGCTGATTTACAAAAAGTAACGCTTAGTCAGAAACAAGCCACTGAAAATACTTTAGTTTTCCTCGGTAACATAAAAATTTTAAAAAAGAAGAAAAGAAGAAAAAACTACTGAAAAGTTTCTGAAAGAAATTCGTCACTAATTTAGGTCTTAGGTGAGTGAGAACGGTCAAAGTGGTCCAGGAAGTGGACTTCTGGACCGCTCCAGAAGACCACCTCGGGAGGTGGTCTTGAGGAACGGGTCTTATTAAGAGCGGTTTGGACCGCTCTAACAATGAGAACGGAAGCGTACTTTGAATGGAAGTGAGCTAGTGACGCTCCACGAAACATGTAGTACGGTACATACGGTTTGTATTCAGCGCGAAAAATTGACCCGCTGACCTGAGCTGCCATAGCAACAAGACCACTTTGACTCATGGAGCGGTTTGAGCCATAAAAAACTGCTCGGAGTGTGAACGCTCGCAAACCGTTCCTCAAGACCCGTTCCTCTGGAGCGGTCTAACTAAGACCACTTTCAAAGTGAGTGAGAACGGGGTCTAAGAATACAATAGATATTGTAGCTACCGAATGAAAGATAGCTTGACATTTACTTTATACTACAGTGAAACCTGTCTATAAAGACCACCCAAGGGAGACGAGAAAAGTGGTCTTTATAGGCAGGTGGTCTTTATGTACAGGTTCCTATGTACATGTTTCAATGAGAAACCATTTTCAAGGGAAAAAATGTGGTCTTTGTAGAAAGGTGGTACTGGTCACTAAAGCAGGTTCGACTGTATGTGCTAGAATAGTCACTTTCAGTTTCACCAGTCTTCTGCTCTGATTTTTCTACTTTCTATTACAATAGTCTGCTATTAGTATTAGGGTTGTATTTCCCTTGAGAGGCAAATCAAACTCTCTGACAAATGGCAATTATCGTGTTCATCGTTTAAACATTTTGTTTGATTTGATTTCATATGATTTCATTTCGTTTATTTCCATTTCCAACAAAATAAAATAAAATACATGGGATTGCATTGTACATAGTAAAACAATGAAAGTTATCAATGTAGTTGTAATTGTAATTCGTTTACACAAATTACAGTGTACAACAGGCATACCGTAGAAAACATGTAGGTCATGGAGGGGACTGCTGAAAAGCTGGGCTTGTATAGATTCCATCCCCCTATAACTTATAGTTTATACATTGCTTGATCTTTGAATAACGAAAGAAAATACATATTACTGAAATCATGTATAGCCTGCAATGCTTGGGCTTCCAAATATCCCCTTTTCCAAGAGATGACACAAATATTTTCTTTAGATATGCAATGCATTCTAACCTCTAACCCTTCCTACTGATTGATCTACGACATTTCTTCAGGCTTTTCAGGACGATTCTCTCCTTTCCTCCTCGAGATAATGAATTTCACATTCCCATAGGCAGTGATCCGAATGTAACCTTGCGATTGATAAATGTCCATCTCTCATCTCGGAACAAAGCTTGACAATGTGAAGTATGCCATGAACTGAGGCGAAAATACTTGGATTATAAATAGTGCATTATTACCAGTACAAGCAATAGATTGAGGCAGGTCCTTTCATCTCCCTGATTGAGGCAAGCATTAGATTGAATATACTGGAATATTACAGTGGTACAATGTGCAAACTCAGATATAGAAAAGCATATAAGATATAGTACAGCAGTATATCACTGTAGTACAATACAGTCCCAGGCATAGAGAATCTTGATAATACAGTTAAAATCTGGTGTATAAAGGATCATAAAGGATTACCACGCCTTCAAGCTTAGCTTATGTGGCAATCCTTATTTTATGTTAGTATTAAAATGTAAGTGATTTACATTGATGATGTATTAATCTGTTTATTATCATGATATTGTTGTAATTAGTTTGTAACATTCGAAAAAGGCCATGAATTTAACTTAAATGAAATAAATCAAATCATATACTACTCTTCTTTGTTTGCCATGTGTAAATCACACAATTACACATATCGTTCAAAGTACATGCACGCCATGTCTTTAAGCGAAAAATACAGACTGCAGTAATGTATTTTCGTGGTACAATGTACAGTCCCAGGTATAGAGAAGCTCGATAACACTGTTGAAATCAGCTGTATATTCCTCTTCTTTCTTTTAAATTGATATAACCATCTAAACCATATCTTCTGCACATCTATGTACTGTACATGTATACATGTGTAAGCCTAAGGATCCTTTCGGACATAAGAACATAATGTACAGGGTGCCTTAGCAGTTGTAATATGATAAGTTAATATGATCAGTCAATATTGAAATGCAATATAACGTAATTAGATTAGGTAGCGTTCTATTTGCCAAGCGAGTAATGGAAATTACCTTTGCACCCATGGTGTTGGCATGATCGCAAAGATATGTAAGCCGCCGCCGCCGCCGCTGCGGTGTATATCCGATTTTCCTTTCAGTTTTCATTTGAAATTTGAACTGTCCTTTTATAAGTATCATCAACCCTATTCAGAAAGTTTACATCAGGACGAGAGGAAAGTTTGTTATTCTGAAATGATCAACAACAGGAAAAAAAGATAGGGGAGACATAAATAGCATAGATTACAAAGCACCACTTTGATTTAGCTTTACTGGTTTATACCAAATTAAAATTTAAGACTTTGTAGGAAACTTTGCAAAGAATTGGCATGCACTGTTTTTGTTGTTGTTATTTTTATCGGAAACAATTTATGATATGTTATCACATTGAAATAGGGGAGTGGAGAGCTCAAAAGAGATCTGGTCACGAAATGAGAATTGTTATGTGAACATTTCTGCAAGGAATCCTCAATGTTATCCTATATACATGTAGCTGGTATATTGCAAAATGGGCTCCATTGCAAAAAAAGCATTCATGTGCACTGAGAGCAAGAAAAGCGTTATGGTAAACTAATAGCATTTTCCATTATGTCAAAGTTCTTCTGTTTCGATCAGAAGACGACGGTACATAATACATGTCAACTCATTTTCAAATGCCGATTTGTGTGATCTTCATCAAAGCTAATCTTGAGCTCTGGTATGGGCATCTTTAATGTCGAGAGAACATGGCTATAATTCATTCTGGATTGTTTATCCTGCAGTAGATTGATTGTTTGAACCATAAAATAAAAACAACATCACAAAAACTTGCTGGAAATTATCTTCAATAAGAACCACAACTCTCATTTGCACATACTGACCTGTGTTAAGCACATGGTGTCGGGCCTACTTACCTTGATTTCCTTATCGTTCCAAGCTCATTACTCAGCCCCTATACATTTTCTACCAAAATTGTTCGGCACATGTCATTTATTTGTAATCTTGAACATTCAGTGTAAGTTTTGTTGGATTCTGTGAGAATTTATTTTCTATCATTACCAGAACTCAAGCTTATCTTCAAAGTAGTCAGTGCAACAAACTATTTGGAGCATATAGGATAATGAACCTTGGTTCTCCATGCTTAATAACACTGCAAAGCTCAAATGAAGCAGGGAAAGGGACATACAAACATGTAGTCCTATATTCAGATACTTCAAAGGATTAGTAACGCATCATAAATTCTTCAAATGGGGAAGGCCGAAAAGTGTGCTTTTGTATAAAAGAGAGAATAGGGATAAAGTGGTTTAACATTGGTGAGAAAAGATAATCTTTTGCTGTTTTGCATCAAGCAAGGCATGCAAGCTTCAGGTGCGTATACAATGTAGAGATAAATGTAGAGGTCATGTCACACTTTTACAAGATTTGATAACAATAACAATAAAATAGATCTATTTAAAAACTATATGGTAGTCACCAGTTTTTCCTTTTGGGCCTTCAGCACCGATTTTCTTCATGAACCAATTATGTTGTTATCTTGATCAAATTGTTGATATGTGACTGTCCCTTAAACTTTAAAGATAAGGTGAGTTCTGGTCATGCAAAAGGAATGTCAGAAGAACTGTCTGGTAGCAATTTGGAAACGTTGATTATGTTATACATTGGAATCGGTGTATACTGTGAAGTTTTGCAATTATCAAGTTCATAAGAAGTGACTAAATCTTGATGCATAGCACACAGACTGCACACAAAACTTGTATATATGGCACAACTATATATGGTCCAAACACATCACCTTTTTCTTGTCACATTTCAAACATGAGTACATTTGAAGAGCAACCCTTTGACAGGGACATTTCTATTACGACTTTCTTCCAAACTGACACATACATAAAGAGTGAGAAAGCTTGACAGATTTTTCACCTACCTGGTATATACTAGAACCCAGCCTTCTCTTTAATAGGCTATTTTTGTAATGTAATCTAATTTAATGCATAAATGTATGTTATGTGCCTCGATCGTTACAAATTATTTAATTCACCTGTTACGAATAGTTACATTTCAATAGTCGGAATGTGAATTGCATACATTCCATGTTGTTAGGTGGAAACAAGCCATAATGTTTGCCTACATGTATATGGTGCAAATAAACAATGAATCAGCCCCATACTCTGTATAATGCATTAAAAGTGGCATTCAGTTTTTCCCCAATTATGTGAATAAATGAGAACACAGCCGCAATGCGAATGAATAATTGAACTGATGTGTATTTTCCACCATCCCGTAATTCAGTGCATAATTCGACGCAACATTGGATTTCCCTGGCATTGATGGTAATGAGAGCCCCAGCTGTACAGCTCTCCAGACGTCACATTCGCTAAAAGGTTCTCTACTGAAACATATGTGTTTGTATGAAAAAGCCACCACAGCACCAGACATCATGCAGATCCTTTCTTGCACTTGCAGCAGTGTAGAAATTTAGCATTTTCTCTGTTTTGGGGGGCGTGTGTTTACAGCACATACAGGTTTTGTGTCTCTCTGGCATTAGAGTGTTACAACAGTATAGAAGGGAATTAACATGTTGACTCGAGATGTGCACATATATTATAAATGTGTAGCAATTATAGTCATGCTTTATCAGAAAATACATTCATGATGGAAGCCTTTAATCTGTTGTAGGCTTTCATGATGACACACTTTCATCTAGTTATCAGGAGTCATCTTATTTGAGTACCGGTAGTCAGATGTTTGAAATTGGTGTTGAATTTACATAGGATGCAATTCTACTGCTCTACCTTACTTATAAAAGATAAGCCATAACTCTACCAGTTATCAAATATTTTAGACACAGTGAATGCTGTATTAGTTGTTGCTATATCAGATTCAAGCAAGCTTAAGGCTATTCTAGAACATTTTTTTGGTTCAACACTAAAAGAGGTAGTATTAAAGTCCATTGGCTATATGTGGCCGATTCCCTGCAATGTTTCCCGTACGACACATGACATGACATTGATCCTCCTATTTCATCCATGAACGAAAAATCTCTTGATATGACTATGACAAATGTTAGGGTACCGGAAAGCATCCTTTTTCATAGCTCTCACCAAGCGATTCTTCATTTTTGGATGAAATATGTGTAAAACAGACATACCGTATGTCACACAGGAAACATTGCATAGAATTGCCCACATCAAAGACAAAGATACACAAATGATAGTTCACTTTCAATTAGAAAGGACATAATGAAAAAAAGGCTTTTCAAAGTACCGGTAGATGAAAGAGTATGAAGAAAAAAATCCTGTATTTTTAATGCAATAATTTTTTGGCCTTTGAAAATACACTCCACACACATCCATTCCCGTCATTACTAATGTATGTAAGGCAGGTTGGGTTGAAGGGACTTTAGAGAGTTCGGTCATGATTTTACGCTTAGCCTGTTCTATAGATACGTCTACCATGTGTGGTTATACAGTAGTACGGAAGGAATCCTTTACACAAGACTCTGCGGTGAAGGATAATGTGGGAACCAGATATGAACACTTAAGCCATGGACTTGTAAACTATAATTCCATGCTTAAGCTATAAGATTTGCTTTTCATGGTCTTTTTGACACAATATTATAGAAGGTGGAACTGGGGCTTTAAATTCATTTCCGTAAGGGTGCGTTTAAGCAATTTTTTTTTAAAGTTTGAATCACAAACATGAATCACAAATCAAAACGCTGTTACAAAACACAGTTCCTGCAGGAGATCGTTCAAGCGATTTTCCATCAACGCTGATTCTCGCTCATTTCAAGCCCAGCCACTGCGCATCACACTGCGCGTTTAACCCAGGAAGTATGGGTCAACTTCGGCGTGCGCTTTCTGAATTTGTTTACGGTCGACTGTCAACCAAACCGGAAGCAGGCCATGATAATGACGTCATAGAATCATGATTGAGATCTCCGTTGCGTTCAAGCGATTTTTAGCGACTGTGATTCTGCAGAATCACGTTACAAAACGCATCATTTTCAGCATTTCATGTTTGCGTTTTGAAACACGTTTATTTTTACGACTAACAAAAATTTGCTTGAAATCGCTTGAACGCAACCGTGTTTTAAACTAAACGTCTTTGAAAACCGCGTTTCTAGGGTGAAAAAGTGTCGCTTGAACGCACCCTAAATATAACAGGGACATTGATTTCTCTTGTAAGCTACATACTGTAGGCCTGCAGTGTGTCTGTCTGGATATTGATGCTGGTGTCAATTAGCTCCTGTGGGAAGAGGAATTTCAGGCGATTCCCTCAATACACGGCACCAGCTGCATTTACACTGCAACCCCCCAAAACGGTGATTTTTCTCATATTCCAATGTTACCGATTTTTTTGCAGTGTAAATGCAAACTTCGGTAAGATACCGATTTTGCTCATGTGACTCTCCTCGCTTCCGTTCTAACGCATGCAGGGCACCGACAAGTGCCGCATGTGGACTGCTCACCCAAACTTCGACGGTTTTTATGGGACTTTTCCAGTCGTGTAAATGGTAGTTAAAAAATTTGATGATTTTTCAAAATGGTGTCTGGGATGTGTAAATGGGCCTACTTTTGTAGTTTTAAACTTAAAAGTTAGTGAAACCTCAAAGTTTCAAACATGACCCACCAACAGTGACATGTAGACTCACATGGCACAACAAATGCTCAGAGTTTTAAACTACTATCCGGCAAACCAGTCGTTTTAACTACAAACAGGCAAAACCTTAAAGTTGATTGCGTTCGCACGACACATAACTTTGACTAAGGACCCCCCCCCTTGCAGCTCGTACTTATTTTGCTAACCTTAAGATCACTTGTGGTTTAAAACTTCAATTAAGCTTCAAGTTATTAAACTATGAGTGCATCTGCAGAGTCCTAAACTACGAGATAACCTTGGAGTTTAAAACCACGAGATAAACCTAAAGTTTTAAACTACAACAGTGCCATGTGAACATACACATGATACATGTAGCTTTTGACTGTATGGACCAGGATAATGACTTCAGATGTTCTGTCACTTCTCATTTCATCCAGAGATAGATGATGACCTTCTCAAGACATAATAGGATGTTCACAAAAAAAAACATGATCTTTGCAAATTTAATTCAATTTAGCGAAGGGTCATCTTTTAAAATTAAAGGTAGATTTTGAGTTCTAGTTACGAGGGAAAATACATTTCATGGAAGAAATTAAATATTACACTGAATGTTCACAAGTTGTAGCTACAAATAACAATTCCTTTGATTGTGTAGGCCAACTTGTATGAGGCACCTTTTGAATTCTCATTCTCTCATATTTGTATACATTGTAATACTCATTTAGTGACAATTAAGCCATACATTATGCAAAACTAGACATCTGTCAAAATGAGAGATTCAAAATTTTGTTGACATTGGGTTTATTTTCTTTAATCAGAATTTATTACATGTAGGTATGTTATCTTGTAGCAATAAAGTAGTAACTACAATGTGATTATATGTGTAGGCATATGTTCTCCATGATAAATCTACATATTCATCTACATTTGTTTGCAATAATGTTACGCTTGTGACGTTTTCTCTCTGTCTGTCTTACAGGTAATACAGGGATCTTGGACAAGTCTAACCAATGGTTCGGGGCAACGCTGGCTAGCTCAGGGCCTGATGGCCGCATCCTGGTAAGAAACCACACAATTTTATGCTTCAGATACTGAATTAAGGTGGTCCTAGACCCCGTTCTCACTCACTTCGTTGGAGCGGTCTAACTAAGACCCGTTCCTCAGGAGCGGTTCTTAGGTGAGTGAGAACGGTCAAAGTGGTCCAGGAAGTGGACTTCTGGACCGCTCCAGAAGACCACCTCGGGAGGTGGTCTTGAGGAACGGGTCTTATTAAGAGCGGTTTGGAGCTCTAACGTGCGAGTGTAAACGAAAGCGTACTTTGAACTGAAGTGGTCTAGTGACGTTGCGTGCGAAACATGTATTACGGTACATACGCTTAGTATTCCGCGCGAAAAAAAATTTACCCGCTGACCTGAGCTGCCATAGCAACAAGACCACTTTGACTCGTGGAGCGGTTTGAGCCATAAAAAACTGCTCGGAGTGTGAACCCTCGCAAACCGTTCCTCAAGACCCGTTCCTCTGGAGCGGTCTAACTAAGACCACTTTCAAAGTGAGTGAGAACGGGGTCCTAGAGGCATTCCTGTAAGGCTTTTTCAGTCTGGAAGTCTGTTAATTCCTCCATGTAATCTGATTATATTGATAACTAAAAGTGACTCGGTAACATTGTTGAAGGTTGATGAGAAAACTGCGTAATTTTTGTATGAAATGTTACTTATTATATTCCTTCTACTGTACTAACCCTCTAACATGCAAAAAGTCCTGAAAAAATTCTCAAACCACAAAGATGTATGGTTTTCTTTGAAGGAGTCACTGTGCAACACCCTCTAACAGTAAATTCTCCCAACCAATTTTTAATTTTCACAACCGTTTTTCCATGGAAATAAGACATAAGACAGGCTTTAAAAAATCTTTCAACTCTTGAATGTCAAGAATGGTATATAGAGCTGATTCATTGCTTTGTGACGATTTACATTCACCTAACATATATTTAAATTGTAATAATAGTTGGGAGAGTTAAGGAATTGATCAGATCAGTTTTTCCCAATTTTTATCATTAATAATGGTCTGTTTTCACTCAAACTTTCAAATTATCTTTAATTGTACATCTAGTATTGAAGTCACTACCTTAGCACCATTTTTCTCTCATCTGAACAATGTTACCAAGTCCCTTTAAGAACAATGCGACGGATGAACTCTAATCCTAACCCTGTGGTTCTTTGACATTCCCCAGATGATAGATCAAGAATATATTCTTAAAATATCAAATTGGGGTAAATAAAATGGAAATCATTTTCAATCGGTGCCTTGAAACCTGTAAAAGGAGTTGTATGACAATTAACAACTAAATTATTAATACCCCTTGTAAAACATTTTTCTTTTCTTCATAACTCAAGAATGAAAGGTGAACAGGTTCAATTAGGGCCTTTGTTGAATACCAATAACTTTTAATATGTCATATTTTCAAGAAACGTGGATCGGGACAAATAATTTGTTTACATATTTAAAAAATTAGAAATGTTGGTAAGGGTATGAGTAATTTAGTCAACTAGTCGTTACCTGTGTACCTATGCTCAAGTGAGAGTTTCTTCATAGGTTCTTTCTAACACTAGTCAAATTTCTAACTTTAACCTTGGACCCAACGCTATCAAACCCAATCCTAACCCTACAATGTTGAGCTTTGACTAAAAATAGCCAGAGCAGATGTTGGCTTACGCAAGACTTGGATAATTGCATAAAAATCATTGTCATTTCTTAATTCTGCCATTCTGACTGCTAAGAAAGCATGTGTATGGTTGCAAGTAAGCAACCAGGGGACCGACAGCTTTAAGTCCTCTCCGAGGCACTTGGTAATGAGGATTGATGCCTTACCAAAGGGCACTAGGGCATCGGCTTGGTTTTGAACCCAGGACCTCCCGGTTACGAGACCACTGCTCTACCGCTGAGCCATCGCGCCTTCTAATACTCTTATTATGATTCTATCTTTATAGGCATGTGCTCCTCGATTAGTCTGGCTTCAGACTGCCACTAGTTCCCCCACCGACAAAGAACGTGAGCCGACGGGAACATGTTTCGTCGGACACTCCAATTTCACCAACTTTGTGAACTACTCCCCGTGCCAGAGCACAGATAGTAAGTATATCTTCACTCCATCCAAGTTCGAACGAAAACTGAATTTTTTGTTGTGATTATTAAGGAGTTAGATCACAAACATTGGCTACCTACTCCATCATTGTTGCAATAAACCTGTAAATTATTAGTTCTCCAATTTCTGTTTTACTCAAAACAAATGGCAATTATATCATAATAACAATAATTATAATAATAATGAAACTTGTAAATTGCTTGCAAATATGCACAATACTTGTTCATTTTTCAATGGGTGGTATTCCGATAGCGCGAACTAAGTTAAGCTTAGCTTAACTAGTTCACACTTTTATGGAGTGCCTGTTGCCAACTCATTTTCCCTGTACAGATTATTTTAATCCTGCAATGAAAAGTGTCAAAAAAAATAATTTTGCAATCAAATGGGAAGAAAAAGATAATATGATTATGAACTGAATTTCAATAAAGTCTTTGGTAGATTATCTTTGTCATGATTATTGAAGGAGGAAGATGACACCTAGCATTCCATAGAAGTGTGAACTAAAATTCTTGTTTAGTCTGGACTTAGTCCCGGCTTAACTTAAGAGAATACCACCCAAGGACTTTAAGTTATTAATAAAAGATGTATATTATGTTATGTTATATCATTACATACCAAATTGTAACCTCACCAAATTAGTCGAAACTAAATGCCATCTCTGCTAAGCCTCCTCGCTATTTCCTCATTATGTGTGCATAACTTGCACATTGGCCCCTTTCCCCTTATAAACCCCTGATTATTACAAATCTCTTAATGTGTTATCAAGGTATTTTTAAGCCGTCTACTTTCTTCTCTGTAAATTGAACAATTTCAGCTGTTAGCTGCATGTTCGATGATTTGTTTTATCTCAATAAACCAACAACAACAACAACTTTCCCCCCCTCCTTTTTTCATGATATTCTTCTGTGAATACTGTATGCAGAAATGGAGGAATAATTTGATAACTTGATATCTATCGCAACTTTGTGCTAAAGAGATAGGAGTTTGTGCTTTGCGAAGGACTGGAGGACTTTCAATTAATCTGGATCAATCGCATCTTTTTGTAAAACAGAGTCGTGATATTTTCTTTGTTTGTACAGCTGCAATACACATCATAAATTCTTTGAGAACATAGTCTTCTATCTATCTCATTTTTTATAACATTCTCGCAAAATAATACCACCTACGATACCAATTATTCAGTCATTGCATCGAAGTTCACATGTTTCCATTCATAGAGGCATACATGTAGAAACAAAGAGAGCTTTAGCTGCATTCATTCAAATTGCGGAAAAATTACAGATTTTTTCGCTGTAGAATGCATTCTTTATGCATCAGTGATGATAGAATAATGCCAGACTTGTTTTGACTAAAGTCCATTATTGTATTGTTACAAAATATACCATGCCTGTGAAAGAAAATACTCGCAATTCCAATTGTGCATCATCCAACACAGTAATTGATGGCATTGAGCTTTGAAGGTGTGTTCACAACACAATGTTTATTACTGCCAAGTATGAAGGTTAGATGTCATTCATCGGAATCAAAGTATGAAAGTCCTTTGTCTGACTATTGGGGTATCACACAATTGTGCCAAAAAATGAAAGCATAACGTGGAGATATTTAAGTATGAAAAGCCTTGTGTTGTACTGCCTCAAACAATCAAAACACCTTTGTAATTTTATAGAGCAAATACCCGGTAGGGAATAAACTACCATGTCTCACATCTCCCAATGCCCTTAACCCATTGAATCTGGGATAATAGATTAGAGCCTTTGAGAATTTTTTTTTTTTTTTTAAGGGGCTTGAAGTTTGTATAACTTAGAATTTCATTGGTTTTTCTACTCAGAGAGTGTATGTTCAAAGATACAATACTTAAAATGTTAAGGTAATGTAAAGTTTTGGGAAATTTTGAAATTGGATGGATAGTAATTCTTTAAATTGTTGATATATTTGGATGCCCCTGTGGATGTATTATAAGGACTAAAAAATTTTGCCCCTAAAACAATTCTGCTTTCGAGCAAATTGAATAATCAAACAATTTACCGGTGCTCCCGATAAATTTCAAATATTTCAAATAGCGCCTAAGGCCATTCCATGGTAGCTGCAACCATGAAAATCTCAGAATATGCAGTTCTGATATATAATTTCCAAACGGGAATAGCAAATCGGTCGATTGTAGTCAAGAAAAATTGTTTTAAAGCTAAAGTAATATCATTCTTGAGAGGGCGCTATACAACATAAAAAGTTTATTATTTACAATTTCATCACTTTAGACTCGATTTCAACCGGGACAACGATCATTGAATATTGTAATATCGCATATGCTTTTGATATGTCCATTTGAACCAAATTCATGATCCCGTACCAAAACTTTGTAATACCTTTAACCAATTAGGACCAGTAAAAAAGAAAAGATTTTAAAAAACACCTCTTTCCCCAAAAATTGTATCCCACTTAAAACTCCATCAAGTGAAATGTGAGGTTCAGTCCCCCCCCCCAACAAAAACTACAACAACAACAACAAATCTCGTCCAGTGGCTCAAAGGGCCTAAGAAGTGAATTATGTTTTTTTAATTCATGACCCTGCATGCTTTAAAAGTAGGGGCATGCAGTGCATTAGAAAATATCTAGGCTCTTGATTCTCTCCCTAATTAACCATGACATCTTAGATTAGCTGACGCTTCTTGTTACAGCCTACATCCATCTTTAATTAGACTGGTAAACAACTAGGGACTAAGACGTAATTAAAAAAAATAAGTTGTAACTCACGTATCAGGCACATCCCTCTTTGGGGCTACAACCCTTACCCCATCCACTTTTGGCATAAATTTGATTTAAAGAAAATGTATCTGTTATTGTAAATATATGTAGGTGAAGAAAAATCTGTTGTATGTGCCAAAAACAGATCAACCTAAAACCAGTTAAAGGCCTTTAAACTTATGATCCTATAAGCTATATTGCAAAAAAACACACTTTCCAGATTGACATAGGGCTTTTTCATTAGAAAGACGATTGTTATTGAATGAATGCAACGTACTACGTACATTGTAATTGAAAACTGAAAAACGTGTACAAAATATTACTGTTTTCTATAGAGGACTAATTATTCAACTCATTCCTTTTTCTCTATTTCATGGATCATTAGAAAGACAATTGTCATTGGATGAGTGCAACTGCATTTTAAATGAAAACTGAAAAAACGTGTACAAAATATTACAATTTTCTTTAGAGGAATAGTTATTCAACTCATTTTTTCTCTGTTTCCCAGATGTTCCTTACCCCTCTGCTTTCTGTCAGTTTGTATACCGGTACGTTAGTCAAACCAAGAAATCTGACATCAGGTCGAAAGGAGACAGAACTAAAACTACATTACATTGAATTGCCATGATTTTTTGGCTTTGTTTTATCATCAGTCAGTTTAAAGTTAATTCAGCTGTGTGACTTTGGTTATAACATTGAACATGTTCACAGGGGTCATGGTCATTTAATTGAATTTTGTCTGTTTTTGTTCTTGTTTTGCAGGAGATCTGTTTGGATTTGATAAGATCACCCATTGCCAAGCTGGATTCAGTGCCCAAATCCCAAGCGTAAGTATTCCATGCTATTGCAATGAGGACCCGTATAGGGTGCGTTCAAGCGATTTTTCGAAGCTAGAATCACAATTCAAAACGCCGATACAAACACAGTTACTGCGGGAGATCGTTCAAGCCATTTTCCATCAACGATGACTCTCGCTCATTTCAAGCCCACCCAGGAAGAATAGAAATAGGCAGCGATAATGTATATAATAGATAATGACGTCATAGAATCATGATTGAGATCTCCGTTCGTTCAAGCGAATTTTAGCGACCGTGATTCTGCAGAATCATGATACAAAACGCATCTTTTTCAGCGTTTCATGTTTGTGTTTTTAAACACGTTTATTTTTACGACCAACAAAAAACGCTTGAACGCAACCGTGTTTTAAACTAAACGTCTTTGAAAACCGTGATTCTAGGGTGAAAAAGTGTCGATTGAACGCACCCTTAGACTGATGGATGAAAGGCTGGGGCCAATTTCCACATACCTTTGTTTTCTTTTGTAGCCTATGTTTTACTATATAGCTTCAGATCATATCTAACATGAAAAACAAATGTGTGAAAGTTTTTCCAAAAGCAAGATTTGAAGATGATTACTGAAAATTAAGAGTAGTCACTTACAACATATAACTCCTTCAACTTTCATCATTTTGTTTAGAAGTTTCCAAAACTATTCCAACCAAATTTAGAATAGATTGCCTTCAGGATCGAGAGAGAAACCAAAATAAAGGGTTTCGTAAAGTTTAAGTTCAGATCACAATAAGGATATTATGCTTCCATCAAATTTATAAAGGACTTTGCTTTCATAGTCGAGGAAACTAAAATATTATCTTTCAGGTTTGTTTTTATCCAAACCAAACTGAATTGGTTTTACTTTTAATTAATGTGTCACCTTCATGCCTGCATGCTCACCTTATGTTAGTGTTATATCCTTATCTAAACTGAAACATGTTTTCATTGCCATTGGTTTCATGGTCAAATCAAAACAAACATGACTAAAAGAAAACACCGATTTATGAGAAATTTCCATACTTAACAGCAATGTCACTGTAGGATTTTTTTCTCCTCTCTCAATAATGGCTATGTTAAAATTTGTATGTCACTCTCTTTCTGTCTCTCTCTCTCTCTTTCTCTCTGTCTGTTTGTCTGTCTGTCTGTCTATCTCTCTCTCTTTCTCTCTCTCTCTCTCTTTCTCTCTCTCTCTCTCTCTCTCTCTCTCTCATGGCGACTCGCTTATTCCTCGTATGCAATTGTAGAGGGGAGGGGACTGACGGGTAGGTAGATGATAATGATTCTTAAAATTTACTTGAAATCTCTTTGGTTACAGGATAACAGTGCATTGGTCATGGGAGCTCCTGGAAGCTACTATTTACAAGGTAAGGATCAGAAATTGTGATGATATATAGTGGACCCTTTCATACAAGAGTAGAATATTGTAAATGGTCATTTAATGGAAAGAAACACAAACAATGACAGCATAGCAAAAAGGGGCTCGTGTACACACAGGATTCATAGGGCCATATTCTACTAAACTTTAAACTGACGCTAGGCTGAAGCTTTCGTTCAAAATCACATTTAACAAAGGAAGTAAGTTTGAGGTCTAACTTTTCCTTTGTTAATTAAACTGTGATCTTAGACCCAGCTTGTGGTTTAATTGAATTTGTAGGAAACATATTGTACGAAAGAACATCATTGAAAAAGCTTGGTTAGGATGGCATACAAAATGTTTAGCTTGCCATGTCTGAATGGGGATTTGATAGGGTAGCAGAATGTTTACCTGAAAGTCATTTGGCATATTGAAAGGTAGAGAAGGAATGGGCTGACTTGGTATTACTTGGTGATAGCCACAACGGTCTTGTCTCACATCCCTCAGCATTCAGTTAATGTGTAGTGTTGAGCAGATGATCTAAGGTTTTAAAGGTACTATGTCCCATTTGCAGCCAACATCAAATTCTGTAGAACTTTGCTGTAATTATGAATATGTCACGTATGTCCTATCTGTGAAATTAGTTAGTAGTGTCCTAGTATTCAAATTATGCAAGGAAACCCGTTTACTTTCTAGACTTCACTGTCAGACACTACTGAGTGACTGATTGACTTCTTTTTTTTCTTTGGTAATAATATACATAAAATGAGCTGTAAAGGGTACATGAGCATTTGTCTACATCAATAACCCACTTCTTGTAATGGCCAAAATTAAACTGATTGAATCTTTGCGCAGCACAAAACGTACGACCATTTGGTACAAGGATCTGAAAATCAGACTATTTACTAAATGGATTGCAATCACTAAAGTCGATTCAACAACTAACTGTTGTTATTTTCCCACAAAAAGACATTTTCAAGCCCTTTCGTTTGAGGGAAGTTTTAAATTAGCATTATCTTTCAAATGCTAGATGAATTTAACCTTTTCATTTTTTTGGCCTGCAAATGGGACATAGTACCTTTAAAGGGCAATCCAACCTTTGTAATGAGTTAATTTGTATGAAAGCGGAAAAATAGGAGAACTAGGATGGCGAAAGTGTGATATAAATCCAGCCAATAATAATAAGGAAGTTATAAATGTTTGAAATAATGAGATCACTTTATCTATGCAAATCTCAAATTGGCAATTTGGTCAGTGGATTATGACGTATGCACGGATTACTCTCCCATTTATAGGAGAACTAGAATGGCGAAAGTGTGATATAAACCCAAAGGCAGCCAATAATAATAAAAAAGTTATAAATGTTTGAAATAATGAGATCACTTTATCTATGCAAATCTCAAATTGGCATTTCGGTCGGTGGATTATAACGTATGCACGGATTACTCTCCCATTTGTCCTGTACAAAAATATCAATAATTTATTTTTTCTCCTAGGCACTTTCTCCCTTCGGGCAATACACAACATATAGTATGGATAGCATACCATTGCAGGTCCTCTAAGAATAAAAGGCTTTCCTGACTTATACATTTTGAGAAAAAAAGAAAACATTTCAGTCATTTTGTTTAATGGAACAAATAGGAAGTTGTCTGCAACTACGTACTAACAGTGACATTACTGATTCAGCCAATTTGAAATCCCCATACCTTTAGTGATAACAATTTTCAAAAATTCATAACTTTCTTATTTTGTGTCTTATTTGGTTCAAAAGTTCACCGGTGTGCTTTCTATTAGATTAGTATGCTATTGAGGTTGGAAATACCTTTAATGGTAAATGGGGGGGGGGGCTCTTTCATGAAAAATTGTGATTACCGGGGTAGATATATTAAAGGCTACAAATCCACGAGACTGATGGTCGATGAGACCCAAAACCGATGGGACTTGTGTAAAGTTATCTGAGAATTCACTAGAACCACAGACATGTATTAAGTCGATGGCTAACTGTACTGTCACTTGGAATGAAAATGGCCATGATACAATATTTTTGATGTCGTGCTCTTATGAAGATTTTAATAGTATATATATACAAGTATATATTCTGATGGTATAACTCTATTATTGAATAAACATTTACTTTACTTGTATTAAAGAGAACTGTTGCTGGGCTAGCACCATGAGCATCCCTGGATGGTGTGTGCGCTCTATAAGTTTACAATATTATATATACAAAGCGAAATGTTTAAATCTAGAATAATCATTGTTGTTTTTTTCTGTTGCAGGTCAAATCTTTACCCAAAGTCTATCCACATTAAGTGATGTAAGCAACACACCTGAGCAAGCAGTGACCTTTGATAACAGCTACAGGGGTAAGTACATCAAAAGCAGTCCTGGGGGTTGTTTCACAAAGACTAAGATCGACTTTAAGTTGGACTTAACTATGGCAGGCCGTTCATACCACTAGTTCCTCTAACCATTCCTGGCATTGGTTTCTCAAGGGACGTACAAATGGTGGTCACAAATCTACCGAATTTACCTTTTTTGATAGTTCATTATTGAAGGAAAAATTATTATCTAAAGATCATAATTGAGAGACCAATGGTGGGAGCAACTAGTGGCATGAATGGCCTGCCATAGTTAAGTCCAACTTAAAGTTGATCTTAGTATTTGTGAAACACCCCCCCCCCCCAGGGCCCCGTCTTATAAAGAGTTGCGATTGATTTGAATCAATCGCAAGTTTGCAGTCCCCTATCTCTTATGTACATTGATATCAATCGCAAAAGAGTTGTGATTAAATGCATCTTTTTATAAGACGGGGGCCCAGGTATTAACAAATTAAATAAACCGAAATGAACCAAAACGAACCAAAATTAAACAAGATAAAACAAAACAAACCAAACAACAAAAGGAAACCACAACAATCATAACCAAATGATTCTCTTTTTTTAATCATATTGCAAATTAAGTATCACCAGAATTGAATTAAAAATTCTAGATAAACATTACCAAATTAAGATTAGTCTTAAATCCTTTTGCACTGTGATATATTCATCATGAAGTAGTTAATCCAGGATTTACGTGATCGTTTAATCTGTGGTTTTAGAAAGGAGAAAAAGAACCAAGTCAACATGGTTTAGCTCAAGGATGTGACTTCAGTTTTAATTCAGGAAGAATGAAACATTCTGTAAATCGTTTGTTTTGCAGCCAGGAAATATCAAGTTATTTTAGATAATTGGATGTGAATGATGAAATGCAATAGTTGTGAGAAGATCAAATGAAACTTAATCCGAGGCCGCATGTAATGTTATTTTTATTGAAGTCATGTTTTATGACCTTATTTCAATCCGTGCATGGAGGCATTTTGAATTCAACATTTCTCACCACAAAGCCCTCGGAAGGTTTCCTGAAACACACAACTTCTCGGTTCATCTATATACAGCATGTTGGAACTCTGTAATTGCCATTTAATCAATTTAATTCAATCAAGCTTCATCAAGATTTAGTTAATTGGATTTTAATCCAATTATATCATATCAGCCCTTACTTGATTAGAGGAATTTTGAGGTTGAATCCCTCCTTTCAAGGCATCGTTTAACAATGCCAAATCTGAGATGCATGGCCCTACGTGTTATCAGCGTCTGTGATATGGTGTAATATTGAAGCCCTAAAAAAAATTGCGCTTCAAAATGATCATGAAGTGCCTCAAAAAAGTAAAAATCTTTGAGTGACCGGTTTTACCGTAATCGTTTTCCCCAATAGACTGTAGTTTTATGAAAACCATTAGGAAAACGCAAAATTTGGTTTTGATTTCCAATCATAAATATCTTGATAATCAGACAGGCGATCGGCTTGTAAAATTCATGTGGTTCCTGATGACTGACCTAGAGGTTTATAATTATCATTGCAGCATGAGCTTAATCCAGGATTTTGTTTCAGAATCTGAGACAAAGTTACCCAATCCCTTTAAGGAATGAAAATGTAGGCAACTCTACACACAGACACAAAGAGGCCTTGATTAAAAAGACAGCGAGTCATGTTAGGAAATGGTAACACAAGATGATGCACAGAAAAACATTAAACATGAGGATTATGTTTTGGCAAAAACAATAACCAGTCTTCCATCCTTCAGAAACACAGCTGGTGAAACACATCTAGCATTAGTGATCATGAGCATGATTAGGCAAAAAAGAAAGGGAAAAAAAGAAGACCTCAACATGCATGTTTCTGTTTGCAATCATGTCAAATGACCTTATTATCATTTGGCACTCAAGCCTCTATCTTTCCAAGTAAGTTCGCCCCTGTCTACTCATTGCTAATGTTCCATTTCCGTTTCAATTTGTTTGAGTGTGATACCCCCATATCATATCATGTTTCATTGCCAGTTCTCATTTAGATGTTTGCTTAAAGGTAAAGACCAGTTTTGGAAACGCCCCTCTCTCAAAAAAATGAAATGGAAGCTCTCATTACCAATCATGTGAAAGACTATGCTTTGACTAATACGTGATGATACAAATTTTGCTGGGAAAGTCGGGAAACCGCCTACTAATTGATATATTTGGTAAATTATTATATCTATTGGGACCAAATAGATATCGCGCACGTGGTCGCGTAGTCCCATATACATCTTTCTGTGTACAGTGCTTGTAACTTTACCAAGATTGGGCCAAATTTCTTATCATTTTGATGATTCCAGAACCTTGCAGTACACACCAATACTTATATGCTAGATGATCAACCTTTTCTGATCGATTTCACAACGTTTCTTTGACAATGCAATCGCATGACCAGAACTGGTCTTTATCTTTAAAGGAAAGTCAACGAGCCTGAAGCTCTGGTTGTGCAATTTCATAATGAAAGAAACAGTCTGGAAAGTACTCAGGAAACATTGATTATTTAGTACGGTACATAAGAATTGATGTACACTGTGAGGATTGGAATGAACAAAATGAAAAGAAATCGATGTATCCTAAAATCATATGTACCATACACAGAAATGGGTACATGGGACACACGAAGGTTGGTCCAAACTCTTCAGCTATCTGGAAGCAATTGGGAAACATTGATTATGTAGTTCATAAGACTTAATGTACACTGTGAGGTTTGGAATGATCTCAATGCAAAGAAATCGACTTATCCTAATAATCATATTTACTACACACAAAAATGAATACATGGGACACACAAAATTTTAGTCCAAACTTTTGAGCTATAATTTCATGTTTCACATTACAGCCTAGGGCATTTTAAGAGCAAGCCTTCCCAGGAGAATTTTCTTCCAAACTGACTGACATTGAATAAGAAAGCTCACAATTGTTTTTTTAAACCTATCCCAGAATGCAGCCTACTTTTTATTACTTTTAACATACATTAAAGATGTAAAATGATAATGAAAAAAAATCAATACTTCACTAGTATGCACTCTGTAGAACCCTAAGTTACAAATCAAATTTAACATAAAAAGAGAATGTTTTGGGACAAAAAGGAAGGAAGTTACAAACCTCTCATGCATATGATATGAACATCCTTACCACAAAATACTCATATATACTTTTGATAATTGATTCACTCTTTTCTTGGTATTGGCTACCGGTATGTTGAAATAAGAATTAGTAATACAGTAGGCAGGAAACAAAGGACTTGTTACCAGGCACGATCACGTGTGAACTAATCAATTAGTTTTACCCCTTTGCCAAAGTCATGTTGTGGTCTAGTGGATTCGTCACTGGACTGTGAATCACATGGTTCATGGTTCAAGTCCTGCTGCGGCACTAACGTCCTTTGGCAAGATATTATTTGAAAAACAGCTTATAGCTGACAAGGGCAATCCATCCCATGCGTGGAGAATACATTTGCCACTCTCCGCCCAGGTGTAGTAAATGGGTACCCAGTAGGAAGGCATTCCTTGAATGCTTGAGCGCCTTCTCATGGTAGCTCGACTAAAGCTGGTGTAATAATATGATTGCAGGGCCCTCAGGGAGAACAGTATATGAGGCTTCCCTCGATACATTATTATTATTATTATTATTATTATTATTATTATTATTATTATTATTATTATTATTATTATTATTATTATTATTATTATTATTATTATTATAAATATGATTATGATTATTATTATTATTATTATTATTATTATTATTATTATTATTATTATTATTATTATCCTATTATACCCTAAATTGACAAAATCAAGAAGTGTTTTCAAAATGGTAGATTGGTATATGATTGTATGTTGCTCAAAAAAAAAAATTCTTAAAGGGATTAGGTATCTTTGTCTCAGATTCTAAACAAAATCCTGGATTTAGCTCATGCTGCAATCATAATTATAAACGTTTAGGTCAGCCAGGAATCCCGTGACGTTTACAAGCCGATCGCCCGTCTGATTATCAAGCTATTTATGATTGGATTTCGAAATTTCAAAAACTGTTTCCCAACGGTTTTATAACACTACAGTCTATTGGGGGAAATGAGTAGGGTAAAACCGGTCTCTCGAAGATTTCCACTTTTTTGAGGCACTTCATGATCATTTTGAAGCGCTCTTTTTTTAGGGCTTCAATATTACACCATACCACAGATGCTGATAACACGTCTGGCCATGCATCTCAGATTTGGCATTGTTAAACAATCCCTTTAACAAGGGGAAATGGAATATATATTATGTAGCTGGTTTTCCATTAGGCCTACTTTAATTTACCTTAATTCAATACAAAAGTTATACATGTGGATATGTTTACATATATTTGACTGCGTGTATTTTATATGTAGTGGATGTTTACATACAGTGATGTTCAACTGTCATGACTCATGGGACAACATATTATGCCTATAGTTTGTTCATTAATTTGAAGAAAAAATAATTCCACATGGGTGCACATAGATATTGCAACACAGTTAATTGCCATAGACTTTCATTATTCATTAAATAATTGCTTTTCTCGATCAGATAGTGAATTGATGATATCATTGTGGTTAAAACCAATGTGGGAAAAGTGGGATACAAGTATACAGAATGGAAAAATTAGATCTCGTTTGTAACTGTCACAGAGAGTTTTTGCACCAGATCTTTTGGTGCTCAATTTGGTTTGTTTTGCCAAACAAATAGTTTGAAGTTGATGGTGCGAAAAGTGACCCCAACCTGGGGGATATGCATGATGATTAGACTGTTAGAAGTTCCGGTGGTGTAACGGCAAAATACTGTCTGTTTGTATTTGTATGTGTTTTGTGTTGAAATGTGCTATTGTCTCTTTTGATAGCTAAATTATAAATTTTCTTACAGGAATTTTATATCAAGAGGTGATTGAGTACTTGATATAAAATATTTCATACATGATTATTACAATGGTGTTTTAATGTTCGAGATTGTATTAAGGACTTCTATAATGTATTAGGCCTTTACCAATGATGATAACTAAAATATGAAAAAATGACTAGTATTATTTGACTGAAGACAAGAATTATAATAAAAACTTACATAACATGATTTGGTAATGATTTCTAGTTCATGTAGTTTGCCATATATCATTCAGGTGGTGATAAAAATATACATTTTGCCTGATGTTGAGAAAATGTTCATTGCTTTAGACTAATAATCAATGTCTTTGTTCTTCTACAAAATTCAGATTTTCTATTATTTTTAGTCATTAACCTGTTATTCCTAAGGCCTGGGTACATGCATAAACATACATGTATATCCATACAGGAACCTCTTTTGTTTTGTCAAGCATCATCAGTTTCTTCTTCACTCCCACGGAGATAGAGTTTCATATTTTATGTTACTTGGCATTACCTGTTGGAAAACAAAATAGAAATAGATGAATTATATATCAACGAAAGTCTTATAAGCCTCAAATTACAATGATATCAATTATATGCTATTTCAGTTTCTGTCAAAGGAGTAACAGCTCTCTGAAAACTCGAAATTTAAAGTTTGAAAATTGGAAGTTGTCAACCTAAAACAGTATCATCAATTCTTATGTACTACATACAAAACGTTTCCCAATTGCTTCCAGATAGCTGAAAAGTTTGGAGGGGTGCGGAAAATGAGGTTTTAATTTGCTTTTGTGCAATACTGAAAGGGAAACTATTTTTAATTCCTTCATATTTGTATTCTATGTTCATTCAGCTTTCCATTGATATAAATTTTCATCAGGTAGGGTCTTTAAAGGTAAAGACCAGTTTTGGAAACGCTCTCTCAAAAAATGAAATGGAAGCTCTCATTACCAATCATGTGAAAGAATATATTTGGACTAATACGTGATGATACAAATTTTGCCGGAAACCGCCTACTATTGATATATTTGGTAAATTATTATATCTATTGGGACCAAATAGATATCGCGCACGTGGTCGCGTAGTCCCATATACATCTTTCTGTGTACAGTGCTTGTAACTTTATGAAGACTGGGCCAAATCTCTTATCATTTTGATGATTCCAGAACCTTGCAGTACACACCAATACTTATATGGTAGATGATCAACCTTTTCTGATCGATTCCACAACGTTTCTTTGACAATGCAATCGCATGACCAGAACTGGTCTTTCTCTTTAAAGCCAAACATTCTCAGGCAAGGTCTATGATAATGTGGCTATTGAAACTAGATGCATCTGTGTGAATGGCATAATTAACTTAAGTGGTTAATACTTTACTTCTGCTTACTTTCTATTGACAAGGACACATTAAGGGAGTATTTATTTATTTTACTCTTGTATTAGAGATTGACCGAGTAAATTAGTTTTGAGAGAGTAATTAATAGTCATTAGCCAGGAGCAGGTTATTTAAAAGGCATTACCTATAGCCATTGACAGATAGTCTGTAATGATCTGTCATTCATTTTAGTGTTGAGTTTTCCAGGTGCTCTATATTAATTACATGTATATTGTTTGACTGCTTGTTGTCACAGAGCAAACAGTAAACTTGTTGATTATGAAAATTTTATGGTATAATTTGATTGGAAATATAACTTTTTTTTTATTGTTCTACCCAACTCTCTCATTTTCTTCTTATACCTATCTCCCTCTTTCTCTCTTTTTGTTATCTTGTTCTCTTTGTACTGCCTTCTTTCTACTTCTCTCTCTCTTCTCTTTTCTTTTCTCTTCTCTCTCTTCTCTCTCTCTCTCTCTCTCGCTTTCTCTGTCTCCCACTCTGTCTATCTCTGTCCGCTGTCTGTGTGTCTGTCTCTCTCTCTGTCTCTCTCTCTGTCTGTCTCTCTCTGTCTCTGTCTCTCTGTCCCTCTCTCTGCAGGTTATTCCCTCGCTCTTGGTGACTTCAATGCCGATGGAGCTGAAGACTACGTTGTCGGTACACCTAGGGGGCAGTCTCTTCGGGGACTGGTATGTTATTATTTATTTAATTAAATATTTTTTTAAAGGAAATAGATGGCAATCGATTATGGGATTTAACTTCATTATGTGGTAATTTTTTAACAATTCATCAAATTTACTTGTAATCAGTCCATTGTGATATTATACAAAGAAAATAACAAGAATCACATAAATATTAATTTATTGATAATTGCAGCAGTTTTTTCCTGCACAGAAAACAGAAATGATCAAAAATATTTTGCTTGAAATTTTCCACAAAAATGTTATGGTAGATACATGTAAGTTAACTTCATACTAGCTGTAAATCATAAATCATAAATAATACCTTTGAAGCCTAATAATGGATATATTGTAGCCGAGGGTCACCTGCTGATTTAAGATCTTAAAGATCTTCGGCCAAGCATGAGGTATCCATTACAGTCCCTAGGCAAGCAGGAAAGAGCTCATTGAAGACATGGTGCAAGGCGGTGTCAGAAACACCACCCCTGCAGCGGAAGAAGGGTGGCAGGAGTTATGTAATATTCAAATCACAAACATCCTTCTAATCTTCTGGCATGATTTTCATGTGTAATATTAGTGAGGTTCACACAAAGTTAAAGTTTTGGTTAGGGTTCTAAACGCTGAAGTTGTCTTGTAATTAGGGACCGTTTGGATGCACTCGTGGTTACAAAACTTTACAGTAACTCAAAGTTACAAACCATGTCATATCTTAAGCTTAGCACAACAACTATGAGCAGTGGGGGGTTCTCACTCTAAACTATGTGCCATGTGGATGCAAGTTAAAGTGGATGCTTTCTCTGGCTTGTAGTTAACTTTGAATACTTGTTGTTTGGGTCCTGTGTGAACCCTCCCAGCGGTTAGTGGATTGTTGTTTATATCTTTGAGGTTTCCCAAACCAAAGCCGGTTGCAATCGGGATGGTAGTACCGTGCGAACGTACACGTACATGTAGCTATTGAGGCTTAGGGTGCGTTTATCGGGTCTTGCCATCAGATATGTACAACTCGAACCCCACTTTTGAACCCCACTATCGAACCCCACTATTGAACCCCACTATCGAACCCCACTATCGAACCCCACTATACGAACGTGATTTTCGGGATGTCGCGTTTATCGTCTCTTCACGGATTCAAAATAAAGGCCTTGTCCCTGCGCAGCTGCTTTGCAGATTAGCCTTGGAAGGTCCATAGAGCTATATGAGAAGGTCCGATTTGTATGTGGGGTTCAAAACAGCTTTGCGTTTATCGTGTCTCGGAAACGTGATTCTGGCTGTATGTCACATTCAAAACGCACTTTTTTCGGCATTACAATATGCCCATATCTACAGACTTTTGAAAAAGGCTTTGCGTTCATCGCCTTAAAATTTGCCTGAAAGACGTTTGAAAACGCTGATTCTAGGCAAAAATTTGGTCGATAAACGCAACCTTAGTAAGGTAGAGCATTAAGGGCTAGCAGAAGTAAGAGGACTGGAATTTCTGCAGATGCTGCAGCGATAATTGAGAAGAATTCTAAGAAATTCTTCTCCATCATAAAGAGGAAATATGAGAATACTATGAAGATGAAGGGATGTATTGTTGGAAAAAAATACAAGGAAATATTGTTATTTTTCATTTTTCATAGATATGTGATTACAAATTATCCAATGTTGTTAACAAAAATATTTTGTTTTTCTTTTACAAGATATGAAGTTATGTTTTCACTATTAACATCATTTTGAGTTGACCAACTGGCAAGTTAGATATGTATTCATAATTTCATGTGGGTACATAATTTTAGCACAACCCATGGTTGCATACAAAAATTGTAGCTATGTTGGGCAAGCACCTGTTGGGTTGTCAAAGGCAACTTTTAAGAATTGCAAACTTACTTCATTGGATAATACTACAGGACTATGGACACAAATACTTTCATCACATTCACCAGTAAGCACCGGTTTCAAAACTGGAAACTTTTATGGTTTCCAGTCCTCGATTTTTACAAAACAGAAGCTTTTAACGAATCATCGATGACCACCAATTTTGCAACAAGTATTTCATAACATCATATCTTCTACATATCTGTAGCACTCACAAACTTTGCAACGTGCACAATTTTCTTATTTCACTCTCTTTTAAAATCCATTCAGGTGGCCATCTTTGACCAGGCTTTGAATCAGATCACTTCTGTTGTTGGGGAACAGATAGTCTCATATTTTGGCTACAGTGTTGCTTCTGTTGATGTCAATGGCGATGGGTAAGTATACACTTTATTAGCCCACAGCAGGTCATAATTCAAAGGTCGAAAAGAATTAGCTTTGCCTCCTCAAATTGGCAGCCAATAATCTATCTTTCGCTCTTAACAATCTTTAACCCTTTAGCAACTAAACCTCCCGAAACCGCCCGTCCGTTTTCGTCTGTTTTCAACGCTATAGTATCCGTTCTAGGGTCTACCATGATAATGTTATACATGTGTAATCCTTACGATGTCTACAGTAGGATTCTGCATAGAAAAATAGCGCATGATTCATATTATTAATCAGAACAATGTCGAAATGAGAGCAATATTGCAACATCTTCCAGTGAGTAATAGGCCATTTTAACAAAATCTCTAGTCGCTAATGGGTTAAGAAAAATTAAAAAGGGAGTCACACAAACATAACTTTTATTTGGATTAAAATTACAGGATGATACAAAAAGGCTAATTTGTAAATAAAAGTATTGATTATGAATTTAACTTTGCATGGCTGAATCTGATAGTTTAACAATTATACTTTCAATGGAATCATTCCTATTCTTGAATGGTACAATATACTGCAACGAAAAAAAAATGAACTTGAGTAGTTTTGCAAGTTGTTATCATGCACCCATTCATTCCCATTTTAATTTGGATTATTTTCCCCAATCACTTTCCAATCATTATTGCCTCTCATCTCTTTTATCTTCCTCCTTTCCTCCTCATCAACATCATCACTTGAACCCTCACCCTTGACCTTGTAGCCGTGACGACCTGCTGGTAGGAGCACCCATGTTTACAAATCGTGAGCCAGCTACAGAGAAGTGGGAAGCAGGACGGGTGTATGTGTATCTTCAGGACGCAGATGTAAGTATACTGCTATAGTCCATTTACAGATTTTAATAAAAAGAAAGTAATTAGTCTAGGGCCCCGTCTTATAATCAAGGATATCTCTTCAAAATGCCTGGTTACCCTCATTTTTTATTTCATATTCTGATAGATCATGAAGTGTAGATATGATTTCATACCAAAATGTTGGTATGGATTCTGACTAAACATTGTCGGAATCGTTTTATGTGAAGAAGACCTTACTTTATTTGAATGGGATACCTGCCCCTGCAGGGCCTGCAGGGGACTTGGGAGCAGCACCCCTAAGTTGCCCTAGTGTTCCAATAAATCCTATGTTCCTGGTGCAAAGGGGATGGAAGCTAGGTCCCTTATTGCAAGGCCCCTACTTTCATCGGCTCAGGTGAGCGTAAGGTCTACGGTCCTCTTGTTTTACCGGTTGATTCCATTTATGCATCTGTAGATAATTGTATGTTGTGTGCCTTTTGTTTTTGACTTTGTAGACTTCTTTAGGAGCACCTCAAATGCTGACAGGAAAGAAGATCAGGGCTCGCTTTGGCTTCTCAATCACATCCATTGGTGACTCAAACCAAGATGGATTTAACGGTAAGATTGATAACAATAATTATAATGATGATGATGATGATGATGATGATGATGATGACAATGTTCTTGATTTGCATTGCGTCTAATACATGTATGATGTCTCTAAGCGCTTTACAGACATGATATCCCCCCGGTCATATGGTTCAGGCTTTCCTGCGCACAATTTATGCACATTCTCCACTCCCTGAGGAGCATATTCCAGCCAGACACCTTTCATGTAGAGATACCCACAATGCTGAACGAACCACAATGACTTACGCATCCTACTGGGTACCCATTTGACACCTGGATGGAGAGAATCAACATGTACTGTAGGTTTTATTCTGGGACTTAAAGATAAAGTTGAGTTCTGATCATGCGATTGCATTGTGAAAGAAACGGCGTGGAATCGATCAGAAAAGGTTGATCATCTAGCGTAATAAGTATTGGTGTGCTGCAAGGTTCTGGTATCATCAAAATGATAAGAAATTTGGCCCCGTCTTGGTAAAGTTACAAGCACTGTACACAGAAAGATGTATATGGGACTACACGAACATGTGGCATAAAAATCCGTCCCGTTTTTTATGCTGTTGCATGCCATATTTAGAATATTATGGCGTTTGAAGAGCAATGCTTTTCAGGGAACATTTTGTATCTGATGTTCTTCCACAATTGCATAATAACAATGATAACGCTCACAAATTATTTTTCACCTCTTCCCAGAACTCAACCTTCTCTTTAAACTCTCGTGACAATGGTAACTCTACAGGAGTGACTTTTAAAGTCATCCTTGCTCAAGACACAATTCAGAATCAAATCCTGATCATTCTGTAGACAAACAGTGAGCCAACCATTTAATAGTACGTACACCTTTCAGGACTTATAGAGCTTAACAACAAAGTTTTCTTACTATTCCTTTGTCTTGAATCCAGATGTTGCCATTGGAGCTCCCTACGACGGTGAGGACAACTCAGGAGTTGTATACATCTATCATGGCAGTGCAGAAGGACTTAGACCGACAGAGTCTCAGGTAAGTGGCTCAGTGCAAGAAGGTCTTATTGCGGTGATGTGACCTTTGCCCTGGGCTTTGTTGCATTAAAGATACATTCATGTATATAGAGTTATAGGGTTGTAATTTCAATTCACTTCAATGCAATGTGGTTTATTACAAATACAAAGTAGTAGTCCAGGGACTAATTGCACAATGTTTACAATTTGAAAAATGGTCCTAAAATAGGATCATCAATCAAAACAAAAAAGACAATTAAAAGAAGTTAAAGTACACAATCAGTACAAATCAAAATCACACTTTCATACAAGTATTAAGCTTTGGAAATTTAAAGTTCATCGTTATGCAAAACAGAAGCAAATTTTTTGGGAAAGGTTTATGGTTTGAGATAGGGTTGCAATAGGATGTTAGGTTATGGTTTAGTGTTAGGGTTGTGGACGCAATTGTGTTTTAGGTTAGGGTTAGGTGTAAAGTTTGATCCAGGGTTTGAATTACGAATTTAGGAACAAATAGGAATCCTAAATAGGAAATTGACCATGTAGCAGTTTTCGCTTGAGATTATTCATACGGCAGGTCAAATAAAATTGTAATTTATGAATGTCAAGAGGAAAAGGGTTATTCAGATCTTTCCGAAAGCATACAACAAACTACTTGACAAATCTACTGTTCCTTCTAGTGGGTAAATTGCTATAGGTAAAAATCTATGCCCATAAAGCATGCCTCTCCTCTCTGCATTACGTTAGATCTTTGATTTTCATCAATTCATTTCTGCTTCTGAGTTAAGCTTACTCCCTTACACTAATAAAACACCCAAGTTTCAATTAATTCTATATCTACACTGAATCCATTTGAGAAGATCGACACAGAGCGAAACTGAACAAAGCTACAGAATCTGGGCCTTGTTTCACAAAACTTGTTATCAATAACAAATGCTTAAGTTCTATGGCAAATTTGCTCTCGGCCAATCAGATGCCACGATTTTCAGTAGCTTATAATAGTTATTGGAACTTGTTATTGATAACAAGTGTTATGAAACAGGGCCCTAGACCACCCACAAGTAGAGTTTCCCGTACTAATCACTGACACACATCTCGATCGCAAGCCTGCCATATATATCCTAGACCCTCCTACGTGATGTGTTGGCAAAAAGAATGCAAGATCAGTCGCTTGCCAAGCCACAGAAAGTAGACAAAGTTACCAGAATTTTGATTTGTCCAAGATAATTTTTTCTTCTGAAAAGCTTCAGTTCCAAACAAAGTGCGGTTGCAAACTTGAAATTTGATTACAGTGTGTTCATACTGTATATTTAGAGATATCCCTAAAATAATTTTTCATGGAAATCTCTTTGTTTCAATCAAAAGTCAATTTTCAAACTAGTTAGTGTGTTTATGATGCATTCAGACTGTTTTTTGTTGTTGTTGTAGACAAATGGATACATTTATGGGATTTTGAATGAAAACTATGTCTTCAAATTTGTGAGAAATGCATAAAGATAGCTACTTCTGAGAGTTTTTCAAGCCCTAATCTGAGGAGGCTATTCTGGTCACAAGCTGTTCTCTATTTGTCTTTGACAAAAATGCCACACCGCTGTCTAAAACAGTCTGGAGTCCTTTTCTGAACTGACTATTCCTGTGTACAAACTATCTGGCCCTTTTCGGAAATGTGTCGAGAAATGCCATAAAATTCCTAAAGTGAAACAGTCTCAACTCTTTATCTGAAATGGCTGTTCCTGTAAACAAGCTGTTCTTTTTTGAAACCGACAAGAAATGCCATAGAAATTCGTAAATTGGAACAGTCTGAAGTCTATATCTGAACTGGCTATTCCTGTTTACAAGCTGTTCTTTTTCAACACTGTCGAGAAATGCCATAAAACTGCCCAAATTCGAACAGTCTGAAGTCTTTATCAGAACCGGCTATCAAGATTTAGGGGAAGAAATTACAACATTTTCTCTATTTTCCTGCTGAGACCGATCACAGGAAACTGAGCTAGACTTCCAGTGTAAGTTATTAATTATTTTGGGAGTGTTGCGCAGGGCACTGGCATGTAGGGTGAAGAAAATAGAGGGAACCTCGGGGGAAAGGGGGAATTTCCATCGACAGGTCTTGTGGGAATCGATAAGACCCAATGTTTAACTCCCCTAGTCTTGTTGTTAGAAAGCCGATCCACTCTCATTGGGGATGTGATGATTTAAAAATGACTTGAATTTCAAATGCACCATGTGCTGTGGTTTCATCAATGCGAAAGTTAAACAGATTTTACGGAATATCAACTTTGATTTTATAACTTTTGGAAAACAAATACATACTTGCAGCATTATTTTAAATCATTGTTAAATATTTAATTTGCTATTTTAAACATTTCTCCTAAACCCCATTTGGGAAGAAAAAAACTCCTTGCTGCCTCAAGATGTTATGCGTTAATGAATGACAAGAGGCAATTTTGTAGGGATAACAAACATACCCAACCATGCTTTCTTATAGGATACAGAAATGTGAAAAGCGCTCTGCTTAATTATTCAAATTAGCAAAGACTGTTTTTGGAGGTGGTTTATCACCTTACATTCAAACGAGGGTGAAATAAAACTTTGCCAAGTCTAAGAGATGGTGATTGTTGTTGTTATCACTATTATCATAATCATTTATTTGGTTATTACTAATATTTTCATTATTTATTGAAATTCTGATGACCTGTATTCATCACATTCTATCTTAATCATCATGATCACCATTATTGTCATCACCATTATTGTCATCAACATCATCACCATCATCCTCATTGTCATCATCATTATTGTCATCATCAACATCATCATCATCCTCATTGTCATCAACATCATCAACATCATCATCCTCATTGTCATCATTATTGTCATCAACATCATCATCATCATCATCATTAATTATTGTCATCAACATCATCATCATCCTCATAATCATCATCCTCATTGTCATCATCAACATCATCATCCTCATCCTCATTATCATCATCCTCATTGTCATCATCATTATTGTCATCAACATCATCATCATCATCATCATCAACATTGTCATCATCATTGTCATCATCAACATCATCATCAACATCATCCTCATCATCAACAACATCATAATCATCAACATCATAATAATAATAATAATAGCTAGTTCTTATATAGCGCTTTTCAGGACCGAAGGCCCTCTCAAAGCGCTTTACAGATATATATATATTATTACCCCGGTCATCGGATTCAGGCTTACCAGCACACAATGTATGCACATTCTCCACTCCCAGGGGAGCATTCCAGCCAGGCGTCATTGTTACAAGCGCACACTTGCTAATCTAAGCACATTAGCTTTCGCATCCTACCGGGTACCCATTTAACACCTGGGTGGAGAGTGGCAAATGTAGATCAATGTCTTGCCAAAGGACATTAGTGCCGCGGTGGGACTTGAACCGCGGACCTTGTGATCCACAGTCCGGTGACATATCCACTCGTCCACGACACCTCTACATCATCATCAACATCAACATCGTCAACATCAACACAGTCCACATCAACATAGTCATCGATATCATCATCGTCGTCATCGTCGTCATCGTCATCGTCACTATCATTATCTGTATTGACAATCTGATGACCTGTCTCCACATCCAATCTTTTATCTGTGCATCTCCAGGTGTTAACTCCATCCACTCTTGGCTTCAGTGACATCACAACGTTTGGTTTCTCGGTCGATGGCGGACAAGACATGGACCAAAACGATTATCCTGGTAAGAAAACATCCACAAAAAATTGGGATGCATTTACAACAGTACTGCTGCAGCCTAGGGCATATTGATAAAATAATGCATATGCATGCATTGTACACTTGAATGAGAACTGATCGAGTTTTAGGTATTAGGCTAAGTGATGTATAGTTTCTTTTAAGTAAACCATTGTGTACTCATACAAAAGAATCTCTTAATTGATAAATCCGAAGTTGAAAGACAACTTGAAATAATTTATGTGCAGCCATTCTTTTCCATTTTTCTTTTCAAAATCTACTCAATTGTCATAGAAATATCTACATCTACATTTCCTACTCTTGCACCTATGACACCACTTAATGAATGATACACTGACAGTAATTGTGGGGCCTCCGATTCCTGCCGTAAGAATTACGTATATCTTAATATGTTCGTGATTGTAATATGTACAGCGCCATGAGCGTCAGAGCCTGGCGGATACCGGCGCTACATAGATATCCATATTATTATTATTATTATTATACCCTTATAATCTTGATAATAATCATTGTGAGAACAGTGACTGTTTGTTGAGACTATTTATCTTGTTAACCAACATTCCTTTATGCTTACAACAGTCATATGACTTTTTCTTTCAATTTTGTTTTATGTAGATCTTGTGGTTGGGGCAGAAAGTGCGGATGCTGCCATCCTTGTCAGGTTAGTTGACTTGTCTATACTCCTTCATTTCATTTCATGTCTATAAACACCTCGTTTTTTGTTTCCCTTGAATATGATTTCTCATTGAAACCTGTACTAAATAAACCTGTACATAATGACCACCTGCCTTTAAAGACCACTTTTCATGTTTCCCTTGAGCAGTCTTTATATACAGGTTTCACCTGTATGTACCTATAGAACATGAAGATAAATGTGAAGAGTCAAGAAAAATTGGTCACTTTCTGCCAAAAAATTCTGCTCGGTTGAACAAAAGCAGATTCAACTGTGAGGTTATCTCTAAACTTCTTGATTTCAAATGTTTTGGATAAGTACATGTACCCAATAAAATGGCCAATGATATCACGCATGTACATGTCTATGTAGGTCATAGAATAATGGCGAGGTGCAGCAGAGTCTAATCAAATCATAAATACCTATCCGCAGTACCCCTTTTTAGTGCTGTTCTTCACTCGTACTTCAAAGTGATAACACATATCTTGATCTTCTTGCTGTTTTAGGACCCGACCTGTGGTTTTGCTGGAAGCGGAGCTCACCATCGAGCCTATCGGAATCAACCTTGACAACAAAACCTACGCGCTTGCAGATGGTACCATGGTAACCAGGTAGGTTTCTATCAGTCCTACCCCTTCATCATTTTCTAGTTTGAGTTTCAACATGATTTGAATGCACCCAATTCCCCCATGACTTATTAATCTGTTGAGATGGTGACTTGAGTCTACCTGCTTTACATGTGACTTGAACAAGTAAATAATGTGAAGCAGGCAAAGTAATTGTTTAAATGGTGTTAATGATAATGGTATTACTGGTGTTAATTATAATGGTATTAATGGTGTTACTGGTGTTAATGATAATGATGGTATTAATGGTATTAATGATAATGGTATAGATCTGGTGTAAATGATAATGGTATTAATGCTGTTAATGATAATGGTATATATGCTGGTGTTAAAGATAATGGTATAAATGGTGTAAATGATAATGGTATAAATGGTTTAAATGATAATGGTATTAATAGTGTTAATGATATTGGTAATAATGGTGTTAATGATAATGGTATAAATTGTGTAAATGATAATGGTACTAATGCTGTTAATGATAATGGTATATAAGCTGGTGTACATGTAAATGATAATGGTATTAATGGTGTTAATGATAATGGTATAAATGGTTTAAATGATAATGGTATTAATGGTGTTAATGATAATGGTATTAGTGGTGTTACTGATAATGGTATTAATGGTGTTAATGATAATGGTATTAGTGGTGTTAATGATAATGGTACTAATGGTGATCAAGATGATGTTTATAATGTTGCCTTCTCAGTCATTGTCATGAAACTAGAAAGACTGGGTCTTTGTATTGAGTTCATTCATCTGTGCTGAGTTCAGTTGGAAATAAAACACAAATATGCACTTGATCTCTCATACTAAAGTTGATGTTCATGTTATAATTTTCCTCCTAGTTTTGTTGCAATGGCGTGCTTCACTTACACCGGGAATCATCTTCCTCCCCGTATTGGTAAGTTTTATTTACAATTTAAGGGTTCCTACCATTTTATTTCCAGGAGGAGTGAAACTCTTAATCTTTCATATGAAAGATCTTGCAAGTTCTGCAAAACTTTGATTGTTATAGGATCAGATAATGTGCAGCTAGTGGTCTGGACAGTCCCACTAAGTTCACAAATTGGCATTGTGAATTGACATTCTGGGGTGTAATTTCATGTCTCACCCTCTGTTTCATCCTTTATTGGGCTTGAAATAACTTCCATGGAAACAACTCTTGAAAATGTGTCTCATTTTTTTTTTACATCTGTTTGACACTGGTTATGGGGAATGAGAACCTATGCTGATTAGCCCTGCCATGTTATAGCAATTCCACCCAGAGGTGAATCCTGTACTTCTTCCATTCTAGTCAATTTTTGACAAATTTATTGGTGACAGGCAACACTCCTCTGTTATGAGTACCGACATATCTGAGTTCATCTATGACAAAATAATTTGTTATGACATATTCTCCTTGTAAGAGTACAAAAGACACCTCTGACGAAATGTATTTATTTCAAATAGTCCTCTTGCCAGACTTTATCAACTTATACTATAATTCTAACAAATACTTTTACCCAACAGACATCAGCTACACCCTAATGGTGGATTCTAGTATCACCAGCAGCAGGAGGGCGCTTTTGGAAGTCAACGACATGAGCCAAGTCACAAAAGACCGACGCCTCAATGTTGGGGAACAGTTCTGCGACCCTCTCCGAGCGTACGTCGTGGTAAGCAAGTCTCCAGATGCACCCTTTGTTCTACTTGTCCTATAATGCTCCTACATCCCTCCGACCTTTGTCTATCCTTTTTCTCCTCGGTTTATCTCTGGCTACCCCTTTTTACTCGTCCCTCATCCTCTTTATCGGTCTCAGCAATCTTTGTCTTGCCTTATCATTCATTATCCTGTCATACTCTGCCTCCACCCCTCATTTCAGACTTTGCAGTCTCCATTTACATCTACCTCTATTTAATCTTTCTTCATATTCCATCCCCATCATTCTGTTTATTTTTTCTCATTTCTGATACTTTCTTTTCTCTTTCTCTCTCTCTCTCTCCCTTCCCCCGTCTCATCTTTCCTAATTTTCTGTACCCCTCATTCTCCTCCTTTCTCTACCTCCTATCTCTAACACACCACTCTCCCTCTCTTCTTTTCTGCTAAAAGTAAATCTCTCTCTCCTCCTCACCTATCATAATCTCTTTCTCTTCTCATTCACCTTCTCCAGGGTCATGTTTTGTTCAATATTTGGTTGTATATGTGTGTTCTTACCTATTTTTTTTTTAATAAATATATTTTTTAAGAGACATATACATGTAAATAATGGGACATCGAATGTTTCCTTTTTTTTTGCTCGGACTTGTGATTCATTACTTATTATAGCTTTCTATTCTGTGCTATTTAATATGTAAAGTCACATCGATCGGGAGACCTTTGGGTTATAGTTATGAAGTTAATGTTTATCTTTTCCTGGCATCCATGTGACTCTCTTCAAACCTGTTGTTTGTATTCACTGTTAGCTTGCTTTTGTGTTTGCCGAAAAGAAGAAGAAACAGATGAACAAGAACAAGAACAAGAACAAGAAGAACAAGCAGAAGAACAAGAACCAGAAAATGAAAAAGAACAAGAACAAGAACAAGAACTAACCTCCCCCCTCTCATCATTTTCTTTCCCTGATCACAGAACACCATCCAAGACAAGCTTACACCCATCGCTGTCGAGCTTCAGTACGAGCTGAACCCGGACGAGTCCATCCTCCAGTCCTATGAGATCCTACCCATCATCAACAAGGAGGCTGTGTCTTCACAAACTAAGCAGGTTAGTCCCTTAGAAGATAGGATGGAAAGGAATGTCCCCTGTACTGGGATTGCCTGCCTCCATTTGCAATTAATGTCAAGAACAGACCTCACTTAGTGTGAAGCGTACATGTTATTGCTAGTATTATTTTGTCTATTATGTTTTGTTTTTATGTCAATGAACCATGAAAATAATTCATTTATGTACAGGTTTGGTGATCAGACTAGTAGGATACTTTCCTTATATGTCCCTCGATCAGATAGGATGTAAATGATGAAAGGTTTGAAAGGCTTGTTTTATTTCTTAATAATTGCTCCTCTCTGTACCAGAGCCGTACCAAGTGTATGTCAAACAACAGATTTTCTGTGAAGTGTACGTAAAATAAGCAACCCACTAATGCTCCGTTGATAATCATAAGTTTAAGAAATACATGTGAATTGTAACTGCACAGTCCTATGAGAAGTAACAAAATTATGTTCTTTAATATTTATTTTACTTTCAAATCGTCTCAATTTCCTTACTTATGTGCCCAGGTGTCCATTCAGAACAACTGTGTCAATAACATCTGTATCCCAGAAATCGGCATCACAGTCACACCGTGAGTATAGAAAATTATCATTTTAGGGCGTATAGAAAATTATCATTTTAGGGCGAAGACATATAAGTATGTTCATCCAATTTCTGAAAACATGGACTAATTTTGATAGTCCGTAATTTGAAAATGAATATATGTCATCACATGGAAGGAAGTTTGATAATATGCAAGCTTTACAAGTGTTGAAAACTATTCACTGTTTAGTGTTGAAAACTATTCTCTGTTTAGTTTATGTACATGTAGCTTGCAGGGGCCTCAGGGAGACCAGTATTAATACTTATGAGGCGACCCTGGGTAAACAAGACATATTATTATTATTATTATTACTATTATCGTTATCATTATTATTATTATTATTATTATTATTATTATTATTATTATTATTCTTCTTAACTGAAAATAATTGTTTCAGATTATGTATAGATATAAAAAGTCATTTATGTGCAAAACAAAATTTGAATTCATCATATATGTATCACAACTGAGAATTTTATCATTGTATAAATATTTTTGACGTACAAATCCTACTATGTAGAATTCTTCATCACTGAAATTAACATTTTATTGGAGTTTCGTTCTCTTTCACACGTTCTGAAATTCTCTGCACTTTTTCCTTCGACTATTCAGCAATCTCCCTAACATTGTGATTGGCCAGGCCCAAGAGTTGACACTAGTTGTATCCATAAACAACCGAGGAGAAGATGCGTTCCAATCGACGCTCGACGTCTACTACCCAGAAGGTCTTCAGTACGTCAGGCTTGAGAGGAGAGCTAACATGGTAAGGTTGTTTATAGTACCTATCCCATGAAAATACAACTTTTTATCAATGGAAAGCTGAATGAACATTGAATACAAATATAAAGGAATTCAAAATATTTTCCTTTCAGTATTGCACAAAAGCAAATTAAAACCTTATTTTCCGCATCTCTCCAAATTACAGGTCAACAGAGGTCAAATTTGGCTCAGTTACATAATATGTGCACATGATCGGCTCGCCTATATAGCTGAGGCGATGAGCGGTGCTTAATTAATGCAAAGTCATTGTGAATATGCGCACTCCACATAAGATGATGTTATCAATTCGATAGCTAGTTTTTAGGTCGACAACTCCCAAATTTCAAAGCTTTACATTTTGAGTTTTCAGAGAGCTGTTACTCATCTGACAGGCACTAAAGTAGCATATAATTGGTATTACTGTAATCTATGGCTCGTAAGCTTTCCTTTGATATATAATTCATCTATTTCATTTTTCACCTCCGACAGGGTCTTTAAGGAGTTTACCATTTTTGTTTTTAAATAATTTTTTAAAGCTTACTTTGGGACCTTGCAGTGAAACTTCATATTGAGAGAAGAATCATCGCAAATTAATGGCATAAGTTGTACTTGAACTATGGCAGGTTGTTCATGCCAATGGTTGCTCTCACCAATCATGGCATTGGTCTCTCAAGGGACGTACAAATTGTGGCCACAAATCCACATTTTTTTAGTCAACAATGATCTATAAAAAAATGTAAATTCTGTACATTTGTGACGTCCCTTGAGAGACCAATGGTGAGGGCAACCCGTGGCATGAATGGCCTGCCATAGTTCAAGTCCAACTTTAGTCGATCTACATGTAAGTCTTTGTGAAACACCCCCCTGGTCCATCATATCCCGAGAAAACGGAAGGACGAAGCTAAAGTCAAAAGTAAAAGTTAGTGAATGCATCGCCAGTCTTACTTACCTCAAGATATCTCGTTTTCTGTTCTTTGTCAGGATTTTTCTGTCACATGCACAGAGGACCCTACTGCTCTTCGCAAGATTACCTGCGACACAGGAAACCCATTGGTCGGCAAATACAATGTAAGTTTATTGTGATTTCACCTTCACAATATAAATTTATCTTTTGAAGCATACTGTACTTCTTAAGGCTCTTTCGAGATATGATGCGATATAAACCACTGCAAAAAAACACTCGAAAAAACACTTTTTTACCTGTAAATGAGTGGCAATTGCAGGGCAACAAAGGTCCTACACATATTTACTAAGCTCTGTTTTATAAGATAAAGAAAGAAATGTGAAGTGTATTACACTTTGTGTCATTAAACAAAATGCTGTGCTTTATTGCTGCATATCAGAAAAAGGCTTTAGACCACAACTAGCATTCTGTGTTGATGGAAAGATGAAAGGTCAGAGAAATAGATAAGAGCAACTTTGAATGTTAAGAGTGCTTCAAAATTTAATATCACCAATATCTATCGACATGTATCCCACTTTGAATTTGGAATCAAACTGATATTCTGTGTTTTTACATTTCATTTCATGTTCTTTTCCAGCTTGAATTTGGCCTGACTTTGTCAACCATGCAAGTCAGTGGAGATACAGATACCATCGAGTTCTATCTGGTAGCCGGCAGGTAAGTGTAAAAATAAGATTTATGCACTTTCTAGTGATATAATGGTAATATTCCAGTACTTACATGTATGAGAAAACCTATTTCAGAGAAACTGATGAATATTAAATGTGGTAGTAAATACATGTAAGAATGTTTAAAACCGTTATATTGTATACAAGTTACAAACATTACAAATTTAATATATACATGTGGGAAAAGGTCTTGCATGGAAATTCATGCTTAGACTACTTTATATGTACTTTATTTCTATTTTCTTATTAATTCATGAATATACAGCATATTGTACCTGACTTTTTTAATGAATTAATCATTTTATTACTACTTTATTTATAATCATATTTTGAATATGTTATTTATATTTTACATATATGTCTCTTTTCTAAATACATCTCATACACTGTACATGAATCTTACTTGGTCATGAATATATATTATAATATCTGCATTATTGATGAATATATTTTATATCTGACTTATTTCTGAATATCTAAATGAATAATGTATATATTATTTTACAGTGAGAACAATGAGGATCCAAACACACTAGACAACAATGAACTGAATGTGACAGTAGCTGTTACTGTAGATGCGACCCTCAAGTTGCTCAGGTAATAAAAACTATATCATACCTTGGAAATGGTGCCTTCCTTGGAAGTGAGCTTGACTTTGACCAAAACTTGTTTGCCCCTCTGCAATCGTGATGATGAATTATGTTCTGTATGAAAACCGCAGCAGTCTTTTTATGAAGGCCTAAAAGCCCTAAAGTGTAATATGCTTTACATTTCTGTATTTTATATCACAGAGCTCAGTGAATATGACCAAGTCCTATGTTGCATGCATTCATTGACACCTAAAAAAAAAATGGCAGCTCCATTTAATGCAGTTTTCCGCACCATATCTGAACAGGGGGGTGTTTCACAAAGACTAAGATCGACTTTAAGTTGGACTTAAGTATAACAGGCCGTTCATGCCATTGGTTGCTATCCCAATTGGTCTCTAAATTATAATCTTTAGATAATAATTTTTTCTTCAATAATGAATTATCAAAAATGTAAGTTTTGTAGATTTTTTACCATGATTTGTACATCCCTTGAGAGACCAATGCCAGTAAATAATGATAGCAAACAATGGCATGAACGGCCTGTTATACTTAAGTCCAACTTAAAGTCGATCTTAGTCTTTGTGAAATACCCCCCAGGCCTTAACAGCAAGGGCTGATTTTCATAGGGGTCCACCGAATTGAACCATAGCAATTTTTGGTATCAACAGATTAGATAGATAATGGTGTGACGTTTAAAGGTAATACAAAGTTTTGGTATGGAGTCATGAATTTGGTTCAAAAGAACATATTGGAAGCATATGCGATCCTACAATATTCAGTGATCGTTGTCGCGGTTGAAATCGAGTCTAAAGTGATGAAATTGTAAATAATAAACTCTTTATGTTGTATAGCTCCCTCTCAAGGTCAAGTTATTAATTTAGCTTTAAAATAATGTTTCTTGACTGAAATCGACCGATTGGCTACCTGTTTGGAAGTTATATATCACAACTGCATATTCCGAGATTTTCATGGTCGCAGCTACCATGGAATGGCCTTAGGCGCTATTTGAAATATTTTAAATTTACCGGGAGCACCGGTAAATTTTGATATTCAATTTTCTCGAAAGCAGAAGTGTTTTAGGGGCTAAATTTTCTAGTGCTTATAATACATCCTCAGGGGCATCCAAATATATCACAAAAACGCTATCCGGCTATTTTCAAAATTTCCCAAAACTTTGTATTATCTTTAAAGATAGAGTTGAGTTCTGGTCATGCGATTGCATTGTGAAAGAAACTGTGTGGAATTGATCAGAAAAGGTTGATCATCTATCATATAAGTATTGGTGTGTACTGCAAGGTTCTGGAATCATCAAAATGATAAGAAATTTGGCCCAGTCTTGGTAAAGTTACAAGCACTGTACACAGAAAGATGTATATGGGACTACACGAACATGTGGCATAAAAATCCGTCCCGATTTTTATGCTGTTACATGCAATATTTTTTATATTAAGGCATTTGAAGAGCCATGCTTTTCAGGGAACATTTTTTTATCTGATGTTCTTCCACACTTGCATAATAACCATGATAATGCTCACAAATTATTTTCACCTCTTCCCAGAACTCAACCTTCTCTTTAAATGATGTCCAATTTTCAAATTGAAAGTGTTGGAGCAAAGTGTTATACAGTACCTTACTAATCTTATTCCTTGACTTTATTTTCTACCCAGGTTTCGTTGATAAATAACAAGGCTGAATCCCTCCTTGTACTCACTTTGTATTACCAGTGAATTAAAATTTTACATTTCCCATCTCTCTTTTTGATTTATTATTTCCAACAGTGCGTCTTATCCAGAAATTGTGACTTATCGTGTACCAGAAAACAACATCGTACCTCCTTTCCCTTCCAAAAACGCATCAGAGGCTGACATTGGCATGGAAGTGGTGCATCTTTACGAGGTAAACAAATTTACTTTATCCCCCATGTTTTTGTTTCTTCTACATTTTCTATGGCATTGATGAAGGGGAATGGAATATAGAACAATAGTGGAGTCGATACTTTTATAAGTTTGATAAGCATTTTTTAAGCGTAAGTGTGATGGGGAAAAATGATGTCATAAACCGAGTCTTAGCAATGTCCTTGGGCAAAACATTTAATGTACATTTGCCGCTTCATATCCAGGAATTGGAAATGTGGTAGGATGTCGAAAGTTGAGGATGCCGAAAGCCATTGTGACTGAAAATGCCACGTCCCTTGCATGGAGTGTAGATATTGCATGTTGAGTGTGTGCATGAATCCAGTGACTAGGGTAATACTATCTATAAATCTTCCAGAAAAAATTGTATCAAGCATTTTAGAAACATCCAAATCTTATTACTGTCTATTTGTTGCAGGTCCGTAACACCGGCTCAAGCAATGCTGGCCAGGTCACATTGAACATCAGATGGCCTCAGAAGAATGAGGACGGAGAATATCTTTTCTATCTCTTGGGAATAATGACAGACCAAGGAGTGACGTGCCAGATCTCTCAAGGAGAAGCTAACCCACTGGGAGTCAAGGTAAGTCTGGGTGTCCCACAGGGATCTTTCATAGATCCTCTACTATTCTCTGTGAAAATCATATGGAACTTGTAAGAAAAAAAATCATATACCTTGTACCTAGGTAAAGGAATAACCAACAAAAAAAATTAGCCACATAGGACCCTGACAAAAAATCACAACAAAACAACATTCAACTCAGTAAAAGGTTTTGTAAAATCACAAATGTTTTGCTCTTTAAAGCTGCATTGTCTCAGCATTAGTGAATGTTAATGTCCACATACCTTTTTGAAAAACCAAAGACAGCATGATGCATTACTAGTATGGGAATATGTTTATCATTCTCATTATATTACATAATTGGAACTTCGTCTTCTCTTCCAATCAGCTCGAAGCAAGCACAAAAGAACAGCTTTCCAACTCAACGACACAGGTCAGCGGTCGCCGAAGACGCGAGGCGGAGTATGCCGAAGCTCTGGCCCAGGCAGAACCTATCTTCTGCGCCGCAGAATCCTGCGTTCTCATCAATTGCACCATAGATGAGATCAAGGCCACTAAAAGCAAAGTGGTGCGGATCCTGGGACGCTTCTGGGAGAGGACATTCCAGCAGGTAGTCAAAATTGCCCCTTTGTTTTTCACCGTACCGTCAATATTATAATGACGCAAGAAGATCCTTCAGCTAACTATTCACTGTCTAGGCTACCCAAATTGCAATGAAAACAGCTATTAGAATAGTCTCTCGTGCCAGCTTCCTTGCCCGTACTAACCCATTATTTTCTAATCTGAAAATGCTCAAAATATTTGATCTTTCCAATTATAGTCTGGCTATATTTATGTATTTATGGTCTAATAACTTTATCCCCCTCAGTGTCTGTTATAAATTTGGTATCAATGCCCAGTTTCACTCTTATAACACACATAGTTCCTCCAACTTCCACAGTTCTGCTTATGTCTTACTTTATATCCTTTCTTTAACTCTTTGTTCTTGTGATGCTATAGGCTGTAACTGAGGCAGTGCCTGTCATACAAGTAACCTTAGCATCTACTGCAACCGCTACCGTGAGGACGATTCCTTACAACATACCCATCCCCATGGAGTTCACTGACTTAACCAAGGTAAGCTATGAATATCTTTGGTATTGCCTTTTGTCTTTAGTGTGCTTGAAAGCTCTGTTCTCGAATATGTATTTCGTTCTTCACAAACTGCATAAAATCTAATTTAGGTGAGGGATATTCCTGACAACATACTCTACTGTAAGTTAAATGATACAACCAAGGTATGTTGCAGGTGTTTGCTATCACCATGTGATTTAGGGTGCCTTGAGCAAAAACGGCCCTGAAAATATATTTCTAATTCTTCAGTATTTTACAAAATGCTGTAAATATCATCAGTATTCAGAGGTGAGGGATATTCCTTACATCATCCTCTCCCCAGGGAGTTTAGTGACACAACCAGGGAGGCTATGTTTATATTTGGTGGTATGGTGTTGTGTTTAAACTTTAAACCTGGGTAGAGAGTGGCAAATGTAGACTAATATCTTGCCAAAGGACATTAGTGCTGCAGCGGGACTTGTGATCCACCATCTGGTGATGTGTCCATCAGACCACTTGTATGGTGAGTTAGGTCATGCTTAAGTATTGACATTATCGTACACCTATATCATGATGATGTTTTTTGTTATTGTCAATATATCACAAATGGTTATATTCTGTTTCCTACAGGCATCGACTCTGATCACAGCTGAAGAGTTAGTGCTTCCTCCGGTCAGCATCGCCTGGTGGATCATTGTAGTGTCTGTCCTAGGTGGCATCATCTTACTGCTCATCATTATCTTAGGATTATGGAAGGTGAGAGTTGCATCCTGTGGTTCTCATGTTATTTGACTCTCTCTCTCTCTCTCTCTCTCTCTGTCTCTCTCTCTCTGTATTTCTCTCTCTCTATCTCTTTCTCGCTTTATGTCTGTCTGTTTCTGTCTCTCTCTTCCTTTTTCTATCTCTTTTTTTTCTCTCTCCCTCTATTTATCTCTCTATCTCTTTCTCTCTTTCTGTCTGTCTGTCTTTCTTTTTCTATCTCTTTTTTTCTCTCTCTCTCTCCCTCTATTTCTATCTCTTTCTTTCTGTCTGTCTGTCTATCTGTCTCTCTTTCTTTTTCTATCTCTTTTTTTCTCTCTCTCCCTCTATTTCTCTCTCTCTCTCTCTCTCTCTCTCTCTATTTCTCTCTATCTCTCTCTATTTCTCTCTATCTCTTTCTCTCTTTCTGTCTGTCTGTCTCTCCCTCTCTTTCTTTTTCTTTTTCTATCTCTTTTTTTTCCCCTCTCCCTCTATATATCTCTCTCTCTCCCTCTCCCTCTCAATCTCTTAATCTTTCTGCCACTCCCTATCTATTTTCCCCCTCTTTGTGTCTGTAATGTCTGCATATGTATCTGTGTCTCTGTCTCAACTTCTCTCTTCATCCGTGTTTTATTTCCTGCCTTCCCCTCTCCTACCTTTAGGTCTTACTTATTCATCACTCTTTTGGGGTTATAGAAGGGGAGAATTATATCGTTATCCCTCCCTATCCTGTTTTGTTTTTTTACTCTTTCTTTCTATCCCCCCCCCCCCACTCGCTCTCTCATTTTCTCTTTATTCATAGGATATCTTTTTGTTATTTTCTAATGATGTCATCACATTTTCTGGCAGTAATATTACGTTTAGTATAATATTATGTTTGCTTTTACTAGAGCTCATTTGGAATTTTTCAGACGAAAATCTTTGTTCATTTCCCTATATTGCTTGTATTGATTTAAGTTAGGGGATAGTTAATCGGTCCCTCAGAGAGGACTTAAAGCTGTCTGTCCCCTGGTTGCTTACTTACAAGCATGCACATGCTTTCTTAGCAGTCAGATAAAACAAACCATCAAACCAAACCAACACCAAATCCAATCCAGTCTATTTATCAAGGTATTTAATATCCTATTTCACAAAGACATTTATAATCGTGGATTTCACTCTCACTAATCCTCATCCTGCCTCCTTGTACTTACAGTGTGGCTTCTTCGAGAGAAAGAAACCCGGAGAAGACCAGAAGGAATACGAGCCGGTCGCTGTCTCAGAGAAAGGCGATGGCCCACCGGACAATGTATGACGCACCCGACTGCCCGTCAGCCAGCTCTACACCTTCCTAGTCTTTTCTTATTAATATGATCTTGTCCCGTTGTTTGTGTACTATAATAAAAGTAGTTCTTCTTCCTAGCGTGAGAATGATTGCTAGAGGTCAAAGGTCAATGATGCATCTTTGCTGGAATACGCCTGTGAGTGAGCAATGTTTCTTTAACTCTCTCTTTGCCATGAATCTAACATGTTGTCGGCTATAGACATGGTACAGTGTGCACGTGATGTCAACAATGCTAGAGAACTACAATGTGTAAAGTTGTACTGTTGAAATAATGATAAAAACAAGTGGTTCTGCACCTACCGAATGTGAAAAGTCATGATGCATTTAGATTGTTACTATAATGAAGGTCGTATAGTGAGGTAGATTTGAAGGACCGAGATGTGTAAAAATGAGACCAAAGTTATGGACTGTATTAAAGCAGACTTTTGAGTAGCTACATGTAGCTATGAGTGATTGGTATAATGTACAAATTGGTACAGACAGAATACATATAGTTTTGTTGTGTGGTCAAAAGCAAATGAGCTCAGACATCGCTCAAATTGTTGATGGTAAAATGGAGCTCTGTGAAAGGAATGAAATTTGATTTGATTTCTGAAGGTGTCGCACTGGGTTATCTTGATTTAGAATAGACAGGATATGAAGATTAAGAGAGGTTGACTGTTTCAATCGTACAACTCTTGATTTATCTTGAGTTTTATCTTGATAAATTCCAAATGCCTTCATCTTCTTCAGTTGTGTAAAATAGGCAATGGGTTTAAACTGAAAAGCGATTAAGTCTGAAGTTTGTAGCACACGATATCGTTTCAAGATGTACCAATTATGCTTTGAATCAATGAACAGTTGTGAGTCATTCGTGAGATTAAAACAATAATAATCACATAGTTAATTGATGGCCTTGAAATGCTATCTATCTGATAATGTGTGTTGTGAGTGATATTTATACATTATGTGTATCTGTAGATGATATGTTTTTTAAACTAAATGCAAAATGCAAGAAACTAAATGCAAAATGAAATGAATATATTATATGGGTATGGGCTATCTGTAATGATTAGGATATGTTTTATTTAAGTAAAGTGCATTTTTAGTTTTACAGTAGAGGAAAGTTGATACCACGTAGAGATTTTATGATTTTTTTTTTGTTTCAGCTGGAAGTTTGAATTGGGGTGTGGAGGGAGGTTAGAGTAGGGGTTGGTAAGTAAGTTAAACCTGTCTACAATGGCCACTGAGATGAAACAGAAGGAGAGGCCATTATAGATAGGTGGCCTTTCTAGACAGGTTCCACATCACAAATGCCTTTAGAAAGAGAGAGAGAGAGAGAGAGAGAGACATATTGTGACCACTAAAGACAGGTGACCTTTCTACGCAGGTTCTGCAACCCGTTTCCTCCCAGAGGGAGACAAATTAGTGACCACTACAAACAGGGGCCTACATAGGGAGGAAGCCACTGAGCCAGGGTTTGATTGTATGTGTTCATTAAGGCTTAGATATCATGAATAGAAGTTTCAGATTATAGGACAAGGCAGTGATTTGATTCAAATTTGTGAAGGCTTGTAGTTTGCAACACTAATTCAACTAATAATACTAATAATAATATTCCGCTTTTATATAGCGCTTAATACATCTATGATGTCTCTAAGCGCTTTACAGATATACTATTGTAACTAAACTAGCACACTCTTACCAAGGGGTTCATTATGCAGAAATTTGTTTTGAACTGAAATGTCTTATTTTGAAGTGTATTAAATACGAAGCAACTCCTTTATCCATGTGCTGCATCCTCTTAGATTCACATTCCTCTTCTTCTTTTTTTCCATTAAACTCCCATTGCACCCCTCCGCCACCCCCATATTCAAACATTCTCTCCTTTTATGCAGCAGGCTCTCACCTTTATGAAAATAAAGTTATAATCGTGTTTTTCATCAGAATGTTAGGTCTCGTATGTAAGCATGAAGTGAATGTTGTATTTGGTTACATGGGAAAGAGTTCTTTTAAGGTTTCAAAATAACGACTGTCTAATGTTTTCCCAAAGTAGTCCTCAATTTGTATACTTCATCTGTGTGCAGCCTAAAGGGCGTCAACTTTGTATTAACGTGCATGGTTTAACGCCTCTTTTGCTCCAGACAGAGGATATTGTGTCTTCTGATTTTGAGAAGAAATCAATGATTTGAATTAATCTGATGAAGTGCCTGATTTTGATATGTTTGTTTACTTGTCTATATTGGATTATGTCATAGTTTTCCCCATGATCATTTTTTACAGATTTTTAAAACAATTATTAAACTGCCATGCAGCATTTTTGCTACAAAACTATCATTGGAACCTTTGTCAAACCTTTAGAGATACATGTAGGAATGATTAGGTTTGTTCTCTGATTTATGGATTTGATTGATATCAAAATAATAAGGTTCCCTAAGTATGTGCTCTTTGTTTTAGGGTTCATAAGTCGTTGCTCATTGTTTTTACCACGAGTGTAACTTTTGGATAGCTTTCTTTGTTTGCTCTCCGAATGAATTTAACAAAGCTCTCATTTTCTTTCTTTTCTATTTGCTCTTCAGAATGAACATATATTTTCATTTTGCTCAAAGACTTCTACTTAGTAATACAAGTAGAGGTTTTATGGAGGTTATGTTTCCATGGTAGATCAGGAAAAAATATCACTGACATTCTTTGAATTTTGTTATTTACAAATTAGTCATTTACAATACTATGTTTTGCTATTTTCTTAATTTTAAATAGTTATTTTATGTTGCATATGTATTCTTTATAAAAAGAAATTTACTCGGATCACAAATATTTTCAATGGATTAGATTTTATGTCATAATGGATGGAGAAGTAGAAGCCTTTGATAAAGACTGCTGTCTGGTTACCTGTAGGGAAAGATGAAAAATACAGAGGTGCAGTGCCTAGCAGATACGTCACTGGACTGTGGATCGCAAGGTTCAGGGTTCGAGTCCTGCTGCGTCGCTATGGACTGATCTTAAATGAACCATGTTTATCCGTGCATGAAATTCTCTCTACGTTCGAAAGGAACTTAAAAAGTATATAAGATCAATGTGATTCAGACACTTGAAAAGAAATCAGAAGATTATTGTATAATATATATAACAGTAGCACTCCTTCACAATTCGGCTTTGTATACGCAATATCTGTTGGAGAGAAAGCAATTGTGTGTGTGTGTATTCCGTTTGTTTGCATTGGTTGTAAACCAATGTGTTAATATCTGACATTTTTAGTCGTTTTGAATGTATATTGTGCTCGTTATATATGTAAATTGTGTTTTACAAGAAAATTACAATGTGATATTATGATTGAGTATGTAGTATTTGTTCTCAATGTAAAGTGTAGCCTATTAAAATTGTATTTTTGCTCTTGTGTGTATTTCATTTTCTGTAATATGTAAATTGATGAATGCTGTTGAATGATTTATATGTTAAAAAGTACTTGAATGTCATATTCAACAGAATCATTTTTCTGTAATTATTTAGCTACCAAAGTTTCCAGTTTATGAGACTTTTTTTTCATGAGAAGTTGCTTCTTTTTAGGGAAAAAAAAAAGTTTCCATTGCTTTGATTAAGCTAGTTTCAGAGAAAATATTTAGAGAACACTTTGATTTTATTTATGTATCACCCATTGTATATTTCCATCTTGTTATGTATGTTCCCCCACATTTTGCAACAAACTTTGCATGCTTATTTTCTTTTATGTGGGATGCCCCAAAAAGGACCTTTGCTAGTACTTGCTGCTTTTACAGATTAACTTTAAGAATTATGGATGGGTGTAAAATCATGGGGTGATAATAAAAACAAATCTAGGAATACTCCTTTAAGACGGGGTCATATGAAAGATAATTGAGTAGATTTTACTCTGTAATTTCGACTCAAATTCCTTTCCATCCATGTCTTCATCCTCCTTTTTTCCCTCTTTCATCAAACGTTCCATTCTCAGTTATCTCCCCTATCTTTGAGCTCATCTTTCTACTATTTGCTCTCATCATTTCAGCTAACATTTTGAGAGGATTTTTTTTTTTCTTCTCCACTTACGTACTTGCTAAGTGTTTGAAATTCAGCCATCTTTGTGGATGAAAGTGATATTGCTATAAATATGTCAAAATTTTCAAAATAGCTATCAAATCTTTTATGTTATTACTATATAGAGTTAAGCCGGTAAGAAGGTCGCTTTGTATTATGATCTTTGTTTTTAGTGATGGCCGTATCTTGTAACTTTCCAGTGCACTCTTTGTTTTTCACAATAATTTTTATATAATTTACCAAGATTATTCGTGACTTGGAGAAAGTTCTGTTAAATCAATTTTTCACATGTATACATTTATATTGTCTTTGAAAGAAAAAATGGTGTATGGTTAAATTATAGAATGATTGCTAATTATGCTAAGCTAAAGTGTCACAAAGATGTTTTAGTAAGTAAGGTGGAATAAATTTTGTATGAAAGAAAATATTGAGATTTCCTTTTGTTTTTCTTTCCTTTTTGTTGAATGTAAGTAATTGGTCTTCAGGAATTTGAACTGCCAGAGGTGATAACTGAAAAGAATCTTAAATAAGGAATTTCGTTTGAAACCCCTATATCTCGTCTATTTATAAGAACCTGAGTTTGATTTTAAGAAAGAATTTGATGAGCAAAGAGGGACAGGAAAGGCAAAATAGCATTAGACAGAAGGGAAAGAAAATGAGAGACTGTGGAAAGGCAAGCAAGAGGATATGAGGAAAGATAGTTGAGTATGTTGGGAAAGTGATTACAGTAATTGTGCCTTCAGAGAGAGAGAGAAAGAGAACGAGAGAGAGAGAGCGTGGGAGTGGGAGAGGAAGAGATAAAATGAGATATCTGATGAGAGTTTATGTATGATGAGAGAGAGAGAGAGACCGAGAGAGGGAGGGAGGGAGTGAGAGAAAGAGAGGTAGAGGGAGATAGGGAAGGAAATTGGGAATAGATTTTGGAGAGAATATGAGAGACATGATTATAGAGAAAGAATTCAGGTAGAGAGACGATGACATGTCATTTTGACTAGCAAATCAGAATCTTTATGATCACTGATGATTTAAGCAAATTAATATGAATCACCCCCAATCAAAGTTGCACAAACTCATCTTTTCATGTAAGGTTGACTATAATTGTTGATTCCCGTATTTAATATTAGCATAATCCTGACAGAATCTTTGTAAGCTAGGTGTCTTTGCTTTCAGTCTTAGTATCGCCCTGTATCCCCCCTCAAAAATGTGACTTTGAGTATATATCCTCACCACTTCGTTTTTTCGTCCGCCTATACCCCCACCCAATACCCATTCTTGATTCAGATTCTAGTTTTAATTACGGATTCGTATTTGTTTAAAGAAAAGAAAATTGGCCTCAAATGGCGTAACAAACAATGTACATAATACCAATGATATAACAGTATAAAAAACTAAATACATAGGCATACATTATATAAACAAAAATACAGACAGCAAAGAAAAAAGAAGAGGAAAGTTTTTTTAGATAAAATAATACGCCATGTATAGATATAGGAAATTAAGCAAGATGAAAAAGTTTTCTTAACTATTGAAATTACTACAGTGGATATCCCATACTCTATCTCTACCCATTAGCGAAGCCAAAGTAGTAGGGGGAGTGCGATTTCTCCCAGTAGCCCCAAAAAAAAAAAAAAATAATAATAATAATAATAATAATAATAATAATAATAATAATTTTAAAAAAATAAAAAAATAATAATAATAAAAAGAAATAATAATAATAAATAAACAAATAAATAAAATTGACACTATATATAGTAAAAATATACCAATGAGTATGTTGACAAAACTGGATATGCTGACAAAACTGGTGAGAGATGACGTGTGACAATTTTCTGAAGTTGCTCGCTTCACTCGCTTCATTTTTATTTGACTAGCTGTCGGTCTATTTGACCAACATTTTTCTTTTCTTTTCGATGGAGTTGCAAACAAATAATAAAATTGTGACATCATTACAAACAAAATACACTTGGTTCCGACAAACTGTAGGCCTAGTTGATAACAATTATAATTTTCAATATGACAACAAATTACATATTTTTTTCAATCCTATATAAACATTCCGATTTTCCCGCAATGTTAATTTGCAATCTCATTTTCAAAAATATGCTTGTCTAATTTAAAACAAAGTGTCATAGAGCAAAACAAACAAATAAAAACACAAATAAATAAGCAACCAAATCCTTGCCACTTCGCTCGCTCATCATTAAATTTTGATTTAAAAAAAGAAGTTGAACTTTGAGCAAGAGGCATCAGCCACTTTGAAAAAATGTGAGACGCATGTTCATATAGATATCATTAAATTATTGATAAGTATGTTAAGCACTAGGTAATCTCTTTTAAAGTATTATTATTGTTTTTTTCATTATAACCGTCATACATCTTATCATATAGGTTTAATCATTATAGAAAATACACGACATGAACTTGATTTCCGTCGGTAATTATTTGCTCAGTTGCCTCATTTCCAATTCCCCCTCCCATTCCGAAAAGCTGGTTACGAAACTGTCATCCATCCATCTTGGAACCAATGTTAGGGATGTCACATAAATGATTTAAACTAAGCAAACAGTTTTTAGAGATTTATCTTCCCTCTCACTAAATCCCACCCGGGTCTCACCTCCCTAATCCCACCGACCCACGAATTTATCTATTTTACTTTTCTTACATTGCTGCCATCTAGCGTTTCATGTCAGATAACTGTTGGAGCGCAAAGTTCATATTGATATCGTTTCGTGTCGAATATATATAGCGTTATCGTCGGCCATGTTACAACTTCCACGTAGAAGTGTCAGCGGAACAGATCGGACCTGATGAAATGTTATGACAATTACTACCATTTGTGATGATGTTGGTGTAAAATGGATGACGACGATAGAAAGAAGAAATTACTCGCTGGCAGGGAGAGGGTATGTATTCACTTTAAACGTTTTAATTATTATTTAAAGGACCTTTGAAATGAGTCGCATCAAACATTGTTTCACCGGGTTGTGTGAATATTGTTGCGGGAAGCGTCGGCAGGTGACTCACCGGTCATTCGTCTCGCGTTCTCGGACTGAGGCTGAGCTGGACTTCGGACTTCCAGCAGCGGACTTTGACTTTTTCAGAATTCTAATGCTTTTCAGGTTGTCATTTTATGATTTTGACTTCAGAAGCAACTCCATACTACAGTAGAGGTGTAGGAAAACACATGAAAAGCAATATTTTCACAAAATGATAAACAATCGATTAAAAAAGATGACAATTGAGTTGACAAACAGAAACAGTCATTCAATTGACAACAACGACAATGTTTAGGGATGTTACAAATTTTGAGATTTGTAATACTTAACTTGTGATATACCTTAGCAGATAAAGCATCAGAAGACCTTTCATTTGATACCTAATTCACTTCCTTACCTTCAGTATTAAGGAAGTTACAGTCATTTTTGACATTGAAAATTAAGCTGTCGCTCCCCATTCATTTACTATTGATAGGGTGTCTGAACGATTTTTCAATTTTGCCTTTTGGATCGTTTTTCACCATTTTGGTTGGATAATTGAAAAAATTATTTACTCAGAATAATACATTTCAAATTTCAAGACTCACCGATGTTTCTATCAAAAGTTACAGCCCCTTCAATTCCCTACAATATTCATCCATTTTTTGTAAGAATCGACGAAAAAGACGTACACGCAGAGTTATGTTATTTTGCTAAATTTAGCACAACAGCTGAATTGCGCAATATGCAAGCGTACACATACGCGTGCAAGCGTCACGCGTGTTGCTTAACTGATGCGCGATCGGCAATCCATTGTCTTCAATGGGCACCCACTTCCGGGTTTGTAGACACGCCCGATGCATATTCATGTGCAGATTTTACGCTATCACCATGGGTTCGGCCGCGCGGAGCTCACGCCTCCCTACTTAGCTGATCCGAAAAATGTGGGAAGGGTATTTTCAAACTGTAATTGTTTGTGATCCCTGGGGCTAGCGAAAAATAAGCGTAGGGATATTTTCCTTACGACTGGGACTACATATCGCCAGGGCGTCATATCTCATAAGTGGCAAATTTCGGTTAGCCAGGAAACAATGTTTAAATAGCTGTTTTGACCAAGATATTTTTAGAATTTCGAGATGACGCCCTCTGGAAATATTGGAATTAATCTGCTCTTTCATATGACACCTCATTTATTGAGTATCACCTTCAGGATCACAAAGAATAAAGGTTTGAACTTCAAAAAAAAAAAACTTTGACCAATTTTGCATGATCGCGTAATGCACATAGACTGCATAGGGCTGCGTGCAATCTCTATGGGAAGGATTTTAGCACACAACATCGGGTGCGCGATCAGACACCCTACTATTGACTTAAGAAAAAAGCTGTGATCGAGGAACAACCGGAAACCAAAAACAATAAATGTTAATCTGACCGAGCACGCGCATGCGCATATCTTTCTGGAGAAAGTCACTTGATTTTCACAACTTTTCATTCCTGTTATGTTAATAAAATCCACATTCATTGCCTTTCTCCTGGCCAAAATGAATGGTTTCTTTTCATATAATGTACGAATGATGTATAAATTATCCATATTTTACATGATTTCATATTCACAATCAGTATTTTTATATAAAAACTGGGGCAGAAAACTATATTTTCTTCGCATCGTTCGCATCAATCGCACGATCACCACACAAGTCACGTACATATACACTGTACACGTACGTACACACGCATGTACTGTTCTTAAACATAAGACAACCAAACTGCTTTTATGCTTTTATGCAGTACAATCCATTGATTCATCATTTTAAACTAATCGGCTCCATTTTTTTTGGTAGGAGCCTTAAGAAGATTTAAGGAGGCAACTCACTCTCGGCCATGTTTATTATTTTTTTTATGCGTACATGTTCGTGTATATGTACATGTACATGTACAGTGTACGTGTAGTAATGACCTTTTACAAATATACCTGTAGCTGACCAATGCGTAGTGTTATCTGCATTTAACTTGAACATTCGTTAGTAATCATTAAAGCAATATCCCTTCCACTTCTTTCTTGGCAGCTGGCAAAGTTTCAGAAACAGAAGACCTCTCCCGACAAGAAAGTGAAGAAGAAGAAGAAAAAGAAGGCTTCAACAGAGCAAGTAGACGATGGTCTTGGTGTGGCTAATGGAGATAGTGACATCAGCACTCCAGGGCCATTAAGTGACGACTCTTCTTACGACCAAGTTGACTCCAGCTTTGCTAGTGATTACTCATCACCCTTGCATTCTGAGGTATGTTACAAACTACAGCTTCAATCTCAATAGGAGGGACTACATAGTGCTGCCTCATATTTGAATTGCATTGTGGAAACAGTTTAGCATGAATTTATGTTACTTAATTTTGTAATGTACACACTTACCAATTAAACAATAAGAGATACTGCATGCTAGTCAGAATTTTAATAGGGTGTCTGAACGATTTTTCAATTTTCCCTTTTGGATCGTTTTTCACCATTTTGGTTGGATAATTGAAAAAATTATTCACTCAGAATAATACATTTCAAATTTCAAGACTCACCGATGTTTCTATCAAAAGTTACAGCCCCTTCAATTCCCTACAATATTCATCCATTTTTTGTAAGAATCGACGAAAAAGACGTACACGCAGAGTTATGTTGTTTTGCTAAATTTAGCACAACAGCTGAATTGCGCAATATGCAAGCGTACACATACGCGTGCAAGCGTACGCGTGTTGCTTAAATGATGCGCGATCGGCAATCCATTGTCTTCAATGGGCACCCACTTCCGGGTTTGTAGACACGCGGCCCGATGCATATTCATGTGCAGATTTTACGCGCTATCACCATGGGTTCGGCGGCGCGAGCTCACGCCTCCCTACTTAGCTGATCCGAAAAATGTGGGGTAGGGTATTTTCAAACTGTAATTGTTTGTGATCCCTGGGGCTAGCGATAAATAAGCGTAGGGATATTTTCCTTACGACTGGGACTACATATCGCCAGGGGCGTCATATCTCATAAGTGGCAAATTTCGGAGTTAGCCGAGTTAGCCAGGAAACAATGTTTAAATAGCTGTTTTGACCAAGATATTTTTAGAATTTCGAGATGACGCCCCTCTGGAAATATTGGAATTAATCTGCTCTTTCATATGACACCTCATTTATTGAGTATCACCTTCAGGATCACAAAGAATAAAGGTTTGAACTTCAAAAAAAAAAAACTTTGACCAATTTTGCATGATCGCGTAATGCACATAGACTGCATAGGGCTGCGTGCAATCTCTATGGGAAGGATTTTAGCACACAACATCGGGTGCGCGATCAGACACCCTAATTTTAATAAATCGGAATTCCACCTTCATGTCAATATTTTAAAAATAAAAGCAGAAGAATTAGAAAATGAAGTGACTTTTTACAATTTAACAAATAGGGTTGGCATATTTATGAAAAAAATTGTTTTGTTTTTGTTTTTAATGAAAAAAACAAGAAGTTTTTGTTATCGCAACCCAGTCTAACAAAGTCAATTTTCATGAGAAACCTACACAGATTGATAAACTTGCATCAAAGTTTTCCAGTAAGACGTAGACTACAGAATATTTGTTCAAATGCTCCTGAAACAGTGAAAGCTGTTGATTTATTTGGAAAGGGATAAGGAAAAAAATTGAAAGAAAAGTGAAAGAGAATGACATTCATGTATACACACAGACAGACATTGCAGAAACATTTGTTTGGGGGTAAGGGGTGGGGAGGCATATTGTACAAAGAAAGCAAAGTTATTGTATGATATGATTTCGAACTCTTTGGCTAGACTGAAGGGGGAATAAATTTACACATGGAAAAAGCCGTAGAAACATTTGAAGTTGGGCGAGAAGAGAGAGATGCTACATTTAAGTTGTATTAATGTAAAATTAATCTCTTCTGAGAATTGTATGCCCGAGCCTTCCTCCCAGCTCTCCTGCCTCCTCTTCAAATCAAAATGCATAAATATCGTTTATAGTTTATACAGAACAGGGAATTCATTGTCAAAGTTGTACATGTGGCACAAATTTGCAATGGGAATGGGTTACTTTTGACAGACGTACATGTAGGTTTTAGAGAGAGAGAGAGAGAGAGAGAGAGAGATAGCATACAATTTGGAACACCTTGTGATATTTGAAATGCTAAATTCTGAATGGAACGCCCCAGAATATTGATCTCCGACAGTCTGACGTGTGTGCAGCAAATTTGCTCAAGGCCGTGATTAAATACACACAAAATCATTCATGCCTGGTTGGCTAGAGCCTAGAGGGGTTAGAGTATGGAATGTACAGAAATGCAACAGTATTTAACCTGGTTCAGGTCAATATAATGCAGAGGAGTATAATAATAATTATAATTGATTCTTATTGAGCGCTATTACAGAAAAACTGATGAGAGCGCTATTACAACAGAAAAGAAACATACAAATTATAACAATCAAATAAGGAACAGTGATTAAAGGTAAAGACCAGTTTTGGAAACGCCCCCCTCTCAAAAAATGAAATGGAAGCTCTTATTACCAATCATGTGAAAGCATATGTTTTGACTAATACGTGATGATGCAAATTTTGCCGGGAAACCGCCTATTAATTGATATATTTGGTAAATTATTATATCTATTTGGACCGGATAGATATCTCGCAAGTGTCGCGTAGCCCCATATACATCTTTCTGTGTACAGTGCTTGTAACTAGACCAAGACTGGGCCAAATTTCATATCATTTTGATGATTCCAGAACCTTGCAGTACACACCAATACTTACATGTATACACTTGTATGCTACAGGGATGCCAGTTTTCAGGCAATTGCCTGAATTCAGGCCCTGGCCATTTATTTTCAGGCCATAGTTAAGGCTTTTTTGTGTACAAAATAGCTCATTCTAGGTGATTTTCAGGCCCTCTGATCGATTCTAACTGGCATCCCTGATGCTAGATGATCAACCTTTTCTGATTGATTCCACAATGTTTCTTTCACAATGCAATCGCATGACCAGAACTGGTCTTTACCTTTAAGATATAATGAACAAAATGAAATTTGGATACTCAAAACATACATAATGGATTCAAGATGGAAAGAGTTGGGTTTTAAGTTTCTTTTTGAAAGGAGGTATATATATATTTGCAGTATAATGTTTATAAATTAATTAATGTAGAATTTATAGATTTACATGTACATGTACACTGTACCTGTACACCTGTACCTGTATACCTGGAATTACATGTAAGTGAAACTATTAAATTAGCATTATGTGCCAAGCAGAAGAGCACAAATCGATGCATTGTCAGCAGATGTATTACTCCAGAAATACATACTTTTTGACTAGGCCTGAGTCGAAACGGTTCCCCACCCGGTCCCCGACCGTCACGCCGAAACCCGGGTTTGAATATTCGAGTTTCGGGTTTTTCAAAATTAAATTTCACACTGATATTCTGAAATAACGAACTAAAAATATGCAATTCACAAACTTATATTTCAATTTAATTAAATAAATATGCTTTAGAAATAAATGGATACCGTTTCAGTTGACGGTAGGCCTTTTATCGCTCTAAAATTGAGGCTGCAAGGAAGGAATCACCACACTTCGCGGTACCGAGTGCGTTCAGAAACTGAAGTCAAAACATGATCCACTGAAGACTGAGCAAGTTACGAAAGTACACACACAAAACCAAAATGTTGATCAGACTATTACAATTAAATCGTAATACTAATAGGCATTGATTTAATTGTCAAAATATATCCACAACATAATGGTTTACCCTTGATATTATGATGAAGGAAAATAAATTAAAGCTCTTGAAATAACATCGAAGTGCCTTTCGTTCGTTCTAAAAATGCGTGTATAACGGCAAGCTGAAGTTAGGAGTCAAGTTTTTCAAGCCCGTACCGTCATGAATGCAGACGGAGGAGTACGAACTGATCTGAACAATAAGCATTTAACCAATTAAAAAACATCACATAACTCATTTTAAGGCACTAACGCTCAACAAATTACCGTAAAATAATAATTTCCTTTGACAAATAATACTATAGATATTCATGATATCTCACAGAAATAACGATATTTCATGAGCTACGAGTTCAGCTATAGCCATCATTTTGAAATGAGACGTAATTGTCATGCAGCGCAGTAGACTGTAGAGGGCAGCATGCAGCAGAGAGGAAAAAATCGCGGGCCTTATAGATCACGTGATATTTTCTCTCTGCTGCATGCTGCCCCTACAGTCTACTGCGCTGCATGACAATTACGTCTCATTTCAAAATGATGGCTAGCTGAACTCGATATCGAGTACGTACATGTAGCTCATAAAATATCATTATTTATGTAAGATATTATGAATATCTATAGTATTGTTTGTCAAAGCAAATTATTATTTAACGGTAATTTGTCATGCTGTAGTCCCTTAAAGTGAGTTACGTGATGTTTTTTAATTGGTTTAATGCTTATTGTTCAGATCAGTTCGTACTTCCGTCTGCATTCATGACGGTACGGGCTTGAAAACTTGACTCCTAACTTCAGCTTGCTATACACGCATTTTTAGAACGAACGAAGGCACTTCGATGTTATTTCAAGAGCTTTAATTTATTTTCCTTCATCATAATATCAAGGGTAAACCATTATTTTGTGGATATTTTGACAATTAAATTAATGCCTATTAGTATTACGATTTAATTTTAATATTCTGATCAGCATTTTGGTCTTGTGTGTGGTACTATCGTAACTTGCTTAGTCGGTCTCAGTCTTCAGTGGGTCATATTTTGACTTCCGTTTGTGAACGCTCTCGGTACCGCGAAGCATGATTCCTTCCATAATTTTGCAGCCTCAATTTTAGAGCGATAAAAAGACCTACCGTCAACTGAAACGATATCCATTTATTTTTAAAGCATATTTATTTAATTAAATTGATTATTTAATTGTTTTGAAAGCAGTAACTGTCTTTTCCCGTCGCATTATTTAGAACAGCAACTTATCTTAACTCCCGCCGCTGCATGCACGCGATTTTTAGTATGGTGAAAATTCCTGTTCGGGTACCCGGTCCCCGCCCGAAATTTTCAAGTCAAACCCGGGTTCGGCAAAACCCGTGATGACTCAGGCCTATTTTTGACCCTTCTTGACTACTAGTACACAGCACATTTCAGACAGTATATTCTCCATATAATCATTAAGGTCATAGTTTACAACTTTGTTGATTTTTTTTCTTTATCCTTTAATTATAAAACTAAAGAAAAATCAGTGGTTGATACAAAACTTGTGTTTGCATCGTTCTTGCAGACAAGGACCTTATTGTCTGTTTATAGCCAGAAGGTCAATAAGACCTATACTTCAACACAAAGTTAATGCTCTTTTGGCTCTGAACAGACGTCATAATAAACTTAAAGTTCTGTTTAAGATAAAAATTCAGAGATCTACATTATTAGGAGAGATTGTAAAGATGAAGTTGAGTTCTGGTCATGCGATTGCATTGTGAAAGAAACGTTGTGGAATCGATCAGAAAAGGTTGATCATTTACCATATAAGTATTGGTGTATACTGCAAGGTTCTGGAATCATAAAAATGATAAGAATTTGGCCCAGTCTTGGTAAAGTTACTTACAAGCACTGTACACAGAAAGATGTATATGGGACTACACAAACATGTGGCATAAAAATCTGTCCCGATTTTTATGCTGTTACATGCCATATTTAGAATATTAAGGCATTTGAAGAGCCATGCTTTTCAGGGAACATTTTTTGATCTGATATTCTTCCACACTTGCATAATAACAATGATAACGCTCTCAGATTATTTTTCACCACTTCCCAGAACTCAACCTTCTCTTTAAATATATTAAAATCAGTAAATAAGAAGAAAAACAAACAAATAATGTACATGTACACAACAAGTGTTTGCTGAAAAGATTTATACGAAAGGTAAAAACTCTGCTTTATCATTGAACTGTGGCTATTTACATTCACATAGATTTTGCACATACATTTAGGCTTACTCGATAGGATTTTTTTCTTCTTTTTTTTCTTTCAACAACAGAAAATTAATCAGGCTATTAAATTTCCTCCAAAGTTTGAAGTCTGAGAGCATAAAATACACTGTGAACAAATTATTGGGAAACTTATGTGCTGACAAAAAAATGCTTAGCTGCAAGCTCAGTATAGGACATTGAAACAGCAATCTTAGTCATTTCAGTGTCCAGCTTGCATATTGCTAGTTCATGCAAGATTAGGTGCCCCTGACGATGTAAATCTGAAGATTTCTGAACGGGTGGACATGCTCGCGAGAGCTCATGTGGACGTGTATCAAGTGAAGCACATAATTTAGTGTGCATATTTTGAGGCCATAGCAGCATGTAGAGTAAGTCTTTTAATGATCATGCATGTTCATGTACATGTACATGTAGAGGTCTGGAATGAAAGGATTTATGAAGACCTAGCAACTGTCATCACCATGTAGTTCAAGAGAGATTACAGTATCAAGTTCAAGCCGTTAACCCTCCCAAAAAGTCCTTGGGCATCAAAGGATGTACAGACATTGCCCTCACTCAAAACTTAAATAATTTTAACCCTTCTTAATATTAAAGTTTATGTGAATTGACTCACTTAAAAAAGAAACCTGTCAGATGAAAATACAATTTATATCAATGGAAAGCACATACATGTAGAAAACAAATAGGTGATGAGCCGTGCTTAATTGATGCAAAGTCATTGTGAATATATATAATGCCTACTCCACGTTAGATGATGTCATCAAGACAATAGCTAGTTTTTAGGTCGACAACTTCCGATTTTCAAAACTTTAATATTCAAGTTTTCAGAGAGCTGTTAATCCTATGAAAGATACTCACATATCATATAATTTATATCATTGTAATCTATGGCTTATAAGCTTTCCTTTGATATATAATTCATCCATTCCTTTTTTCTTCCTTTTAATTATCTACAATCCTCATTCTAACTAATTCTCAGTCTCATAAAAAAGTTAAAGAACATCATATAGATTTGACATTTTATGAAGAAATGAAACTTTACAATGTGCTTACCTGTGCATAAATGTTTCTGTGCTGAACAGGTACTGAAACATACATTTTAATTTTATTTGCATTTATTTTGCTTGCATGAATTCACTCATTATTTTTGCATGATCCCTCATTTATTTTCACTAGGCTGACCAGTCCTTTGATGGAGAGTCTGTTGATGAGGTAAGCTTTTGGAATATTATGTTCATTTTTGCTGCCGGGTAGAGTTGTGTACAATCTGTCAGTTTTCCAAGAAATGTAATTGACACTTCCTAGTTATTGTTTATGTTTGTACCCGTTCTCTAAAGCAATATGTGGAAGCTTTAATTGCATTGTACATGTATGATTGCTGTCCAAAACCAGGGCTCCACATCAACTAATTTCATAAAGTGGTCTGAATACACCCTTTTATGTTTACAAGAGGGCGCATGCGCCGACATGGGCGCCATTTTAAATTGCGAGTATATATTTCGAGTAACTTTTATTTTATGCAGCTTGCACAGTGCATGTGTCGATATGATGTGAGCGTGAAGCGCAGGCAGTGACGCAACAATACATGTGGGTCTGAAAACATTGATGACGCAATGTTTACTCGCAAATTAAAATGGCGGCCTTAACCGTGAAGGGGTGTATTAAAATTTGTATAGTCTCTCTGCACATGCCAGGTACATGTATGTTAAAGCTTCACTATTTTTCTGGAGACAAATTTTGGGATGGATATGTACAGGTACTATTGGTCCCCTATAAGTATCAAGTCCAGGGACCCGTTTCACAAAGCTTTTTTTCAATGACAAAATGACAAATGACAAAAATTAGTGACAAATCTGCTGATAATCAATCAGAAGCAAGGATTTTACTAGCTTATAAACGAAAAACTGTCATTTGTCACTGATGACAAGTTTTGTGAAATGGGGCCCAGGTTCGAAGCAAAGTCTGTAATACTTCTTAATTTTGAGAGTGTTAATGTGCTTCTCAGTCACTCTATTATTTTACTTTTGGAACATACAAATACTAATGTACACTTGCTTAATTTATCTTGATGACAGACATAGTTGTTTGTTAATGACTATTATCAACACTCATGTGGGATAATGACACAATGATTTGTGACCCTGCAACAATCAACTGATCTTATATGAGATAAATGATTATAAAGTACAGAGCAGTCAGCAACATAGAACTCTTTGACCCCAGAGTGTACATGCTAAATATTCAATATGCCATCAGAGATGATAATATTGTCTGCAGTTGTTAATGTATTTGATTAAAAACCATGGAGAGAGCACATTTTCCATTCTGGGAATAGCCTCCATTTGATCCGAGTTGATGTTTTCAAGACCACATTGGCTTTCCAGTTAAGGCTTTTAATCAGAAGAATAAACACACAATTGAGCAAAAAGTGATGTTAACACACTGCCTTTTATCCCCACATGGATGTTGTACATGGACTTGAGATATATACATGTACATGTACAACCTGTATGTTGTCTAGCTGTTTTTTTTATTAACAATTGTCATGTGGTATTTAAATATGCATACATTTGGTTTGGCAAAGATAAAACAAAAAAGATCTGAAAAATTATACATCTACATGTAAGTCCTCTAGCGTGGAACCCATTGCCTAAAAATTACCATTGATGGTGACTTTGCCATTAATTGTGACTTTCATGAAAACCTTGATTTGATTGGCTGTTGAGTGATGTTGCCATGGTAGTTAATATTGATGGAAGAGATACCATCAATGGCAAGTTTTATGCCATGCTCTGTTTTTTTTAATACTTTATTTTTACATGAATGTTTGGTAAAGTTATTTCTTAATAGTAGGCCTACTAACATAATTTGAAGCTTCTAACAAGGACAGTTAAATTAAAATTGAATGTAAGTCTGCTCTATAGTAGTGTATACCGTAGTTGAATTTTAAATGCATCTTTGGACTATTCCATTCTGATTGCTGGTTATTTTTTTAATTTGTCAGAGTTATCAGCAGCATAATAAAACACATACACACACACACACAAAAAAAAAATAACAATAAGTAAAAGAGTTATAAGTTGATGACTCAAAAGTACCACTGCCAAAACAGCACGTACAATATGTGTGTGCTTTATAGCTGAAGCACAACTAAAATAAGGAAATGGAAGTGGTGCATTGTTTTAGTGATAATAAGTAGCGTCCCCACGCTGGCTCAGTCTCGCTCAGGAAACTCTGACATCCTGACACCAAAGCGTCTTTCTTCCTGTCAAAACTGGGCTAGCTGCTACCTTGCTCCCTCCCCTTGTAAAGTCTGTTTTCATTTATAAATGATGTGAATATTGAATGCGCCTTGAATGGGGCTACAAGTACAGTTTTCAACTCTTTAACTTGCCAAATAGTAACACGTACAGTGAAACCTGTATATAAAGACCGCTTAAGGGAAGCATGAAAAGTGGTCTTTATAGGCAGTTGGTCTTTATTATAGAGGTTTCTTTAGTACAGGTTTCGATGAGAAACCCTATTCAAGGGAAACAAAAGTTGTGGTCTTTATAGACAGGTGGTCGCTGAAGCAGGTTTGACTGTACAATGTATGCGTGGCACTCAGGAACTTGTGACGTCCTGATAACAAAACGTTCTTCTTCCTGTCAAAAACCAGGGCTACATGTAGCTGCTACCTTGCTTCCTCCCTGTGTAAATACCATGTTTTCATGTAGTTTAGTTTATGTGAATTTTGTGTGTCTTTAGTTTAGAGGGTTAGCGGCCTTAGTGGTTTTTTTTTACTCTTAACTTGCCAAATAGTTAAATGTACATGTACATGTGGCACTCAGGAAGTTTTGACGTCCTGATAACAAATCATGCTTCCTGTCAAACCCGGGCTGCTATGTTGATTCCTACTTTTTTAATGTACATGTACTTCATGTGAATTTGGATGATTGCAACTTAGGCAACAAATAGTTTGAGCTCTACCTGTAGCTTGTGTGGGGCTTGCCAAATAGTGACCTACACTGTAGCTGTGTACACTCAGGAACTTGTGACACCTTGATAACAAAGTTGACCTTCCTCTGAAACTAAAATGTAACTTTTTTTTAAATGTACAAGTGTTTAAAGCTAATCTTGAGCTCTGGTATGGGAATTGTATGTCGAGAGAATGGCTATAATTCATTCTGGATTGTTTATCCTGCAGTAGATTGATTGTTTGAACCAGTAAAATAAAAACAAACTCACAAAAACCTGCTGGAAATCATCTTCAATAAATACCACAACTCTCATTTGCACATAGTGACCTGTGTTAAGCACATGATGTCGGGCCTAAATACAGTACCTTGATTTCCTTATCTTTATATGCTCATTTCTCAGCCCCTATACATTTTCTACCAAAATCATTTGGCACATGTCATTTATTTGTAATCTTGAACATTCAGTGTACCGGGTAAGATTTGTTGGATTCTGTGAGAAGTTATTTTCTATCATTACCAGAACTCAAGCTTATCTTTAAGTAAATTTCCAGGGAAATGGTTAAGTTAAATGTGCATGAAGACTCTAGCCCTTATGAAAAATAATTATGGTACAAATTCTGTATTTTTAACATTAAACTCTTCAGGTACATCTGAGCTACATGTACATGTACATGTAGATCTGTCAGCTTAACAAAGATTATCATGCAAATGGCAAATGTATGAAATCAAATTAAAGCAATTCATGTGACTCCTTCCACATGTCTGCCTAATTTATTAGGTTCACACTTCTCCAAACAACATTTTTTATCTACAATCATCCAATTAGTAGTTCACAATAAGCTTCCCATTTGATAAGATTTTGACCGTCTTTAGCATACAAGTTCATAGGAGAACATATTTTGTGGTCACATGCTTGTAAGAAGGTTCTGGGCCCTGTTTCATAAAACTTGTTATCAATAACAAGTTACAAGCTACTGTTATAAGCTACTGAAATCGTGGCATGTGATTGGCTTAGAGCAAATTTGTCATAGAAGTTTAGCATTGGTTATTGATAACAAATTTTATGAAACGGCGCCCTGATGATTTTGAGTGCTCTTCTGGTGGAAATCGGTCGGTACACCATGATGAAATGCTCTTGGGTTAAGATGAATATGATATGACTTATGTTAACACATCCACATGTGTTCATCATTCATTAAATTGTCCTATCTATTCAGGCATTCATTTCCTGTTGAAATTAAAGCTGTACATTTTTAGAGAAGATTGTATGAATATGAGCGATGTGCACATCTTTGAACTTTTCAGCAAAATTACATGTACACTGTAGGTGTGAGCATTTCATTCAGATTCCAGTCATTAAAACACTCATGTTGTAAGACTGACGCTGCAGTTACCGGTACATTTATTCATGTACATGTACATATATACTGTACGTATAGGGCCATAGAGCATAGTGAATACGCATATTTAGAAGTTGTTAATTTTTTTGACATTTAGATGCGGTGTCAGTTTATTGAGATTGTGAAGTTCATGTCTAAAATTACATTCATCCGACTTAATCCCACAAAAATGCTATAAGTCTATTGTTGATGTACATATACTGTACATGTGGACCTTGTGGCAGGTTAGCCCTGTGCTAAACAAGTTAGCCAATAAAGTCTACGACTATCAATTTCATTCTGAACAAGACAAATACCTCAGAATAATTTGATAGAAATGCTTAAAATTTAAAGTTCTCCCATCAATTATTATTTTTTTGAAACGCTTTTCTTTTCATTTTTGTTTCACACCACCAATCAACTGGTTTAATAGACCATAGCATGTTCTGCTTGATTGTTTTCGTCTGCATTACAATGGACTGTGTACATACAATCGGTGGATGAATAGATATGAAATTCCATCTTTCTAACAATAAAACTGTGTGGACAGGAAACCAAAATACAAACATATACATGTACAAATAATTCACACCAATCAGCATTACAAACTGCAAAGTGCAGCTCTAGGCCTTTTGCGCTTAAATACTTATTTTGAATTTGATGTGTAGATTATACCATCCATCCTAATCCTCTGTGGTGTCTAAGGTATTAAAGATAAGCTTGAGTTCTGGTAATGATAGAGAATAAATTCTCACAGAATCTAACAAAACTTACACTGAATGTTCAAGATTACAAACAAGTTTTTGTGAGTTTGTTTTTATTTTACTGGTTCAAACAATCAATCTACTGCAGGATAAACAATCCAGAATGAATTATAGCCATGTTCTCTCGACATACGATGCCTATACCAGAGCTTAAAGAGAAAGACCAGTTCTCGTCATGCGATTGCATTGTGAAAGAAACATTGTGGAATCGATCAGAGAAGGTTGATCATCTAGCATATAAGTATTGGTGTGTACTGCAAGGTTCTGGAATCATCAAAATGATAAGAAATTTGGCCCAGTCTTGATAAAGTTACAAGTACTGTACACAGAAAGATGTACATGTATATACTACCCTATATCTATCCAGTCCGGATAGATATAATTTACCAAATATATCAATTAGTAGGCGGTTTCCCGGCAAAATTTGTATCATCACGTATTAGTAAAAACATATTCTTTCACATGATTGGTAATAAGAGCTTCCATTTCATTTTTTGAGAGGGGGGCATTTCCAAAACTGGTCTATACCTTTAAGTACAAGCATGTAAAGGATCATGCATATAAATGTACATGTGCATGTAGAGGTTAGGGTATGGATGAACCTGAATATCTGTCATGACCTGTAGATCAAGAGAGATTGCGGTATTGAGTTTTTAGCCGTTAACTCTCCCAAGAAAAATCTTTCGTAAAGAATCCAAGTTTTAACAGAGCAATAAGAGTATCATATGAAACGTGAATGATGCCATAAACAATTTGGTTTATCATTTGTAGAATAATAAAGGGGAAGTCCAACCTGATATTAAGTTGGCTTTAAAGTACAAGTCCACTCCACTGAAAAGTTGAGCTGATTAGATAGAGAAAAATCTAAAAAGCCCAAATATAACTTGGTTTTGGAAAATGGTGCTCAGATTTATTTTTAATAATTTTTTTTAATGAGCAAAAAACAAGTTAATGATCGAGTCGGTTGTGACGTAGGGTCCTCACAACACAGATTCGTAATGTAACCAAATTTAATGCATACGTCTTTGTGAAGTGCCTCGATACAAACTATTTCATTCACCTGATAAGAATAATGAAACACTATTATTCTTTAGTGAATGAAATAGTTTGTATAGAGGCACTTCACAAAGACGTATGCATTACATTTGGTTACATTACGAAAATAGCCTATTGTCAGAATGTATACCGCTGGCACTTTCGTTGTGAGGAGCATACGTCACATCCGTACAGCAATATAAATGTTTTGCTCGAAATACCCGAAACAAAAATCGCTCTTAAAAATCACCTGATTGAAGTACGCCCGTGATATTTGGCAGTTTTAACCTTTGATTTATTTACAACATGTTATAATTTTTGAAAATCGGAGTGGACTTGGGCTTTAATAGAAGTTGAAAAAAAAGATAAACAGATCAGTGAAAGTTTGAGCAAATTCCGATTAAAAAATAAGAAAGTCATGAGTTTTTGAAGGTGCGATCAATCAAACACAAATTGGCAACTCTGCGACGTATCTTGCGACGTCCCCTCCTATTTGCTCTGTACTCAAAAAGTCAGAAATGTTTATTTTCCCTCAAGAAAATTTTCAATCATACATGCAACCCCTGTATGGATAAAAAAAATCTATCCCGTCATCAATAACAAAGAAAATTCAAATTTAAGAAATTTTATGTACAGATCAAATTTGAGAGGACCTTGCAAGACCACATCACAAGGTTGGCAAGTTGTGTTTGATTGATCACAACTTCAAAAATTCATTAATTTCTTATTTTAATCAGAATTTGCTCAAACTTTTACTTACCTGTTCCTCTCATTGTTCTTCTTTTATTTAAAACCAACTTAATATCAGGGTGGACTTCCCCTTTAACAGAATTTGTCAACATTTGTTTGTGTCTAGTGACTGGTGATTGCCTCCATTCTCTGACATGTACATGTAGCTGGAATAGGCCATTTTTCGCAATGCAACAAAATTTATACTTAAAGCCCCACTGCACTACTTGTAGCTACTTGTACCCTCTATATAAAAAACAATGCCTAAGCGGTACCCGTTGGTCCCCCATGATCCTCTTTTTCTTATGTTAATTGAGAGCTGAGTTGATGAGATAACCACCTGTCAGTGACCACGCTAATCCCTCTAATCCCTCCTGGCCAAACTTCGTAACAGGTGAATGAAATGATTTGTATTGAGGTGCTTCACAAAGACAAATATGTATGCATAAATTTGTTTACATTACGAAAAATGGCCCATTATTCAGACTTTTAACGTTACCTGGCTTGATTATGCAGAAAAGTAATTACTAGAACTTGTGACTTTGTGTTGAGTTACTATCGTTCCCAGCTAAACAAAATGCAGTAGAGCTGAGAGTTCTTTAGTCATGGGGAAGAACTTTGAAGATTAGGAAATTAAAGGAGAAAATGGCCTTGAGCTAATAATGATTTGACATTGTTGTATTGAATTCCTGTGCTCCAATAGATAATGAATTTGAATGTAATCATTACACCACATCCTTAAAAAAAAACTCTTCTGCTCTCATGTTATGCAGGACTCTGATAGTCACTTTGACGTTGCATCACCCATTCACAATGCTTCCTCGGACCGCATCCTGGAGCTGGAGGAGACCCTGGAGGGCAAGGAGCTGGCTCTCAGAATGATGCAGGAGGAGCTGGAAGATGCTAACAAGGCTATGGTAGAAGCTCAGGACCACGCCCAGTCCGTGCAGGCCCAGGCCCAGGCCCAGTCCGCAGCTGTTGCCACGTCCCCCAACAACATAGATGCTCACCAACAGGCAGGCGATAACCGTCCTTGGCAGAGTGCTTCCATCCAGGTAGATTCCTCAAAGATGTAATCAATATAAACCTCCGTACAAGAAGAAATTATTTGACTATATTTGACTATATTGTATTTATCTTATTATTTTTCAAATACTTTTCTTCTTGTACAGAGGTTCATTATTTATTGTGTTTTTGCATATTTAAGAACACCGAGCAAAACTCAATATTTTCTTCTTGGGTCCTCAAAGGCTCTACTCAATGTGGTCATATAACAAAAATGGACACAATACGGCAGAAACTTCTGCCCATTCTTTCCACACATCTGGTATATATTTGTTATGGTTCTGAATCAAAAGGTATTGAGACAAACTACACAATGTTTTTGAATGCTTGTCCTGAGAGGGACACTGTGTAGTTCATGTACTAAACACAAACTAAACACATATACATGTACATGTACAGTCCTTGGCCCATGCACTGATAGTACACACATGTACGTTACATGCCAGAAGGTTACTGGGTCACATGATAAATGCAAACCTAAACAGGAAGACATTGTCTAGTCATAGTAGTATTCTCTACTTCAGCTAGGGAGACGCACATGTCAAACTTATCTATTTTGCAACATTTCTTGGAGTATGTACATTATATACAGAAGTACAATAGCTGATGATACGATTGATGCAATGTTATTATAATGGGGCAGTACATTGGTTATGGATCTGGGCCCTGTTTCATAAACTTGTTATCAATAACAAATGCTAAATTTCTATGGCAAATTTGCTCTCGGCCAATCAAATGCCACGATTTCAGTAGCTTATAACAGCTATTGTAACTTGTTATTGATAACAGGTGTTATGAAACAGGAGCCTGGGGGTGTCTCACAAAGACTAAGATCGACTTTAAGTTGGACTTAAGTATAACAGGCCGTTCGTGCCATTGTTTGCTCTCACCATTATGATCTTTAGATAATATTTTTTCCTTCAATAATGAATTATCAAAAAATGTAAGTTTTGTAGATTTTTACCATGATTTGTACGTCCCGTGAGAGACCAATGCCAGTAAATGATGAGAGAAAACAATGGCACGAACGGCCTGTTATACTTAAGTCCAACTTAAAGTCGATCTTAGTCTTTGTGAAACACCCCCCTGGACATGGTATTCTGGTGGTGATTAAAGAGATGAGATACAAATCGATTCCCCCTTTCCCCTTTCCCATGTCTGGTCTGCTCCCAATTACAGTCAAACCTGCCTTAGTGGCCACCTCTCTATACAGGCCACCTGTCTTTAGTGGTCACCCGTATTGCCTCGCTCTAGAAGGAAATGTGTGTCGAAGAACCTGCCTGGATAGGCCACCTGTCTACAGTGGCCACTTTTTGTGCTTCCCCCTGTGTGGTCTTAGTAGACAGGTTTGACTGTATTTTACCTAATGTCTAGGGTAAAGCTTCCAAACTATATCATGTACAGCGTTCTAGTATTGTACATGTAGTTAGACTATGAACCTGTCAGAGACTATTTTAGGCCAAAGAATTGCACGTACAAGAATGAAGATATCATTTTTTACATGTTATTTACTGGTAAGTGTAACCTACATGTACAGTCAAACCTGCTTTAGTGACCTCCTGTATAGAAAGACCACCTGTCTACAAAGACCACATTTTTTGTTTCCCTTGAAAATGTTTTTTCATTGAAACATGTACACTGTATGGTACTAAAGGAACCTGTACATAAAGACCAACTGCCTATAAAGACCACCTTTCTTGTCTCCTTTGGGTGGTCTTTATAGACAGGTTTCACTGTATATGCCTTTATGTGTATAGTCCTTCATTAATTTTCTATGGGATTAATATTATACTTTAATGGCTTAAACTTCTTTCTCTTTTTTTTCTTCCGTAGCCTGAACCTCTAACCTCAGAGAGAGAGGCAGAATACAATGCAGCAATAGAACAATACAACCTCAAGGTATGCTCATTAATAGTTGTCTTTGATATTACTACTTCTACTACTTTTACTATTACAGCTACAATGGCAACTATGATGATGAACACTACTACTAAGTTACTACCGCTATTAATACTACCGCTATTAATACTACTACTACTACTACTACTACTACTACTACTACGACTACTACTACTACTACTACTACTACTACTACTACTACTACTACTACTACTACTACTACGACTACTACTACTACTACTACTACTACTACTACTACTACTACTACTGCTACTGTACTACTACTACTACTACTACAATGACGACGACTACCACCATTATTACTGCTACTGTACTACTACTACTACTACTACAATGACGACGACTACCACTACTACTACTACTACTACTATGATGACAGTGACTACTACTACCACTACTACGACTACAACTACTACTTCGTCTACTACTTATAAAGCACTTAATCCAATATATTTTGATGTACTGTATATATTGTATGATTTTTTGGGGTAGAGGGGGATGGGGACATTAAGAAAACTTTAGTAAAAAATAAAACATACAGAAAGGAATTATATTTTGAGAAAACCTAATTGAAGTTGTAAATCGTTTGGTACAGATGTAGATGGTTTATTTGGACCAGTAAATATATACCAATTCAAGAACACATGCTAGAAATTAAATTTGAGATGATGTGCATGCATGTATGAGACCATGAGTGCTCGGGACTAGCTTGATTTTATTATCTTTCGGAAGAACACATACCACATTAGCTATCAATTATACCTTCTACCCAAATTGTTTGTTGATTTCCTTTATTTTTCTTGAAGATATAATGTTACATGTTTAATAATTTGATTCTGCGAGAATTTACATATGTCATTTCAGGAACTCAAGATTATCTCTAAACAAATCTGTTTTTGTTATTTTTTAAATGAGAGAATATTGATTTCAATTGGACCATTTTTTCATTAGGCCTGTCTTCATCAGACCAAAGTTGCAAAATAACCCGCTATTTTAACTAACCCGCTATTTTAACTAACCCCGATCTCAAATTAGCCAGCTAATTTGCGGCTTCATCAGCCCGCAGTTGCAATTTAATAGCGGGCTATTTGGTCGAGAAAATATCCAGAGAAATCTAGGTCTTGTTTCCAAAATAGCGGGCTAATTTGCGCCTGTCCGAGCTAGTTTGTGATGAGCGTATCGATCTGGTGAAGACACAATTTCGAGAATTTCTGGAAACTATCCAGAGTCTGAAAATAGCGGGTTATTTTGCAACTTCGGTCTGATGAAGACAGGCCTATTGTTACAAAGGATTGTACATTGGACCTTGACTTTGTCAATAATCCCAGTTCGTACACCTTGCCCCCAGGGTATAGAATTAAGAGTTCACCATCCATGACATTTGTGTCACACTCGAACAAACTTGATTACACTGGGCCATTACTCTCCATGTATGTGCTGTACCTGTTGCAGAGTTTGGATTGGTATAAATATCTTCAAATAATTATAATGCTTTCTTGTCGGTGTGAGTAGGAATACTTTGATGTGACATACACGTACATGTAGCTTGTGATATTAAATAGGCAAGGTGAATATATTGAGTGGTAATGCATTAATATCTGTTTTATTATTTTATGGTTTTGTCTATACAGTATGTGGATGTGTCTCTCACCCTTTTATTTTCCTGCGATACTTTTCTTCATGCATTTACATACATATACAGTACTCTCTTTTATGTATGATCACATTTACAATGTACATGTACAGTTAACAAGTAAATAATTCATACCCCTTGTAAATTTGATTTTTTTTGTTGTTTTTTTTGTTTGTTTGTAACTCAAGAATGAAGTGTGGACTGGTTGAACTAGGTCCTTTATTGAATACTATTAGATCTAAGTTTTAATATGTCACATTGTCAAGAAACATAAATCCTGACAAGTCAATTTTGCACATATATGTACTGAAAAAAATTAAAAATTTGGTAAGGGTACAAATAATTTTAAATGTAAAGACCAGTTTTGGAAACTCCCCTCTCTCAAAAAATGAAATGGAAGCTCTCATTACCAATCGTGTGAAAGAATATGTTTTGACTAATACGTGATGATACAAATTTTGCCGGGAAACCGCCTACTAATTGATATATTTGGTAAATTATTATATCTATTGGGACCAAATAGATATCGCGCACGTGGTCGCGTAGTCCCATATCCATCTTTCTGTGTACAGTGCTTGTAACTTTACCAAGACTGGGCCAAATTTCTTAATATCATTTTGATGATTCCAGAACCTTGCAGTACACACCAATACTTATATGCTAGATGATCAACCTTTTCTGATCGATTCCACATCGTTTCTTTCACAATGCAATCGCATGACCAGAGCTGGTCTTTATCTTTAATAGTTGTTAACTGTATATTAGCATTTCCTTCAAATTGTATATCTTAGTCTTTTTTACAATCAGGAGTGTCATGCATTGAGGTTCTTGTTAATTTGTAAAAAGAAAGTAATTTTTTACCTTTTCTGCTTAATACCTTGGAACTGCACATGCTTTTAAAAAGGGACAAGGAAACTTGCAGTAAACAGATTAAAGAGATGTTAAAGCTACTATGTCCCATTTGCAGCCAACATCAAATTTTGTAGAACTTTGCAGGAATTATGAATATGTCACGTACTGTATGTCCTATCTGTGAAATTTATAAAACATTAGCAGCGTCCCAGTATTAGAAGTTTGCAAGAAAACCTGTTTACTTTCTAGACTTCACTGTCAGACACTATTGAGTGACTGACTGACTTCTTTTTGTCTTTGGTAATAACATGTACATAAAATGAGCTGTAAAGGGTACATGAGCATTTATCTACATCAATAACCCACTTTTTGTAATGGCCAAAATTAAAGTGATTGAATCTTTGCGCAGTACAAAACGTACAACCATTCGGTAAAAGGGTCTGAAAATTAGACTATTACTAAAATGATTGCAATTACTAAAGTCAATTCGACAACTAATGCTCGTTATTTTCCCACTAAAAGACATTTTCAAGCCCTTTCGTTTTTGAGGGAAGTTCTAAATTAGTATTATCTTTCGAATGCCGTTGGAATTTAACCTTTTTATTTTTTTGGCCTGCAAACGGGACATACAGTGTAGAGCCTTTAAGGTGGTTAATAGTACTGATTTATGATTGTTTCCTCTTTTGAAATGAAAGTGATGTGCTAAATGTAATTGTATTTTTTTTTCTTCTTCAGATCATTGAATTCCAAACCGCATTAGCCCAAAGAGACGACATCATCAAGCAGCTGTCGGATAACATGCAGGGCGCCCTCCAGAGCCGAGATGAGGTCCAACGAGAGGCCAGTAATCAGGCCGAAAACCTTTCACAGCAGATACAATCATTACAGTCACAACTCAGAACTGTAAGTTTAATACAGGACAGTGTGTCTTTGGAAAAATTGATCCAGTCAGGGGTTTTATTCTGTAATAATAATAATAATAATGATAATTATGATGATAATAATAATAAAGCAACATTTATATTGTGCACATATCCATCCCAACAGATCCTTCGAGGTGCCTACAGAGTCACACTATCATTACTCTGGCTTTAGCCTAGCTGCCCTCAAAGCTCAAAGGTACCCATTTACTACACCTGGGTGGAGAGTGGCAAATGTGGATTAATGTCTTGCCAACGGACATTAGTGTCGCTACGTGACCCGAACCACTAAGCTTGTGATCCGAAGATCCTTTAATAGTTATTTGTTGCATTTAGATGAGAAAATAATGTATCACTGAATTAATATATCAAATCATTTTTCCCTGGACATATCAATTTATGAAATGCATATATTTGTCACATTGCAAATGATGATGAGGCAAAGCTCCTTCATCAAAAAATTCTTTTGAAACATCAATCACCAGCTGTTTTTCTTGTTAAACTGAAACTGTTACATGCTTGTAAATACAATGAATATAATATGAAAGTTGTTATGATGGATGTACTGTAATAAAGGGTTAGATTAACTATTTGTTCCCGACTAAAATGAGAGCAAAGCTATTCACTTAGCCCTCTCTATGCTGAAACAGAGTATCAGAATTAGGCTTACCATTTATGAAATACCTGTACTGCAAATAGTACTTGGCTTGTGTGATGTTATTTTGAGACAGCAAAAAGGCTTTCTTGGCATGTAAACTGTAGCTCTTTTATTTTACATTGTTATAAAATTCTGAATGTTTTTTTTTTATATTGCAGGCAGGAGAGACATTACAGAGCCAGGGGAAGACTCAAGTTAATGAACTGGCAGAGGAACTAACCAAAGCTCACCATCAGGTTGTTAATCTCCGCCAAACTGTAGCTGATAAAGAAGCCTTGATGCACGAACTTGCCAATAGATACTCACAAAAGTCTGAGGAACTCTTTAATGTGAAAGAAGAGAAGGAGGCTGTGGTTCGAGAGCATGCTGGTGAGGTCGCAACTCTTAAACATCAGGTCAGTGAGCTTAGAGGGGATGGTGGCGTCCTCCCAAAGGAAGAGCTCATCGAGGTTCTTCGGGCAGAGCTGGATGAAAGCTATGGAAACCAAATGATGTTGATGAAGCAGCAGCTGATGGAGAACCACCACCAGGAAACTGAATTGCTGCAACAACGCTGCAATGAGCTGCAGGTTCTAGCCAGAACAAACGCAGGAGCTGCGGATGTGGAAGTAGGTGGGCTGAAGAATCAGCTTCAGGAACTTGTGACAGAATTCTCCAGACAAAATGAAGAGATTGAGCAGAAGCATGCTGCCGATAATGATATCCTCAGGAGAGAACTATATGCAGAATTCAAAGTGAAGATGGATGAGATGGAGAACGAGAAGAAGAGAGAGCGAGAGTACCAGGCAGATGTAGTATCTGACCTGACGGACAAGCTCAATCAAGCCCTAAATGAGAGCAAGGAACTTACTGAAATCCGCAACACCTATGAGGGGCAGATAACCCGCCTTATGAAACAACTTGAAGAAACACAACAGGCTAGTGAGACAGCTGCTGACTTGAATGCTGAGAATGAGCAAGAAAGAAAGAAACATGCTGAAGAGATGGAAGAACTGAAGGAGCAGTTGAACAGGATCAATGAGGATAACAGAGAGCTCACTCAAATAAGGGAAGCATATGAAGGGCAGATTGCCAGGTTGAGTTCCGAACTGGAGAGCAAGCCCAACTTTGATGCAGAACCGGATTTTAATGGTAAGGAAAAAGATGAACATCTAGCCCAGTATGAAGTGCAAGTGCAGGAGTTGAGAGAAAACTTGAAGAAAGCAAGGCAAGTGGACCTTCTATGGAAAAACTGCAGGAAATCAGAGAAGAAGTAGCAGCCCAAATCAAGATGGATTATGATGACCTGATGGAAGACCTCAAGTATGATCATGAAGGACAGCTGAAGAGACTCAAAGTTCAGCTTGATGTGGAGTATAAAGACAACTTAAAAGATGCCACCAAAGTAGTCGAAGATCAGCTTGAGCAGAGCATCAAGAAGGTCCAGACGGAAAAGGAGCGAGAGTTTGTGCTGGAACTCCAGAAAGTGAGAGCTGAGCTTCAAGAGCAATATGATGAAAAGTTGCGACAGGAGTTGGACAAAGGGCGGTCCAAAACACCTACAGAAGAGCCTGTCGCCTCTGGAATGGTTAACGAAAAAGCTACACAAGGAGGTGGGGTTCTTACAGAATTAAAGACCGATTTGATGTACAAGCTACAAATTGAAGTGCAAGACTTGTCTGAAGTCAGAGATGATCTTCTTGAACAACTGGAAGTAGCCACCCGTGACCAAGAGACAGTAAGAGAGGAGCTGGCTGCTGCTACTTTTGAGAAGAACAATTTAAGTGCTGAGGTAGAACAGCTGAAGGATGAGTTACTAAGCATACACTTCCAGGCCGACACCTCTACTGACTCGCCCTTTTATGACAATGAGCGAGATGATCTGAATGATAAGCTACAGGTAATGAACAGTAAACTACAATCCCAGGAGCAGGACCATGAGATAGAAGTGTCGGGCTACATTGCCAAGATTGAGGCCTTGAAGCAAGAGATGGCAAAGGCCACTATAGATCATGATCAGGAGAAAGGCGAACTTGATAACAAGATCAAAGAACTAGAATCACAAGTGAAAGAGAAGGTAGATGATGTTCCTTCAGAAGAACTGCAAGGGCTGGGAGAAAGGAATGCAAATCTTGTGTCGGAGATTGAAAGAATGCAGAGGGACTTGACTGATGCAAAGAGTTTTATTGAGGAACATGGCCAAAGAGCTGTTGACCTTGACTCAAGGAATCAAGTGCTTGAAGAGCAGGTAGAACAGCTTCAGAGACAGCTAGAGTTAAGTGGTCATGAAATGGAAGGCCATCAAGAAGCTATGACGTCTCTCAGGGAAGTGCAAATGATGGAGATGCAGCGGCTCAGTGAAGAAAAGTCAAGATTGGAATCTGACTTAGCAGAGGCAAATGACGAGATTGAAAGAATGAAAAATGCACAATCTGTAGATACAGGTGAAGAGGCAACAGCCGAGCTGGAAGATAAACTAAGGGAATTGGAAGAGGAGAAGAGGAGAGCAGATGAACTTTTGGAGAAGGCTGCACTAGAATTGGAACGTATGAGAGAAGAGGTTGAGCAGTCGGAGGAGAAGATACATGATCTTGAGGGAGAGGTGTGTAGACAAGCTGCTGAGAGAAATGAACTGGATGATAAGATGTCTACTCTGGAGAATGAGCGAGATCAGTTACTCACAGAGAAAGAAGAGTTACAGCACCAGCTTGAAACTGAAGAGAAAGAACGGAGAACCAAGTGGGGGAATTGGAGTCCAGAATAGCTTCCTTCAGTGACAGGGCAGATGATACTGCAGATGCTGATGTGGTGAGACAAGAGAGAGACAGTGCCTTAGGAACCTTAGACTCCCTCTCTAGTCAATACCGAACCACGGATGCCAGGAACAAAGAGTTGGAGTTGCATGTGGCGAATCTGGAAGATCATCTGATAAGGCAGCAGTCTATGCAGATTGTTCGAGACGTGGAAATCATGGCACAGAGGGAGACTTTTGAGGAGGCTGTAGCTAACTATGACATGATGATTGGCGAGTTGAGAGCTGAGAAAGAAGAGATCCGGATGGAGCTGGAAAGGCAAAGTACACCAGATGGGCCTTCCCATCCAATCCCTGTGGAAGAAGAGGTGATTGTTGCTGGTAAGGTTGCTCCTGTGGCTACAGCTGCACCATCACCCGGTGAAGGAGAAGATTCATGTGATGAGAGAGACTTTGCCAGCCTGCCCAGTGATCTTGAGACCACCGTTGAAACTTTCAGGGCTGAGAATAAAGATCTTAAAGCCAAGCTTGCAGAAGCCAATGAGGAGAGTGACTTCTTGCTGCAGAGGAACGTCAGCTCAAACAAGAGCTGGCTGCTCTAAAGGTACTCCTCCAGGAGGGTGAGGAAGAAAAGGAAGCTCTTGAAGATCTTATTGAAGAAGAAAAAGAGCAGATCAAGGAGTTAAAAATGGTTGATGAAGATCTTGAAAGAGAAAACCAGCAGTTAAAGGAAGATATAGATCATCAGCCTGAGGTATTAGAAAATCAGGCTGCAGTAATTGCTGGTCTGGAGGATGAAGTTGCAAAGTTGAAGAAAGAACTGGAAGAAAACCAAGAGCTGTACGAGAGAGAAAACATACTTCTCAAAGAGGCACTTCAAGAGGAGAGAGACACAACAGCAAGGTTACTTAATGAAGGGGAGTCGCCTACATCCAGAGACTCCCTCTTGAAGGAGATCATTGACCTAAAGCAGCGCCTTGCCCACAAGGACCAGACAGAGCATGAGATCCTTACTGAAAAGAGCCTCCAGATTGGGCTCCTGCAAGAGACAAATGCCAAGCTAGAGGAGGAGAAGTATGACCTGAGCACCAAGATCAATGACCTAGAGAAGCGAATGCAAGCTTCTGAAGCAATATCTCAAGAGGTCCAAGACACCTTTGGAAGACAGTACCTAGAGCTTCAATCTGAACAAAGTGCTCTGAAAGAGCAACTGGAGAAACAGAAGGCCACTTCCAATGGCGACAAAGAACAGCCTCTTGATGAGCAGGCTCTGAGGGAGGAGGCTCTTCGCTGTGCCAAAGACATGCTGCTGCAGAAGTTGGAAGAGAAAGAGGCAGTGGAGCAGCAGATGTTGGATGAGAAGATGGAGCTTCAGAAGCAACTTGGCAATCAACAGAGTCTGGAGGAACTACTCCATGAGAAAGACACACTTGAGCAGGAGCTTGCCAGGCAGAAGAGGTCCCTACAATCAGAGGTCAAGGAACTTGAACAGAAACTGCAGGTAATAACATGTTAGCAAATATCTCTTATACTTTGAGTGCTGATGTTGTTGGAAATTGAGATTTATGGCTCATGAATAGAATTACGACTTAAATTCATACATCCCTTTCTGTCTGCCATATGTCTAGTACCTTCTGCTTAATCTTGCACCTCAAAATTTATACCTGAGTAGGTTTTTAGCTCATTCTGAAATGGACTTCTTGAATACGTGTATATGTTTAGAACAGACCGCAATAACAGACTTGTAGCATAAATGAATGAAAGACAAGGTCTCTTCAAGTATATGTAGTAAAAATTCTTAAAGGGACTTGGTCACATTGTTCAGATGAGAGAAAATGGTGCTAAGGTAGTGACTTCAATGCTAGATGTAAGATTAAAGATAATCTGAAAGTTTGAGTGAAAACAGACCATTATTAACGACAAAAATTGGGAAAAACTGATCTGATAGATTCCTTAATTCTCCCAACTATATTATTACAATTTAATTACATTTTAGGTGAAAGAAAATCGTAACAAAGCTATGAATTGGCTCTACATATCATTCCAGACATTTAAGTGTTGAAATATTTTTAAAATCCTGTCTTGGGTCTTATTTTCATGGAAAAACGGTTGGGAAAATTCAAAAATGGTTGGGAGAATTTACTGTTTGAAGGTGTTGACCAGTGACGCCTTCAAAGAAAACCATTAATATCTTTGTGATTTGAGAATTTTTTTCAGGATTTTTTTGCATGCTATAGGGTTAGTACGGTAGAAGGAATATAAAAAGTAACATTTCATACAAAAATTACGCAGTTTTTTCATCAACCTTCAACAATGTTACCGAGTCATTTTAAAATATAAAAAAATAGAAGGTCATGCTGCACAATTGTTTGGATGAAATTCAAACATTCTTTTTCTTGTTCTTAATGAAGGATCAAGCCAGGAAGCTGCAGAATGAGAAATCCAATTTGGAATCTGAGCTGCAGCAGAAAGACTTTGAGCTGAGGAAATGGGAAGCCAGCTTCAGAGAGCAACAGCTAGAGTACAGGAACAGAGAGGCCTTTGTCAGGAGGAAGTACGATAATCAGGTAAGAGACAAAATAATATTACAATACGATATAAAGTATATGTTTTGGTGATGATGATGAAAGTGATGATGGTGTTATTGATAATGATTGTGATGATGGAGATTTAAAAGTTGATGGTGGGGATAATAGTAATGATGTTAATAATGTTGATATTTGTCTGTTTTGTGTGTGTACATGTACACTACCATATATTAAATAAACACATAGCTACTCCAAGAAATGCCCTCCTCATTTTGGGTATTATAGTGGAAAAGGTGATTTTCTTTCCTGTTCACAGATAAGTAGTCAAAAGTTTGTCTGAATCAAGTGAATAATTTTTTTGCAGTTGTTTTTAAAATATTCACTTTTTCTCTGTTGAATTTGCTGGTGAATTTTTACTGCTCTGTGTTAAATGACTTTTATTACTTGACCGAAATTTCTCCCTATTCTTCTATTTCAAGCTTTATTACGTCTGTCCTCTTTATTTCCGTCTTTCTCCATTTCCTTGTTTATTTTTTTGCAATGTTATTCCTACTTTTGTATTTTACTGTGCATATTACTGTATTTTATCTAACCAATTTTCAATGTATTGTGTTTTAATGTAATTTTTAATATTTTTTAAATTCAATTTGTTTCATCCCTTGGCTGCTATTTTAAATGTATGTTTTCAATCAATAAACCAGTTCAATTCATTAGTACGTCAAGTGAGTGTATAGCACTTATATCTCTTCTGGGTTATTTTCCCTAACAGGTGGGCTCCTTGAGGACGGACTCCGACAAGGAGATGGTGGCCAGACTGGAGGGCATGCGACTCATCCTGGAGCGCCAACACGCGGAGGCCGTGTCCCGGCTCCGTCGGGACCTGGAGCAGGAGTTCAGCTCCAGGGAGGGGCGGCAGACGGAGAAGCACCTCTCGGACATCTCTCTTCTCAAGTCTCGCCATCAGTCACAGGTGCATTCTAGTTGGTGTTCGTATTAAGAGTGAGCTAAGGGTTGTGAGGTTGTCACACTCTAATTTACAACTAAACCTTTAATCTGTTTTCATTAACAAGTTCAAATTGACAGTTTTCAGAATGTTTCAAGAAGTGCTCTTTTATGCCAAAGAGGGCCTTTCATTTTTTACAACTGTGCTAACATAATACCTCGGTTAGACCACCAAACTGATTCCAAGCTAAATCCAAACTGTCAGATTTCAACCATTGAGGGCGATGTAATTAGTTATTTGGTATATTTTCTGTTTTGTTTGTGTGACTGTGGTGGGAAACATCAGAAGATGGGATTCATATTGGAAGATTATGAACCCTTTCAATGAATTTCATTAACGATAGTCGTACACATAAATGTGCAATCTAACATTTACCTAGTTATTTGATTATTAATTTCACAATTCAAACATCTGCTCTTTACGGATGATATATATATATATATAATATATATTAATGCAGCAATGTTTTTCCGAATCTCATATTATATTACTCGCTCAAGGTTCTGGTGCTCATTCCCTGTTTCTACAGCCACTCTTTATGAGATGCTTACACAAATGAGAGAATGTGTGGAAGTGGAGGCATTTTAGAGAGAGAGAGAGAGGGAAACAAGGGGTTGGGGGAGAGGAGGAGAAAGAAATTACCATTGTTGGTTTGAAACAGACAATCTATCCGTCATCACATAGCGAGCAATTAATTACTGTGGATTCATCACATCAATCTTGAATCTTGTAATTCACAAGATAGACTGCTGAATATAATATTTTCTAATACCACAACTCACTTTTGATAGAAAAAAGAAGACACAAACAAACAAAAAAAATTAAATTTTGAAAAAGTGCTACATGTTGATATGTAATCAACTCTTCCTGCACTTTCCTGTAAATATATATACATATATATATATAAGCCATTTTCTTGCCAAAAAAGAAAGAAAGAAGGGAAGAGAAGTCGAAGAAGGAAATAGAGAAAAAGGTAGTGTTGATAATACTCTTTTCATGACAAATGGAATGGATTGTTCCTGTGAATAGGAATCTAGGGCAACACTTAGTTGTGCTGCATGTCTTATTAATGTGACTTAATGTCATGTAGACATGGTAGCAAGGGCGGGGTTACGTTATACATTGTAGATATCAAGTTTAGAACATTCCCATCGCGGTAATACATTTAAATACTTGTGCTATGTGTACTGGTATGTTCTGTAAATGTACCGGTAGTTATGTTTTTTTTTAAATAGATTTATATTGACTGTTACATTGCTGGATGAGAACCAAACAATGAGATGAGAACCTGGCTATGTTTAAGAGTTTATTCAGGGGGGTGTTTCACAAAGACTAAGATCGACTTTAAGTTGGACTTAAGTATAACAGGCCGTTCGTGCCATTGTTTGCTATCATTATTTACTGGCATTGGTCTCTCAAGGGATGGATAAATCATGGTAAAAAATCTACAAAACTTACATTTTTTGATAATTCATTATTGAAGGAAAAAATATTATCTAAAGATTATAATTTAGAGACAAATTGGGATAGCAACCAATGGCATGAACGGCCTGTTATACTTAAGTCCAACTTAAAGTCGATCTTAGTCTTTGTGAAACACCCCCCAGGTGAAATCCTCTGCCAAATCAAACTAAACAGTCTCTGATCTGTTGTCTGATCTGTTGTAGGCCATGCTCTAAGTAGTCCTGCATGGAGTCATGTCTCAAGAAATTTTTTTTTGGTGCTGCTTGTGAGATTTATAAACACATTAATTGGGAATTCTACGTAGTCCAGTGGTGAGGGAAATGTGATACATTGCACATGAAATCTGTTAGGTCTGTATTCAACTAAAATTTAATCCTGCTGCTGGGTATAAGGCCAGTCGAAAGACGGGTTCTTCTTCTTCTGGTAATCTTCAAAGGGCTATGCAGCCTATCACGAAGACGCACTAAAGATTACAAGAGATGTGAGGAAGATAAATGATTTTTTTATGATAAGGGCATTAGATGCCTCAGGAGTAGTTCCTGGAAGTTCTCTGGACTGTCAGCATGCACTATATTTTCTGGAAGGCTGCTCCAGCAAATGTTCGGGTTTAACAAAGGCAGTGAGACTGAGGTATACATGTAAGGTTCCCTTTAGTTTAACATGACTTTAGTCCATCCACCAGGTTTAACTGACCTAGCAGAACATAGGCCTTGAGGTTTCAGCTTGAAGGTGTGTTCTAATTCCATTCTGGTTCTCATCCAGAGCAGTCCTAATAAAAAGTGCAATAGCCATGTTGGACAAGCTTATCAGGGAAAAGATAGAAATATATATGATTTATAGCTTCATGTAGGCATTAGATGCAATAGTAAAAACTCAATGTGTCTGTGAGACATTACATTTATGCAGAGCTCTGTATGAACCCTTTCCACAAGGGTACAGTTACAATAACTGTTATAAGCTACTGAAATCATGGCATTTGATTGGCTGAGAGCAAATTTGTCATAGAAATTTAGCATATGTTATTGATAACAAGTTTTATGATACAGGGCCTTGGATTGAATTTTAGGGTCAGCATGTATGAGCCCCCTGTTTAAATTTTAAATTTATGGGCCTGGAGACTGGAGTTATAAACTTCTGGTCCCGTGTATATTATAGATACTCTATTAGTGTTGAACCCTGGTCTATGACCTAGGTCTGTGACCTTATCAGTGACCTTAGGTTTCTGATTGTTGTTTCCATGTCGTTGTCATAGTGATTAAATGACATTTTGGAGGTGGGACCAATGGGGTCACTGAAAATAATGGTTAAGATAGGTGGAAAACTGAGAGCGAATGAATATATAAAGAAAGAAGACAAGAATAAGTGTGAAGTAATTGTAGGAAAATGACAATACAGAGAAGAAGAGGAATTTAAAATATTTGCAATTTCAGTCAAATGTACACCAAATCATGAAGACACATTCCAATATTCCATTATAATTTTCTTCTCTTCTTGAAGTTTACATTAAATGTAGTCTTTCATTGCTTTTATAATTTCAGGAAAGAAAAAAAAATTGATATCATTATTAATATATAGGAAAAATTTATGAAAGGTGAGAGGACAACAAATAAGAAAGAGGGAAAATGCATTCAAGTATGGTCTTGAATATTCTTACACTGCAATAAGAAAGTATAGAATGTTGTAACATATCTGTATATATTGCAAGATGAAGAAGAGCATAATGATGACAGAATTTTCTTCTTTGTCATTTGGAAGTTTGGAGAGAAGTTGGAAACAATATCAATTATCAAAATTGTGATTGCAATGGAAGGATTGGTGATATATTTAAAATACTTGTATACTCGAGAAAATTATGATTCAATGCCAAACAATCTGACTACATACTGAAACAGTCTTCCGTAATAATGTAATACTTTCGATAAACACGAAATCAAATTGATAATCGGACATCTAACCCAAATATTGAATGAGATAAGGTCTGATATACACTGTATATATTTATACATGTCGACATGCCGTTTACTTTGTATATTCTTTGTTACTTGAAGAATAATGATAAATGTACATGTGAGAGAAATATCCGCAAGGAGATATTTTTCTATAACCATTGCCAAATCAAATCTATTTTCAATGCTGTCCCATTAAGATATCATACAGAATCATGATCAAGTTCAGATTGGAATAAGAATCATGTGTAACTAGCATACCCCATCGGGAAACTAGCATTTCCAAAAAAAGAAGAAAAAGGTGACAATCATGGATAGCAATTTTTTTGTTGTAAACAATTATTATTATTCCAACTATTTTATTATTATTTGAGCCATAAATAGTTGAAATAAATTATTTTTCTAATTTTTTATTCAGATAGATTATACAATATCTATAATTTTATTTTCAATTTAGTAAATAGTACCGGTAGACAGCTTGAGTTGCCAAAAATATCAGATATGCTTCTAGCATTTAAAAATACCCTGTGATACATGTTGATGTACTTGTACATACAAAGTGTATGTATGTGGTTAGATTTCAAGTCAAAAGCTGCATCTACACTCCAAGCGAAATTCATCAAATTTCTCACATTCTGGTGTTTTGTCGGAAGTTGCTAGGCAACTGCCGGTAAACACGACAAAAAAACCCACATCTCGAGTGTGGATTTTTAGACGTTGGCAGAAATTTCACTGATTTTTGCAGTATAAATGCTTGCTCGCTCTTAAAACATCGGTGAATGTTTTTTTTGTTTTTGGTCATTTGACTTTCCTCTCTTCCGTGCGATAGCATTCAGAGCAGCGACAAGTCGCCCAGGCGCATATCTCACCCCGAATGGGTTTTAATGGGTTTTTGCCAGTAGTGTAAATGGCATCATTTTGGGGCATTGTAAATGGACCTAGTGAAACTGCCTTTGATAACATATTAGAATTTTGGCAAGAGAGTGCTAAAAGTAGCTACATTACATGGCCAAATGTACATTCTAGACCCTATGTTTATATCGACAAGTCACCCATGCGCATTTTTCACCCCAAAACAGAATGAGCAAACACCAACCGTTTTTTTAATGGGTTTTTGCCAGTAGTGTAAATGGCATCATTTTGGGGCATTGTAAATGGACCTAGTGAAACTGCCTTTGATAACATATTAGAATTTTGGCAAGAGAGTGCTAAAAGTAGCTACATTACATGGCCAAATGTACATTCTAGACCCTATGTTTATATCGACCTTATGGCACGTATACTGTTGATTTGCCGTACAGGAAGTGCCTATGTCGAATATCATATGGCTAGACCACTACTATCTATGCAAGCTTTGCTAGTTTTTATATAAATGTCCATTATTAATATTGGTATGATTAGTCATGAATGTGATTTCTTGTATTCAGACAAAACTTGAGTGATTTTTCATGATACAGATTTGCACCAATTAGAGCTGTACTTACAATATGGACATTTATTTTTATCCACATTGTGCCATTTATACAATATATTATTTGGAACAAAATCCTATCTAAATGATGTTCATGCCATAGATTCAAAAGCTTTAAATCGAGTTTGTTCATTAAAAAACAACAACTTTGAATAGTGATTGTAATGTACATGCATGTTGTGTGTAATTTTCATATAGAGCTATGAAAATATGTTTAACTCGTACACACTCAATGTTTACTGAGTGTGTTTTCAGGTAAACAGTTACAAAAATCTTTACATTAAATTGCTTTTATCCAGCTTACTAGATTGATCTAGTTTTTGAAGGTAATATCCATATTTATTGATATTTTGCTCTTTATTATTTCTGGCATTTCACCAGAATGAAGCCGTAACATTTATTATTTGATGAGAAATAACTTGACCAAAGAGTAACATACACTGTGGATACCTGAACAAAATAGAATGAAAAAAAAGAAGAATTAACCCAACATTAATATCAGGACACTTCTGGATAACCTTCATTCATAATTGTTGTAATGAGGTCAAATTTATGAGTTAAAATAATATCTATAGAATTTAATTAATCTCTTATTGATCAATATTCCAATGGTGCTAATGTACATTTGTGGTAAATTAATGTAGAGGTTTTTTTTTCACCCGCTCTACTCTGATTTGAAAGAAAGATAACAAGTATTGCTGAATTTATCATGTAGGGTCTATAGTTATATTGATTAATTCAATCTTGATTTTAAACCGTGACTAAGTCATACACAACGTACACAAAACATATATTCTATGATGTTGAATTGTTGGATGTCCATCTCTAACTTTGCTTTTTGGAACTTAGAACTTAAAACTTTAATAGTTGTATTGATAAATGCACGTCCATACTGTAATCTGTATACATGTGATTTCTTCAGAATGAATAATATATTTTCTTCAGTTCACAATCACAAAATATTTTGATATGTGGTATTGTTTGTAAAAGTCTGGGTCAAAATCAGAACTGGAACTTATTTCCTCACTTCTTATTACCATTTTCTTTCTCACTTTTTATTTTTTTTTACATAACATTAATCCTTTTGCATGTTTCTTTTTCGCACTTTCATTTTTATCCCACTCGTCAACATTTGCTTCCTTGTTCTTGTTTTTTTTTAAAAGTCCTTTGTGTCTTTCAAACGTGTGCTTTCCTTCCCAATTTATTTATTTGCTTCTTTTCCCCCAAAAGCTAAGGTGCAATTTAAGCTTGCTTCCCAAATTGTCTTACTACCCTAAAGTATATTAATCTGCAATCCTTTACCTATTTTATACAATGCATATTTAATGGTTCTGTTTGGAGAAGAAAAAAAAATCACATTATCTAGCAAGTATATTTCATTATTATTTTTTTTGGTTTTAAATCAGAGTTTTCATGTGATGTACATTACTTTTCACATTCTTCAAAGTGATTTGATTACATTAGTCACAGTCATTTCATTTCTTTCATTAAAAAAAGAAAAGAAAAAGTGGAGTTACAAGTATGCAATTAAATATACACACCAATTCTGAACATTTTCCTCTCTCCTAGAATCATTATAAATGCAAAATAAATTTTGTTATCTATGAATTGAAATTGAAACAAAGGCTATGTAAGGTTTTTTTCTTATAAATAAAACATGCACACTTTTATTATTGATAAAATAGAATTCTTAAAGGGTTGATGACATACATTCCTCAGTGAGCAATGTCTCTATTTCCCTTTTTTTCATGAACACTTCAAAACTTGATTCATCACTAAAAGAATTCCTTTAATTTTGTGAAACTTGCCAAATATTCATATTTTAGTTTGCCCCTTTTCATATCCTATACCTTTCTATTAAAAAGTCTTTGTGTTTTTTTTCTGTTTTATTCGTGAAACCGAAAGAGACACAAAAAGTGCCAAATTGGAAGGAATTGTGAGAAAACAAATCTGCTGTTTTTTGAGAAGCAAATAGGATCTGATTTTGACCCAGACTTAACATATCTTTGCTGTACAACAAAGTTTTGTCCTATGAATATATTTCGATGATGTTTTATTTTGAAGTGTGCATGTTATTTTTATAAAATAAAATGACTTCCAGACGAAACCATATAAACTTGAGTAAAGTTGTTTTTATTCAACCATTTTGTGTTAGTTCTAAGGCATGCGGATTTGAGCTTGTTCTAATCTTCTTCTTTTTTTTTTTGGTTCAAATTTAATTTAAATTCTTTATAGTATTACTAATATTATTTATCCATTTAAAATCCATCTGCATGAAATGTGCACGTTATTGCATGTAGCTTTCTGTAATGACTCATTCTTGTATTCTCTTTCACTCTTATCATTCATGCAAGTTCCATTTTGTTTTCTTCATATTTTATTTGTGTTGACACCTTGATTCATTTCTTTATTTCATTTGTTCTGATATGACCCAGACTTTTAACCAAACTGTCTTCTTAAATTGTCATAGAAAATCTCTACAAGGTATAGGAAATAGGCCGTTTTCGTAATGTAACCAAATTTAATGCATACAGTATGTCTTTGTGAAGCACCTTGATACAAATATTTCAATCACCTTGTAATGAATATGTGTATTTCAATAGTCAAAATGCAAATTACATACATAAGTTGTTGCTAGGTAGGAAAATCATGGTTTGCCCTACCTAACAACACGTGATATATATGCAATTTGCATTCTGGCTATTGAAATACAACTATTCATAACAGGTGATTGAAATATTTGTATTGAGGCAATTCACAAAGAAGTATGCATTAAAATTGGTTACATTACAAAAATGGTCTATTGAGAGTAATCTACTTTGATGAGGAAAATAACTGGTTTAACAGAACTTTTTCTTTTTAAAGTGCTCAAAATTCTAAACCTACATTACAATGATATATATGTACATATATAGAATTGTAGACAAATGAATACCTTTTCAAACACACACAAAAGAGGAAGTACCACTTTTCCGAATGGTGTATTCAACTGTGTTGTATCAAGAATTGAATATATATATATATATCCCAAATGAAGCCTACACATACCGGTATATATCTCACAATAAAGTGAAATATTAAGATAAAGAGGAGCAGAACAACCTCATTCTGTAGAGTTTAGAAACATCATTAACATGCAAAAACCAGTGCTTTATTGCTAGGATTCTGTACACTTAATAAACATTTAGATTCACAGTTTGGGGTTTAGAAACACCATTTAAAGGCAAACCAGCATTTTATTTCTGTGATTTCGTTGACACTTAATGAACATTTAGATTCAAAGTTTAGAGTTTAGAAACACCATTTAAAGGCAAACCAGCATTTTATTTCTATGATTTCTTTAAAACTTAATGAACATTTAGAATCAAAGTTTAGGGTTTAGAAACACCTTAAAAGGCAAACCGGCATTTTGTTTCTGAGATTTCTTTAACACTTAATGAACATTTAGATTCAAAGTTTAGAGTTAAGAAACACCATTAAAAGGCAAACCGGCATTTTATTTCGGTGATTTCTTTACACTTAATGAGCATTTAGAATCAAAGTCAATGCATGTTCATTTTATGGCTGTATTATTTATTTTTTATTATTTGTTTATAATGTCTGAAGATTTTTTTTTGGTAAGTGACATGGGAAGTATTGTTGAGATAGAAATATGTGTGGAGGTGAGGGGAGGGGGCAAGGGCAATGAAGGGGGCAGGGGAAGGGGGAGGAAGAAAGAGAGCGGTGGAATGAAAATGTAGAAAATTTAGAGAACAAGAGAGAGAACAAAAAAGAGCAATAGAGACTTTAATAGAGAGAGAGAAAAAAAAAGATTGAGGAGAGACAGAAAGAATTAGTGAGTGAGAGAGAGAAAAGACAGAGAGAGAGAGAGCAAAAGCACATGACCTATTAAAGATAAAGACCAGTTCTGGTCATGCGATTGCATTGTGAAAGAAACGTTGTGGAATCGATCAGAAAAGGTTGATCATCTAGCATATAAGTATTAGTGTGTACTGCAAGGTTCTGGAATCATCAAAATGATAAGAAATTTGGCCCAGTCTTGGTAAAGTTACAAGCACTGTACACAGAAAGATGTATATGGGACTACGCGCCACGTGCGCGATATCTATTTGGTCCCAATAGATATAATAATGTACCAAATATATCAATTAGTGGGCGGTTTCCCACTTTCCGGCAAAATTTGTATCATCACGTATTAGTCAAAACATATTCTTTCACATGATTGGTAATGAGAGCTTCCATTTCATTTTTTTGAGAGAGGGGCGTTTCCAAAACTGGTCTTTACCTTTAAAGATCATCATTCTTACCTGAGCACAGATAAGGGGGGCACAGCAAAGGGCCAGTTTATTTCCCTTTGATATTAAAAAAATTACTATTCATATTCTGAATTGGTTTAAAGGTACTATGTCCCATTTGCAGGCCAAAAAAATGAAAAGGTTAAATTCCAACGGCATTTGAAAGACAATACCAATTTAGAACTTCCCTAAAAAAAGGAGGGCTTGAAAATGTCTTTAAGTGGGAAAATAACGACTATTAGTTGTCGAATCGACTTAGGAGCTATAGAGCCAGTAAGTAATAGTCTGATTTTTCAGACCATTGTACCGAATGGTCGTACGTTTTATGCTGCGCAAAGATTCAATCAGTTTAATTTTGGCCATTACAAGAAGTGGGTTATTGATGTAGACAAATGCTCATGTACCCTTTACAGCTCATTTTATGTATGTTATTACCAAAGATGAAAAAGCCAGTCAGTCACTCAATAGTGTCTGACAGTGAAGTCTAGCAAGTAAACGGGTTTCCTTGCATAATTTGAATATTAGGACACTGCTAACGTTTAAATTTCACAGATAGGACATACATGACATATTCATAATTCCTGCAAAGTTCTACAGAATTTGATGTTGGCTGCAAAAGGGACATAGTATCTTTAAATACCTAATAATAATTGATCTACAATGTCTCTGAAATTCAAGTTCCATTCGGTTGGCAAATGGTCACTGACCAGCGACATCCAGTGGTTGTCAGTGGCGATAGAAACATGTGTGCAACCAATCAATGACAAATTGCTACTATAGTGAACTTTCCTTCAAAATCAGGGGTTTTGGTCGGCAGTGTCTGTTGATCGTAACAGCCTTTTTTGTTTTTTGGTTGTCCCTGGTCAGTGACTGGTCTTGACTCTTACTGTGACCAAGGCATTAGCACTTGATACAGATGCAGATAAAAATATTTTCTGTAGTTAAGATTTGTTTTTCCCTTAAAAATCAAATTCAGGGTGACCATTTACAAAACACAGCGCATAGAAAAACAGACTGTTTATTATGCGCTTCATAAATATTGTATTATTATTATTAAAACAATGTATGAAAATTTGCTCTGACCACCCCTTACTGGACAATACACATTTACCAAGAGGATAGATCCAAGTAAAAATCATGCCTTTGGTACATACATATAGTAGCTTTCTTTTCAATGTACACTAGATTCACAATTCACAACGCCATCTAGCGACAACCAGTGTTTAGTTGATTTCAGGTGATGCATTATGGGAAAAAGTTGACAAAAATATCAGCTGTGGCGTTGTTATACCCTAGGAGATAAGGGCATTTAATCAAAAATTTTGGTAGGTAAGGTTTGAATAGCTTATCCAGGGGTAAAATTTTGCACTGACCCTACTCACAATGTTTTGGTCATTTTGCCCAACATGACCATAATGCTCAGAGGTAATTTTTCCAATTGTTGTTATCAGCAAAGGAGATTTGATGGGCCTATTCTGTGTTAAAAAAAATATGCCCTGATGCCAGAAAAAAATTGGTCAAATTGACCCTAATCATTAGCAACATAGTCAATTCTGCAACTTTTTTGGTAAAAATGACAATTTGCATTGATTTTTGTCCAGAATCAGGCCAAATTTTCATTCAGAATTAATTGATGGGTGGGTTTTGACATCCAAATTCAATATGAAAATGTGTGCAGATGTTAGAACAATCAATCTTCAGTTCAGACCGCTTAGGTCATTTCAATCTATGGCTAGAGTTTTGCTGCGCTGCACTGGTTGAAAGATGTCGTCCCGGGAGCTGAAAAATAGGTCCATCGCGGCTTGCCAGTGGGGACACTGTTAATTGTGAATCCACCCTGTTAGCAGGCATATTTGAGCTTCCTCATGCAACAATGTTCTTGTACATTCCACAGCTTGAAGAGATGAAGGCTGAGTTTGAATCCCGCATCCAAGTCGCGAAGGAAGAACTGGAGGAGGAGAGAAAGAAGCAGCTGGGAACTGTCAAGACCGTTCACGAGAGAGTGATGGAGCAAGACCAAGCGGAACACGTAAAGACTTTGCAGGTGAGCGTGAGGTTCTGACATGTGTGTTTTCATTTTATGAAAAATTAAGTGAAAATCAAGAAAGCACATAGTAATGAAAAAAAGAAGAATAAGAAAATAGAAGATGGAGATGAAGAAGAATGAGGAGTAGGAGGAGAAGTAGAAGAATTCAAGGAGGAGAAGAACAAGAATAAGAAATAAGGAGAAGGAGAATAAGGAGAAGTTGGAGGAGAAGAAGAAGAATATTAAAGAAATAAGGAGAAGGAGAATAAGGAGAAGTTGGAGAAGAAGCAGAATAAGAAATAAGGAGAAGGCGAATAAGAAAGAAGAATGAGAAGAGGGAGAAGAAGAAGGAGGAGGAGAAAGAGGAGAAGAAGGAGGAGGAGGTTTGTATTTGTATTTTGTCAACTCCTCAAAACCTTTTTTTTTTTTTTTAATTTTTTTTTACTATAAAGGACTTGACGGACCAACATGAATGGGAGATGGAGGCTCTCAAGGGTGAATTGGACCTGAGACAGAGAGAGATCTTTGAGGAAATGAAAGCTAAGATTGAAGAGAATCATCAGAAAGAGAAAGAAACACTCAGACAGCAATGTGAAGTAAGCATTTTGCAAAATTGCAGTCCCATACACAACAGTTTATGTTGCTTCTTAAGCTCATGTACAGTTTTGAAAGACCTCAAATTATTTTCAACAGATTTCTTTGACTTCCCTTGATAAAAAACAAGATGTTCACAATTTTAAGCTGCTCACAATTTTAAGCTGCTGTGCCATTATATTCCTCCTCGGTGAGGAATATTAAACAAATGAGTGGTGAAAAAAGAAAGATGCAAAAGCACATGAATTCATCAAGTCTTTTCTTGAAACAGGTCTGCATGTAAATGTGCCAGACATAGGCTTTAAGTTCAGATCCGACCCAAATATCCTAGGCCCTAAATTGTGTAATAGCTCTATGTATTTATCACCAACAATTTCTGTATTCTTATCAGGCCAAAGCCCAAAAAGAAGTGGAAGCGATCAAGTCTAGTCTGGAACAGGTCTACACTAGCCAGACAGAGTCCTTGAGGGCTGACCTAGTCCATGAGAAGGCCCAGGCCCTGAACGAGCTGCGCCAGGCCCTCATGTTGGCTAATGACGAAGCTCTGAAGAGGATGGAGGAAAGTTGGGCCGCCAAACTGGAGGAGGAGAGGAAAGATCTGGCTTACAGGACTGGTAAGAGAATATGTATATATCTTATTCTTTTTATTTTCATTTGGTCAATTTCCATGAATGTTACATACAGTGTATGATATTGCCAATACTTTTGGCAATGACCTTGGGGGTGTTTCACAAAGACTAAGATCGACGTAAGTTTAACTTGAACTATGGCAGGCCATTCATGCCACTGGTTGCTCTCACCATTGGTCTCTCAAGGGACGACACAAATCTACAGAATTCAAATTTTTCATAGTTTATTAGGCCATTTAAAAAAAAAAAATGTTTAATGGCGTCCTGCCTTTTTGAAAAATAGGAAGGAGGAGGCCCATTTTTTTTTTTTTTTTTCTTCAAAATGGCTGGCCGCTCGATCGGTACATTTTCCCTGACGTCCAGCCAGTCGGGCTATTTTTCACGATGGCCACCAGCACTTATGTTTTATTCATTTTTTAAATTCAGAAAAAGATCATTTTAGCAGTATGTTTTTCATGTTTTTTCATTAAAAAAAAAAATGGAAAGAAAAATGGAGAAAAAAAGCAGGTGGCCTCAAAAAAGGAAGGGTGGGGATGCTAAACATTAATTAAAAAAAAAATGGCCTTAGTGAAGTAAAAAACATTATTTAAAGATCATAATTTCTAAGGTTTTTTTCCTCAAGATTTACATCTGGTTCAAGACTTTTTGAGGGCATAAATCGCCTGCCATAGTTCAAGTCAAACTTAAGTTGATCTTAGTCTTTGTGAAACACCCCTCTTGTTTGATGTTGGATTATAATTACCAATGCTTTTTTCTGTTCTCATTTGTTATTGTTCTATATGTTGTATTTCTTCATCCTTTTGTTTCTGTAATATTTTGGACATAAATGGATTACTTTATTATATTAATGGTGTATGATGTGTTTAGTACATGTAAACAAAATCAAACTCCATATATGGATTTGTTTGTTTGTTGTGAGATAGTTGAATGGTACAAGTGTCCAAAGAGCCAAATGACATGAAAACAAAACAAACAAAAATCATCTTGTTAAATGTTATGTAGGTTTTTTAGGTTCATGGAAAAATGCATTTATTTCAAAATTTATGGTATATACCTGTAGGCATTCCCTGTGATTAAGAGCATTTTATGAATATTTTTAAAGTAGAAGCCAATCACACTGCAGCTGATATTGGTTAGAAAAGAGTGACCTGTAAATGACACTGAGGTCAACATACATTGACAACAGGCGTATCTGATACCCCTCAAGATGAATAGAACGACCCAAACATGACTGACCACCAATCAATGAGACCTTGAGTTATCCTTCCTACCAATGCTCATTAGCATAACAAGGGCTATTCTATTATTGCACTCATGCGGGGATGGAATAACATTGAGTCTGGTTGGAGGGACACTGGAGTGAGGTAGTTTTAGAGTAGTCCTTGGCAGTTGGCGCGTGGCGCCTTTATTGGCTAATGCAGCTGTGTGTGTGTCTGTGTGTGTACTAGGTAAATGTGTGTGTAAAGCGAGGGCCATACACACTTGCTACCATCAACAATACTGGGGGGTTTACAAGAGACTTTGAACCCTCGTCAATCAAACATGCCAAAACCACCAATCTATCCACTGTCTCTCTTTCAGTCCCATTCACCAAATATCACGTTAGATTTTTAATTGCTATCAGAGCAGTCGGGACGTAATTATATCATTGCCTGGGGATATTAGATTTGTTGACTTCCGACTACTGGGGATCTAATCGTTTTTATAACCTGATCTTGGTAACGCAGACGCTAGAACCATGATTTAAGTCGGTAAATCGTAAAGTTGGTCCTGGACATCTGCCATCCCTGGCTGGATATTATTGATTTTAAGCGATTTTAAGTGTACTGCTGCATGCATGTAGCTTGTGACAAGAGGCATTCACTGTGAGTATTAAAGCCTTCTGCTATTAATGTTAATTGTATTCAGTATTTATGTATATATTGTGTTGAAAAACAGGAATTTATATTTGTACAAAGATACTTTATTTTTTCCTATCTTATATTGCATACATTTCATTTAATTTGTTAAGAATCAAGTGCTCTGTTGTTCTTCACATATTTGTATTGCGTCTCTTTGTTAAATATTGATTTGTACTCTACATGCACAATGTGTATGATTTCCTATTACTGGCTTTGCTTTTGTAGAATATAATGCACATACTGTGATTAGAGATTTTGTAAGTTATTTATTAAGATTTTAACTGTGGAAGTAATTATTATATTTACATATATATGTGTACATTAGGTGGTTGTATGTCTGCATATCTATGCTTTCATAGTTGTGGGATGAACTATCCCGTGATAAATTTGTCACAATAATTTGGCAAGTATACATGTAGTTAGCAAAAATGCTGCAGATTCGATTGTGCAGGGTTATGACCCAAATCCATCAAGCTTAAAATTACAAGTCCACTTTTTGGAAATCAGTCAACATACTGAATTTCTGAAATAGAGAGAGAGAGAAAGAGAGGGAATGAAGAAGGGAGAGAGAGAGAAAGAGAGAGAGAGGTGAAATGTGAAATACATGTATAAAGGAGAAAAAGAGAATGGAGGAGAGAGAGTAAGATAACGAAGAGAAGAAGATAAGAGAAAGGGGGAAGGGATAAAGGGAGAGAAAGGATAGATAAGACTAGAGATAGAAAAAGAAGGAAATAGAACAAGAGAAAATAAATTGACGGAGAGAAAGTTGGAGAAAAGAAAGAAAGGGAAAGAAAGAGATATATTGAAACTGATAAACAGCATAATAAGTATGCAACGACACCACATGTGGAAAGTGAGAGAAATAAAAACCATATTGGTTTACCACTGTTTGAGAATTTAAAGGTACTGTGTCCCATTTGCAGGCCAAAAAAATGAAAAGGTTAAATTCCAACGGCATTTGAAAGACAATAATAATTTAGAACTTCCCTAAAAAGAAGGGGGCTTGAAAATGTCTTTTAGTAGGAAAATAACGACTATTAGTTGTCGAATCGACTTAGGAGCTATAGAGCCAGTAAGTAATAGTCTGATATTTTAGACCATTGTACTGAATGGTCGTACGTTTTATGCTGCGCAAAGATTCAATCAGTTTAATTTTGGCCATTACAAGAAGTGGGTTATTGATGTAGACAAATGCTCATGTACCCTTTACAGCTCATTTTATGTATGTTATTACCAAAGAGGAAAAAAAGCCAATCAGTCACTCAAAAGTGTTTCCTTGCATAATTTGAATATTAGGACACTGCTAACGTTTAAATTTCACAGAAAGGACATACATGACATATTCATAATTCCTGCAAAGTTCTACAGAATTTGATGTTGGCTGCAAAAGGGACATAGTATCTTTAATGTGCTCTGTAAAGCTTTGCATCATTCAAATCTACACAGTACTTTCACAATTGCATGCATTTGTACACATACAGTACTAGTACTTTACATTTATATAAATAGTTTTATAGATGGTAATATTTCTTCCCTTATGAATTCTCTATATAGTACAGGTTGTATATTGCATAGAGGAATGGATGTATTTTGGATGAATTTCATGAAGGAATTTCTAATACAATACATTATTCATTTCCCTTACACCTGAATCTATTTTCTCATGATTTTCACTATACTTACTGTACAATACATAGATCGTACATATACTGTACTTCAAATACTGCTCATGTAGTACATGTACATAATTTTGCATTCACAAAAAGGTTAGTGTCATCATCTTTTGCCGACTGGCTGAATAAATATTGACAAAATATTTGATCAAGAAACGTGGAGTGGTCATATCATGTACATATAGTGTAAGGTAAGAAGATTAGATGCCACATACATGTACAGTACCACGATGGATGAGGCATACATGACTGGATTTATGAAATGTTGAATCTGAAATTTGGCTAATTGATATATATGCCTTCATGTGGTGGCATGAAGATTTAAGATTATCGAGCGTATGATTTCCTAAAGTTTAATTTTATGTCACTTGTTTTTTTTTAAGGAAAAGAGACTTCTATAATTACTATCAACCTGAAATGACTTTACAAAGCATTACTCAATCTCTATCAATACTGGTAATACTTCTCGTGCAGTCTGCATAACATACCGGTACTGGACATTAGTATTTGGCATGAATTATACATCCGTATATTACAAGCAGTACTCGTAATGCACTTGAGCAAGCTGCATAACGGATGCTGAATGAAAACCACTTCAATATTCTAATTAGCTAAGTGTTCAACCTGATAGAAATATGCGTAGATCAAAGGTTACTAACATACAGCGTAGATACTTGTGTAAAACAGCAATCACATGCACTGTCGCTTCTTGAAACAAAAACAAAAAATTATGAAAAATAATAATGAAAAAAAAAAGAAAAAAAAATGAGCATGCTGTATGCATCTAGATCATATTCCTTGAAGTCATTTCCTTGTTCTGAAGACATATCATGTTCTTGTACATATGATCGAAAGTAGTGAAGTGCTCTCACGTTCACAGACCAGAGTGTCCATGTGTCCATACAGTGACCTACTGGCAACGCTACAAGACAGTATAGAACATTGATTTCACATACATTTACAGTATTGATGTCATTATTATTGACTTTATAGTTTTTAGTTATTCAATACTTAGAAATTCACTTATTAAATTGATTTTGTTTGTATTATCGAAAGTAGTGCACATGTAGTGCATTCATCTTCACAGACCTGAGTGTCCATACAGTCACCTACAGGCAGAGGTACACTGATTACATATATGCAACTTACAAGATGCAGTATAGAACATTGAGTACAAATACATTTACAGTATTGATGTCATTATTATTGAATTTTTAGTCATGAAATTCTTAGAAATTCCCTTTTAAAATTAGTTTCATTCCTATTATTAGCTATACTGATCAGTCCTTGTTACATAAAATGTTTTGAGTTTAACCGGTATTGCTCAGTTTTAGAATAGAAGGAAACGAATAATCATGAATAGGCTGAAATTTTGGTTTGTCAAAACAGCCAATTGGCTAATTTCTTTTCATACATGTAGCTGATACCAAATCAGGCGTTGTGGCGTGCGCCTGTAATCCAGCTAACAGTGGAAGTTACAAACTGATTCAGCCGAGGACGCAGGTTCGAAACTGAGTCACGTCTTTCGGATGGTGACGTTAAAGGTCGGTCCCCAGACGTAAATAATCATATCTGATTGATACACGTCTGTAAAAAACCCAATCACACACACACACAGGAATGTAAAAATTCATGTAGGACAGTTGATGAACATTTCAATCAAATATTACAATTTTGTAAACGTACAGTATCTGAAGGTGGTACAGTATCTTGTCAGATAATGAGCTTTAATGATTTCCTTTCATGTCAGGCAAAGTAAATTTCATCTTGGTTTCTTTTCACAGCCCATTTCCTTTTCCCTATCGCCTTCTCTTTTTTCCCCTCCATTTCCAGGAAATCTAGTCAGTGATACATGTATTGTATGACAGTGAAATATTGTGCTATTTTAGCATGTTTTCAGCCTCTGCCATGCTTCTGTAGGTATGCTACATGTACCTTCATCTCCTAATAATAAGTGTGTTTGCAAAGAAAAAGAGAGAAAGAAAGAAAGAAGATTAAAAACTTATGTCCAATATTAGAAATACTTAAAAGATGCCTTATAGTCTTTACTTTTTCTTTTCTTTCCTCAATTTTTGAATCATTATCGGGCATCATCTATGTCTGTGCTTCCCTTTCCCTTCCTCTCCTACTCCACAGAAAAAGTAAATCGTTTTGAAGAAAAAAAAGAGTGTATTTTAAAATAATCCTGTATAATTGTTTTAAATTTCAGGTGCTTGTACACTTGTGTTGGTAATTTGTTGTACATTTAGATCGTAAACTTCCAGTTGAATTGATGCTAAATGGCAAAGGATAATAAAATAGATAGTGGCATGCTACGCTGAATACTCTGTTTGGTATCGGTAAAAAAAAGGTTCGAATAAAATTTCCTGTAATGTCTTATCTTGTTTTTAGTCTTTTAAAGTGGACTTATGAGCCTGCAAACATTCTTGTTTATTGTGAGTTTTCACAAAATGTTTTCATTACCCCCAAACAACAATTTACAGGGTTTGCCATTAAAATTAATTGAATATTCATTTATGTGTAGGTATAAAATCGTTGGAAAAAATGAACTAAATTAGAGAAAGCCATTGCTATGTCTGTTCCAGCAAATCATACAAGTGCATTCTATGCAAATTTTCCTTCAAACCTCAAAATCTCATTATTTTGAAATTATTCAAGCATGATGGATTTTTTAATGGGTATACACAATAATACCATGAGAAACTTTATGATACACACAGACAAGGCACGGATTAAGCTCTTGTCAGGATTATATCGTTTGGTCAGCGCCAGAAGGCCCTTAACTCAGTGCTAAAGTATATGGGTTAACATCCTTCAGGCTTCAAACAGAAGATATTGATAGTTGAAGGTAGATTGCCTTGATTTCATTTATTCCCAGGCCAGTCGCTGGAAATTAAAGAATATGTATCTGGGTGTTTACCCCCAACTCTTCTTATCATAACAAACTCCCCCCTTCCCAATAATATCAGGATGAATTCAGTGGCAGCCCACTCATGTAAACACTCATCCCGTACCTCGCATCCCTTACAGCATGAATTACATGTAGCCATGGCGACCGTCGCCTAGCAACCTGCATGCGTGTCTTCCTCCTCCTTGAGAGCGATGGCCGCTGCTCCTTTTGACCGTGTACACTTGGACGTGTGTGACGGGATGCGCTCTGTTAGTCTGTTGGATTTGAGTCAGCATCCATCGCTTGGTTAGGAGGAGAAGAGAATGGAGGGATGTTTTGGAGTGTGTGGAAGAGAGAGCTGGAGGGACAGTGATGGGGGGGGTGTTGAGAGAGAGAGAGGGAGAGAGAGAGAGAGAGAGAGAGAATGACAAGAAGATGATACTATGTACTCTGTGGGCCTACATCTTGTACATGGACGCTGTATAGAATAGGGGAGCACCAGATGTTTGTGCTGGGTACATGGACGGTGTGCTCAAGTACACAAGTTAGGGAATAAATGTGTGTGGGATATACTACAGAATGTGTGTAGAATGAGGTGATACAGTTCACTGATGAGGGAAAGAGAGATATAAAGAGAAAAAGATGGAGAAAAATAGAAAGAGAGAGGAAAGGGGGAGGGGCAGGATAAAGAGAGAGAGAGAGAGAGAGAGAGGGAGAAAGGGGGAGACGGGAAGATGCAAATATATTGAATGGAGAAAGACAGAGAAAGAGTGAGAGTGAGAGAGAGGGAGAGAGAGAGAGAGAGAGAGAGAGAGAGAGAGAGAGTGGAAGGGAGAAAGAAAATTAAAGAGGCAGAGGAGTAGGAATGGGGTGAGAAAGCTTTAGACTTGGAGAGAGACAGAGACAACAAGAAAGAAATGAGCTCACAATTAATGCATAATAGATGCCACCTGAATGCAAGTCAATGAATGCATTGTTTCTGAAGCCATTTAGTCATGCACCAATACCCATCAGTGACATAGAACAAAGAGATTCTAGGGTTCAAACTCATGCGAAATGAAAACAGAAGGCTTCAAATCAATAGAAATGCTGTGTGGTTATAGATGCTGACTATGACATTAAAGCCCCACTGCATGCTACTTGCTCCCTCTATATAGAAAACAATGCCTAAGCGGTGCCTGTTGGTCCCCCATGATCCTCTTTTTCTTATGTTAATTGAGAGCTGAGTTGATGAGATAACCACCTGTCAGTGACCAGCAGGGTGGTTTAATCCCTCCTGGCCAAACTAGTGCAGACGGGCTTTAAATGCTTTGTGGTTATTGATTCAGACTACCAGGGTATGACATTAAATGTATTGTTGTTTTAGCTAGACAGTCACTGTTTTTTTTCCCCAAAGATATTTTAATCAAGACCATTTCAACACCAAGTAGTTTGACAACTTAAAAAAGGAAAATAGAAAATACAAAGAAAGAGGTAGGCCCTGGTTTATAAGGAACACATAGCATGTGATGAAGGGCAAATAAGCATCTTTTTCACCAGACCACCGCTGAATTATACCAAAGAGTAGGTGAGTGAGAGAAGAGAATTGGGGAAAAAGATACGTATAGTATATATGCATTTGTACTTTACTTCATACATGGTTTTCATACCCTACCTGTGAAAGATGTGTGGTTTTAGATGTGATCAACGTAAATAAAAACATGAGTTGGTGATAGTGTCGTGACGTGGCAAGGGATTGAGCAAATAATTGGATCTTTTTATGCTTTCGCCTATCAGAGGCGAATCATATTTTGTCTGCATGTAATCTATGTATATCGTAGGCCATTTTCGTAGTGTTATCAAATTTAATGTCTTTTTTAAGTGCCTCATCACAAATTGTTTCATTCACTTGATTTATTGCATTTCAATATTCAAAATGCAAATTTAATTAGGTGATGTCTCATAGGACAAGCTATATTGTTTCTCAGATTAAGCAATTACTAATGGAATTTGCCTTCTGACTAATGAGATACATTGAGAGGTGAATCGTCGCTAGGAAAATGCGTATACAGACCTGTGTAACTATGAATACATTTTGAAAATGGTCTATTGTTGATATGCTTTTGTAGTTACATCTATATATATTTAGTTTTTATTTATATGTTTGTATGTTTATTTATATAGACCTGTGTATGAATACCGGAAAAAGGCAAAGAAAGAAATGAATTATTTAGAAGGAGGTTTTCTTATTACCGGTATGCAGGTTTCGATATTAAAGATAAATATCATACACTTTCAGTCATGAAAATTCATCTGTATTGTACTGTGACCTTTGTTACTTTAACATTTATTACGAGGATTCTTAAAATGTGGATACATGTATATACTGTACCTATTTTTCTTCTGTATTTTTTCTGTTACTGCCACAATGTATGACTATATATTCGTTATTGTTATTGCAATTTATTGTTACTAAACAGTGTCACATGGAAGACCACCACTATTTGTATAAATGTCAGAAATAAATAGATAAATTAATAAATTAATAAACAAATAAATCAACAAATAAACAAATAGTTAGATAGATATATAAAATAGATTTTTAAAAAAATTAGAAAAAATGAATAAATCTATTTTCTTGCTTTGGGAATAATCAGAATGGAAACTATTTGTATCACAGCCAACATTTTCTCCAATTCATTTCTTCATCATTTCTGACCATGAATGTCTCCAGCTTTCTGATATTTCATAACCCAAGTTTTTATGTAAGTGAATCCCGTCATGAGTAATGATTGAATCCCTACAATACTTTGTCTCTAGTCTAGAAAGGATTCCATCTTGTAGGTTTTCAAGACGAGACGATAAACTTTGCCATTTTCATTCTGTGAACATTTCCATTTTGCAGCAGAACGCTGAGTTGTGCTATTTTTTAGTGGACGTCAAATTCTTGGCAACCATTAGGACCAAGTTGAATAGGATGTTTCTGTAAACTCTCGATCATTCTTGCAAAAGCTCATTGGAAGAAACAAACTGTACAATAGTTGTATTACCTGATTTTTAAAGAGAAAGGAACCGAGGAACCTACAGTAAAAGACGCTATTGAGTGTGGAAAATAGTATTTGTAAGTTTCGATAGCCATTGGTAATTTTTTTTCTTCATTTTACAGAGCATTTCTTCCAGGAATATGTGCAGTCTAATAACCATGTCTGATTTGTTGGGTTTATAGCCGTTTGGTCTAAAACCAGTTCATCTACTACCCAATTGGTCTATTCCCATATGGTCTACACCCAGCCTGTCTACTATCCACATGGTCTCATAATCATTTTGTCCACTTATTGTTTGGTCTAATGACCATTTAGGCCAATAGTCATTTGGTATAATTTCCATTTTGTCTAATCTCCAATAAGTCTACTACTCATTTGGTCTATTTTTCAGTTGGTCTCATTCCCAGTTTGTCTAATTCCCATTTTGTCTACTATCCATATGGTTTAATTATCATTTAATCATGAATACTGATAATCATCAAATGGTTATTAGACCCTACGGATGATAGAGGAAAAGGGAGCTAGACAAACTGTGAATTAGACTAACAGGTTATTGGACTAAATGAACAATAAACCTAATGGGTATTAGACTAATTGGAGATTAGACCATATGGAAATTAGACCAAATGACTAGTAGCCTAAATGGTCATTAGACCAAACGAAAAGTAGACAAAATGATTATGAGACCATGTGGATAGTAGAAGGGCTGGGTGTTGACCATATGGGAATAGACTAATTGGGTAGTAGACGAACTGGTTGTAGACCAAACGGCAATTCACCATTTGTTGTGTACCGGTATGTTTTGGAGTATCAAAATGGACAATACAAGTTGACTTCAATTATAGAATTACATTCATTTTGAAAAAGGCATGATTACTCACAAATGATACCCATTGCAACAAAGTGTATTAAAGTACATTGGAATTCATCTGTGAAGCCTACTTTATCCAAATAGTGAAGTTGGTTATGTTTCATTATAATATTTCTAATTTATTATTTGAGGTGTCTTTGTTTTGCAGAGGAAGCCATTGCTGAATATGTATTCCCCGTACCAGCCACTTATTCATGATACACATTTTGTTTATCAGAAGTATTTGATATGATCTTTGTAATGTGTTTGGAAAAGTTTGGGAAAGAGACTGAGCTCAAGTGTTCTTAATTTCAAAGAATTCTCTCCTGGATGGTGAAAATAGTAGTACATGTACTGTATGTCTCATGGTCAGTGATTTCGGTCTAATTTTAATCTACTTTTTCTCTTGCTTTCTTATGATTAGATGAGGCGGAGCAGAACACCCATCAGCTGATATCACAGCTACAGAGACGGCTGAGTCTTGAGCACAAGCAAGTCGTCCAGGTATGTCATCGTTGTACTCGAGATAGTGATTTGACATTTGCTCCCGCAACAATTGCTCCAGGCTTCATGTCATCAAAAATATAGGGTTAGGGTTACAATTGGGTTTTAGATTAGGTTTAGGGTTAGGGTTGCAATTGGGTTTTAGGTTAGGTTTAGGGTTAGGGTTGCAATTGGGTTTTAGGTTAGGTATAGGGTTAGGGTTATAATTGGGTTTTAGGTTAGGTTTAGGTAAGGGTTGCAATTGGATTTTAGGTTAGGTTTAGGTTTAAAGGTACTATGTCCCATTTGCAGGCCAAAAAATGAAAAGGTTAAATTCCAACGGCATTTGAAAGACAATACTAATTTAGAACTTCCCTAAAAAAGGGGGCTTGAAAATGTCTTTAAGTGGGAAAATAACGACTATTAGTTGTCGAATCGACTTAGGAGCTATAGAGCCAGTAAGTAATAGTCTGATTTTTCAGACCATTGTACCAAATGGTCGTACGTTTATGCTGCGCAAAGATTCAATCAGTTTAATTTTGGCCATTACAAGAAGTGGGTTATTGATGTAGACAAATGCTCATGTACCCTTTACAGCTCATTTTATGTATGTTATTACCAAAGATGAAAAAGCCAGTCAGTCACTCAATAGTGTCTGACAGTGAAGTCTAGCAAGTAAACGGGTTTCCTTGCATAATTTGAATATTAGGACACTGCTAACGTTTAATTTCACAGATAGGACATACATGACATATTCATAATTCCTGCAAAGTTCTACAGAATTTGATGTTGGCTGCAAAAGGGACATAGTATCTCTAAGGGTTGCAATTGAGTTTTAGGTTAGGTTTAGGGTTAGGGTTGCAATTGAGTTTTAGGTTAGATTTAGGGTTAGGGTTGCAATTGGGTTTTAGGTTAGGTTTAGGGTTAGGGTTGCAATTGGATTTTAGGTTAGGTTTAGGGTTAGGGTTGCAATTGGGTTTTATGTTAGGTTTAGGGTTAGGGTTGCAATTGGGTTTTAGGTTAGGTTTAGGGTTAGGGTTGCAATTGGGTTTCAGGTTAGGTTTAGGGTTAGGGTATACTGCCAAGTCTAGGCTTGAAGTTAGGAATTTGGTTAGTGTAGGAAAGAACAGCAGAGCCAATCATCATGGGAGAATGTGCCATACACCAACAAGATGGACACCAAACTGACAGTGCAAACAAAATTACATTACCTCAAATGGTTTGCATGCTGTCGGTTATTGGTCAATTTAGATTTGGTAGGGCGATGTGACTGGGTATTAGGATTGCACATTATGAAAAAACCTGTCTCTTGTTGACATTTTGAAAAAAATCTATTTCGTAAAATTTATTACACCATAACTTGTCATGAGGAACCTTTAGATAGCGTCATTTCTTCCATAGAAACTCACCATAATCTTGTTTGTACCCCTTTCCAGACGCTAGCCGAGCAGTGGGACCAGGAGGCGGTGGAACGCCTTGAGACGGTGAGAGCTGAGATGGAGGGCAAGTACACCCAGGAGCTGCAGGAGGAGAAGAAGGAGGCAGAGCAGAGGAGAGAGGAGGACATGGAACGCACCAAGGAGCATGTGGAGGAGGAGTACAAGTCAGATGTGGAGATACTCCTCAGGGAGAGGGAGATGCTGGTGGAGCATGCAGAAGGTGAGAGTCTTTGCTCTTGTATGCAAGAGCAAATCTTGTTGTTTTCTCAACTTGTGCACTCTATCCCAAAAGCCAGAAGCATTGAAACATATTGCACGTATTTGCAGATTAATTGCTTAAATATGTTCTACCCTTAAGTGCTTTAGAAACGTTTAGAGTTCTAAGGAATATGATCATTTATTGTATTGAAAGAAGAATTTACCTTGTGTGTTTCTGTTTCTTTTGTCTCTTAGCCTAATGGATGCAACTTTTGCCTGTTATAATCTACAATTTCACTTCTATCCCTTTCCCCAAATAGTTTCATTCAAGCGTAATAACATTAATTTTACTTTTGCATCTCATTTTCCTGTGCAGAGATGAGACAGAACCTAGACAGAGTACATCACAAAGAGCTTGCAGACCTGAGAGCCAGCCTCAAGGCCGAGTATGACCAGTATGTCCGAGCAAAAGAAGAGCTGGAGATCGCCCGCTCCCAGTCAGAGGCATCCCTCATCGAAGATCTGTCCCTTCTAAGGATAGCCCACCAGGATCTTCAGCAGCAGTACCGTGCCGAGGTAGCATCATTGAAGGCCCAGTTGGAGCAAGCAGGAGTCTCAGATCCGGACCAGCTCTTTGAAGAGAACAAGGAGCTCCAGACTGCCCTCACCAAACTCAGGGCCAAACTGCAAGAAGAACACACCGAGGAACTGAACCAGCTGAGAGTGTACTTCGAGAAGCAGGTGGAGGAGACGGATGAGAGATGGAAGGCAGAGATGGCACAATTGAAGAACCTCTATGAATCGCCAGAAGGCAATGCTGGCAAGGATCTGGATGAGAAAGAAGCCAAAAGGAAAGACTACTCCCATGCCATGATGACCCTGACACACCTCTCGGACTCGGACAGCTCGCCTCCAAGGTCACCACCCAAGTTCTTGGAAGTTGAGGCAGAACTGAAGCAAGAGCTCAGGGCGCAACTGGAGCATGAATACCAGAAGGATTTGAGGAACCTGAGGTTAGAGCTTGAGAGTGAACATGGAGCACAAATGGCAAGGATAAAGATGGAGTATGATATGCAGAGGGAGGAAGACATGTTGCAGCTGGAAGATCGGTTGAATGCCAAGCACACACAGGATGCCAATGATCTTGAGCTTGATTACCTGAACCAGTTTGAGGAGCTCAGGAACCAGCTTCAAGGAGATCACTCCAAAGAAATTATCAGGTTGCAATTACAAGGTGCTAGTGAATCAGCCCGAGCTGTGGAAGAAGAAGTGACTAGGTTGACAACTGAACATCGTGAAGCCATGCAGGAATTCGAAGAGAGCCATGCCCAGGAGAATCAGGAGATACGTCAGCAAATGTCCTCTGAGCTGGCCTCTGCTGTTGCTGAAGAGATGGAAGGGCTTCGTGAAACACTCCAAAAAGAACACATGGAGGAATTGGAGAGCTTGCGTCAGCAGTATGAGAGTAGATTACTAACCGACTCTTCAAAAGAAGAAGCAAACAGACATGCAGAGGAGGTTAAACAACTTGAAGGCGAATGGAAACAAGAAAGAGAACTTCTTGTGAAAGCGAGCAAAAATGAGATTGTCGATGAGGTTGCAAAGATAGTATCTGATGCAACTATAGAGCGAGCCCTTCTTCAAGTCGAGGTCGATACCCAAAGCAACATGATAGGTATCTGCCTTGAGCAACTGGACAAACTCAAGACCTCTGAAGCTGAATCTCTGCAGGGTGCCATCGAGGAGGTGGAGGAACTCAGACGGAAGCTCAAAGACAGCAAAGAGCAACTGCATCAACTGCAGGAAAGCATCAAGAACGGAGAGGCGCCAGAGATACAGGAGCTCAAGGAGACCCTGATGCGGGACTATGACAATCGATTAGAGATGATAACATCCACAATGAATGAAGAGATGGATCAGTTGGTGAGGACAACCCAGGATCAAGCCAGAACAGACCTGGAGAAGATGCAGGAAGACTTTGCTGTTCAGCACCAGGCTCTGATGGACAGGTTTGTGGAGGATCAAGAGAATGCACTCGGAGAGCTCAAGATGGTTCATGAAGAAGACCTGGCCAAAACCAAGGAAGAGCTGCAAACTAAGCTCACTGAACAACAGGTTAGTAATGGATGAACCGGTCAAGGATGGATGAATAACAAAAAAAAATCATTATTTTGTAGAGGAATTTTAAATTGATTCGAAAGGGCAGTTTCATTTGATTTCATATATTTTGAATAAAACGTGATTGACTTGGGAATTGATTTGTCGTCAATAAAAATTTACACTTCACATTTGTTGTCCAACATCCTTTCAATGATATTCTGAGTTGATTTTGCATTACAGCTTTAAAAGAAATAATAAATTTGTTCAATGCATGTATTTTATGTCAGTTCATAAAATGACCAGAGCACGAAGGAACTATAGTGCAAAATTCGAATTGCTATGATTTTTTTTGCATTACATGATATTATTGTGTTATTGTTTACAGATGAAAGATCTTGAAGATCTTCGGGAATCACTCACCAAGGCCAAAGAGGAGGAGCTTGAGACCCTGAGAAAGAGCCACACCCAGGAGCTGGAGGAGCTCCGCCTGGACCTGATGAAACTCACAGACGAAGAGAGGGAGAAGCTGGAGGAGAAGATGATGGAAGAAAGAAGAGGGGTTGAGGAGGTGGAGCAGAAGATGAGAGAGATGGAAGAGAGACATGAACAAGATAAGGAAGAGTTTAAGGAAGAGCTGGTGGCTTCACACATGCAGAAGTTTAGAGAGGTAGGATTTCATGTTAGGAATATCAATTAAAAAAAATATGAAGGAGAACAGGAGGGGATGGAAGAAGTGAGTGCTACTTTCATATAGAAGCTTAGAGATGTTGGATTTTATTTCAAACAAATTTATGAAAATGATTTCTAGTGAGATGAAAGAAAGGTGTTAGAGAAAAGGAGAGAAGAAATATGGAAGAGTGGCAAAGAGAGTAAGAGGATATGAAAGAAGAACTGCTTGCTTGTGACATGCAGAAATTTTGAGAGGTAGGAAACAATATTTCATGGGTCTTAAGTGTGGTTTAACTTAGGATGTTTTAAAATAATCATGTGAGGCATGATGTGAAGTTTCCTCATGAAAGAAAGGTGCATTTATTCAAAAATATACTCCACTATTAAATTGATATAATTCACTTTCTCCACACCCATGTCAGGTAACTGCTGAATTGGAGGAGACCCACAAGCAGGAAATGGAAGCCTCCAACACCTCTCTGCAAGCCGAACTGGACGCAGACTTCACCCAGCGGCTCCAGGCCCTCCAGACCCAGCTCCAGGAATCCACCCAGCAGCTCCAGGAATCGGCCCAGCAACTCCAGGAGTCGGCCCAGCAGCACGAGGATGAGATGAGCAGCCTGAAGCAGTCCCTTGAGATGAAGCTGGCGAAGATGGAGGATGAACATGCTGATCAGCTGGCTGCCTTGGGCTCCTCCCAGGATGCCGACGTTGAGACGGCGAAGGGTGATCTGGAGGAGGTGCATCGGAAGGAGATCATCGACCTTCAGAACAAGCTGGAGGCTCAAAAACAAAAAGGTGGGTAGTAGAGGAATAATAATTACTATCAAAATGATAATAATAATAATAATGATAACAATGGTGATTCTTATAAAGATCAGGCAAGACACTCGGTAACAGGAAAGAGGACATACATATATATCAATCATCTCAGTAACTGCTGGAAACCAGACTGATAAGACAGTGGGATACATTATACACTGATGATCGATTTGTATGATTGAGAAATCCAAATAGGTAAATATGAGAGATTGGGTGGGAATAAGTGGCATTGGATATGGCCATTTGTAAATTCCCATCACATTGGTTAAATTTTTCATGCATAATACAGTATGTGATACAAGTATATGTGGGTTATCGTTTATTTATACATTGTTGTTCAAAATGGTCATTGAGATAATAGGTGTGCTTGAACAATTAGTTATAGAACAATTATGTATGAATTTTTTTTATTATGTACAGGGTGAATTGTTATATACCATTAAATCTTATCTGTGATGCTTTTTTTAATACAGACATTGAAGATCTTCAGATGGCGTTTGAGGAAGCAAAGAAGATGTTGACGGACAACCACCGAGAGATGCTGAGTCAGATAGAAGCAGAGAGAGACGAGAAGGTGAAGGAGATGGAGAGAGAGAAGGAAGAAGCTATGGATGCCTTGAAGGAGGAAATGAATAGGAATTCAGAGCAAGAGAAAGGTGAGAAAATAATTGTGTTACTTGGTATAAATGGCATTTCTATTGTAGTTAAATAGAAATAAAATGGGAACAAAATGCCACTTATACTGCTCAAAAGAATTGAATAAGCTATGTAAAGAGAAGGAGAGAGAGAGAGAGACAGAGATAGACAGACAGAGAGACAGACAGAGAGACAGACAGACAGACAAACAGACAGACAGACAAACAGACAAACAGACAGACAGACAGACAGACAGAGAGAGAGAGAGAGAGAAAGAGAAAGAAAGAAAGAAAGAAAGAAAGAGAGAAAGAAAGAAAGAAATGAAAAAGCAATTGTGAATCCTATGATTTTATTGTGAACCATTAAAAGATTTGTATAAATATGAATGTCTGTGAATAGTTTTGATTACAAATCCATGTATCAGTACATTTATTCCTTGCAAGTAAGTTATCAAAGCAGTATATGGTTTACATGTAGTTAAACTGGTTCCAGTGTAAGACCGATAAATCGTCTGTTTGGAGCCAGAAGGGCGTTAACGCATATCCTTTAATACAGCGTTAATAATGCTTGTGTGACTCTGAACACACAAAGCATTCATTCTGATGTATATTATTTGAAATTTTGTGGTTGCAGATATGATCATACATTCTATGTATACAAATCGGTAACATCTTACTGATCAAGATTGTCAGTTTTCTTTTTGAGATTGTTACTTTTTTGTTTTTGTTTGTTTTATTGAAAATTTTATAACTCCTATGGAATACTGGAGAATCCTAGAGGGTGAAAATTTATTGTTTCTTTACAATCAGTAGAAAAAATACCTGGTTCAGTAAGCATTCACTTGCCATGATAAAGCTTGCAGCACAGCAAGTGAAATCAAGTAATTTTTCCACTGATTGTGGAGAAAGAACTACTTTTCAACTTACCTCACCAATCAGATGAACCTTTTTAGCAACCCTGTATTTATTTTAATATTTTTTTTTTCACTCACTTATGGAGTGAAAAAGAGGGGAAATTAGTATTTTTCTTCCATCCATGCCTGAATTGTCAACTACATGTATCAGCAAATGACAAGCGGAGCAAATAGTGTACAGGGGGGTGTTTCACAAAACTTGTCAGCAGTGACAAATGACAGTTTTTGTTATAAGCTACTGAAATCCTTGCTTCTGATTGGTTATCAGCAGATTTGTCACTGATTTTTGTCATTTGTCATTGAAAAAAGGCTTTGTGAAACGGATCCCAGATGATCATTTCAACAGATTGAAGAGCGCCATCTACATGTAGAACATAACTAGCAACATCTACAATTTTTGAAAGAAAATGTCAACAGAATGTTGAAATTGTTCCCACACTGATTCAATAATATCAAGGAAAAACATGTAGTGTCAGAGTTTTTCTCTCAAGTTTGATGCTCCCTTCTCCATACCAGAGATTAAAAATCAAACCTTTAGACATAGCAAAGAACATTTTCTATACTTTTTTTCATTTTCAGGAGAAAAGATCAGATGATAAAGGAGAAGGATGTCCTTGTACAAGAAAATGAACAGGTAAGACAACATATTCAAATAAGTTTGAGAGAGACATTTGAGATTGAGAGAAAGACAGAGAGGTGCACAGACCAACAGACATAGATGGGGAGAGAGAGAGGTGGAGAGAGAGAGAGAGAGAGAGAGAGAGATGGAGAGAGAGAGAGGTGAGAGAGAGAGAGAGAGAGAGAGAGAGAGAGAGAGAGAGGGAGAGAGAAAGAGACTAAATATCGACTAAAGAGCACTAGATATTAAATAGAAAGAGACAAAGGGAGAGAACGGTTGTTTACTCTCATTTTTCAAAGTATCTTTCATCAATTAATGCAATATAGAAAAATGTCATTCCCTGGAAAGTTTTTTTTGGAGAGAGAAATGTTTCACTTGGTGTTTCTTTTGTGAGCTGTTTTACTGCCTATATCAGTTTGGATAGAATAAGTGTCACAGCCCTCAAAGTGTAAGCCTTTGCCTTTGAAAAAGCATTTCCTCTGTATGAATATAAGTATGTAAAAGAAATGGCCTTTGCTCTTTGATTTAATTTTTAATTTATTTTTGGTTTACAAAAAACTTGTAGATTTTAAAACAAGGAAGGTCCTGTACAAGGCCAATTTCACTATTACTAAAGCTTTTCATCTTGCACTCATTAGAGTAAAATCGCAAGAATGAACAGAGAGTCTTTAGCTTCCGCTTATAATAATTGTCTGGTTTCAGCTTTCTGTTCATTCTTGTGATTTACTTTGAAGAGTGCAAGATGAAAAGCTTTAGCATGTCTGTATGCGTTGCTATTCTTCGATGTTGTGGTACCAATCATACCTTTAATTGCAGCATTGTTATCAACGTCTGTTTACCCCCAAATCAAACAATTGATTGTAGAAATTACAATCATACCAGCTTCCATACACTACAATCCATTGATTTACAATGACATATATGCGTTAATACATGTACACAGATATTGTTGGCGATGAGTATAATGTCTTGGTGGCATGAACATTTACGAATCAATGTGCCATATTTAAAAAAAAAGAAGTAATTATATGAAGAAATTTTTAGAAAAGTCACAAAAGTATATATGTAAATTTGTTCAAATTAGGACAGAGAGAGAGAGAGAGAGAGAGAATATACAAATGTACACTGTATGGGATTTTTTGTTAAGTGCTTTGCGTGTGTATAACTTTTGGCAAGTTTTGCCTATTTAGGTCCAGAAAAGTATTCTATGCTTGGTGAATAATTTAGAAAGCTTATAATTTTCTCTCAAAATGAAGAAATTTCCATCAGAGGTCACCTTTACTTGTAAAATGTAATAATAATAATAATAATAAAGATTGATTTATTAAGCGCATAATAAACAGAAGTTTCTCTATGCGCTTTACAAAGTAAAACATAAGCATGTACAAGTATATTTAACTAGTTACAAAAACAAAATACAAAAACCTTAAACTAAAGACATGTAGCTAAAAGTATTAATTCATTAAGGGCAAAGTTAATACAGATAGCAAATATTTATGAAAGATCAATTAGAGTAACATATTTAATTATAATACATTAATTAATTGCAATGTCAAAAATTACAAACGAAACAGGTAGGTTTTGAGAAGGGTTTTGAAAGTCTGTCGTGTGGAAGCCTGACGGACATGCAGAGGGATTGAATACCATGATTTGGTAATTGTTCTAAGCATCTTCATATCATTACCCCAATCCAATTAAGACCCTTCCTTTGAAATTTCATAGTACTCTAAAAAACTCTATACATGTACAGTACAGGTGTATTAAACATGACTTCCTGTCAGTGACCCGGGGTCACCAGGCCTGACGGAGGAAGTGTCTGCTTTACTCGTCACCCCACGCTTGCGCTCTCTGTTTGATGTTTGTTGTGACGGGAGATGCTCATTATGAAAGCGTGGTTAGTCATGTGCTCATTAGCTCGTGTAGCGTTGCTTGACTTTCTTTTTAAAAAGCTAGTTATGAAATTTGGTACTTACAGTGTACATTGACCAGTTCTGTGAGACATGCATATTTGTGAACTTTTTTTTTCTTTCCCCAAAAAGCATAACGATCAAAGAAATGGAAATAAATTGTCATTTATACTGAGGTACTGAGGAGAATGGAATCTATTAGATATGTAAAGAGTAGGAGAGAGAGAGAGAGAACAAAACAAAATGTTTCTATGAATTTATTGTGAATATTTGATTTATTTTAAAAGATTTGTATTGTGATTATGTGAATGTCTGTAAATCATTTTTATTACTTCTTTCTTGTTTGATTAATGGGTAAATTTTGGATGTTTTATGCAATCATATGAAAATAAAGTAGGATGGGAACCCGCAGGGAAAAAAATACTTTAAAAATTTCGGGGGCTACTTTTCAAGCTTGCTTGCATGAAAATAACACTCTTTAATTTGTTTTGCATTGAACTCTATGCAAATTTTTTGGGGCTCTTTTATGACTTTCGGGGGCTCTTTTTAGCATTTTGGGGGCTAATTTGCCCCGAGCCCCCGTGTATTTTTTTCACTGGGAACCCGGGGGAGGAGGGATGGGCAATTAAATGAGACTAGTAAGATGTGTTAAATTGCTAATGATAGTACAAGAAAGTGGTTCCGAAGTTGATGTACACTGTATTATTTAGCTGCTCAAAACGTCCTTTTTTAAATTCATACAACTATCTTCTTGGGTTGTTATACATGTACAGTATGTAGCTCATGCCTCATAGGATAATTCCTTAAAGGGCAATGAAACCCAACAAACATTAGCTGATAACCGTATTCAAAATTGTCAGCCAGTTAAAAAAATATCTTGAAATTACTCGTATTTGACTATTTAGCAAAGAAAACAATAGGTCCAAAGTTTGCACTTTCCTTGCTAGCTGTTCTTCAATGCTCATTTTCCTTTAACTCCACCTAACATTTTATGACTGATGAGCTTTTTGCTTATTTACAATGTCCAGTGTGTTTAACTGAATAATAAATAGATAGAGTAAGGTGACAGAAGGATGAAAGAGAGAGAGAGAGAGAGGGGAGAGAGAGAGAGAGAGAGAGAGAAAAAAAAAATTGATGATGCACCATACAAATTAGATATCAAAACAAAATTTTTTGCATGACAATAGGGATGGTGCTATAGTCATCGTTTGTAGTTTGTACCGTAGTAAAACTGATTCATTGCTGGTACTAGCTCTAGCGTCTCTATGGGACACCATTTCCTGGCTGTGAGTGAGTGAGAGTGAATGAATGAAATGAATGGGCCAGCTGGTTGGAGTAATGACATGCAAGCAAGCAAGCAAGCTAGTACTTTACACAAGCCATATCTCTCACGAGCTAGCCAGACAAGGGGGACACGTATGCTCTCTCCATTCATCACAGAATATTCTGAATTACGTACATGAATACCATGCATAGCTTTACATGCTGCCTCTGTTAAGCTGGAATTCTATTCACGAGTAGCACTGTGAATTAATGGCATCAAGTGCAAACACATCACTTCTTTTTGCATTTAATAATAATAATAATAAATAATAATAATAATAATAAATAATAATGATAATAATAATTAGAGTAATATATGAGATTTATAAGGTGCCGAATCCACTAGAAATCGAATGGTCATGGTGCACTTATGAAACCCACACACAAGCAAGAGATTACATAAAAGCATCTGCATTATAAACAAAGGAACAGAAGTAAGATAGAACATACAAAAATGAACTGACAGAAAGCTTAATTGTATGCCCAATTAAACAGATACGTTTTAAAACGTTTTAAAATTATTTTTAAACACTTCAACTGATCTGATATTATGAATCTCTCGAGTTGAGGGAGAGCATCCCATAGCGAAGGCCCTGTGTGAGCAAAGGTTCTTTTCCCCCACTTAGTATTGTTGAATTTGAGCTCTTTTCTGATCTTTGGGTCATTGGGTTGTGAATTTGATCTTGCATTTCAGGGTCAGAAGATTAAATCATTCTCCAAATTTACTATCACTCCTGGAAAAGCACTATTGTGTGTGTTCATGCACATGCTCTATGTGATCAGCTCCTTTCCTGCAAACCTCTATGAGCTGCATGGGTACCTCTGGCCAAAGTAAAAACACTGTAATTGAGGCATTCTCCTTATGTTCATGTCACAAACAGTTTACCGCAAGCTCGCCGACTGTGTAACGGCACTCACGATAGCGTGAGCGCGGCCGATGCGTAGCTCGTCTAACGAGTGGCCTGTGTGTCTCGTTTCCTGTTATTAAGCCGCCTCCGACAGAGGCCACGGGCTGCACAGTGCACTCTGTGTGTACTGCAGGAAATAGGGAATTTAGCTGTCAAGGGATAGCAGCGTGCAGTTTCACTCACTCTCTCCCTCTGTCTATATACACCACACACTATTAATGTGTGGAGTAGTTTGGACATTGCACCTCAATTTCATGTGCGTGTGTTGTTGTAATCACAACACGTGTGTGAAAGTAATTCCCGATTTGCCGAAAGGGGGAGACATCAGGTAATTCTCTTTCTTTCCGATGCCTTAACCGGCGTCTCCAGTGGAGCGTGGACGATTTGGATTAATCGAGACCTTCAGCGGCAAGTAGCTTCGTGCTGTCTTTTGAAATCGGTCATCTTGAATATGTTACTGTGAAGGATTGATAAACGTTGTCTTTATGTGAATTACTGGATCACAGAAGACTCATAGTATGACTACATGTATATGAATTGTGGATAACACTGTCTACTCTGCATGGCCCAAAATGGATTACTTACAAGGAATTTAATGCTTGGATGCTTGCCATGAACTTTAGAACACATTGCTTTCCTTCTCAAGAGTGTTTCAACAAGGAGGCATCCATGTTTGTTATTGCACAGATGTCTAGAGTGCATCCAATATTAGAAGTACCGGTATATTGAGTATCGGATTCTATTGTTTCATTGGAAGTGTTATATTACTACAGAACCATTCTCTCAAAGGATTAATTGGATTGTATCAAGGCTTTTTGTATTCAAATATCGTAGGTAAGATATTAGAGAATTGCATTTCATTTTATTAACGGTGTTAGTGTAATTGATTCAAATGTATATTTTTATATGCGTTAACATATTGATATTTTTACATTGGACTACTTACAACTGTACATAAATCTTGCAAAATAGCAATTTGTTGTCCTATCCCTTTGCTTGTACACTTTTTATGTTTAATACATTTTCGTTTTTAGATATTGAATATGCCATCGAAAATCTTTAAAAAATGCAACATACATGTATGCTGAGGCTCCCATGAAAATGATATTTCATACGACATGTGACTTCATATACTCTGATAGGATTGACCTGCCTGACTGAAACAATGCTTTTCATTGTGTATACTGTACGTGCTGTAAAATATCCATAAAATGTCTGGAAACTATTTCATTCACTGTTCACAACTTCACATACATTATGCGAGGCTTCCAGATTGCCAATATTCGTTTCAAAGAAGCGTAGCTATTATTGCTCTTTTGTACAGAGATTCACAATTGCTTGTTGACTCTTCCTGTGTACCGAATTCTGGAAAAATGTGTCTATATTGATTGGATGGAATTAAGAAAGCAGCTGGTGCTGGCTCAAGCCATATATGTCCTACATTGGAAGATATTTGTAGTATTTTTTAAAGTGATATTAGAGAGAAAGAGGGAGCGAGCAAGCGAGGGAGAGAGAGAGATAGAGAGATTGATAGAAAGAAAGAAAGAAACAGAGAGAGAGAGAGATGTTCTGTGAAATGTATGCCAGTTATATATATATATATGCAAAATAATTTGGCTTATGTTATATTTCACACAAATCGAACATTTGCGATCTTTCAATCTATCTTTTGTAGTAATTCACACTTTTCCAAATTTTTTTGAATATTCTTTAAAAATTGTTGAATAATTGTTATGAGTAACAATTGTGACACATACATGTAGGCCGATGGCTAGATTGTTTTGGTAGGATTAATGATATACTTTTTGCGATGAGTAAGGGTATTGGATCATGAGGCGAATAATGATAATTGCATGTACATATGTAAGGGTAAGGATGTGAGTGGCTTTAAGAGAAAATGATGAAGGCTCATGACAAGTGAGTGACCTTATTAGTTATGTTATAAAACGATTCAAGTGAATTGCATATATGTACGCAACACCTTTATCATTTAATTCAAATATTAAAACAAACTGATATTATATAGTTTCTGTAAAATGTATGCCTTCTGGTATAAAAACTCTATAACCCATATTCCACATTAACCAAATATTTAACTTGAGAATTGCATTCCATTTTCCACACCTTTATTTCAGCCTTGAAACATTTCGAAAATCAGAACAGAAAAATTAGAGATATCTTTATAAAGTTTAGAATGCCATTTGATTGTCAATTGTGTTATTTTTTTAAAGCACCAAAATGAGATTCAGCTAACATGCCAAACTAATACCATGGGGTGTCCGTGTGATGACTAAAAATAAAAAGGAATCCAATGAAACAGGAGTTATGTATATGATTCATCGTGTACATGGTGTGTTATATCTCTAACATTTCATTATGAATGAATGACGGCCTTCCAGTTGTTCTCCCAGCGAACTGATTCATCCTAGCTGTTACACAACAAATTCCTGTCCCTATGTCAATTAGGCCAATTTCCCTACAAATTAGATTGTCAGTTTTCTCCAGCCCATTTCTTCTATTTAATTCCCTTATGTCTTTCCAGTTGTATTTCTTTTACGAGATACCTGTTACCTGTATTTCTAGTATTTGTTAAAGTGTATTACATACTCATACAGTCGTTGATGGCAGTTATTATTTTGAATGGTATACATGTATTTGTGGAGCTTGTAATGAACTGCAGTTCTACAGTTTCAGTTTTAAACTACAAAACTGGTATTAAGATATACAGTCAAACCTGTCTATAGCGACCGTCCAAGGGAAACACAAAAAGTGGTCTTTGTAGACAGGTTCCTTTAGTACATGTTTCAATGAGAAACCATTTTCAAGGGAAACAAAAAATGTGGTCTTTGTAGGCAGGTGGTCTTTGTAGACAGGTGGTCACTAAAGCAGGTTTGACTGTATATGCTATATAGACTTAATATTAAACTTCGGGCCATCTGATTAAAAATGAAAAGTTTCATAAAGCTCATTCTGCAACATTCAATGATTCCATTATGTCAAGGTGAACCTTGGAACAGGCATGCATTGCAATTTAGGGCCCTGTTTCATAAAACTTGTTATCAAGAACAAATGCTAAATTTATATCACAAGTTTGCTCTCAGCCGATAAAATGCCACGATTTCAGTAGCTTATAACAGTTATTGTAACTTGTTATTGATAACAAGTTTTATGAAACAGGGCCCAGGGCCCGTATTCAATTCAATACTTAAGTACAAAATTTAAGCTTTTTACTTAGTATTTGGCTTAGATAAAATACTTAGCCAATTTTGGTATTCAATTCAAACTTTTGGCTAAGTATTTTACCCTAAATTTAAGACAGCTACCAGACTTAAGCCAATTATTTGGAGGCTTTGATTGGCAGGCATATGGTTTTCTTACGCAGTATCATAACTTGCGCAAAATTATATTAGCACGCATTTATTGCGACACGTTAATTGCGCATTACTTTTGATTGACCGTGTGATGTCACAATGCTTTTCAGTAAGTATTTTAGTAATGTTACTTAGATTTTGTCTCAGGTAAGTAAAAGTCTAAAATGCGATTTGAATACGAGATAAGTAAATTTCTTACTTATTCTAATTATTGAATTGAATACCGGCCCAGGTCTCTATAAAACAAACTTGTCTACAATTATTAAGAATGGTTGGAAGTATTAAATTCATGATTTTATTCATGTATTTCTCATCAGCTGAAGGGGAAGAATGCAGAGCTACTTGAGTCGCTAGCTAAACGAGAGTCTGTGATTGGTCGATCAGAACGAGAGAATGAAGAAGGAAGCACCTTATTGGCCATGCTCCGATCAGACTTAGATCGCCTTGGAACAGAAAGGTAAGACACACAGTCAATCCCATTCTTTCCTCAGTCTGTTTCCACCACAGAAACAACATTCTAAGCTTGTATTTTATTTATAAAAAACAAAAATCAACAACAAAAACACATGAAAATCCTATTTGGCAGGATTAGACATTATATTCTCGTCATTTAGATTGTGTTTCTGATTTTTTCGCAGAAGTTTTCATTTTGTGCCTGGGATTAGTTATTTGAAATAAATGCTTTTGATTGGAAGAGGTGTTTTGGAAATAATGAAAAAATACAATGGATACTATTTGTTCATTGTTATATGTTTGTAATATTGGTGGCAGGATAAAGGTTGATATTCGTTCAATGTTGTCTTTCCGTACAGGGACGGTTTACAACAGACCAATAACCACCTGCTCCGAGTTCTGACCCAGGTCGTACACACTACCATGGCAACAGAGAATACCATCAACCGGCGCCTAGGAGGGGGCTCCAGGCCGAGCCCGTCCCGCCAGCAGGAGATGGACAGAAGGGGCGATGGGAGGCCCTCATCCCCCAGGATAGATCTTCTGAGGGGTGCCGTGGGAGGTAACCGTGATAGACCAGGTCTATATACTTTTTAACTCTCTTAAACTTTTTGTTTCTTAAGAGGATATAGGTGTAAATTATTCTGGACAGGAATTTTTTAAGGGCATAGATTAAATGGAGTTGACATGTGTTTTATACAGGAGCCTTTTATAATTTATATAACTTTCAAAAGATAAATTTTCAATCTACTAGTAAAATTATTTTTATTTCCGGCCTCAATAACATGATTAGCAACAATGTTAATAACAGGTACAAGAGCTGTACAATATTGTTTTATTTTTGTTTTGTTCTTTAGTGAGACATTAGCAGGATTGATAACAAACTGTATATCCATCACATAAGATTTTAAAATAGAAATCAGTTAATTTTGTAGGCTTCTTGTATATAGATTAACCAAGGTATTATTTTATTGAACAATGCTTGAATCGGCTACATTTTTTAAATATTTTACTTAAAAAAAGAAATAACTTTTTGGATGTCACTACCACCGGTGTTATAAGGAACCATTGAATGGATTAAAAATCATTAACAGAAATTATCTTATTTTATGGGACTCTTTGGAGCTGTAGGGGCAACTTTACCCCAAACCCCGTTTCCCACTTTTTAACTTTTTTCACCTTTTGTCGTATTGCATCATTTTCCTTCTAACAGGAGACTCTAGCTCCGATGGTGATGCTCTTCATGATACCAGCGTAGCTTCTCTATTCAGTGATGAGGGTTTGGAACTCTCACAGCACATCAATGAGAGCATGTTCGTAGGACCAGAGCTAGACTCTGAAGGCGAGGAGATGGTCACAGGTAGGACAATTATTCTGTATATTACCCCATTGCTTTTCTATGAATTAAAGTGGCTTGTCAGAATCTGATGTTGCGTATTAACCCATTCAGGACAGTACCGGTATTTATTTTTAGGGCTAAATTTGATCACATATTGTTCTTCAAATTAGCAACAATAATATTTTTCTTTTGTCCCTTCAATGATAGAATAAAATGCAATGTCTCTGAAAACAATTATACATGGGCAAGAATGTTGTTGAAAAGTTTAGAGCATAGTCAGTTTTGATGGAAAAACAATGATTTTTAAATCCTCAACATGTTGCCAATTTAAGGATTTTTAAAACTTATTTTCCTTTTTAAAATTCCTAGCATCAGATGCAATATAGTCATGAAACAGGTTTTATTAACAAGCAAATTTTTTTATTAAAGCAGAGAAAACAAGAAGAATGAGAATAACAAAGAAAAAAGGTTAAGTTTTTGCAATTTTCTGACAAGGCTCTAAAAACAACCATGGTTTCATCTATTATTTACAAAAAATAAGAATTAGTGAGCATAAAAAAGGTGCTACAATAACAGAGGATAGTGCCTTTTAGTTTGTTTTTGCCTTTTTATGTGAGTAATTGACATAAAATATCAGCATTATTAGTTGGGAAAACCTTAAGCTCCTTGGCCTCATGAGGGAGCCATGTCGCATTAAACTCATTAAAGCAGGTCGTGAGGTCGTTCTCTGAAGAAAAAAAAACAAGTTCCAAGAGGAGATATCCAGGGATGTCTTGAAATATGATCCTGCTTTCTTTCCCCATTTAGCAGTTATTTGAAATCTAGTCTTAGCAGCGCAATGCTTGATAGGGGCCTGCTTGATCCAGGGCTCACATTGGAAGGCTTCTCTCAATGTTGCTGTATTGCTTTTCATTTGTCCTATCATCATCTGCAAGTACAGATATATTTTTAGGGTGTCTCAAATTGATGGATATGTTGCATTGAAATTAATAGGTTTATTTACATAATATGCACCTCTAATATTCTGAACAGTTTAGGTGATATGATACATTGAGTGAATGGTTTATGAAACATTTTAGAACCCTAAGAGTTCACATACAGCGTAGTCTTTCTTTTGAAGTGGTACTTTTTGTATTGCCACTGTACACAATAATTCAGTGTCATCACATCTGTATGTGCCTTTGTTACATTTACATACCGTTGTGTGTATTAGAAAATGGTAGTCCAAAGCAGTCAGTTAGTCAACAATTTTTCATCCAATTGACTGAATAGAAATCAATGAATGAATGAGTCCATTACGTATTTATTTGCTCTGCTATTCATGTAAATTAATGCATCAGGGTATATTATGAAAATACATAATCATACATGGTTATGGCATGTAAAATGGTTACCAAAGAAACAAATGAAATATCCATTCTGCTTTAACTCGTTTAGCCATCAACAACTATTCAATTTCTTCTCAAGAGTTTGGGCAGATCAAATGTTAATGGGTCGTGTCAAAGTTGGGATTTGTGATTTCCTAAGCTCTGTCAAGCCAGACTGTCAGGGCGCGATAACAAGCGCTAGATTTCTCGTCCCTGATCCATCTCCAGTCAGCACGCTGTCGGGAAATCATCAGTTTAGATTTGAACTTTTGGATATTGGATTAAAGAGTCTATCTCTGCAAACTCACTCAATTAAATGATCTGTCTAGACGCTGGTGTAGCTAGCGTGATCTGTATTGCCCATTTTGTAATCTTATGGCATGAATCATGACATTTACATGTGGCCAAGCCGAAGCCATTTGAATCATTCGCAGCGTTGGTTGTTTCGGAAGAACATAACTGTTAGATACCTGGGGGGTGATTCACAAAGACTAAGATCGACTTTAAGTTGGACTTAAGTATAACAGGCCGTTCGTGCCATTGTTTGCTCTCACCGTTATGATCTTTAGATAATATTTTTTCCTTCAATAATGAATTATCAAAAAATGTAAGTTTTGTAGATTTTTTACCATGATTTGTACATCCCTTGAGAGACCAATGCCAGTAAATGATGAGAGAAAACAATGGCATGAACGGCCTGCTATACTTAAGTCCAACTTAAAGTCGATCTTAGTCTTTGTGAAACACTCCCCTGGCCTTGTTGCAAACAGGGGTTTCACTAGTAATCCAACAAAAGATAAGAGTCTGATGATGCAAATTTTCTTGCAATCTTTTTAAAACATGTTAATTGAACAGATATTTTTTTCTTCTGCATTTTGCAATTTTTCCAAAGAAATTTCCAAAGATCTCAATGAATCAGGGCCCGGTTTCATAAAGCTTGTTATCAATAAAAATTTGCAATAACTGTTATAAGCTACTGAAATCCTTACATTTGATTGGCTGACAGCGAAGTTGTTATAGAAATGTGACACTTGTTATTGATAACAAGTTTTTATGAAACTAGGTCCAGCTCTGCCACATCAAATTGGTACCAATGTACATGTATATTGCTGGCAAAAATGGGGTGAATTGCAGATAGTTGCATAAATACATAATACTAATATTCGGTTCTTGTATAGCGCATATCACATTTAAAGGTCTCTATGCGCTTCCAAATTTGAAAAATTGTTACCCCGGCTTTAGCTGTACATGTACATCTATTCAGTTTTAACAAAAAAGAACTCTAAGGAAGTTGAGTACATGTATCAGCCAGTTTTTACCTGACCTATCTTGTAGACCATCCATTCATGCAAATACTCGCTTCTTCAACCTTACATAGAAATATCCAACGATTGCTAGCCAATATATGAGGGGCAAGCAAGAGAGAGAGAGAGAGAGAGCAAGCGTGAGTCATGTGATTGGTGAGGGGGTGACCTAGGGGGCGATCTAGGGTAGCTTGGCTTCCTGTTTGAGTCCTGGGGAGTGTACCAGGTTTCCTGGTGTAGGACTAACCAGCTTGTAAATGCTCCTGTAGAGTCCTTGAAGAGGTTGTTGCACTACTTGTTGAATATGCTCCATCTGTCTTTCTCTTGATTTTCTGTTATTCTGTTCTTGTCCCGTCCTTTTGTCCTCTCTCTACTTCTCTCCTGTTGCCTCCTCCCCTCTCTCTGTCTTGTGTCCTGTTTCTCCTTTTCTTACTTAACTTTTTTCTCTCTCTGTGATTTCTCTCTTTACCTCTATCTGTCTTTGTCTTGATTTTCTTTTATTCTGTTCTTGCTCTGTCCTTTTGTGTAGTGTCTCTCTTTTCTCCCTGTCGTCCTCCCTTTTCTTTTCTCCTGTTGCCCCCCTCCCCTCCTCTGTCCTGTGCCCTGTTTCTTCTGTTCTTCTTTATATCAATTCTCTCTTTGTGGTTTCTTTCTCTTTCTGCACCTGCTTGTCTCCCCCTCTCTCTCCCTCTTTCTCTCCCTTCACTCTCTCTCTCTCTCCCTCTTTCTCTCCCTTCACTCTCTCTCTCTTCACTCTCTCTCTCTCTCTCTCTCCCTCTTTCTCTCCCTTCACTCTCTCTCTCTCTCTTCACTCTCTCTCTCTCTCTCTCTCTCTCTCTCCACACTCTCTGTCTGTCTGTCTGTCTCTCCCTCTTTTTGTTTTTTCTTTTTCTCTAACTTTCTATCTTCTTTCTCCTTTGCTCTTTCATACCTATTTCTCCTTTCCTCTCCCTTCTTTCTTTCTTTATCTTTATTGTCCTCCAAAGGAAGGGGTTAAAGTCTTTACATGATGTTTAAGTTTTGACATATCAAATAGCTCCCTTGATGATAAAGAGCATATTGTTATTTTGTGGAACAGTTTTTCCTTGCAAATGGATGATGTGTACTTCTACTTCTACTATTGTGTAGAAACAAAAACAGACTATTTTGTAGTTTGACATGTTTTATGGAATAATATACATCATACTTTTGCATTAGTTCTCTGTCAAGAAACCTTACCGGCAGTACCGGTGTGTTGGCTCAGTCAGTAGAGCGTCCGCCTCACAACCAGGAGGTCGTGGGTTCGAACCCCGGCCGCGTCATACCAAAAGACGTTAAAATATGGGAGTCGCTGCTACCTTGTTTGGCGTTCAACAATAAGGGGATAGAGCAATGTCGATCTGGCGCTGCTCAGTGGCTGCCGGGCTCACCATCAATTGGGCAAAAAGAATTTCCATTTTCGGTTTAATAAAATTTGTAGTGGACTTTAAACGATTATTATTATTATTATTATTATTATTAAAAACTTATTCTGACGTTAATTCATGAGTCGTCAAAATTTATGTTTATTTTGTTTATGATATTGAAGTCTCTGTATTTTCATTCTTCCTCTGAAAATATCAAACCATCTATGGGACTTTTGCTACAAGTTATATATAACCCAAACCCAAATTAGATGTTTATCTGAGTTTCTGGTTAATCGAGAGTAAAAATAAATTAACCAGGCTTGAGGCTAGAGTAAAAAGGAGGAAATAACACAAGCTAGATTTTCAACCGATGATTTCTATTTGAGATTAGCTATATATGGAAGGATTTATTCAAAGAACTCCATTTTGATCTTATCCAATAAAATGGTCTGTAAAGCATGTAGAAACATTATGGATGTATCAAGTGATATCTCATCCAGAATGTAACTATTTACTAGTTATACATTTTTGTGCAAAAGTTTAGTGAGGATAATTCATGCTTACAGCAATGATCTAGTACTGAGTTTAAATTGCTTTATTTTCAGCACTTTGTTATTCAATTCTATGTTTTTTTGAGAAATGTTGTGGTTACAAAGAATTCGATTGACATCATCTAAATGTATGAAAAGTTTGAGGAATGTATTGCTGTATGCATGAATAGTATTCTACAGTATATTGTTGCGAGTAAATATGTGTAAAACATTTTTCAATATTTTGCATGGATTCTCAGCTGAGCAACTAGGATAAAAAAATTATATGACTGTTCTATCAAAGCTCCTCATAATTATTGTTCATTTTTCTCCAGGTGCCACAACGAGACTCCACTCTGCAGTCGAACGGCTCCTGGACCAGTTCTCCGACTCCAGCACGCAGTCGGACCAGCGCCGTCCAGTCCAAGCTGAGGGCTACGCCAGCTCGGCCTCCAGCAGGGAGGAGGACTCCCTGTCCCGGAGCGCAGGAGCAGGAGCAGGAGACAGGGATGATCTCCTTAGGAGGCTCCATGCAGAGATCAGGGAGAAGGAGAGACTTGCCGTGGAGCTCCATAAATCAGATGGTAGGAAGTTGATTATTTTTAATTTTGAGATTGCTTTATCAACAATCTATATCCTGTAGTCCATTGGTATATACAGAGCTGCCAACCATTACGTTTTTACCAGAATTATTCTGTTTTTTTTACTCCAAATTACGGTAGTACGTTTTTTCTTCATAAAATATCATGTTTTTTTAAATTTTTTTAAATTTTTTTTTTTTTTTTTTTACATACCGCACGTCAATCAACTGCTCTAAAATGTTGAATTGATCCCAAATTCAATATAAAACTAAGGTAAAAACATACTTGGAAACATACTTAAAAGAGACAAATATTCTCAAAAAGAAAGAAACGCCGATAATACCAAAATAACAACAACAAAATACCTACTTGTAAATAAACTACGGGTATAGGTCCTAATATGGAAAAAATAGCATGAGGAATGGACATTTCTGCATTGGAAGTGTGTCGCGTGGTTATAAGTTTCGTTTGAATGAATTCCTTTTTTTTTGGCTGAAATTCCTTTTTTTTGCCATCATGGTTCCTTTTTTGGGTCGCACAAGGTTGGCAGCTCTGTATATAGTATCTGTCACTTGGTTTTAACTGGGGTTTACATCTTTCTTTAGTACTGTGTAGAGCCTCTTGAAACTTTTATAAGTCTAAGTTTGTGAACCTCCTATTTAAATGTGTGTTGGTTTTATAACTTACCTTACAATAGGATGTCAGCAAACCTGGAACTGTGATGGATTGTGAGAAGCCTCACCATATGATATTTTACATAGAGTCAGCATGGTTGTTGTTGTTCTTCCTCTCTAGGTCTTCTGGATGGCATAACTGCTGAAAAGATGGATGTGGAGGATGCCTTACAGCAAGCTCGAGAGCGCCACCACAACATGGTCGTCCAGATGGAGGCTCTATCAGAGCGTCTAACAGAGATGACCAATGCTAACCAAGCTCTACAGGATGCGCAGGACCAGTTTGAACAACAGAGGGCCGTGCTTGCAGAACGACTTGGCCTGGAAGATCTAGGTGAGCTTTTATAGAAAAGCACAAACATTGTGTGACGTTGTAGAACATTTTAGGACAAAAATGGATATTACTTTCAGTTAGCAGAGCAAGTTGTAATTTTTATAAGAGTGGTAGTATAACTCTTTAAAGTTGTCCAAAATTTTGATGTCTTTATTTCAATCTAGCGATGGCAAGTCAATGATAAACAAGCATATTTTCCCAGGCTTGGGGAGTGTTTCACAAAGACTAAGATCGACTTTAAGTTGGACTTAACTATGGCAGGCCGTTCATGCCACTGTTTGCTCTCACCATTATGATCTTTAGATAATATGTTATCCTTCAACAATAAATTATCAAAAAATGTAGATTTGTGACCATGATTTGTAAGTCCCTTGAGAGACCAATGCCAGTAAATGGTGAGAGCAAACAGTGGCATGAATGGCCTGCCATAGTTAGTCCAACTTAAAGTCGATCTTAGTCTTTGTGAAACACCCCCCTGGTCTTGTAGCATACATGAAAATTCTAGCCATTAGACTGGATGTAGTCTAGACCTGCTTTTGCATCATTGATCTTCTCTTATCTTTTAGGCTTGATAGAGGAGAACACCCAGTTGCGACACCAGGTCCAGGCCCTCACCGTGGAGCACCAGGACCTGGAGCGGCAGGCAGCCAAGACCAAGAGCTACCTGGAGCAGCAGGTCCAGGCCCTGGAGACAAGCACAGAGGAGCAGATCTCTGGAGCCAGGAGGCAGGAGGAGGAGGCACGTTTCCGGGCGGAGGATCTTCAAAGACAGGTGGATGCTGCCAAGAAGATGCAAAGCTCTCACAAACAGTTCCTAGAGGTGTGTTTAGAGGGGGTGTGCAGCTTTCTGTCAAAATGCATGCTTTTATAAGCTCATGTCCTGCAATCATGTGGCTGTCATCATTACCTAAAGAATGAAAACTGATAATCAGGTGCAAAAAATTCCATTCACATAGAAAGTTATGATTAAACACAAATATAAAAGTCAAATACAAATCCTACATGCAAAATTGTGATGATTTTATATCCTGTACTGTGCTTCTCTTTTCCTACATAAAAGAAAATTGATGATAGGGTGCGAAACATTCACTCATGCCTCTTACAAAAAAATAAACCCAACAACTTTTGATTAAACAGCTCCACAACTCAAAGGCAAGTTGGGAATACTAGATTCTGATGCTTTACAAGATTATGCCCAAGTTTCTGTGAATCTTCTTGCCTACAAAAAGTAAATGAATACATCAATAAATATGAATTTGCTGATTGGGTGCAAGACAGTTATTCTGAGCTAGTCTCTTTCTTATAAAGTTGTGATTAAACGCACCTTCAAAAATCAAATGTGTGTTGTGAATTCAAGATTCTGTTTGGTTGAAGTCAAATAGTGTTGATTTTGGAGATGTGTTTGATCATGAATTTCATACAAGGGCCCTTGTCATAAAATACATGTACTTCATATTGGCAGTCAATAAAAGTTGTAATTGTTTTTTCCCTATATTTGTATTGAGAAAAACAAACACCAGAAATCACATGTATAAGAAGCATCAAATTCATCCAAAAAGAGCCTTGTGTGTATTCTAGCAATGTTTTTCATGTTTTGAACAGCAGTACATGAAGAACAGTTTAAAATCAGATTTGTTCATTGCCCATTGCCTACAAGCTAGCATGCATTACTTAAAAAATGCACGTCTCCAAATTGAGCACCACAGGTTTCTAATAAGCATCATAATAATCAACCTTTTCCAACTTTTTTCAAAGTGAAACTACCTTGTTTGGCTCCCCGGCGCTCCCAAACTTGCAAAACAGATGAGTCATGAGGAAAACAAAGTCTTTGCCAAAACTCGTCCTCAGTATTGTTTATAACCTGGTGGACTTCTACTTTTATGGGGGATGTTCTTGCCTTTTTATATTTCATATTTTTGGGGTGCATGTGAAGATTTTTAATGCATTGTATTCATAATTATTGTATCATTGGTAATATAGTTATGATAGATTATTGTTTCAAGGAATTAAATTGATACTTGAGTTTGGACAGATATTCTTTTTTAAGGAAGCATGTTTGAAATCTTTTGCTTTCGTTTGCCTTGCTTTCAAATATAGTAAACTAAATTTGCAAATTTTTCTCTGATTTTAATGACTTCAAAGCTTTGCTAACACTTCCGTACATAGCAACATTGATTATTCTTATGATCTTTTGTTTACATTCTGTAATTATGCATTAACATCGACTAATAATACATGGACAGTACAGATATTTATTAGTTATACTACTCCTGACCAATATACTTAGAATTATTGTACTCCTTGTCGCTGCTGTTACTGCAATTAGTTTTTGTGATAGTAATGATATATAATATATTCTATTCTATTCTATTCTAATGGCACTCTTTTATTGCAGAGTTAGTATAAAATCATGCTTTATTGTGTACAAATTAACTAATTGAAGGTGGGTTGGTGTACCTTGTGTCTAATATTGTTATAAGTTCAAATAATATATGCCATTGTGACCATTTGTCAAATCCACAAAATATAAGTTTTATCAAAATAAGTGATCAAATCATTATTTCGAAATAAATGATTAGCGAAGTCAAACATTCACACATAGACATGTGACAGATAGTATGAGTAACTTCTGTAACTCAAAACTGACAAGAAGACAAAAGTGGACTCAAGATTATAACTCACAAAATATTTGAATGAAGGCTAGCTCCTCAAGTTGAGGTATGTTATTCTCAGCTGTAGACATCTGGGCCCCGTCTTATAAAGACTTGCGATTGATAATTAAGAGATATATGTAGGTGACTGCAAACTTGCGATTGATTAGAGGACTTTCGATTGATTCGGATCAATCGCAACTCTTTGTAAGACGGGGTCCTGGTCCAAGTGATGTGAGCCAACGGCTATCTAATTTAGAATATTCCCTCCCTCACATGAACAGCAACAATCAGCAGACAGAGAACAGGAGAGGGAAGAGTTCCAGAGGGAGATTGCACGCCTGGAAGAAGAGCTGAAGCTGAAAGAGAGACCGGGCCAGGATTTGGAAGAGTTAAAGAAAGAAGTAAGTTACAGAACTCATCATAAAGAAATCATTTGATCTCCATTTGTGCTTATTTGAAATACTTCATTACCATTTACATCAAAATTGTGTGTTTCGTTTGACAAAAAGGCATTACTGGATATCATGTAGCACAGAGGCTAACACCCTTCTGAATTTCAACAATCTCTGCATTATAATCATCAGGCCCAAGTTGTGCTTGTTTTACAAATACACAAAGTCAGTGTTAACAATTCATGTAGTTTGTCAGTGTGAGAAAGACCAGACTGAAATTCTAAAATGTTATACCTATCCATTTAATAGGGTTTCAGTACATATCGTACTTGCATAATATAGTCGCTAGATCACAATCATTCCCATCAAAAACACTATCATTCCCATCAAAAACACTATCACTTTAATCGAGCTTTCTACTTTGTATCTTTATTCACTGAATCACTTTGAAACTGCTTGCATCTGTCAACTACTCTGCTTCGCCAAATATTCATGGCCAGATAAACATTTGTAAATCATTGTCATGAAAGCAATTGCAATTACCTTGACAGCAAAAAAAAAAAAAAAAAAATCCTGTACTTAATGCCTTTATTAATGATAGCAAGTTTTGCAAGTATATTGAGAGATGCAGTAACAGTGATATCAAACAATAAGAAGTAATAGGCCATTTTCGTGATGTAACCAAAATTATTCTCAAGTGCCTCGATATGAATTATTTCATTCGCCTGTTACGAATAATTGTATTTCAATAGTCAGAATACAAATTGCATTTATTACGTATGTAATTTCAATTCTGACTATTGAGATACATTTATTTGTGATGGACATCAACTACAAGGATTACATCTCACTGAAGGGAGAACGAACAAGACTGGGGCATGACCAACAGTGCTATATTAACCAAGTCAGGACGGATGCACATGCATACTCATTCTTCCCAAGGACAGTAAAGGACTGGAACAGTCTTTCTCGCTTAATTGTAGCCCAACCTTCCTTAAATACTTTTAAATCTGTGCTTAAAACCAACTTAAAACCAGCACCTTAAGTTAGTGGCCGCACATGACGACACACCTCCAGTTTAAACACCTTTTACAGCATCTTTTGGAGGAATCCTTCCAAGTACCAAGTACCAAGTACCAAGTACCAAGTAACATGAAATAATTTGTATCCGAAGCACTTCACAAAGGCATAAGCATAAATGTGGTTACATTACAAAAATGGCCTATCAGAAGTAAATGTAGCCGGGTACCTGGATAATCACAGACCAGCAACTACAGTCCCACCCTCCCACATTCATGCGGTACCTTCTAAGCTCCCTGATATGATCCCATGCACTTGGTTTGGTGTCAGACAATGAGACTTTGAACAATAGCACATCAAGTCTCACCACCATACCCATTCATCAAACCCTTCCCTCGATCCCACCCTCCTTCCAGGGTACACCTTTTGTTTGATCTTCATCAATGAAGGTGTACTTTGTTCAAGGTGAGGAAACAATAAAAGCCAGGAAGCTGATCAAGGTTAACAGTTCACTGGGGTGTTTATCTTCTTCTTCAGTTAGTCATAGCCCATGTACCTTGGACCTTAGTGTTTACCTTGTGCACTCAAGTATGCAATGTTTGTTGATTCTGTAATTCAGTGTTCTTAAAACATGTACTTGTATCCGTTGAACATGCTTTTCAAATTGTTGTTACTACCAATAACGAGCGTGGGATAGTGTAGTACAATGTGCAGGTGTCATGTTAAGTTGAGGGAGTATAGAATGACTTTTCTTAATGCATTTTGTGGTAAGTGACACATCTCTTGGTGCATTGAAAGTTGTAAATTTTTAAATGTACATCACCGGAAAGCACTAGTGTCCAGAGGTGGAATTCTCTAACATGACCTGCATTATCATTTGTGTTTTGACTTTCGACTTGTAAGTCTAGGGCCAACTAGATAGCACACACACAAGTGCATTGTGAGGATCACCATAAAGAAAATCTGTACCCATTTTCTGAGAGTGCCAGCCTAACTTAGTATGCTCTGGTTAATATAGACACTATCTAAAATACTAATAGTACTGTTGTAGAATCAGCTAGCAAAGGGTGAAGTTTACCTGATTTACAAAGAGTCAATCCTGTTAAAGTCGTATGTACAGTTTTTGTATCCGAGAGCACTGCTGCTGATTCATTATCTCGTATACCTAAAACAAAAATAGTTCTGTTTTCGAATCAAGTCTTAAAGTATGAGATGAGCCTATTTCAGAGTGCTGCTACTGATTATGTGTGTCTTATACCTAACAATTCACAATTTACTTCTCTGTTTGTAGAATCAAGACTTAAAGGATGAGATCAGCCTATCCCAGAGTGCTGCTACCGATTCAGTGTCTCGTATACAACAGCTGGAGAAGGAGGTTTCTTGGAAGCAGGACACAGTGACAGAACTTGCTAGACAGGTAGGAACCCTCTTACATCATTGTGTGGTGTGACCAGCAAAAGCATGTCAATGGATGTACATTTTGAGAAAACTGCATTCTATAATTTTGACCATACTTTGGCTACATCATTGCAACTTATTCATTCCCTACATTATCCAAATTGTTATCATTAATAGCTTATTAATTCAGTATCACACTAAGGAGTGTAGAAATTTGATGATTTTGGTCTTTCTTGCCCTTCTACAGGGCATGCGCCGCCATAGTGAATACACAGTATTAACGTAAAGCAGCAATTGAATGTTATATTCTTCTGGAGTGAGAACTCTGAATACATGTAGGTTGTTAGCTGTAAGATCCAATTATTGATGTATTGATAGTTTCAATATTGCTTGATGGATGATTAGACACAACCATGTAACTCAGTTTTCAAATAATTGTGCTGACATGGGGAACAAAGCATGACGTGAAGGGCTCACAGCTCTTAAGAGAGTATATTAATATATACATATAAGCATATTTGTAATATATCTATCTATATATCTTCCAGATCAAGGAGTTAGAACGCCAGCTCGACGACCAAAAGAAGCTACCGGTGCGGGTCTCCGAGCTGGAGGCTGAGCTACGCGGTGCCCTCCATCTCCAAGAAGAGATGAGGCATGAGAAGGAGGCACTCCAGAAACAATGCTATGACCAACTCCTCCAGATCTCTGCGCTCCAGTCCAAGCTAGATGCTCATAAACATGGTCTGGACAGTCGTGTGGCGCCCTCATCTGCTTCGTCCAAGTCGCTGGATGATACCAATGAGGGTCCGATGTCACTAGCTCAACAGTGGGAGCAGGATAAGGAGGCATTGGACAGGAATAACAAAGAGGTAAGAAAAACTTGTCTTTCCCACGCTTAGTAAAGATGATGTTGACTGTTCTTGGTATCCAGGATACTGGAGTATAGTTTTGATTCTCATATGGGCTCTGCTATCAAACAGTAAATTTTACATATTTTCACTGATGATTGTGGCACTTCAACAAAACATTGCTAATCAACCCCCTTACCTCCCCACCCCCATGTTGAAATTATGATTGAGTCATTTTATGGCATAAACCTTTTGCATCTCTGGACCACTTGCAAAATTTCTGAAAACATCGGGTTAAACAGGTACTCCAGTATAAACTGCAGAGTCTCCTTGTATTTACCTGCTTTTCCTGCTCTCATTTAGTTGAATAAATGAATAAAAGACATGTCATACCAGGGAGACTGTCAAGAATCACTGTAAAGTGTCTCAAGATACTTGACCATATTATTCTTCTCTCCTGTAATGCTCTTAGATCGAAGACTTGGTGGAGCAGTTAGAGCAGTTCAGGGAGGATCTAACCAACAAGGATGAGGAGATCGCACAGCTCAATCTCCAGCTGGGGGTAGCCTCCAGGGAGCAAGGATCCGGGAGAGAGGACATGGAGGAGGAGATTAACCAGGTTAAAGCAGAGAATGAGAGATTAAAGGTGATTTGCATCTCATGATGATTTAAAGCTCATTCAGACTAATCCGATGAGCAATGTAGCATAATTAAAAAGGGAAGGAATTGGAAAGAGAGCCGTGAGAATAAGAGGGAAGGAGGGGAGAGAGATACGGGAGAGAGAATATGGAGGAGGAGATTAACTAGGTCAAGGCAGAGAATGAGAAATTAAAGGTGAATTCCATCTCCTATAAAATCTTCAATGGGGACTAATATCCCACTATTTCGTTAATAGTATAGCTACATATAGTACGTATGAAATAATATAGTTATATCGACTGCTACGAGAGAACTAGCCGTTTCTATACGCTCAAGAACAGCTAGTCCTCGAGTATTAAAGCAGTCGATATGACTTTTATATGCCGAATTAAAACAAAAATCTACCAAGAATTCTTACCTTAGCCTTTTAGTGAGTAAAAATTTGTTAAAACATCACAGAAAATCTGAAACACTGTCTGTTAATCTTCGCTTAATCTTCGAGTGAAAGTTTCAATCATTTGGGAATCGCAGACAAAGAGCACTGTATATGGCGTCCGTGCTCGCACGTAGACAATTTTAACACGCAAACCAATGGGGATCGCAGTAAACCAATGGGAATCGCAGGATAATGAGGCGGAGGGTAGAAACTTTTAACTAGGCCCTGTGGGCTATTGCTATGCCCTGTGAGTTGGGCATGGCTTGAAATCACGACTCCAATTTCGACCAATCAGATGGCTAGATATCTAAAGTGAGGTATATAAACTCTTATAATAAATGAAGGAAAAGAAGTTACCTGGCAATTAAGACTGTAAAGACTTTGATTCTATGCACGACCTTGTCTAAAATGCACTTTTGTAGAAAGGGTGTGTGTTTTCTACATTGTGCCTTGCCATTTACATGTAATTTACATCTTAAATGTGTGTTAAAATGGCAGCTCCTGGATTCCTTTACAATTCTGCTGTTACAGTGCGTACTCTACACTCCACGAGGGAGCATTCCAATCCAGAGCCATTTGAAATGTGCAAACATGTTAATTAACTGCTCCTCCAATCTTGATTATTTTCCTCTTCCGTAACAACCCAGGATGAGCTCCAGGCCCCACCTCTAGACCAGGAGCAGTCCTCCCTGCCCAGACTAGCCCAGGAACTCCTGGAGGAGAAGAACCTGGAGATAGACCAGCTGGAGCACCAGATCCAGGAGCTTCAGAGCAGCCTGGACCAGGGGACCAGGAGCCAGGTTCGCTACCAGGAGAAGGAGCTTGTGGTGGAGGAGACGATCCGGGTGGAGAGACGGTCGGCTGAAGCAGCTCCTGGTTCTCCTGATGAGGACGTGAAAGCAGAAGAGCTGGTATGTGGATCTATAGGATGCAAAATAATGCAGAGCTAATTTGTGTATTGCGGTTTTCTGTTTATTTAGCTTTTCCAATGAATTACATTGGAACTTGCTCCTTAAATATAGTTTCATTCATATGAATAGATCACATGTACAAAGATCACACTGTAGACAACATTTTTTTGAGAGAGAGGGAGAGCAGGCCTGATAATTACCCGATTTAAATCGGTTTCCCGATTTTTAAAATTTTTTCCCCCATTTTTTTTCAGATTTTTTTATTTAGTTTTTTTTCCTCCCATTTTTTTCAGATTTTTTTTCACCAATTTTGTTTTTCTTCTTCCGATTTTACCCCTATTTTCTTGATTTTTCCTGATTTTCCCTATTTTCCCCAAATTTTCTTACTAAGAAGGGGAGGAATTTATTAGATGCAATTTTTTTCTTCCCCCGAATGCTTTTTTTTTTAATTTTAAAGAAGGGGTGGTTGGGAAAAAAACTTTTTTTTTTTTCAGTGCTCACTATCACCCCTGAGAGAGAGAGATTTGGATGGGTTTTTCAACCCAAAGTTTCAGGAAACCCTCATTTCCTACTGTTTCCAAAAGATAATATACGTTGTTTGGAGTCAAAATGTGATACTTACATGTATATACAGTGTTTGTATATAGGACAATCATTTTCTGGTCCTTTCCTTGTTTATTTCCCGATAACAGCTCTTTCTATAAAGTACAAAAAACAAAAACATACAAATAAACAAAAAGAAAAGGAAAAAAGGATGAAAACTAAAAATCGAAAAATGGAAAATTAAACAGCTTTGTTACAGTTGTGTATCCTATTCTTCATTAAAGCCCCATTCATCATCATCGTCACCTTCATCTTCATCAGTATCATCAACCATTATCATCACCATCATCATCATAATCATCATCATCATCATCATCGCCATCGCCATCACCATCACCATCATCATCATCATCATCATCATCATCGACAATTATCGTAACTTACTACTGACTAATACTGCCATTTCTTTCTCTCTTCTGCTTTAATAGAATCAGCTTCGTTTGGAGTTGGAGAGTCATGTGGCAGCAAAGGACCAAGAGATCTCCATGCTTAGACAGCAACTCGGTGAAAGAGACGAGAGCAACGCGCTGTCCAACCCTGCAGTTCAAGAGGTCATCGATAGAATGAGACAACATACACAGGATGAGGAACAACAAAGGGTGAGTGAATTATTGTAGTTGTTATGAGAGAGGTGGACATTGTGTGTTTGTGAGAGAGAGGGAGAGACAGAGGGAGAGAGACAGAGAGATAGAGAGAGAGAGAGATAGACAATGTTTGTGTGTGAGAGAGAGAGAGAGAAGGAGAGAGAGAGTGTGTGAGTGAGAGTGAAGAGACAGACAGAGAAAGAGGGGAAGAGACAGAGACAGAGAGATAGACAATGTGTGTGAGAGAGAGAGAGAGAGATTGAGAAAAAGGAAAAAGATGGGGGTGGGAGAGAGACAATGTGAGAGAGAAAGAGGGAGAGAGAGGGGGAGGGGGGGGGGGAGGAGCAAGAGAGGGATAACTGTACAGCAAATTGCTGTTCGATCATCCACTAAAAGAACCGTAAAAGACTGGAGCAGAAAGAATAAGTGCATGGAAGGCAGATGACATAATAGATGTCTGACCTTTGCACTGGCAACATTTACTCCAGGCTTTATTGCATCAAGGGTACAGGTTTGGGTTATCCGTTGGTTTTAGGTTAGGATTAGATTCAGGAATGGGGTTGGAAATCCAGTGTAGTTTAGAGTCCAGGTTGAAAATTAGGAAATCCATTCCTGTAAAGAAACTGACTATGCAGCAACCGTCTCTGCCTGAGCATGTCATACATGTTGAAGCATGTCTGTGTGTGTTGACATACACATAGTACCTGTCTGTGAACCCACCATGTATATTTGGGAGGTATGAAGATAAATCATACAGGTGTTTATTTTCTTTCCACATCTTGGAGGTGCTGAATCATTCGTAAGAATAGCTTACAAATTATTTTTATGCCTCCGCTACAACGTAGCCGGAGGCATTATGTTTTCGGGTTGTCCGTCCGTCCGTGCGTGCGTGCGCACGTGCGCACGTCGTCCCGCTCGTGATCGCGTTATCTCAAGAACCAATTGATGGATTACCGCCAAACTCGGGTCATGTATGTATCTTGCAGAGCTAATGAAGTGATTAGATTTTGGGGTCACGAGGTCCAAGGTCAAAGGTCACAGGGCCCATTATGTATGCAAAAATAGCTCGTGATCGCGTTATCTCAAGAACCAATTGATGGATTACCGCCAAACTCGGGTCATGTATGTATCTTGCAGAGCTAATGAAGTGATTAGATTTTGGGGTCACGAGGTCCAAGGTCAAAGGTCACAGGGCCCATTATGTATGCAAAAATAGCTCGTGATCGCGTTATCTCAAGAACCGATTGATGGATTACCGCCAAACTTGGGTCATGTATGTATCTTGCAGAGCTAATGAACTGATTAGATTTTGGGGTCACGAGGTCAAAGGTCACAGGGCTCATTATGTATGCAAAAATAGCTCGTGATCACGTTATCTCAAGAACCGATTGATGGATTACCGCCAAACTTGGGTCATGTATGTATCTTGCAGAGCTAATGAACTGATTAGATTTTGGGGTCACGAGGTCAAAGGTCACAGGGCTCATTATGTATGCAAAAATAGCTCGTGATCACTTTATCTCAAGAACCGATTGATGGATTACCGCCAAACTTGGGTCATGTATGTATCTTGCAGAGTCAATGAACTGATTAGATTTTGGGGTCACGAGGTCAAAGGTCTAAGGTCACAGGGCTCATTATGTATGCAAAATAGCTTGTGATCACGTTATCTCAAGAACCGATTGATGGATTACCGCCAAACTTGGGTCATGTATGTATCTTGCAGAGTCAATGAACTGATTAGATTTGGGGTCACGAGGTCAAAGGTCACAGGGCTCATTATGTATCTCAAAATAGCTTGTGATCGCGTTATCATTAGAACCAACAGATGGATTACAATCAAACTTGAATTTTAAAAATTGCTTCCATTTTGGTTTGTAAAATTGCTCTATGGCGGAGGCATCATTTTCGACTGCGCGCAGTTGAAGTTCCATCTAGTTTATTATTCAAAGGTGCTCTATTTTCATTTTCCTTAAAAAAGAGGGAATTTCCTTGCCCCAAATGTTTGGCTCTTATTTTTGACTAGACCACTTTTGTACTTATCCAGAGCTCCTATAGAGCTTTTCAGAGCTACTTTGATCACTGCTCACACTCCCTTGTATATTTTTTAATGGTAGAAACAACTTGAGCAAGAAGTAGCCTCCCTGAGACAGATCATGGGGATACGTGAGAGGGAGGTTGCACAGCTGGAGGCACAGCTAGTGAGAACCCAAGAGCAGGCCTTATCCCAGGGGGAGGAAGCATCTCAACTGGACAATGATGACCTCCAGAAAACAATACAGGTAGGATATATACTTTCATCTGGGAAGTCCACCCAGATATTAAGTTGGTTTTAATAGAAGCAGAAAAATGAAAGAAGAATGAGAGAAACAGATCAGTAAAAGTTAGAGCAAAATCCGATGAAAAATATGAATTCTTGAAGTTGCGATAAATCAAACACAAATTGGCAACTCCAATTTCAAAATTTCATAAACTTTCATTTTCTTAGTAATTGATGGCGGAAAAGACTTGTTTCAAACATATTTGCAATAATTATATGATAATAATTGTATGATTGAACATTTTCTTAAGGGAAAATTTAAATTGTTGAAGTTTTTTAGTACAGGCTCACTAAGGCTAAATTTAAAAGTATTCCATGATAAATGCTTAAGCGAACCACTTATCAATTGAAGAAGTACAGTATGATGGAGAGCAAAGTGAAGCAGGGCCCTGTTTCATATAACTTGTTATCGATAACAAGTTCTAATAATTTTATAAGATAATGAAATCCTTGCATTTGATTGGCTGTGAGCAGATATGCCATTGTTATCAAGAACATATTGATAACAAGGTTTACGAAACACGGCCCAGGAGACCTACATGTATGAAGAATATCAAGGCTGAACTTGTTTTTCTTAGGATATATGATGAGAACAAATGTATAGAGAATATGTGTTTGAAGGGTCAGATTAAGGGAATAAGTAGATGATCAGAGTCCCAGAAGGTCGTCTACATGGAAAGAAGTTGAGGGGAAGACCTCGTAAAGGCTTTCTAGATGATTTAATCGCAGAATGTGGAGCAACAGGATATGAAATGCTGAAACGGATGGCTAAAGACCGAAGTACTTGGAGAGACACTTGAAGTAGAACTCTGATTGGGTCACTGAACCTGTCATAAACTGACAGATCACTATTGACTATTGATAAGTGCATTTGGCTGTAGTGGTCAAGAGCTAGAAAGAAAATACAGGAAATTGTGGTAAGACAAGGTCATCTGTGCGTGCTCTTTCGGCAAGGCACTTGCAGAAGAATGTAATTTATTACAGAGAATAATGTAATTCATTCAAGCATTTCTCAAACATAAAACATATCTCCAGCTTTCACTTGTAATTGGACCATGCCAAAGACTTTCAAAAATCATAAGAACTCTGGATTGAATGTACTTAGGCAACATTCTGTTGGTATATTTTGTATAAACCAGGAGAAGGAGCTTGAGATCATGAACTTGAAGGTGGAGATGGACCGGATAGAGGAAGCCGCTTTCCAGTCCCAGCAACAGCAGCAGGCAAGGAGTGCAGAGGCCACGCCTATCCAAGGTAGCCCCGCCCTTGAGGAGGCTGTCAAGTCATTGGAGGAGGAGCTCAATCAGGAGAGGAGTAGAGCGTCGGAGATGGAGGCCGACTATCAAAGGAGGTTGGCGGGATTGAAGGGGCTCTCTCCTGGAAAATCTCTAGGACAGGTCAGAATTGATTTTTGTTTCACCCTTAGAGACTGTTTTAGAAAGCATCTTAGAGTCATAGAGCTATATGGGACAAGTGTAGGCACTTCTGTGTTTATATGTATTTCATCTAACATAACAATACCAATAGTTGTATATGATTCTTAGATGCCAACCATTCCTATTTTGGAGGAATAATTCATATATTTTGGCCTACAAACTGATACTGTACCCCTAGATTCCTCTCTTCTTCCGGAAACTTCTGTTTAAAGAGCATACAAAATAGACTGTATTCCAAAATTTGCCAAGAGAGATTCCTAATTTTTGCTGTGAGAAGTTGGCAGGTATGATGATTTCATTTTGACATAACAAATTATTGTTAGTTGTATATGATTAGATTTTGATATAGCAAGTGTTTTCTATATACTCCAGCCAAAGTTTATTTGGGGCTAATTATTCAACTGGTTCATATATAATTTTTTCTGGGCCAAGTCTTCAATACATTAAACATTGCTAGTAGGAAAAGTGGAACCTTCAGAAAGTTCTGAAGTGCTACATTGCCTTATAAAAATAAGTGCAGTGACCAATCAGTTGGGATGTGCAGTTAGCTTGACTTGTACTCATATAACCCTGTCACTATTGCGACATCATCTGAGACTTGTTGGTACATGTATAATGGGGTGCATTGGGAGGTATAATTTCGGCAATTTTGTTTTCAAGCGACTGCACCAATATTTCATTTTCATTTTTATTTTTATTTCCAACAGAACAATAAATATGAACAGTTATGACAACAAATCAATCACAAAAATTAATGTACATTTAGATAATGCATTTTGCAAATCATTAATTGACTTACAAAAGAGAATGTAATAAGGTATACTGTGCTGTAAGTTACGCTTATTTATTTTCAAAGTAAAAACTGTGGAAATGAAGGGATCCACTGAGAAGCAGAGCTTGTACATTGTGAATCCCTCAAATAATGATAATCATAAACTTGTAATGAATACATACAGATTTGAATTAAAAAGAAAAAGGGGAAAATAAATAGATTAATCTGTAAGTGCGGAATGATAATATAATTATAACTCCATAATTTGAAAATATAGAGAAGTCCGCCAATTTAAGAAACGGTGTTCAACTTTTTCATATTAACAGTTTGATGAAGTGTGCATTTACCTGTATTTCTTGTAGACCAAAAGCATTTGAATTACCAACTTGTGAATATTGGAGTAAGAATGTAACTTCTAACACATTCGCATTCTTGTCCAACCCGACAGAAGCTGAATGAGATCCGTGAGGAGCTCACCCGCCAGCACCAGCAGCATGTAGCCGACATCCAGCACACCATGAACAAGGAGGCGGAGCTCCGTATCGAGCAGATCAAGAAAGAGCATGCTCATCAGATACAGCTGCTTGAGGAGCGCACCAGGACACAGGTTTGTAGTTTTATATTGCTCTCGTCTGCTATCCACTTTGATATAGTTATGCAGAGCTGCCAACTAGTACGGATTTCCCGTAATTGGTACGGAAATTAACGCTCATTACGGCAGTACGGAATGTTGTGTTAAATTACGGATTAAAAAAAAAAAAAAAAGATTTTTTAAAAATTTAAATTTTTTTTTTTTTAATTTATTTATTTATTTTTCTTTCCTGGCGTAAATATGATTTATACTAGCAAGTGCTGTGCAGTATGGCGGCCATCCAACACTCGCTGAGAAAGACGGAAAAGTATCAAGTATCCTCTTAATAGAAGCCAATTTTTCATGGAAAACTGATGTGTTGTGATGACCTGAAAATCAATATTTAGCAACTTTGTGTGAGTAAAATCACCAAAAATTTCAGATAATCATGCGCGCATGCGTCCGTGCAGTGTTGGCGTGCTGTTTTTTTTAGATTCATAGCACCGCATAGGAAATTACTGATTTTGAGCCTTGTGATTACTGATTTTCTGTTCTGGAGGTTGGCAGCTCTGGTTATGAGGTCAATTTTCATTGGGATCGGTTGTTGAAAGGATGGTTGTTTTTTGCTAGTTGTTCAGAGTTATTTTTGGGGTAGTTGATGAAGAGGTGTTTGTACTAGGATAGTTGTACTAAGGGCACACCATGCACAAGAAGGTGGAGCTCCGTATCAACAGACTAAGGAGGAGCATGCTCATCAGATAAAACTTATAAGAGGAGTGCACCAGGGCCCTGTCATATATAAATAGTTGCGATTGATCCGAATCAATCGCAAGTCCTCTAGTCAATCGCAATTTTATAGTCTCCTATCTCTTATGTACATAGTTGCGATTGATATCAATCACAAATAAGCTTAGATTTATCGCAACTGTTTACAAGACAGGACCCAGAACCCAGGTTGGTAGTTAATGTTATGGTTGTCTGCTATAAATTTTGATATGATGATGATGATGATAATGATAATGGTGATCATGATGTTGATGACGATGATGATGTTAGTGCTGGTATCTGGCTCTGCTTGGCACTTAGTGGGCTTGCTAGACAGCAGCAGCAACAGCGCCCTCTATAGTAATAATACAACATTGAATTGAATTGATTGCAGGTCCACGAGGCCGTACTGAAGACCAACCAAGATCTCCTGGTGGCTCATGGAGAGGAGAAGGCCAGGACTGAGGAGGAACATCGAAGGCAGATGGAGAGACTAGCTGCAGCCACTCCTATCAACGTTAGCACACTTGGAGGTGAGATAGCATTGGATATGACTTTCATTAACTATATGTTTTGCATTTAATCTTTCTTAAGTACAAAAGATGCCACATGTACATACAGATTTTAAATGAATTCTCTGCCTCTTCTTTCTAACATCACTCTCTTTTTTTCACCCCTTCTCTCTCTCTTATTCTGTCTCTCCCTCTCTCTCTCTCCCTCTCCCTCTCTCTCTCCCCCTCTCTCTTTCTCTCTTTTTCTCTTACACCCTCCCTTTCTCTTCTGTTCACCCTATCGCTTTTTCTCTGTATAGTTTCCTGTACTTTGCCTCTCCTATATGTTACTAAGTGTTTTATCCAGCTCTTTACAATCTTTGTTATATACACACATACTTACTTGGTAATTGTTCTGATTTGATCTGTAGATACATTGTGTGTTTCTTCCTATCCGGGTTACTTTAAAAGTTAGCAGTCCCAGAAATAACCCAGAACAAATTTGGCTGGATTAAATACGCTTAAAGAAATAACATGATACAGTGAAACCTGCTTTAGTAACCACCTGCATAGAAAGACCACCTGTCTATAAAGACCACATTTTCTGTTTCCCTTGAATAGTATTTGTCACTGGTGTGTGCACTAAAAGAACCTGTTCATAGAGACCACCTGCCTATAAAGACTGCTTTTTACATCTACTGTATGTCTCCATTGAGTGGTCTTTCTATACAGGTTTCAATGTAGAATGAAAGATATAAAAGTGAATACCTCTTTGTTATTGCTCTTTTATCGCAGAAGTAGGAGACCTGTTACACAAGGAGGTGGAGAACACAGCCAGACTGGACTCCAACCTTCTAGGTCACCTGAGACGTCGCCAGGGTGGGGTAGGCAGAGAGCAGCCCCCTGGGGAGGGGTCCATGACCAACGGTGATACATCCGATCTTGATATGACCAATGGGGATATCCCACCCAGGTTGCAGGTACGTCAGGATTGATACTTATTTTTTTTTAAATCCATAGCAGGTTTTCTAAATTAATCAGTTTTCCCTCCTCAAATTGGCAATGAATGATCTTATTCTCCACTCCTTCATAGTTTGGAGAAGAAGAAAAAAACGTTGATAAAATAAACCAGAGTGAAAGAAAATTGCAAAATTCAAATGAAAAAATTGCCAACTTGTATACGAAAAAACTGATTTATGTTTTACACCTAGTTGCTAATTTGAGGGCTTCAAAGATTAATAACAACTTAATAACTTCATTCGAGAATGGCAAAAGTGTACTGCATTGGAAATAGACTAAAAATTGTTTGTGATTTTTGCTCTTTCTGCTTATGTATAATGTGTAATTCCTAGCATTCTGGATCAAAAGATCATGCAGAATGTCACTAAAAGGAGACACTGTGCTGCTATGGGTCAATCGATTGCATACAGGACAGGAACTGGTCTTTCCTGTATGAATCTCAGTGGGATTTGGAGACTCCAGTGTTCACAGGATTTAGTGCAATGGAAGACAGTAACAATGTAGCGTTGAAACTTAAAGGCATCGTTTAACAATGTTAAATCTGAGATGCATGGCCCTACGTGTTGTCAGTGTCTGTGATATGGTGTCATATTGAAGCCCTAAAAAAATTGCGCTTCAAAATGATCATGAAGACGTGCCTCAAAAAAGTAAAAATCTTTGAGTGACCGGTTTTACCATACTCATTTTCCCCAATAGACTGTCGTGTTATAAAAACCGTTAGGAAAACCTAAAATGACATTTCGATTTCCAATCATAAATATCTTGATAATCAGACGGGCGATCGGCTTGTAAAAGTCATGGGGTTCCTGACTGACGTAAAGGTTTATAATTATGATTGCAGCATGAGTTAAATCTAGGATTTTGTTTCAGAATCTGAGGCAATGTTACCGAGTCACTTTAATATACCAACTCGCCCTTTTATTACAGAGTGTACTAGCCAGACTACACAGCGATGGCCTGCAGGTCCTATCCCTCTCTGACCTTCGCTACCTACGCCAAGCTACCTCACCTCGCCCTTCCGTACGCAGGGGCACAGACATGGCGTCTCTGCAGCATGCATGGGAGAACGAGAAGCAGGCACTCCTGGATGCTATACAGGCATTGAAAGACTTGACCACGCACACCACTGCTAGCCTTAGGGTAAGTTGCTGAATCACTTTGAATTGTATATTTTTTTAAAAGTCATTGTATAAATGTGACGTAAGAAGCAGAAGGATGTTTGAATTGCCAGTGTGCAAGTACATATAAATCAGCAGAACCAGAGTTTCCACCATTAGGCCCCTTCCCGAAAATTTGTGATCACTTTGCAATATGAACAAGTTTTGCTACCTACATTTGTAACTCTTCTTTCTTCAAGTCCTGTGCACACTTTAAAATAAATTTTATGAAAATTGGGATTCTCTGATCTTGAGATGAAAAAAACTCCTCTGATTAAACCCTTCCAGAGAGATACCCATGTCTTGGGCACTCTAACATTCAAAGAATTTTCATTCTATTGGATATCCTTTTAGATGAAAAAGCCATTGGTACCTTGATAGAAATATTAACAAGTCATGTGTGTGATCCATGGTATGGAAACGTATCCACTTGACCACAACACCTCAACATTTATTTTATTTTCTATACTGCCAGAATGATGAGCTAGACTGGAGGGGAGATCTTTTGAGGGCCATCCAAGCTGTCTTTGATCAAGAGAGGGAGTCGCTCCTGGCCGAGCTTAGAACACACGTGGTAGCCAGTGGAGACCAGGATCTCTCTCAAGTCCAGCTCCTAGAGAGAAGAATTAGAGAACAGGTAAGGAGGAGGAGGGATATGAATTGGTTGCAGTCAGGAATTCGGTTAGGAGTAGAAATTATTTGGGGACCAATTGTTGCTGATGCTTGTGTCGTAGAACCTGTTGGGATATGGATGCAAATAATTGGTCAGTCCAAACATTAAGAATCAAATTTGAGTTATATACTTTTTAGAAAAAAGATTTTAACAAAATTATTAATTTGCACACCCACAAGGTGATATTGTATGGATAGAAGGATGAGTAAAGAATCTGTTTGAGAAAGATTATGTGCAGTATAATAAGAAGCCCAATTCCAAAGAACTTTCCCTGTATTCAAATTTTCTATATCTTTAATATTTGCAGGAGACACATCACAAAGCAGCCATGGAGCAGATTTATGGCGCAGACCGTGCCTCTCTCCTCTCTGAAGTTCACGACCTGCGGGTCAACCACAACGCCTCCTGCATCGAGCTCCAGGAGATACGACAGAGGTCAACGCAGCAGTTGAGTGCCCTCGAAGAGCAGAGTTCAAACAGAGAGAAGCAATTCAAGAGACAATGTGAGTTAGTCATACATGTTTTGATTGCTTTTGTTGCAACTGTTTATTTACCTTGTCCAGTGGCCCAACTTTCAAGATTTTTTATAATAAGTAGAAATTCTTTTCATCAGTTCTGTCAATATGTCTTTTGGGCTGCCCTGTCAAAGCTGCAGCGATTATTCTCTCAAATTTTGGGAAATGACAAGGTGTGGAGGGATCTTAAATCATAAATTCTACATGCAACAGATCGCAGATGTTATTTATGTCTATTGAGTTTGGAGCTCTTTAGAATAACTTGGGTCAAGGAGGGACATTTAATAAAAAATGTATATCAAGGTCACCCGGTCACCCAAGAGAGACGGAATAGGTGGTCACTGTAGACAGGCTACCTTCTGGTAGGAATCAACAACACTCACAGTTACTTGTTATAGAGAGGGACATTATATGAGGTAACCATAACAGATTGGTGGCCGCTATAGATTGGTGGCCACTATTGACAGGTTTGATTGTTCCTGTACATGTCCTGTATCTACAGTGTATTTCTGCTGTATTTATTATTTCATTTGCCTCTCTATCTTACACAGTGGAAACCATGGAGCACAAGTTCAGGCAGGAACGGATCCTCGCCGACGACCTCCGGACCTCGCTCACCGTCGAGCGCCAGAAGATTTCTCAACTAGGAACCTCTCTCAGCAACGAGAAGAAGCTGGTCTCGGAGCTGCGGGATGAAATCGCAGAGCTTCAAGCGCTCGTCGACAGGCTGCATGCAGAGAGAGACGACTTTGAAAGGCGGATGACAGATATTGCGTAAGTATCCTCTCTTTTTTCTTTGTCCATGTTCCCCCAGAACTTCAGAGAAGTAGCAAGAAGCATCCTTTTTTCTCCTTTCATGTCACTAAGCAAAGTTTTTTCCCAGGACCTTGTATTTGTTAGCACATGTTTTCATACAGTACTTTGATTGTCAGATTGATTTACAGATAAAATAGTTAACATACTTGTAATGTATGATAGCAGATAAGAACATCAAAGTGGCCTTAAGTTTCATTAATTTGAAAGGGCCATTATATCTAATGAGTAGGACAGAAATAATTCTTGGCTGATAACTACATGTAATTTGAGCCTTAGGATAGACACAGGTACATTTATTTAAATTATTGTTGTAATTGTTTCTCAGTTATTAACACAATTTAAACGTCTTCTTCAGATTTGAAAATTTGTTTTTCCTCACTATTAAAGCCTAAACAACAGGTGTAGATATTGAATTCTTACTCAAGTGATAATAGGGCTCAAGCATTAAAGCCAACCATATGTGGATTTAAATTAATTTAATCCATCCATCCCCTAACTCCCAGAAATCCTCTATTTATATGTCCTTTGCACTTGTATCGATGTTAACTCCTCTTTCAATATCTTCACCGTATCGCAAATTCTTCCCAAGTTTGAACAAAGCACACTTGCTTGCTGTCAAATCTCCAGCTCTTAACTCTCAATGTGCAATACACCTCTGTTTCAGTGTATATATTGTAAATCTAAACTTGGATATTGCATTATTGTGAGGCAGGCATATTTTTTCTTGTTCTTAAAAGCATTATCTACCTCTGTTTTTAATTCATCACACTATTGAATGTTGCATTTATGTATGTCCATGTGCTGCGCTGTATTATGTATTGGTATATTGCAGTATCTTTATTCTCTATACAAAATTTTCCTACTTTCATAATTTTGCTGCATTTTCAGACGATTTAGGTAAGAAATTTGGGTAAAAACACTGCATATACACAGATAAAGATCATTATGAAACAGAATACACTGCGAACAATCAACATGTATGTACTTGTAAGTTTAACAACAGAGTAAAGACAATTGATATTAATATAATGTACTGACATCTTCTAATGTAACTGAACTCTCCAAGGATTGATATTTACTTTCCAATGATCCCTTGAATAGAACATTAAGCGATCCTTTGTTCCGCCTATCACTTCAAATTATTTGTAATTTATTTTCTTACATACATGTACATGCATTCTCATGTTTGTATGTTCAATTTGTTGGATTCACCGGAACCTGTTAAGATTACTTTTAAAATGTTTTCCTATCAACATATTATCTCCATTCCGTTAAAGAGAACAATTGAATTCAATCAATAGTAATAGTCATTTAAATTTCAATATTCATTGTTCTTCGCTCCCGCAGAACACAAATTTATTTCTGTCTTTTCACTTTTTAAAAGCATACTTTCTTTTCTCTGAAATGATAATTCGATGTAGATATAGAAGTCCCCCAATTGAAACTTGGAAGATTCACAAAGTAGCAAAAATAAGGGGGGGGGGCATGGGGGTAGGAGGCTATTCATTCGTCTCAATCTGAGCCTGTTCAAGTAAAAATGTACATGTGAGCTAGAAATTGTAAAAATGATGGTGTTCATACACTGTAAGCATAACGTTGTAAAACATCATGCACATTAAATGCACTATAATACATATTGACAGACTATGAAACTTGAGTGATTAATTTCCCTTTTTAACCTTTGACCTCTTGACTTTCTCTGTCTACAATTCTTTCATCTCCCGGGCTTCCTCGGTTTCGTCTACACACAGGAGTGTGGCCGAAAGCGCTTTGTAAGTTACCTAGCAACCTATAACAAACCACACCCCTCATAACCAAGCTCCTCCCCTTTAATACTGACATGTATATTATTCATGAGCCTGAATTAATTATACTAACCCACCACAAGATTATTAACCCCACCCCACTTCCAGTCAACCCTTTCTGAAGATAGTATGTCTAGTATGGACATTGCATGCATGTACATTTTACATTGTCTGTTCTTCATAGAAAGGAGATAATAAATTGAACAATTGGTGCATCTTGCCCCTCTCTATAATCTGTGCATGTAAAATATTAACACCTAAAATATTAACACAAGACCTATTAACCTCCAATACACAAACACATATCCTGCAAATAGCTTTCTAGGCAAAATGAAATGAAAAATACTTAACAAAGACAAATATCAATGGACGTTTGTTCTGGTACAAACAGTTCTTTGAATGAGTATGTCTTGTGCATGTATTTACAATCAGAATCTAAATTAGAGTAAATTTCAGTGTAAACTGTAGTTTTGTTAATTTAATTTATATCTATCACTTTTTAAAGGAGTCCACTTTAAAGTGAGATAATTTAGAGCACTGTGAACGCACATTCTTCTAAATGTAGAATTACAAGATACTTGCTAACATCATTGAAAAATACCAAATAAACATAATTTCCTGCTCTAAATGCCTGAGAAGAATCCTCATAAACCTGCTTGTCTTACCAAAAAAAGACAAGAATGAAGATTAAGATAGAAATTAATGCACTTGTATTACTTAATAAACAAAAATAGTAATATTGTTGTACATTACTTCTTTTTATTGAAGGGGTTGGCAAGAGGCATTCATATACCGTAAATGAGTGCCACTGTTGCACTTATGTATTGACTTTGCACCAGTTTAGATGTAGACAGTAGCTACATGTATATAGCAGCTAGATCTGCTATCAAGCTACATGTTTATGTAAATATCTTAATGGTTTCTGTACAAATAAAATGAATTATGGAAGGAGAAACATATTGCCATGAAGAAATATAGCATTTAACCGAATTACTGTATTAAATATTGAATATTAAAGATCAGATTTTTAAAAAAATCAACATTTTGCCTGCTACCTTTTTATGATTTTGTTTCATATTAGTTTGACTGTTCTATAATGTATACTGTTTATTATTTCTTTTATCATTTTGGTTTGGTCGATATATGATGCCCTCTGTTTCTATTTGGTCATTCTTGATTTGTTAAAAGTTGCATATCGGTAATTATTCATTTGAGTTGCTTCTTTTTGAAGATACCTACACGTATATCTTCCTTTGGACCAGTTTGTTTTACTTTTTGCATGTCATTTTGCAGAAGCATCATCGGAAGATCTTGCTGTTCATGTATCATTTCTTCATGTCAGTGTATATATGATTTTCTTTCATGTTTTTTGTTTGTACTTCCTGAACTATATTTTTGTTTTATTGATATCAATTTTTTTTCTTGGTTTTCATTTGTATTATTTCATTTATTACTTATGGCTGTGATTGATTTGTCTTTATATATGTACAGTGTTTTTAGAGGTTGAAATGCATTAGTTTTATGTCAACTTAAATTATACATGACTTAATGTCTTCTGCCTCTATGCAGACAATATATAAAGTTTTCATAAAATTTGAATTATCATTTATGCAAAGTGCTCTATAATAAGCAATGTACCTTACACCAATGCTTATTAATTTTTTTTTCGGCACTCCTAACACTGTGGTGTGGACTAAGTCTCACCATTGCATCTACTGAGAGTTAGAAGGGGGTTCGCATAGAGTTAAAGCTAATCTTGAGCACTGGTATGGGCATCGTATGTCGTGAGAACATGGCTATAATTCATTCTGGATTGTTTGTCCTGCAGTAGATTGATTGTTTGAACCAGTAAAATAAAAACAACCACACAAAAACTTACTGGGCATCATCTTCGATAAAAACCACAACTCTCATTTGCACATAGTGACCCGTGTTAAGCACATGGTGTCGGGCCTACTTACCGGTACCTGATTTCCTTATACTTCTATGCTCATTACTCAGCCCCTATACATTTTCTACCAAAATCGTTTGGCACATGTCATTTATTTGTAATCTTGAGCATTCAGTGTAAGCTTTGTTGGATTCTGTGAGAATTTATTTTCTATCATTACCAGAACTCAAGCTTATCTTTAATGTCCTTCTAGCTCTCAGCAGACTATTCTTCTGCTCTGAATGGCTTGCAGCTGATAGGACTTCTATGAGCTTTTCCACCATAGGACCCTTTTATGCTGATATATTTTACTTTAAAATAGTTCATTGATCCTATCCTCTCGATGAAACAGCTATAGTTGAGGATTTTTCGCTAATCCTATTTATTTTATCCTATTTACTTAAGGTCAGATCTAGCCCTGATCTGAAGTAGGCTGAGTTATTTCATTTATTTATGGAGCACCAAATGTCAACCACTTTATCAAGTACAAATTATCTTGATTCTGTAAATGATTGTAAGCGAAACTCGTGTCAATTAAATTGATTCCTCAGGGTTATTTCAGTGTAAATTCAGAACAAATGTTGTTTTGTTTTTAATTATCATTTTATTCTTTTTATTCTTTTTTAAAATTTAGTATTATTTTTTAGAATAGAGAGGTTGACACTTGGCACTCCATAAATCTGTAGACCAAATTTAAGCAATCTTGTTTAACCAAGCCTCATTTTGAGAATACATTTATACAAGCCTCCACCTTCATCCTAACCCATCCAAATCTGAAGGATGTTGAATGAATTGACTGAATTTTGTCTTACTTCTAAAGAGCCGCCTTGGAGGCTGAGAAAGCAAGATCAGCTACCCTGATGGAAGGACTAGATGCAGAGAAGGGTAACATTTCCAAACTCCATGAGGCACTGTCCCAGGAGAGTAACCGCTCAGTTCAAGCCAGACACAAGGATCAGAAAGTAGTGAAGGTATGTACAAATGTGTCAAACCTTTTGATTGAGTAATTTCTTCTTCTTATTCTTCTATTTCTTTCTCTTCTTCTTTCTCTTCTTCTTCTTCTTCTTTTTCTTCTTGTTCTTGTTCTTGTTCTTCTTGTTCTTCTTGTTCTTCTTGTTCTTGTTCTTCCTCTTCTTCTTCTTCTTTCTTCTTTCTTCTTCTTCTTCTTCTTCTTCTTCTTCTTCTTCTTCTTCTTCTTCCTCTTCCTCTTCTTCTTCTTCTTCTTCTTCTTCTTCTTCTTCTTCTTCTTCTTCTTCTTCTTCCTCTTCTTCTTCTTCTTCTTCTTCTTCTTCTTCTTCTTCTTCTTCTTCTTCTTCCTCTTCTTCTTCTTCTTCTTCTTCTTCTTCTTCTTCTTCTTCTTCTTCTTCTTCTTCTTCTTCTTCTTCTTCTTCTTTCTTCTTTCTTCTTCTTCTTTCTTCTTTCTTCTTTCTTCTTTCTTCTTTCTTCTTTCTTCTTCTCCTTCTTCTTCTTCTCCTTCTCCTTCTCCTTCTCCTTCTCCTTCTCCTTCTCCTTCTCCTTCTTCTTCTTCTTCTTCTTGTACCCCTAGGCGTGGAGATCAGCACATTAGAGATGTCGTTGTTTTATTGCTATTCTTCCTCTTGTTTTATATACACAGGAACTGAGGAAAGAGTTAGACGTTGAACGTGTGAAAGCGAACGAAATCAGCAAATCCTTGGACGCCGCCAGGGAGCACGCTGAGAGCCTGAGCAGAGAGCTGGAGGCGGAGAGAGATGAGAGCGCCAATACAGTCAGCTCGGAGAAGATGAGGATGTTTGACCTCAAGAGGGCGCTAGATGTAGAGAAGACGAGATGTCAGGAGGCTCAAACCGCACTACAGGTAAGGTGCTGCTCACATGTTTTATAGATGCATGTCTTCGAAGAAGGTGACCCTAATGAATGATGCCATTCACTTGAAACATGTATAGGTCATTGCAATGAAGTGGTGTTAATACAGGTTTCATACATTATCAGATGAAATGGAGGGAACACCTTACGCAAGCTGTAAGGTTAGCTAGAGCAAGTTCTGTCAAAGAAATGAATAGGTTAAGATTACTGTTTGAACTTGCCTTTTTTTTTTTAAATTGCACATTGGGAGTTATTTCCTTTTACATCACATCATTTTATTTTTTCAATTTTAAACTGAAACCATACACAGAATTTACACAAATATTTAGACTATTAATAGTTGCCTCTAAATATAGTCGTCGGCTCGATCGGAAGATGATATACACGTACTTGTATCAGGGTTAGTAAAGATATACACTTGTATTGTGCAACTGTAGGTGAATTTTGTGAGTACTTCTATAGCATAACCGTATTCTTCCTTATTATCATAGAGAGATAGAGCGCTAAACGCACAACTCCACGAAACCCTGGAACAAGAGAGGCGCTCATTCGCTGATGACTCCCTTAGGGACAAGTCCGCTGTCTCAGACCTTCAGAATCTACTGGAGGGGGAGCGGCGAAAAGCCAATGAGCTCCACTCCACCATCCAGCAGCTTGAGAGCCAGATAGGTCGACTAGAGGGGGCGCTGCACTCACAGAGGTCACAGGGATCGGACGTGGTGGAGAGGGAGAGGGCGACGAATCGCAAACTGAAAGAGAGTCTTGAAAACCTTGATGTACGTTACTAGCTATTTTACCTTACTTTTTGTTTGACAGTTGAAGTTGAAGCTTGTGTTTTAAAATTGTAGGTAGCTTTATTTGATGCCAACATAAGTTTTTGAGTTTGCCTGTGGTCATGTCCTTGCTCATAGATCATAAAGGATGAGGTTTGAGTTTTTACCGTATCACTTAGGTGCTTTGACAAGGTACCAGTCTGCGTTTGCCACCAGACCCAGGTGAGGCAAATGAGTACTTGTTAGAGGAAATCGTTTCATTGGTGTAGCGTCTTATCAAGGCAGCAGGGCCAGAGTCAGGCAATAATTTCCACTCCTCTTTGGAAACTCGGAGAAGTATAGAAAGCTCCCAAATTTTAATCCAATGACTACCAAATTCTCTCAGTCCTATAGACCTCACACAGGATCCACCCGGTTCTTGTAGGCATTAGGTTAAATTGTAATTGTTGGTTGAAGGTGCTATTGTAAGTTTATGTGGGGTTGTTTGAACAAGCCTTCCAAAATATATCTCTGTCTTGCAATCAGTGTGTGCACAGAAGGATAATTTCTTGCCAATTATTCCACAGGCCCAATGTCGAGACTTGAATGCGAAGCTGGCCATGGCCCAGGAGACCGCATCAAAAGCCCAGGCGGACAGGGATCGGCTCCATGCGACGCTAACCGGTCAGAAGGAGCTCCAGCTGGACCAGGAGACTAGCAGAGAGACGGAGAGGGAGATGGAGAAACAGAAGCAGAAGGAGAGGGAGAAGGAGAGGGAGGCTGAGAAGCAAAGACAGGTATGTTCAGCGACCTGTTCAAATGACGTACATGTACAGTACATCAACAAAATTATGACAGGATATCATGATTTTATTATTTATTTATTTTTTACACAAGCACTGGAATACACCCCTAGAAGAATTTGATTTAGTTTGAACAATGTAACACCCCATTCCACATGCCATCCTGGTTTACATTCATCTAGTAATATTAGGCTTAGGAAATCTTGACTGAAAGAAACTGGGGGGTAGAGCATTTGCATCAGTAGCACCTTCGTTGTGGAATAAGTTGACCAAACTGTACAGAGTGGTGTGATATCCAAATATGTTTGTGAAGAAAATTATGACAGGATATCATGATTTTATTATTTATTATTTTTTACACAAGCACTGGAATACACCCCTAGAAGAATTTGATTTAGTTTGAACAATGTAACACCCCATTCCACATGCCATCCTGGTTTACGTTCATCTAGTAATATTAGGCTTAGGAAATCTTGACTGAAAGAAACTGGGGGGTAGAGCATTTGCATCAGTAGCACCTTCATTGTGGAATAAGTTGACCAAACTGTACAGAGTGGTGTGATATCCAAATATGGTTGTGAAGAATTTACACATTGGTAAGATTTATATACATGTTTTGATATAGGAAATATTTAATGTTAACCCCTTTCCTGGTAATGCCCTTCAAATTACTCCTAAGTAAAAAGTTTGTATGTAGCTTCAATCTAAAAAAAAATAAAGATTCTTTATCTGTGAGTAGACTTGGTTATAAAATCCCTACTTAATCTTTGATGACGCAGAGAGATCGTGAGCTGGAGAGACAGCTCGACAAGCAGAAGATGGACACCATGGAGGACGAGCTGATAGAGACTCAGCGATTGGTCAAGAGATTGGAGAGGGAAAACAAGAGAATCCAGGAAACTCAGGCTGATGATGATCTACATAGAGCTATAGAGAAGGTAAGAGAGGACAAGTTTTCAAGACCATGTGGTTATCTTTTAAGAAAACTTGACCGTACACTCAAAGTCTGAACTTGAAATGGAACAAGAACCTCCAAAACCAGTAATTCATCATTGATACTATTTCCTCAATGGCATGTGATGTATATGCTCGTGCTGATCATGTGAAATTTTAACCCTTTTCCCACCTTTAATCTGTCAATTAATCAAATAACAGTATACCCCTTGTACTTCTTCATTTCATTTATAAATGTTTCCTCAAAGGGAGGCCTGTATTTGTTTCGCATTTGTTTCAAGTTTATTGGGATAACATATGTGAGATACCGGTAACATATGTAAATCAAAAGCTGTAGAAAAGCGAATGGACATTTGACATTGTATCTATACTCAACATTGATTTTATCCTGCACAGGAGCTGCATAATGAGTCAGGGAGCCCGCATCGTAGGAGAGAGGGCAGGGTGGGCAAGACGGAACGAGCCAGTCTGGACCTGTATAAGGGTCAGTTGGAGTCTGTGAGACAGAGACTACAACTCATGGCAGTCAAGCAACAAGAAGAACTCTCCAAGATTGAAAGGTAAGAAAGAGACACAAAGGAAAAGGGACCTTGTGACAGATAAGCCTTGTGCTAAACAAGTTATCCAATAAAGTCTAATGCTACTTTTACTACTAAAAAGATAAAAGGTCCAAGGTTATGTAGTCTCTCTGCTTGAGGATGAAACACCTTTTTTATGATTACATTTAATCTGCCAGCTGTCCTTGTAATGAGCAGTAGTTCCTTTGAGAAGTTCTGCCGTTGTTCAGTAGCAGGATAGGCATCTTAATATCACATTCAAGAATGTTCTTCCTACCAAATATGCTTTGGGTTGTGCATTTCTTGCTTGCAGGAGAATCTGTAGCATTTGGTCCCCAACATAAGATATCTTTGTGAGTGGAAGTCTCCATTGAGCATGTATCTCCTTTAACATGTACAGTATAATTTGTTTTCAATAACAACTCACTACAGTCCCTTGTGATAAATAATTGTTTGTTCCTTGCTTGTGTTGTAACCTTGTCAAACTACATCTTATCATGTTTTCCACAGAGCAACGCTTTCCGCAGATAGCATACCGTCTTCCACAGTTCAAGAGTTGAGATCGGTGGATGGTGCTCTCGTTGAACTGATCACTGAATTGCGTCAAGTACATGCTGCCCTCGCTCTACTGTCTGAAGTAAGTGCAGAAGTTTTTGAAGTCAACACTGTTCATTGATTAAATTTTGACTCAACTGTTAACATACTTTTTGTTAGCATCCTTCATCCACTTGTAGCCAGTTTAGCCACATTTGAAGGTAGTTTCAGTCATTTGCAACTGTCACCAAAGTAGGTGATTCTTCTTACCCGTATTCTTTGAGAGAAACTGAAAAAACGTGTGGAAATGGATGAAGAGCTCCTTAGAACTCCAGAAAAAAATAAAATCTGACAGCAGTTTCCTGCCGATTTGAATAAAAGCATACTCAAACTTACAGCGATTTGAAGGGTCGATGATCATATTTCATTTTGACATGCATGTGGATGTATACAGTGAATTATAATGGTTTAAAATCTTTGCCATGCACACACCTTTGTTTAAATCTTGTTTAAAGAGGGCTGACTGCCTACACTGTGTATTCAAGACTCGCTCAGTGGGACCCGAAAAATTGTATCCACTGCAGGTTTACTGAAAAGATCATGTTAACATAAAATATCCACCATGAATTCAGTTAGTAAATGGCATTCTTCAATTGATATTTGTATAGTCCCAGCCACCATTAGTGACATCGACAGCATCAAGAATCAATGAGAGACTCCTGGAGCAGAACGCGGAGATGAGCAGCTACGTTTCGCAGCTCAGTACAGAGAAATCGGAACTCAGGGCGGCGCTGTCAAAGCTGGAGGAAGAGATCTGGCAGTACCGTCAGAGGGAGGTCCAGAGACATCGGGTATGTGGCTTCCGCCAAACCTCTCTTTCCTTCCAAGTGGCCTTTCTTGATACACTCTTAATAGACCAGTTCAGAGACAGTACATGTACAGATGACCAATTATCCACAGATTTTCATACATGGTGAAATCCCACTTTTTGCGTTTTAGAACAGTCACTGCCAAAGTGATGGAGGTCCTTCATGAAAACCTTTTGTTTGCCCTCTTGAAGAGAATACTTCCACCTAGGAATCATGGAATGTCCTGTTAGTGCATGAATAAATAATGATTACATGACTTTCATGAGGATGTACGCAGCATTCATCTTGATGGATTTTGTAGTTTTGTACAAATAATCTGCCAATGCCCAGATGGTATCTCTGATCTGGCATATTGATGATGGAACATTTTTACATTCTCTGTGCTTTTTGAGGCACATCCAGCCCATTGCTTTTAAACTGGTTATCTATCATAAGAGAAAGAACTGTTCTACAGACTCTTCTCTGGTGATCCAAAATTTGCAAGAGGACGTTCGCTCCAGACTGTACTTGATCAAAGAAATGTCAATTGGGTTGTTGTTGCATTGGGGTTTATTTGGGATAAATTAGGGTTAGAGAATTAGGGATGTGAATAGTCTTGAATCTAGGGTTGAACTTAAGAGTTGGGTTAGTGCATGAACTTTGTCACTGAAGCATATTACAACAAATTTACAACGTAAGTAATACAGTAAGAGGGTGAGACACAGTTTTTTCACCATGAATGTAGTTGATGATTACCAATATTGTAGTACCATTGAAGCTGAATATCTCTCCATCAATCTACTTTTCATTGTTACTGTAATCTTACGCAGTCTCCTAGAGGTGCATCGACGGACAAGGATACGGAAGCGCTTCTGGCTAAAGAGAGGGCTACCTGGGCACAGGAGTGTCTGGCCACCCAGTCTTCCCTGCAGGAAGCAGAGAGACAGATTATACAGCTTAAGCTTGATCTTGAACGGGGCACCCTGAGGAGGGAGCATGTCAATGGAGAAAGCACTGAGCAGCAACAACAGCAGAAGGTTGGTTAAGTTACATGACATTTTCACTAAAGACTAAGAAATCAAGTAGATGAATGAAGTTAAGCAACCATAGGACATCCTGCTAAAATGCGTATTTGGGGAACTAGTTATAGAACATTGAGGAACTAGTTGATAGGGGGGTGTTTCTATGACTGAACATTAAAAAGAAAGATAACAATTTAATATAAATCACTCAATTTCTGATACCTTTTGTATCCATGCATTCCCATCAACAACAGATCCAGCGTCTCTACGGGAAGTATCTAAGAGCAGAGAGTTTCCGCAAGGCACTGGTCTACCAGAAGAAGTACCTCCTCCTCCTGCTGGGTGGCTTCCAGGACTGTGAACAGGCTACCCTCTCGCTGATCGCCAAAATGGGGGCATACCCCTCGCCGGAAGATCTCAGAGATCACCCGTCAAAGCATGGCAAGGGCTTCACCAGGTTCAGGAGTGCTGCTCGGGTTGTCATCGCTATCTCAAGGTATTATTACGAGACGATAACAATCCTTGAACCCTTGAAGGCAGTTCATACTCCTTTATACCAGTTTATACCAGTGTATACCAGTTTATGCCAGTTTATGCCAGTTTATGCCAGTTCATATCAATTCTTACAGGTTCATACTGCAGTCCTTTGACACAAATTTGTTTATTGAATATGATGTCTTTTCTCTTGAAATTCACAGTGGGTCCTTGAATTGTGAAGTTGACATCAAAGTACACTGTTTATACCAAAATGAACTATGTAAAGAAGTGCAGTAAAGAAGAAAAAAAAAGAGGAATACAATACATACTTGTATTGTGTAATAAAATCCTTTTGGCGGTACGCATTTGTAAAATTGCATTAAAAAATTTCCCTTTATAATATTTCAGTGAGAATTGCACAGCATTAAGAAATCAAACTCCCTATATTCCTTCCAGGTTAAAGTTCCTTGTGCGAAAATGGAGAAGGGCTACCCGGTCAGGGTCTCGAGAGCTCATGGGGTCAGGCAACGCCCCTCCCAGTGCTTCCCAACCCGACAGGACCTCAGCCGCACCCCCCTCGACCAGCACCAACCCATCACCTTCCACCCAGACCTACCCCACTGGGGCTCAGCGGTACACCTCCCCTCTCAGGGCTTCACCGAGGAGCGGGGAGTATTCAGGGGATTCCCCTCCTGTCAGGGACAGGGGGGCTTACGGTCTGATCAACGGCATGGCCCACGTGGGTGCAACAGGGGGTTATCTCCCAGGAAGGACGAGACCGATCACCTCTCCTCAATCACACAGGTACATTCTATGCTAAGGCATACGAAGTCTAGTTTAGCATAATGATGTATACAAAATTATAATACAGTACTAACAATAACTCATAAAATCAAGACATACATCATTTGCACATCAATCACCTGAAGAACACAGGCATACTAGACACACATATTGAAAGTGGTATTAATGAAAGGCACCCACTAACATCATCATTCCGATAAGGCTTCATGCTATGACCCCTTTTGGACCTGATTTCCCCAAACTTATCTTTGAATGTTGTATATTTGGAGTGGCACAATGGAGTCGAGTTACTTCAAATTCATAACCAACCGTGCATATCCCCATGAAATACCCTAAGATTTGTTATAAAATTGTGCAAGAATATCTAGAAAGATGACTTAAGTTGTTATTCATCTCCCAATAGCACCGAGTAACACAAATATATAATAATCATTTAACTTTTTGTTCTTCGATGACTAGAACTGGTGCCGGATCGCATCTCGGTGCCACGCCCGGTAGCACACACAGTACAGATAGACTCGGGGTGGGAGCAACACCGGGTACCCCTCTGAATGAATCAGATGGGTCATTCTACATCAGGAAGATCGAGGCATTGCAAGAGAGACTAGGAACATTAGCGGGAAGGAAAACAACAATAGGTAAATATGATAATAGTCAATAGCAAATTATAAATCAATTCCTGGAAGTATAGTTCCACGTCTCTCCTGTGACTAATTTTCCCACTGAGAAGTTCACCTGCCCTTTCACGGATCAACAATCAGACCAGTTAGTCCATAGTTAGTTATATTTGTTAATTAAAAGTTCTTTTTTGACATTTTTGAATAAAAGCTTAGATAACATTATGCTACGTCAAGATAGTATATGTCTTTACCAGCTCCTTATTCTAATGATGCGGTTCTACGTCTGTGTGATAAAGCAATAATTGTCAACAGTTATGCATTTTGCGTTCGGGATGCCACTAGATTTCACTTCATACCTAAACAGTTTTCATTGCATAGATTCAAGTTTTATCCAAAGGGCATCTTCTTATCTAGCCATTCAGCTTTTATAGGTAACTCTCTTTGTTTGGGTTACATTTAGTTTGGGTGCTCTTTAAATCTGATAGAAAGTGTTTTATGTTCATGCAACACACGTTTCCAATGGGTTTTTATCCCGAGTTATGTGGCTTTTTGATTCCAATTAAACTGATTCTACACTCTATTAGAGAAAAGAGTGTAAACTGAATTAAATTAAAACATAATTAACCAGGATTTTAAGGGTGAATTGTGCAAGAGAACATGTATGATTGTGCATTGAATGTCTTGTCTAAAGCAATCTAAACTTTGTATCTTTCACCTTATAGGGCGTGAGCAGAGTTCTTCCTCCTCGAGATACAGCTACGTCAAGAGATAACATTTAATCTTTGACATGGCTTCTCCAGCACACCTACCCGTAGACAGATCACCAAAGCAACCTCATGAAGTCCCAAACTAAAACGTCTCTGCTTCATGTTGTGAAAGGGGAGAGAGAGAGGGAGAGAGGGAGGGGGGTCATGGTCATTCCTACTTAACCAAAGAAAGTAGTCTGCTCACTAGACTACAGCTGAGCCGTGATAGTATCCACAGTGATGTCAGCATGTTACTCATGTCAGTCAAGCAGTAATCCCAACATACCACGTCTATATAGAGATTACCTGAGAAAGTCTTTACAATAAGCAGACTCCTGTACAATCAACTAACCTAATTAACTCAGTGTTAATATTGCTCTGGTTCATAACATTAGGAGCCAGAGCAATATAACACTGAGTTCCCATAGGCAATCTTTTTATTCAGATGGTCATATCTCGGCCAATACTTGACATATTCAATTAGTTTTCGACATTTGGACATTATTTTTGGTGGTGTTTCTGAAAATGAAGAAAAAATTGAGAAATTCCAAAAATAGATTTTTGATGACGTCACACTTCACCACTCTATTCAGCGTGTCTACAATCATACTACCCTTTGTGTTGTGTTTATCAAACTTCAGTTGTATATGTAGAATTGTAGTTAAGTAAGTTTTTAGTAATTTATTTTTTGTCATCACAAGGAGAAAATTATGAGGTTGTACCTGTTGTGTAAACCGTAATGTTTCATTCCAAGTGTGACGAGTTTCTATGTTCAGTAGATGAGAATAGAGAATGGGAACTGCACAAACACATTCCATTATTTGCTGTTAACCCTTAAGGGCTTGTGCTGTCTTAATGGGCAATACATGTAGTTTAACAGCGTGGAGCAAGTATAAGTGCTTTATATTGGTACATTTTAAAGGTCAGATGCAACTTATTTCATTATGAAAGATTGCTTTCAAGATTCAAGTTTTATTGTACGTGTACAATACGTAATTTTTTTTCTCCGTTGGAGTTACATGCAAAATAAACATATTACAAACCATATACATGGTATCGTGTGCTGGGATTTGAATTTTGCAGTGTGATGTTACATTTGCTGTGTTATTCAGGGTATTTGTTATGGCTCGAATTAGTTCACGACGAAAGTTGCGCAAGTATGTGTACCAGCATGAGGTTGCTCAGTTTCTCTTTTAAATTATTCTGTTAAAATATGATTTCAAACAGTCTGAGTGCCAAGGGGATACTGTCGTGGTCGAAGTAGATACGTCACTGGACTGTGGATCACATGGTTCGCGGTTCGAGTCCCGCCGCGGCACTAATGTCCTTTGGCAAGACATTAATCTACATTTGCCACTCTCCACCCAGGTGTTTAATGGATCCCTGGTAAGATGCGAACGTTAATGTGGTTGGATTGGCATGTGTGCGATTGTAAAATGGCACCGGGCTGGAATATTCTCCAGGGAGCTTTGCGTGTGTGCACTATCATGTGCCGATTAGCAATTAAATCCAATGACCGGGGTAACGATAATTATACATAATGTAAAGTGCTTAGAAACGTAGTATAAAGCGCTATACCAATGTGACTATTATTATTACTACTGTTTGCTAGTACAGCCTATACAAATAACAGATAATGTATTGATGGGGAAGGTTTTTACATGTAATATTTCAGTGTTTTCATCAATGATATAGGATTTTCACTTGTGTAGAATTGTACAATAGAATATTTATTTACATCAAATTATCAATATATTTTTAGAAGTAAGATAGTAAATTATTTACTTCTACTTTTTAATTTTCATGTTTTTCAAATGGAGGAACTGTTTTGATGTCAACGGTCCCAAAACTTTCAGCAGTGTCAGAAGTTGATGTGAAAGATTTTCATTCGTGAACTTGTAAACTTGATACCTATTTTTGTCATAAATTGTATTTTGTACTAGTCTTTAAAAATGATCTGTTTTTCTTCTGTGTATGTATTCCTGCTTGAAAACCAGATATGCCTTTAACAATCGAGGCTGAGAACAAGACTAGCACTGAAAGAAAAAAGAAGTGGATTTATTGTTGTTTTCCAATTACGTAAAGATTTGTGCAACAAACAACATTCCATTTCCAAGAAAAATTGTATATTTGCTACATGATTTATAATACATACCATTTTTGCCTTAAGTATTATACCTTATCTTCACTTCATCTGTGATTGTGTATGATTTCTGTATTAATGTTTTGTGTTTGAAAATTGTACAGATTTCCTTTTAGAAAATGACCCTAAATAGAATAAAAGTTGGATTATAATGCCCCTAACGAAGGTCACAGTCTAATGTACTGTATTAGAATGCTGGTATAATAGATTTATTGAAAGTCAGGAAATGTAAAACTTTAGCTAATTTCAGAATTGGAAGCAGTATAGCACTAACTTTTTGAAATATGAATTAAAAGTATTCTGGTGTAGCAAATGTGCCAAAATCTACTTAATGCCTTTGACTTTTTGACAGTTATGTTGATTATTAATTAAATATTGCATCCTACTAGGCGATTGACCAATCATTTCAAATCATATAGATACAAATGTATGTGTATAGGCTGGTAGTGATACGGTACAATGAATGAAAGATTGTTATTTATAATGCGATTCAGCATGTTGATGTAGTTTAAAGTATTGTACTTTGTGTCGCTTGTTTATTTCAGTGCAATGATTACGCACCATGATTATATTTTGTAAAATAACGGTGTTATGATGAAGATTTCTTGTGACATGCTTCCTATAATGAATGATGCCATTAATAAGATTTATTTTATTTCATCTTGTAAGCTACCATAATCTACGCATTGCAAGATGCCGTGTGATTTTAGATATTTCTCTGTACAAAGTGACAATTAAAAAAAGAAAATTATTGAAATGATGAAAACACTGGTACATGTTCTTTGCTGTTGTCTGCGTGCCTTTCAGTGCGTGTAATTAAAGGATGTTCCTTTTTTCATATTGGACTTTTTGCATTTGCTCTAAAGAGGCTAGAGCCACCGCCTTATAAACAGTTGCGATTGATTCGCAACCTGAAATTAATCGCAATTCCTATTTCTTAAAAGGAAATCCAACCTTAACAGACTACTACTCTAAAAGAAAGCAGAAAAATCAGAGACGCAGACTGGTGAAAGTTCAAATATTAAAATCGGACAAAAAATACGAAAGTTAGAATTTTTAAAAGTTGTAATCACTATAATTATGGGCACTTCAAATTGGCGGAATCGGTAATGTTATTGTGACGAAGTGCAAAATACGAATAATGATTAAAATTTCTTTTTTTTTTGTTACTCCAAAAGGTATGATTCAGGAGGTTATTTTCTCCTTGGAGGATCCATAAAATATTTTGAGTAGTGCCCTAAGTAAGAAGGTACTTCAGAGAAAAAGAGAAATTATTGACATTATTGTACACGACAAAAGGAGAGAGTTGTCCAATGATCATGTCACGGCCCACTGACCAAATTGCCAATTTGAGATTCGCATGGTCGGAATTAGTGATCTCACATTCCAAACATTCATAACGCCCTTATTATTTCAAACGCCTGATTTATTTCAAACTTTCGTCAATTTTGTTGGTCTTATTTTTCTGCTTCCATACCAATGAAGTGCATGATTACAACGGTTGGGTTGCCTTTTGGGTACACAATTATAAAGGCAATGTAATAAGACAATAGGGTATTCAAATTGATTTCTTGAAAGTTTTTATGACGGTGCTGTTGGTTGTTATAGTGGACAGAGGGGGTATAAGACTTGTTCACTCAACCGTGGTCGTGTGATTTTCCGACCACGCGCAACGCACGCGACCACCACAGCGGGAGGTAGTTGGAAACGAGTGTTAGGTGCTTCAAGGAAGGGAAAGGAGGGAGGCAGGGAGGGAAAGAGAGAGAGAGAGGAGATGAGAGAGAGAGAGAGAGAGAGAGAAAGTAAGAGAGAGAGAGGGGGAAGAGAAGAGATCGAGAAGGAAGGGGGGGGGGGTAGAAGAGGGAGAGACACGAGATATAGGCCTATAGACTTTACAATCATGAAGCTGAAACGATGAAACAAAGAATATCTATATAGTTGACCAAAATGATATAAGACAAAATATCTGGAAGACTATAATTTAGAAACTTGATAAAAAGAGAGTCTATAGAAAAATAAAGAGTCTGTAGAACCTCCTTGATTCTTCAACAAACACCCTCCTATAATAGTCCTAACAAACGACTTCATTTTCCAATCTCGATCCGGGTGAAGTAAGGGATGTGATATAGGATGGTGAAAGGTTGACTAAAACCAGTTTATAACGACAGTATTCAGCGCTTTCTCCTATATATGAATAAGGCGCCTAGTAACCCAAACAATAAATTGCATGATATCTGATTATTTTCATCTGTTTCTATCCATACAAAACGAGAAATTAGAAAAAAGATAAACAAGAAACAGCGTTACTAAGCATAATTATGGATTCCTTTCAATGTTAGTGTATTTGTTTAGGCTTAAAGTAGTATGTAATACAACATTTAGAATAGCGCGAAACGTCCTAAAATTCTTCAAGAATTTCTTTATTTGTTTGAATGATTACTGGATTCTGACAGATGGACTTTTGTGATCCTCCAGCCTTGCTGGTAAACTGTTATGCAATATCTCCCTATTCCCCTTTTTCTTACAAACATGGGTTCCCACCTGCTTGCCAGCTCAGTTCTAATTGGGACCTGGCGTCATACCCGCCCGCTTTCACGCCACCAGCAGGACTAGTAGATGGCTGGCCAAAACCTCAGCAGACAATTAAGTCGTAAAACATCATCATTCCTTCTTCTTTATTCTTAGCCCTCCTTCGTACTTTTGTGATTTATTTAGCAGCACGCGAGGGCTACGCTCCGAAGAAAAAGATTGGTTACAGCATGGACCCCACCATGGTTAAAGGTATTGTCCTTTTTGTCACTCTAAAGGAGGAACGCTGCACAATCCACGCAAAACACTTCAAATGTTCTCGCGACCTTCTTCCCCTCCATTCTTCAAGAGGTCTCTCAGTTTTTTTCTTCTTCTTGAATATCAGTTCATTTCATTTACGAGACGAAAGCAGTTTATTGACCAGTAACCTCTCAAAGGGATTAGGCAATCAAAAAAATACAACATCTGCAGATGAATGGTATTTTCTTATGCCCTCAAAAACAACAAATTAACTATTAGCTATTTTATTCTTGATAACAAATATGAACTGCGAACGAAAACAACCGTTTACATCGTGTGCACAGCAGTCAACAATACACTGTAGTCATCTGTATGTTGCCTTATAAGAAGATCAACCCTGATTCGACGGAATTAGATTAAATTAAATGCCAATTTCGAGTTGAAAGAAAAGCTTATACGAATTATTCGATCGTCTTTATTCTCTCTTTCCCTTTGCCCCAGTCCGTATTTTGAGATTGCTTGATAAACTAATGCGCTTGACATGTGATGTTGGAACAATGTAATTTCATTAAAGGGATCCGGTAACTTCGTCTCAGATTCTGAAACAAAATCCTGGATTTAGCTCATGCTGCAATGATAATTATAAACCTTTAGGTCAGTCAGGAACCCCATGACTTTTACAATCCGATCGCCTGTCTGATTATCAAGATATTTATGATTGGAAATCGAAACCAAATTTTGCGTTTTCCTAACGTTTTTCATAACACTACAGTCTATTGGGGAAATCGAGTATGGTAAAACCGGTCACTCAAATATTTTTACTTTTTTTAGACACTTCATGATCATTTTGAAGCGCAATTTTTTTAGGGCCTCAATATTAAACCATATCACAGACACTGATAACACATAGGGCCGTGCATCTCAGATTTAACATGTTAAACAATGCCTTTAATACGACAATATGGGAAAACAGTTTGTTTTAATAACACCAACTAACCCAGTAAACCAGTTTCCATTTGTAAGTCAGAATACACTAATCAATGGAATAAAAAGACATACTCAGTACTCGATCTTATCCATCCATAAAATATGCCTTAGAGACTTTACTTGTCATCAGAAGGTATAAACTTTAATTTTCCGTTTCATTCGACATTTCCGGTAGGGAGCTTAAAGTCGTTTTGAATAATACGAAAAACCACAACAAAGATTTGATGTGGTGGAGGTTCATAAAGTTTATTTGTCTGGTATATGTTTAGATGTTGAAGTGTATCAGTCGTAGGTGAAACAATTAATTAATTAAATTGAACATGTTTCAAGATTAAACAAAATAGGCACGCGGACAGTAGATAGCACAGCAGCAAAAATAAAAGGGGGGATTATACTTTTGTAGACGTATTTTCATGGACGCGGCAGCCTTTCAATTATCTTGAGACAGAATACGTAGTAAGGAAAGTATTAACATGATTATAAGCTTCGAATCTTAAATCATGGACCTATGCTTAAATCTAGCTCATGTATTTCCTCCGGCCCCTCAGTGGAGGAATATTATAGGTCCAGCCGTTGAGGGGTCCTAGCATCATGAGGGAGGGGCTACTGGGAATATTTCTGTAATTATAGGGGACAACTGTCCGAACTGCCCCCTCCGTCCTTTGGTCGAAACCACTGCAGGAGGGCAAAGATTATAGTCAATCCAGTCAATTAATATTGGCATCAACCTACTACCCATCAACGTCGATGACAAGATAATGATATGGGCGTTGCACTCTGGTAGTCGTTCAGAAATCGATGATGGGGGAAAGAAGAGACAAATTAAATAAGAATAATTAGAGTGGGCATGATGAACAGATTGTGACCACTCGATGCATGTAATGACTCCAAAAAAGTTGAGGCCATCCGATGTTATGATTGTACTTGTAATAGCTCATCAATATTGGATGGTCATACTTGGAAAAGGCATGTATAATGATTATGAGCTTGGAAGAGGAAGAGTGGGAAAATTTGTGATTAAAAAAAAAATAATAAAAAGAAGAAGAAATCGGGGTGTATTGAAACAGTGCAAGAAAAAGACGGCAGAGAGAGAGAGAGAGGGAGAGGGGGAGAGAGAGAGAGAGAGAACGGGAGAGATGGGAAACAGGAGGGGTGAGAAGGGGTGGGGTGGGAAAATACAGTTTAATTGTCAATGAAGCGAAGGACACTAACAGAAAGAAACAGATAAACAAGGGAAAGAGAGTAAAACGGACGGAGAGACAAACAAAAAGATAAGAATAAAAGAGTGACCCCAAATAAGAAAGAGTGACATTATTTGTATAGAAAAAGAGCAAGCTAGACGCCCTCTTTATTCTGTCTGTTTCTCTTTCTTTTATCCTTTGTCTTTTTTCTTACTCTCTCTCTCTCTCTCTCTCTCTCTCTCTCTTTCTTTCTCTTTATGTCATGGAAAGGGATGATCAAAGACAGATAGAAAGTGTGTGTGTGTGTGTGTGTATGTGTGTGTGTGTGTGTGTGAGAGAGAGAGAGAGAGAGGGAGAGAGAGTGTGTGTGTGTGGGTGTAAGAGACAGAGAGAGAGAGAGGGAGAGAACGAAAGAAAGAGAGGAAAAGAGAGAACAAAATACACCTCACTGATACACCCAGAGAAAGTGAGATAGAGATAGAGAGTGTGAGAGAGTGTGTGAGGGTGTGTGTGTGTGTGTGTGTTAGAGAGAGAGAGAGAGAGGAGGGAGAGAGAGAGAGAGAGAGAGAGAGAGGAGAGAGAGAGAGAGAGAGAGAGAGAGAGAGGGAGAGAAGGAAGGAGGAATAGTGGGGGGTGTCGAAAGCGCCATGAAAAAGGATTATGTGGTGGAAAAGCATAAATCGGGTAGTCCTGAAAACATGACAGATGCGCTCTTGCCACTGTGTGCTGCGTGCGCGTAATCCTCTACTCGCACAGTGTTTCGATCTTCGCTGCTCGGATATATGCATGCGTAAAATAAACACACCCATGCCTTCTTGGGCCAGTTCGAGAGTATACTTTCAAGGGTATGCCAACATGTTGTCGTGAAATGGCGTATCGATTTGTAGTCAGTGCGTTACAAATAGAATTTTCTTTCAAATAAAAACATTGTTTTGATACTAAACGAGTTTTCTTAAAACGCAAGTGGAGTCGGGCAATAAAAAAATTCACGTCCAATTTCAATATTCCTACTAATACTGCATCCACACAGATTTTCCCTTTCTTACAATAACTGACCTTTTATACAGCGGAGTACCCTTGATTTCTTTCCCAAGGGTGGGGGAGGGTTAGAGGTTAACGTTGCTAACAACAAATTACTATATTCCATTTTGCCCCACTCATCCAAAAGAAAAATCGTCAGGGCACTCTTGGAACCGAAAATTCTTATATAGGCCTACGACAAATGCACCGGCCCTCTTAGCTATACTACGCTGCCAACATAATTATATGCCTTCTTTCATTAGTGTGATTACCATATTAAAGAATACATACATGTACATCCTACAAGAGGTTGAAATGCTTGGTATACTCACATCCCATCCCCCTCCCCCTCCCCTAATCGGCAGTGGTATCGGTCCATCATCACCCCGGCACCCCTGGTCCATATTTCTCCCCCCTTGCCCTCCCACGGGCCACCAATGATGTAACACGAGATCCCGTAGATAATCGCCCCAAATCCTTCAGGAACAGACGACTGGGTATGTGTCTTTTGGACTCTGCTAGATTTAAAGATGTTGGTTAAAGGTGCGCCTTTAAAATCAGTATAAATATGGAAATAGTAAACCTAAACGTTTTCCTTCAAATATTTTCAATTAGCACGATTATCTTCCACTAAACCTCAACTTGATCTCGAAAAAGTTATTGTAAAGCCTTGATAATAAAACCATAATTCATATGAAATCATTTTTTGAAAGTCTTATGCGATCTCGTCCTAGAGTAAGACTTCTCAAATAATTATGTAATGGTTGTTTTGACGAGCGAAATTTTCTCCTTAAAAAAAAACACAAACACTTCCTGGCCGAATATCCTCCTTTTCTGCAGATTCATTTAGTTATAATACACATGTTTGAAATGCAATATGTCACATATTGCATTTCGGTCTATATCTAACATCCACATAAATTTTGTTGGATTCTATTTGTAAAGATATCACTTTCCTCCACGAACTTTAGAAAACCTTTAATTTTTTAACAGTGGCAGGTATTTTTTTCTTCAGGAAACATAGACACCGTTGAAACAGTGCATTAAAGTCATTCACAAAAACACATCCGACTCGCCGAATCGAAACCGTGCATTATTAATCGGACCCAGCTTTAGGGATATCGGGTTGTTTGGGTGCTACTAGAAAGAAAAATGAGGGGGCAAGTATTGTGTACGCTTCCAGGGGGCAGGGATTTAGTCTGGGATCGGTCTGGAAGGGGAGGGTGGAGGAGATCAGGGTAGGGTAACTGGGATGGGGGGTGTGGAGGGAGAGGAGGGGCAGGGAGGGGCAGGGAGGGGCAGGGAGTCTAAGCCTACATGTATATCATTATGATTCCTCTGGCTGTCTCTATTTTCTCTCTTTACAGCCATCTATCTTTGATCTTTTTCTTATATCCCTTCATATCCTCCTATTGTCTTCTTGTCTCCTGTCCCTCTCATAATCTCTCAACCTCTCTCTCTCCCTCTCTCTCTCCCTCTCTCTCTCTCTCATTTTCTCACCCCTCCTTATTTCTCTCTAGCTGTGTCTGTCTCTGCCTCTGCCGGTGTCTCTCACCCTCTCCCTCTTTCTGATGGAATATCTATGTCTGTATGTTTACCATCTCTTTGTCTTTCTCTTTGTTTCCTTTGTATCTCTGTCTGTCAGTCTGTCTGTCAGTCTGTCTGTCTTTCTCTCTCTCTCTCTCTCTCTCTCTCTTTCTCTATCTCTGTCTGTCAGTCTGTCTGTCAGTCTGTCTGTCTTTCTCTTTGTTTCCTTTGTATCTCTGTCTGTCAGTCTGTCTGTCTTTCTCTCTCTCTCTCTCTCTCTATCTCTGTCTGTCAGTCTGTCTGTCAGTCTGTCTGTCTTTCTCTCTCTCTCTTTCTCTATCTCTCCCTCTCTCTATTTCTCCCCTCCCTCAATGCATATACCAGTGCATATGTCTAATTTGCATAGATGCTCGTCATGCAACCACCACCACCACAACGACGCTCCATCACTAACACCTCCCCTCATCTGGACATGATAACGACGTCGATACGCTTAATGAATACCTCAACGGTTTCGACGATCACGCATGAACGGAGTGCCTGTCATCGACCCTCCGGTAGTACAACAACGAAATCAACGACGCATTCAAAATCGATGCGGAAATCAGATTGCGGCCAGATAAGAGTGGAGATTCCTAGAGGTTGAAAGGAAGTGCACCGTTTTGGGGTAAGGAGAAGTGCAAAGGGTCACACCAAACAAAGATAATTGTTTGTAATAAATGTATTGACATCATATTTGTAGGTCTTTGTCGTGGCGTAGCTATGGGGTGGGCACGGGTAAAAGTTCCCCCATCATACGGCAAAAAGTGAAGTAAAACAACAATTAAATAAATGAATAAATAAATAAATAAATAAACAAACAAACTAACTAACGGGAGCGGAGAAAAAGGAGAAGGGGGATTGCAGTTACATATAACTGTATACCATACAACTGTTGAGAATTCTTTCCGTATTCGTTACAGTATTCATTTGATTATTGTGTCTATATTGGCTAATATTTCCCTCAGTTTTGCTTCATATGTATGTAGCTCCCCTCCCCCTCCCCTATGATTCGGTAAACATGCCCCGGGGATAAAATGAGAACGATTTTGATTTTCAGAGATATTTGAAGGCATAATAAACGATTTAGAAATATAGTGAGGACCTTAAGTCTCGCATGACAGAATTTTGTTAGACCTGTGCCCTATTTTTCACAAACACTGTTCCGCTAGCTGCCCCAATATGGATGCTACTTAACCTAATAGTAGCACCGTTACTCCTTATACCTGATGTCGACCGTCATGTAATTACGCACCAACTCAAATCCCTAAAATCAATCATGCTTACATAATTGTCAAACGTTCATCTACCCTTTTCCATGTTTGCATTTTTTTCTTCTTCAAAATCTTTCCCTTTTTTTTTTTACTACCAACATGGCCAACATCCCGGTTAATCGCGAATGAAAACACTCGTGTTGCTAGGCAAGACAAAAGATCTGAACGTGAATCGAGAGGGGTGGTAGTAAACATGTGGTGGTAGTTAACGAGTTTGTCGCGTGTCCCGATCATCATCAGTTCTACCTTTTGACCTTGGACAGATAGATTCACCGTCCTACAGCTAGTGTCTCTTCAACAGATAGCTTCCAAATGCTCATCATCTTTTTTGTTTTGAGATTGGGGTATTTCCTTTGTCCATGTTATTGTCTCGTGTGTTTCTTCGACTGTATTTGTAATTTGTCTTTTACAGCCCTTCCTCAAGTGTTCTTGTGTGATTTTGGATTAATTTCCAAACCGACATTTTTGCCTTTATCGACGTCATTTTGAGCGTAAAATAATATTGGCGGTTTCACTTTTATGTATCCAAAGGAACATATACAAATATATAAATAGACCTCTTTCCGTGACCCAATTTTTCTTTCAATTTGTTTTCTTCCAGATAGCTATCTCAATAAGGATACTACCTAGGTAAGCCACCCATCTTTCCTCTCCAAATTATAAAATGCTCTTTACCGAGTTTACCTGTGAATCTTCCAAGCAAAATGTCCATATTTTCCTGCGTTTTATTTTTTTAATTTTTTCACAAGAATATCATTTTGTAATGACCTTTACTTTCTTCTATTGCGTCACATCTGGAATTCTGCCGACACTGCAAAATGTCTTGGCCTTAAAACGACAACACAAACAAATAATGAAATCGTTTTGCACTTAAAACAATCAGTACGTCTCGTATTAAATTAAAATAATGAATACCTTCCAACATAAACAAAAGATAGAGAGTTAAGTGAAAACGATGTAAGAATAAGATTAATTATCAAATCAAATCAAAACAAAACAAATGTGAAAATTCGACATTTCCTGAAATCTCGAAATCGAGTCAATAAACGCTTTTAAGGGAATTGTTTCACTTTGTCTGCTTCACGATTAGGTGCCAAATAACCACTCGGCGACGATTCAACCAATCTGCAAACACACTCACGTAATAAAAGCAATGTTTAATGTTTTCTTTTGGCAAACAACACCGCTATTGCCTTCCGTACACGTTGTATATACATGATGTTTTGATATGGAGAATGGCAAGAACAAAGACAGGATGGGAAGTAACAAAGCTGGGTATTATTTGGAATAAATTCCATCAGTTAATGTTTTTCTTCCGAAATATAAAACTTAAGAACATGACTATTCAATGTCGTTTGTAAGTATTTTCCTGAGGCAGTCTTATGCATTTTGGGGGGGTTAAATTAAATTTTTAGTAAGTTCTTTAGAAGCTCAATTATCGTAATCATAATCATCATGATCATGACCATGATCATCATTATCTATGACCTGATGACGTCGTCATTACTCCTTCCTCCTCCTCCTCCCTTCATCATCCCCTTCTAATTACCATCATCATCAATATCACCATGCAGTCACCTACAATCGAACACCACCCTCTTTCTCTCAAAGAATAATTATAATTATATAAAACTTAAGAGTTGATTGTTCTACCGACCCCTATTTCTCTGCACGCTAATAATTACCCCTTCTATACCATTATAATTATGATCTCCTGCTATTCAGGGGCGCGTAGATCACTGTTCAGAAGGGCAGGGGGCATTGATCAGAGTCATACGCAGCATATAGGATAAAACAGTCAGTGGTGCCCTTGACCAGTTTTACCCTTGTGGTCAGATAACAAAAAAGGTGAAGACCGTTTTTTACTTTATTAATTTGTTCTTGCTGTGTCTCAATTTTCGGCTACCCTGTCCCCGAATTCGTTCCGAGACCCCCATTTAGAAGGATCTAGCAGCGGCCAATCAGGGCTAATCCATTAATAATTGGGGAAGGGGCAACTGACCCAAACGCCCCCTAGATTAAATGCCCCTGCTCCCAAGGTCTCCGGTGGTACGCCCTTCACATGACGTCTCGACGAGTCTTCATGGTATAGTGCACATGCAGTTCTTCGATACGCCCAGCTTCGCTTGCCCTTGGATCTCACCATCAAAAAACACTTTCATTAAAATTAAAAAATTACAGCGCCGTCTTCTCTACTCATGGTATGTCTATACAATGTATCTAATAATAAACTAGTTTATATCATGGTTATTAATGACATATTTTCCTTCATGAATCTCTTGGCCGACGTCAAAGTTGGCTTGGTTAAAGGGATACAACATGATTGCAAAGAATTTATTTTAAAAAATCAATTGAAGGCAATTTCAATAGCCTTGTCCTTTACCTCGTGAAATGTGGGAACACGACAATGATGTATTAGGTAATCCAATCATGATTTCTATAGGATGTAAATACCGCACTGTTTTGTCCTTTGAGTTGATCTCTCGAAAGACTAAACGATCGTGTCTATACTTACGTTCAGTACGCCCTTTAATCGTAAAATGTACAGAGGAGAAAGGTTTAAACATATTTCTACAAATCTATAAAAATAATACCATACTTGGAGACGACGTATAGGGTTGAATTGAATTGAATTTATTTCCACAAAACGTGAAATAAAAGTTATACAATCAAATGAAGTGGAGGGATAGCACGTATAAATACTTATCTAGGTTATCCCCTTGAATGCAATGGTTATTCTAAAAATATTCGTAAATTTTCCAGCCTGAATCAAACGGCAGGCCCAGAGACCCATGTAAATGGAAATGAGCAAAGTAAGGTTATTATTCGATTGGTTTTGTCATAGTTTATGTTCTTTCTATTCAAACTTTCTTTAAAATGTGTACTTTTATAAGCATATAAAATTCAAAGTAATGTCAAAAATCATTGTTAGATATGTTTCATGTTTCGTATGATTTGCATGCATGTTATTCTTATCTGGTTGAATTGCTCTTATATATCCATGTATTCTATGCTCTCATACAATGTATTTTAATGTATTATTGTTTTTTAAAAAATGTAAAGCGCATAGAGAATTCTACGATTTATGCGTTATATAAGCACTATACCATTATCATTATTATTGTGCATTTTAAATGTAAATATATGAGACGGAGAGTCTAGAAACACTAAGGTCTGTGATTGGAGACTAAATCGACTATGACATGGACAGAGCGATGATCATCTTCGCGGGGGTTATTGTCAAGCGATTTATTTCGTTTAGGCGTAACGCTAACTGCCATCGTATATGCCTGCTATCCACTGGTATTTTTTGATAATTTCTTTTGAATCTTAAACAAGGATGTTGAATGTTTTAGTACAGCTTCGATAACATCGAATCGCTTAATAGACAAGTGTATGATACTGTATGTATTTTTAATGATCTAATATAGGCCTATACATTTTGATGTTCTGTAATTTCAATTGAATCTTCTCAGTTCTCCTTCTACATTATTTGAAACAAATATTTTGCTTTGGAGAAACTCTTTGAAACCATGCATTTTACAATTGCTATAACTATTTGCATTTTCATTGGTCATGTTGGTCAAAGTTTGCATCAATTTTAGGGGACGTAAGAGAGAAAGGGGGAGAGAGGGGAGGGTGAGAGAGAGAGAGAGAGAGAGAGAGAGAGAGAGAGAGAGAATTTAGAGAGAGAGAGAGAGAGGGAGAATAAGAGAGAGAGAGGGAGAGAGAGAAATGGGGGAGAGCTGGGGAAGTGAAGAGAGTGAGAGAGATGGAACAGAGAAACAGAGATTAAGAAAAACAACAACAACAACAACAATGGATAAAAAGAGAAGAATTAAGATGTCGTATAGACTTATATTGAGTTCAATTTATCACTCTTTATTGCTTGGTGTCAACTCTAGAAACGGACAGGATCACTTGGATAGGTCACATTATCATTTTGAAAGCGCTACTTTCAGCGCCGCCCCCACGGAAAAAAATTCTGTCCTTCCGTCCATCTGTCTGGCCATCCTACCTCCCCCATCTCTCACCACTATACTGTTTGCGTTTCCCTGTTTCATTGTTTGTTGGACGGTGTCGGCTTCTGAAAGCCCCTTTCGCCCATCGTTTGTTGTTCGAGTCACCGGCCCTATCCTGCCCCCTGACCTGCCCCTTCGCTTTCACTCGCTACAAGAACCCCCACCACCACTACAACCGAAAGAAGGATGGGGTGGAAAGCGATTGACTGAAAGTTTGATTCCAAGAGGCGTTAAGTCCATTTTTGATCAAAATGGATTTTAAATAGGATGTAAAAGAGAGAGAGAGAGAGAGAGAGAGAGAAAGAAACGCTTTCATCATGATCGTATTTTAAAGAGTTTGTTCTTCGAAATTTAAGAACTATGAATTGCCACTGACATTTTGTTCGAAACGGCGCTAAAATAAAGTAATTTCAACTCCAATTCCAACCATAAGAAAAACACAACAAAACAAAGCAAAACAAAAACTACACATATAAAAATCCGCTTTTACCAACATGACCAAAGGGTCCTAAATCCTTTACGGTGATTTATCATTAAATAATTCCTAGAGGTATGAAATTGTGAGACATGAAAGTCATCTATTTTCTCAATTTCATTAAAAGGGGGCTTTACAGCGCCCTTTGGAAATAAACTCCATATAAAGGGTGATATTCATAGCAGATCGTGACGGTAGCACGGGGTTATAGTCGCCCCGCGCGCTCTTCAACTCATGTCTGTTTTGGTCCCTGCGTTCAATAACCACCTATTTTCGTTGTTTTCAATCTATTTCGCGTATTGTTGAGCTTGGCTCCTGCGGGAAAGGGGCCGTAATCAGGAGTATTGAAACAGATTTTGTGAGTGAAAGACATGGCAGGCATTGCCCCCTTCTTAGATTTAATAAAGCACCATATCAGGTGTCTGTCAAGAGGGAGAGAGAGAGAGAGAGAGAGAGAGAGAGTAAGAGAGAGCGGGAGTCAGCATGTCTGTTTAAACAGAGACTGCAGTCGCCGATAAAATTAGTTTAAAAGAAGTCAAAACAAAGTATTTTACATGGTCTGTCTACCTTTTAAAATTCATGAAAATAAATCTACTTTACCAAAGGCGGCATGTTTCATCAAACTTACTTTTGCATACTTTTCCTATAATTGAATTGAATTTATTTTCTTCTGCAACATAAAGATCCAATTACATTTCAGCTATACAACATAAACAAATAGAACAATTTTTGTTAACGTGACGCCATATAATAATAATAATATAAATGTTGACATTAAAACAAAATGTAACTAATAACACACTACCAAGAATGATTAATTAAGAAATGAATAAGATCTTATATCAAAGGACAACCATACGACCGAGTCATATTAATAGGCATGTATAAAGTAATTCATATACTTATAATTAATACTTCATACTAACTCCGACTTGCACTTTAAAGCCATCATTTACCACTAAAATCCGATTAATTTACGCAAAGAATTGTGTGCACCATCTCCACATGACGGTGAGTATTATTTTACGATGTGGTCATCTTTTAAGGGCGTTTGGCAAATTATATCACAATGTCATTTGTCGTGCTACTCATACTAAAGATTTAGGTTCCCTTTTCTGTGCGGAGTAATAATTTGCCATTGATAATTATGAACTATCAGTTAGAGTTGTGTGACAGTTGTTTGACATGGAGAGTGTTCTTTCATATTTATGACTTAATCAGAAAACACAGTAATCCAATTTTTGTAACACCATTTACCGATTGTACTGCAAAATTACAAATCAAACCAATTAATAGCCAGTGAAGCCAGTTCATAACTTAAAATATCTCTCCCCTGGTAAACTTTGTTTTTCAAATCATCGTGTCGACACGACTCAGTATTCTGCGGAGATCTGAAAGTAATTTTACTTTTCAAATAACAGTACTAATTACTTTCATGTTTATCAAAGAAATAGTGAAATGAATTACATCTTAAACAAGATCAGGATATATACAAAATGAAGAACAGAGAGAGAGATATGAAATGATAAACAATACAAAAGGCAAAATAAAAAATGATAATCAATACGAAAAGGGTGATTATAAGGAAAGTGTCTAAATATTGAAGACGTGGATAAACGCCTAAAAGCATCTACAAAAACAAATAAATCAAGAAATAAATCGAAGATGATTAGAAGAGAAGAAGAAGAAGACAAACGGGAAAACTCCAACAGGTTTCACTCTGTCAAAAGTAGCTACTTTGGTATTTCCGCTCTTTGTTCAGATGGGGGTCCAAACGATGGCGTATCCAGACCCTGGCCTCAGGGGGGGGGGGGCATAACAGCATAGCTATCTGAATAGTTCAGCAAGGAATAAACGTTTTTAATACAGTTGCCCCCAATATCTCCTTGTTCTGAATTGTCACGTCTGACATCATAACCTATCACTGTTTTGCGAGGTCGCGTTACAATCGAGCAGGAACTTCTTTTTTTCTTCTTCAATTTTGAGAATTTGTAGATTATGTCCTGATTTCCAAGAGTAAGCAGAAATGAATTAAAAAGGATAACCGGCCAACTACTAGTTTATAAAAATTGATTGCATTCTCTCTTTCTTGTTGAATATCTGCCATTCTGCCAGGCGGGACAAGTGCCTTCTTCTTGCCCCCTTTACCAATTTTTCGAACTTCATTCTCTGTATTTATAATAGAACCATATTAATAATCATACAGTTGCATTTTTTTGGTGTCGAATATCTGTTAGGAGGGGCAAAGTGCCCCTCTTGCCCCTCCTCCAAATTCGCCAGTGGTTCAAACTTCGTCCTCTCTGTCGAATCGTTTAGATAGTGGCATCCATCCCGATGTCTCCCGAGTTGTTATGACATCGGAGACGATGCTTCCTCGTCGGGTTCGTCTGATGTCATCTACCGTTACCGTCACGGTATCGATCTCGGGCTCGAGGAATCGAATAGATAAAAACAAGAGACAGACAGAGAGATGAAATGGATTTACTCAGCATTTACTCGGATTGGATGGGCAAACAGGATGATGTTATTGATCTGGTGATGAGGATGTTGTCCTTGAGATTTTGATTGTCATGTGATTGTTAAGTAAAGACAACGAGAAACAGCGAGAGAGAGAGAGAGAGATAGAGAAGAGGGAGAGAGAGAGAAAGGAAAGTGAAGAAAAAGGATTATTTTGCCTTCCTGTGAAATTGATTAAAAATGTGATAGCTTTAACAGATTGTCGAAAGCGATTTGTATTTGTTTTGCACAAATGACATTTCAAATGTGTAATTATAATTGTATCCGTTTATTTTCATAAAAATATGTAAAACCCATAGCACATTACTAGGTGAAAATTTTTGTGTGATTTTACAAAATGAATCGATCATATAAAATACATAAATAATCAATAACAAATTGATAGGTATCAAAACTGAAAGTTTATAGAGATGTTATTTCTTAATGCTAAATATATTACTCATTGCGGATGTAGTATCGAAAATAATATCGCTAGTGATATTCGTTTGTCTCGCAATGTGGTCAATAAGGAATCTAAAAGATCTCGACGTTTCGTGCGCCGTCAAAATTATTGACCGTCGCGCCGGTCCTCCCGTAGAGTATAAAACACCCTTGCTTACATTAGTTTTTATCACCTGACGAAGCGTTGCAGCGGCGCACGAAACGTCGAGATCTTTTAGATTCCTTATTGACCACATTGCGAGACAAACGTATATCACTAGCGATATTATTTTCGATGTTATTTCTTGTTCGTAAGAAGTAAATCCAACTTCTATTTCATCTGCACGTATGTTTACTATTCTAGGGCTGGTCCTCATGGTATTCCATTCTATTTATTAATACGTTTCTTTTCTTGATACTCCTTATTAATATTAATTAATTTAACACAAGGAAAAAAAACCACGAACGTAATTTGAGAGAAAAGAGATGATGATCAATGATTTGAATACGAAGAAGGAATTTAAAAAAAAATGACAATGAATTTATATGAGAAAAGGGATAAATAAAGTGAGAAGAATATGAAAAGAACAGGTGAAAAGTATTGACTAATAACAATAGAAAAGGTCAATATCAGGGATGATTAAATAATAAGAATATTAGACTATTGGAAATAAGCAAAAGAGGAATGATTCGAAAGGATTCGAACTCACGCTATAAAAGAGAATAACACAAAATTCTTAAGTATCTTTACTTCTTTTGCATGCTATTTTCTTTGCTATTTTGGTTGTTTATTTTGCTCGTCTTTATATTCTCCTTGTCTCTCCGACTTCCAAGACTTTTGTTGATCTCTCAACTGAAACGCTATTGAACGGGTCGGGTTACGTGTGGAATTCGGATGCGAGGAACAAAGCCAGGAGCTTTGGGTCCAGAAACCAAGCTCCGACAGACTCATGATGACAACTATCTCAAAGATTTCATTTTTACCCCTTTTTTCCCTGCCAAATTTGCTCAAATTGTCGCTTTGATACCTAAAACCTCCCAATTCAGCTGTACTTTTGCTCGGGTAATTCCCCAGTGCGCCGCGTAGCGGTGATGTAGCGTAACCATACCCCTTCGGGCCGATATTCCCAATTTCAGGTCAGAAAATTGCCCTTGTTTTTTTTCTCCCCTTCCTTTCTTTTTCATTACACGCGCACTTGTCATCTTAATGGTGAGTAAACAATAGAAAAGCACATTAAAACAATAAGAAATTGGAAGGCAGAAGGAGAGAAGAAGAGAGGGAAAGGAAGAGGGAGAGAGAGAGAGAGAGAGAGAGGGGGGGAAGAAGAAAATAGAAAAAGGAATGGAGGGAGGAAAGAGATAGATGGACAGACAGACAGACACTACACACAGAAGGGATAAGAGAGAGTGAGAAGGAAAGCTCGTGACGATATTTTAAGAGAATGAACAAAATTAATGAACTTGGAGGTGAGTAAAAAAATGACAGATCATATAATTGAAAATGTCAGTTCGAAGAAGAAAAGGGATACGACAAAAAAGCGAAACGGAAATAGAAAATACATAAGGAAAATGAATTCAATAGAAATTATAAAATAGAATAATATAAATTAAAGACATGAAACAAGACTAAAGAGAGAGATCAAAAGAGAAAGATGGACCGATAGATTCGAGGTAAAATATATAAAAAGAGAGAAGGAGAGGGAGAGGGAGAGGGAGAGAGAGAGAGAGAGAGAGAGAGAGAGAGAGAGAGAGAGAGAAAGAGAGAGTTCCCCACCTACAAATCTATTATGGTATCCACTGTTTCATTTCACTAACTCAGCCTCGCGAAACGGCAGACTACCCAAAAGTCATTTTCCACATCACCATGCGACCGCTATTTTTACGTGACAGATGGACCTTACAGATTCATCTACTGAGCCCAAAATAAATTATCTTACAACAGTGTACAATGTGACGTCATGCCCTATTCTGTGTTTTACCATGTTGTAAAAGCACATGCAATGGATATACTGATATGCACATCATACACAATTATTGTTTGCTTTTTAAACTAAAATGTCGTTGTTATTGTCAAAGAATTGATTTTATAATAGAATATTAGTTTTGTTTCATCATGCACATATATTCTGAACAGAATCTGCTGAATATAGTTAGTCTAACTCTAACTAGAATAAAAATCATGGAAGGTCATTGGAAATCAATGGCGTAGCCCTAGAATTATCAGGGGGTTGATATCCTTTTAGTAACAAACTAAAAGTTTATAGAGAATGTAGAATACTTGGTTAAGCTTACGCCACGCTGTTATATCCGCTTGATTAAAATGATCAAAGTAGGTAATTAGATTACACGATTATAGAGTAAATTATTGATATATTATATTGATATCTTTCATTCTTTCGTCTTTATTTGATTATGTTTTGGGTAATATCTATCGTTTATGAGTGTTCCCATAATTTCATTAATCTCTATTTCGCCTTTCCAGTCTACTGCTCCAAAGAAAATCGGCTTCCTTTTATTTTAATTCTAATTTTGAATGTGTTTCACATTCTTTCAATTAACGTGATATGACTCTCGATCTCATATTTTCTTGTCGTATATAAATATATATATATATATATAATATGTGTGTGTAATATACTTTCTCGAACACTTGAACTGGTATCTCGAGATTACCTCTTCAATGTGTTTGGACTGCTTTTTCGTTTTATATTTTCGTTTTTTTTTAAACCGCATTTGACTTCCTACTTGAAATTCGATGTTTCTGTTTATAATTATTGTATATCAATATTTCTCCCTTTCGATTTCTTTTTAATCATGCTACCTTTATCATCACTTCTCATCCAATCTAGCTATTTTTCTATATAATTGAAATCGTTAATTGTTATCACTATTATTATTATTCCGTGCCCGATATGCCATTGTTTGTGTCCTTCCTTCCAAAGGCCACAACCCAAAGATGACTCCCTAATGTCCATTGTGGTAGCAGTCAACCTCCTTCTCCGACTGCGCATGCACAGTCCGTCACCGCACGCACAAATCGCGGCATATGGACGTAATTGCTTTCGCATATTTACCAAGGATTCGCACGCGCGGTAAGTAACGAAATCTGTTACGATTTCTCCCCGCATTGTACGGACAAAAACGAAAAAGATCACATAATAAAGGCGAACTTTCTCCCCTCCTCTCTCTTCTTTTTCTTGAAAGTGACAAAACGGGACAGAGGGTGGGCGATTGCGGTATGAAAAAATGCCTCGTTTGGGATAAAATCCTTGGGAGTGGAGGCAAAATATAGACAGATTTGGAAGCCACTTATCCATCCTTTAATACTCCCATTTCTTCCACCACTAGATAGCGGGCCTGTGATTTGATATAGGGTTCCATTGAGTCAGTGGTTGGTGTAAGGGCAGAGCTGGTGTCAGTGGTAGCCGCGGTATAGGTGGAATCAGGAATTTAGATATAGTCTCGTCTCATCGGTGACTCGCAGCAGATCATAAGCGCATCCTCGTCACGAGTGGACATACGATTTTCATCTTCCCTCGTCGTTTTATTGTTTTGTTTCCCGCGTTATTGTTTGGACTTCGCTTGTTTCTAAAGTATTTGTTAAGAAACAAAGCCCTTTCTATTCGTTTGATTGTTTTTATCTTCCACCTGTACTTTATTTCCGCTGGATAATAATGGTCATAACTGGTATGTATCGATATATTTTCCTTGCTTTTTATTTTTAATTTTTTTTTTAATAACTTTTTCAATTTTTAAACAAGTACATTTATATATCATATAATGCAAAACCTTATCAATTTTTAAAGCGAATTTGTGGTATTAATTACGTTGATTTCTTCGACAGGAAATATTGAATTTGTTTCTATTTTCCCCCCATAACTACGGTACTGAACAAAATAATCTTATGTTTAGGCATGTTAATCATTTATCGTCCTTGAATTTTTTCAGTATCTATTAATAGACAGATTTCTTAGAAGACTGATAATATAAAAGCAATTCGCAGTATGTATTTCCTATTAAAATTAAAAGTTTTCAATATTGTTCGAAATGTCTGCTACATAAAATATTATTTCATCAATTATTAAAATACTAGAATATTTAAACAAATTTACTTAGTATGACTTATTTAAGGTGTATATATCACTGGTATTTATGTAATTTTTGAATCAACTATGAGCCAGGAAATGATTCAATATATGGAATGTAAATGCATTTTATGTTTTGTTTTCGTGTTTGAATTTGATCTTTGTAAAGCCTCTTCGCAATGAGATGCTTTACAGTATATATGCTCGCTATGTCATACGCTTTATCATACTCTGGGGATTTCTTTTTTTTCTATTCGAATGAATATTTTATCACTATAGCTATAGAAAAATACTTTTGTCTTTATGCCTGTATGAGGATGGACTTTCAGTCAAGCCTATACGGTTTAATATACCAATAAACTGTAAAGGGGTATACGGCTAACCGTAAGCATAATGAGGCAATCTGTCTATAACGCTTCGAATCCGTGAATTCATGATCGAATATTGCGTGAAAGTTTTAACAATAGCATTACATTTATTTTAAAAAGGAATGCGAAATATTCGGAATGTTTATGCAATTTCAAAAAGTTTGCCAGATATAAATACTTCAAACTTCTAAACAAATTCGATAAGCGAAGACCATCATAGGAAAAGAATCGCCCCCTGTTATTTGATAACGTAGGGTCAATAACATTGCAGGAAATTTATGAACCCCAATATTTTCCTGCCACGTCCGATCTTACCTGCTGTAATTCATCGAATAAAAGCGACAAAAGAGAACAGAAAACAAGTAAATTGTGAGATAATTTCTTGGATTTAGACATTTTCTGTTAAGACTTACAAGTTGATAGTTACTAAACGAAAATGGTATCATCTCAAATGACAAAACGAACATGACAAAAGTAGCATTGTATGACCATTTTCCTCATAAAAAAATGACCTAAAAAACTTCCTACCTTGCTAATGCTTACACTGTCCTACAATATAAAAAGGGTTTGCCAAATGAACAATTGAATTGTCTATGCATCGTTTAAAGTTGGTGAAATTATGTGGCCCTAAGAGTCATAAAATCTATTGTGATTGAAGCCGTTCAATTTCAGGAATTTCGCTCTCAGAACAACACATATAAATTATATATTCAGTGAAAACAATAATGGTATAATTCATGATTATCATCTCAAATAAAATATTCTCTTAATATTCTCTTTTCGTGGAGGAAGCTTTTCATCAAAATGAATATCCATGTGTTAATTGTGTTTCACATTAAGGAAAATGTTTTTATTCATTGAATTTTGTTATATCATGGTGACCTTTTGAAAGTCATTGAGATGGTCTACTTGGTTTAAGGGGGGGGGGGGTGATGAGGGGTAAAATAACCAATCAAAACAAACTGTCAAAAACCAGTAAAGTTTAACACAGCGTAATGCAGATCCACACTCCACCATCTCAATTTCCATATCATAACCTAAACATTGTTCTCTCTAAATCATTGTCACAATGTTGTAATCACCACTCTGTGTATACGACAGTCCAACCATGCTAGTGTGAAAATCAAAGTGATCATGCCCCATCATGCATTGCGCGTGATCCAAATCAAAGCCGACGTCTTTATCAAATTAACAGCTCCGAGCTTGTCAAAGCGACCCTTAAATCCCGTCTCTTTAATTACAATTTACGATCGCACTTTACAAAAATGGCGCGTGTTTTGGTATCTATGTATTCAGACTATGTGACGTTCGCAGCCCGCGAACTTGTAAATTACCAACCCATATTAATGACATATTTCTATCTTCACGTGGTGTTTAAATAGTTTCCAATAAAACATCAATTTATGGAATAAAAGGAAAGCTCATCGCCGATTGCAAACACCACCTGCTCCAGTTTTGTTAGTTTTTCTTAAAGGAAATAAAAGAATTGTTGTAATGATTTGTTTTGTTATGATTGTACTGAACATGTTAAGCAACGCGGACTATAAATCGCAATTACCGATGTTGACTGTAACGACTTGTACAATGTAAATAACTCTTTAAATATCATCATTTTGAGTAATGTTTTGGCATATTAAGCATGTTCTTATTAAACAATCTGATTTGTACCATATGGTTTCTGCCCATCAGGATTTTTTCAAGTAGTTTGTCATTTTGACATAGATATGCACTGACTGCTTAAATTTAGATATAAACAAAAGAAATATAAGAACAATAATTGCTATATGCTTCTGCACGAACTTTATGATACCACTTTATGATTGTTTATACTACATTAATAAACAAAGAATTATTTTATTTAAGACTTTGGGGATTTCAGGAATTATTTCATCCCATTTTATTTATGACAGGACCATTGAGGTGGTTATTGGAATTTTTTGTCATAGCAAATTAATTTTGATTTAGCTTTCTAGCTACTGAATTATCTCAACAATATGAAAGAAAAATAACACATTTTTATGATGCATATTGTAAGCTATTCCATGTACTATGATTGTATTTGAAATTTACATTTCTACGTTGTATTGCATCTGGATAATAATAATGATAACAAATTAACAATATTTACTAATTTTTATATCGCGACGTATATCACCTACGATGTAACCGACCAAAACGCTTACAGTATTATAACCACTGTAACTGGATTCAATTAAGATTCTGCATCCATTACAGTGGTTTCTTTCTGATCTTTGGAAGACATAACTACATAACTAACGCCATTTTACAGCTAGCTTGTCGCGTTGAGTGGTATCCGATTCATCGTACAGAAACGTCGCTAAAATCAAATCGATGAGCCGCTCGGATTTTCATAAATCAATGTTTATCGATCTATCTCTTACGTAACACCGCTCTCAGATTGATCTGGTTTTAGGGGTTATTATACAAGTACCATGTGTACTCCATGATGTTATGAGTCATTCCCAACTCTTCGATCAGATATGAATAATATTCTAGAAGAGACTAGGACAATGTATTATTCGAATGAGTACATGCATTGTTCTTCCATGTTCATATTTTGGTTAAAACCAACTTCTTGATTAAAACCAACTTCTTGATTATTTGTATGTGGGGTTGGTAGTCTCCCCTGTGCTTACGTCGTGGATGAAGTTATTTTGTAATGTAAAAAAGAACAGAATTGATGGGAGTTTATTATTACCATTATTAGTAGTAGTAGTAGTAGTAGTAGCAACATTAATATTAGTATTAATAGTAATAATGATAATAATAATAATATTGATACTACTACTACTATTACTACTACTACTAATGATAATAATAATGATAATGATATTAATAACAATAATGATAATAATAATGATAACAATAATAATAATAATAATAATAATAATAATAATAATAATAATAATAATAATAATAATAATAATAATAATAATAATAATAATAATAATAATAATGAGATAATAATATAAATAATAATAATGGGATAATAAAAAAACTAACAACCTATTATAGCAATAATAATGATATCAATAATAATCAAAAGACAAAAGGGGAAAAACTGATAATAATGCATGGGAAAGGGATTTAGGTAAAATTCAGATGAAGAAAAGAAGACAGGTGTAGATGAAAACAAACAGACCAAACCGTGTACAGAGCTAGGGAGAGAGAGATGGAAGGAGAGAGAGGGTGAGAGGGAGAGAGATAGAGAGAGAGAGAGAGAGAGAGAGAAAGAGAGAGAGAGAGAGGGAGGGACACATAGACAGACCTACAGAAAGAAAGTGAATATGAGATTAATACAATACACACACCAAATATTAAGTAGGAAATTAATTAGACAGTACTAAGGGCGGAGATGTAGATACCACTTTCACGTTATTTTTCCCAGGCGAGCAATTCAGTTGTCAGATAAGAAGAATTGAGCATCTTTAGGACGTGAATTAATCATTCCTAACCATCTCCATTCAAAGTCTTTCCTCTTAATCCTCGATGTTCCATTATGACGTTACGGGCTTATCCATATCTTTCAAAATGAGGATGGCATCCCTCAGGAGTATATTGTTCGCATCCTGATAGTTCTGTAGTTAGCGATTTTACAATCGGTGGCGTATCCATGGACGTACAGGCCCAATTCTGTCGGGAGGGGTGGAGGAGGGGGGACGGGTCAAACCGTACAAGCTGCGGAAGGAACGGGGACTAGCGACAAGAATTTTCGTTAAGGGAACGGAGGTCCATTTGCAATGGAAGGAAAAAGGCACGACTAAGTGGAATGATTTTGAAGAATAAGACGACCAACATACCATGTAAGATGACTGATATTTCTATACTTTACTCTAGTAAATCTTATTCTAAAAATAACTTGAATATGACGCCTCACAACGTGTTCGTCTTCATCAAATTATACTCTATATAGTTTTACAACTCGCTTCATGAAAAATTATTCGTGCTACTCTGAATAAGATTTGTAAGATTTGCCTCTTGTTGCCAAACAAACATTTGTCTCATTTGAAGATTCAACCATGGCACAATGTGAGTGATTTTTATTTCTTTCTTTTGATTCCTGTTTTTTTCTTTTTTCTTCTTCTTTTCTTACATGTTTTTATGATGTAGGTCATTATGGCTGAATTCATTAATACTTGCTCAAGACAGGTGTCTATTAACCAATGTCCTCCTTCACCGATTTGTACCTCTACCTGTATAAAATGGTTCAACACTTAGTCTTCATGCTATAAATAATTTTAAAGAAATATATCGATATATTAATCAGGAACTTGACACATTATACATGTTATACGTATGCATGCAGTTCCTTCATCAACAGAAATACTTTAAAAAGTGCATGTTACTCTTTTGCTTTTGAATTACCAATTAACTCCCCATTTGTAATGATCCTATTTTCTTATACAATGGATCTGTTTACTGCTTGCTCAAATTGTATGTATGCATGCATCCTTTCTTGACAGGGGGTGTTCCTAACAACCTGGAAGCTTAATTGCCCAGGGTTTGCCTTACGTGGCAGAAGCTAAGGTATGCAAGCTAATTCCAAGCCGGATTCCAAGAATTGAGGTGTATTTGTTAGGTACAGGTTGATGTGGCTTGTTGCTGGTACTGGGGGGGGGGAGTACATCCATGAAGTTTGTGGACCGACCTATTCACTGAGTCTTTATCTTTGTTAACTTTGAATTAATTCATACATTATTCTTTTCCTACTGAATTACGCAATTGTTAATGGAATTTCTTTCTGCAGTAGCTGGTCGCACTTTGATCGTTTATTTCATGTCAACAATGGGGCTCTTTAACCTCCGCGTATTTCACACGATCATTTAAATTACATCATTCTATAGCTTGGTATGTATTATCCTTACTATCTCATACGTTTAAGGAGATTGACCCAATAGCTGTGAACTTATCAAGTTTGTGGACCGACCTATTCACTGAGTCTTTATCTTTGTTAACTTTGAATTAATTCATACATTATTCTTTTCCTACTGAATTACGCAATTGTTAATGGAATTTCTTTCTGCAGTAGCTGGTCGCACTTTGATCGTTTATTTCATGTCAACAATGGGGCTCTTTAACCTCCGCGTGTTTCACACGATCATTTAAATTACATCATTCTATAGCTTGGTATGTATTATCCTTACTATCTCATACGTTTAAGGAGATTGACCCAATAGCTGTGAACTTATCAACAGTGTAACATTTTGTTTAACTCTGTTATGTACTCTTAACAAATATGTCATTCAGTTCCTTGTCAATAGAAATAAATTAACAAAAGTAAACAAGTACTACTCGTTGCAATTGATTGGTTGGTTACCGTAGTTAATGAAAGGAGTGATCTTCAATGTAAATTCATTTCAGTCCAGTGCTTAGTCTGAATGAATATGCGCATCATTCCTTTCTTAATTGGGTTACATATATTCATTCTCAATTTGGTACTCTCTGATTATAAACGTAGCAGTAACTAAGGTGTCATTCCTTTATCAATAAAACAAGTGTGTGTTACATTTTTGCACTTGAACTATTAATCGACTCTCTACTTAAAAGGATTTTTTTTCTTTCTTTTTCAAATACAATTCTCAGCTATGAAGTTCTTGAATAAATATACATACCATCCTTTGCTACTGGAAGTACACGTTTGTTACTCGCATTATCTTTCCATGTCGCCTTGCAACTTTTATTGTCAAATGTTACACTTGAGTGTGCCTTCTTTTTGTCTAGCCATAATGAGCTAGCAATGAATACATCAATCATTCCTTGCTCCAGGTTTTGTTTGATTTTTTTTTTTGTTTTTTTTGTGTTTTTTTTTTTGTTCCTACCTCCCGCCGCAGAATAGCACCCTAATCGGTGGGAGAAGTCACAATATTTCGTTTAAACATTATGAAATGGCATTTGAGACTGGAAACACAGTTATAACGTTTTTTTTTTTTAATAATAGATTTGATTGGTGTGAGTTTTCTTTATTGGACGTTGGCTGAGAGCCACTTATGCGCTTTGGCACTCGATTTTGTCATGATGGGTGTCGAAGTTTTGGTTAATGCTTTGAATATTTGTATTTTGTATGCACCAGCACCTAAGCAATGTAATTCACACGCACTCACGTGCACATGCACTCACCAACATGAATATAACTTTTACCCCCTTGATTAATGGAGACGATAGCTTCTAACTTACCTTTCCCAACATCATTTGATAATACATTTAATGATTCTGTAAATGAAAGTAAATATTATACCCCGTTGGAATTTAATCATACATTTAAAGATAATTTGGATAACATCTCCTTATTACACATTAACTCTAGAAGTTTAAATAGAAATTTTGAATATTTTGAAAATCTCCTTCAGTCTTTGAATAATTTTAATTTTTCTGTAATTGGTGTAAGTGAAACTTGGTTACATCATGACTCCCCCCAGTTATTTAATTTACCTAATTATACATTAATAAGGGCTGATCGTAAAGGAAGGAGAGGCGGCGGGGTAGCATTTTATATTGCTGATAATTTGAAATTTAGAGTCCGTTATGATATAAAATTTGAACAGACAGAAGTATTATTTATTGAAATTGATAATTATAAATTGAAAAATTGTGTTATTGGTTTGATATATAGACCCCCTGACAGTAATTTTGATTTATTCTATAATAATTTTGAATCATGTCTTCATAAAATATCTGAGGAAAATAAACACGTTTATTTTCTGGGTGATTTTAATATAAATTTTCTTTCTTTACCCCATAGAAGTAGAAATTCTGACAGGTTTATTCATTTGATGCATTCATATGGATTTTGTTCATACATTAGTAAGCCCACTAGAATTAATGTACACTCCTCAACGCTTATTGATAATATTTTTTCTAATGCATTTACTAAAAAATAACTGGAGGATTATTATGCTCAGAAGTTTCTGACCATTTACCTATTTTTGTAATATGTGAACATGAAATTTCCCAATTGAAACCACTTAATAATATTATGTATCGAAAAGAAACCCCTCATAATATTGAATTATTAAAGCAGAATTTAGCTATAGAGGAATGGGTAGACGTATATAATGTACACGATGTAAATATTGCCTATGAAAACTTTAATAATAAATTACAGAATTATTATGATAGAAATATTCCTTTAGCAAAAGTTAAACGTAAAAATAATAAACCAAATAACCCTTGGATAACGAAAGGTATACTAAAATCAATACAAACTAGAAATCGCATGTATAAAACATATATACGTAACAAAACTGATGTAAATTTAACAACTTATAAAAAATACCGTAACAAATTAACAAAATTAATTAGAATATCCCGGAAGCTACACTTTTCAAATAAATTAAAGAGGGCTAGTTGTAACACTTATGCTACTTGGAAAGTTATTAAAGAAATTATGGGGAAAAAATAGACCCTTTACCAAATGATGAGCTCACCTTAAATAATGTTATAATTGAGGACTCTAGTAATTATGCTAATTATTTTAATTCATTTTTCACTAATATTGGGCCCCAACTTGCAAGTAAAATTGATAGTGCTAACATTCAATATACTGACTTTTATCAGATCCAATCCAACAATCACTTTTTTTAGGTCCCACAAACCCTGATGAAATTATTAGCGTTACTAAAGCATTAAGCATGTCCAAAGCTCAAGGTTGTGATAGAATTAGTACATCATTTTTAAAACAAATAATACATGTTATTGCAAATCCACTAACCCATATTATTAATCAGTCTTTATTGCAAGGTGTTTTTCCAGATTTACTTAAGATAGCGAAGGTAGTTCCGATCTTTAAAAAAGATGATTCGCATGAAATTAGTAATTATCGTCCAATATCTGTTCTTCCCAGTATATCTAAAGTTTTAGAGAAAATTGTATATAATAGGTTACTCGATTTTTTAAATACTCACCAAATATTAAATCTAAATCAATATGGTTTTAGGAAAATCACTCTACTGACTTGGCCTTAGTACAAATTTATGATAAGATTACTAATGCCATAGCAAATAAAGAACACGTGATTGGTATTTTTTAGATCTTAGTAAAGCGTTTGATACGCTCGATCATAATATTCTACTAAAAACTCTCTTTTATGGTATTCGGGGCCAAGTCCTCTCATATCTTAAGGGTTATTTAACAAATAGAAAACAATATGTTAATTTTAACTGTCTTAATTCGGATTTACTTTCCGTTAATTGTGGTGTTCCCAAGGCTCCATTTTAGGCCCACTTTTATTTCTTTTATACATTAATGATTTATCCAACACATCTTCATTATTGTCATTTATTCTTTTTGCAGATGACACAAATATTTTTTGCTCTCATGAGAAATTAGAATCATTAGTGAATGTTTTAAATTGTGAATTATGCAAAGTTTCGAACTGGTTTAAGTGTAATAAGCTTTCATTAAACATAAGAAAAACACATTTTATGCACTTTAAACACTATAATTCTCATTTAACTAATTTCCGTATTAATATTAAAATTGATAATATGCCAATCGAACAAAAGAAGACATCAAAGTTTTTGGGAGTATTTATTGATGAAAATTTAACATGGAATGATCACTTACATTATGTATCTATGTGTATATCCAAAAGTGTTGGAATCATAAATAAGTTAAAATGTCTTTTGCCCCATACTACGTTATTTTTATTGTACAACACACTAGTACTTCCACATTTAACATACTGTAATATTGTTTGGGCAAATTGTGGTGTAACCAAACTTAATTCGATTCTTTTATTACAAAAAAGAGCCCTGCGTATTTGTACTGGATCTCCTTTTTTAGCCCATACAGACCCATTATTTCTAAAGTTAAAAACCATAAAAGTCACTGACTTACATACTCTCCAAGTTGCAATTTTTATGTTCAAATACATGAATAAGCAACTGCCACCTTCATTCGATAATTTTTTGTTCATAATAATACAATTCATTCTTATCCAACTCGTATTTCTGAGAATTTTCATTTAACTAACCCCAGATTGTTGATTACACATAAATCAATCAGACATCATGGCCCCGATTTATGGAACAATTTATCTAAAATAATTAAATCATGCTCGACCCTTTATTCTTTTAAAGCGACACTAAAACGTCACATTATATCATCATACAGAATCGTTTCTCATTAAACTTCGTCTCTGAATTCGAATATATTTTAAATTTATTAATTCTTAAAATACACTAGTATTGGATTAAAAACATTACGTACCAGAACCCCATCCGCACTTGCACATGCACTTTCACTGCACCCAATTGATCAATTTCGCGTGTACAATTATATAATTTAAGAGTTATGCCGCTAATTCTCTCGAGGCCGCCATCGACTTCAAGCTTACCGCTCATGATGGCGGTCTCCTGCGTTTTTTTGTAATTTATCTTATTCATTGATAAATATTTGTGTTTGTATGCATCTTATTTAATGTACTTAAAAATTTATAATTATGTATAATGAAGAAATAATAGTTACTTTATGTATATGATTATGTTCTATTTTGAAAACGCAGAAATAAAACAAAACAAACAAACAAACAAATGACCTATGGGCGTATCCAGCACAGGATTTGGCGCCGATTTACGCCCTCCCTTCAAGGTGTGAAAACTCAGGCAAAGGAAATATCAATTAAAATTGCAGTTACCATAGGTCTATGGCATGCGGGCCCAACTTTGGCAAGCCTGTTAAATTCTCCCTCTCCCGTGTGGGGATGATTCCTTTCCCATTTCATCAATGTCAATATACGCCATTGACCATTACCAACCCACTGGGGATAAACATAGAGTTATAAATTACTCCCCCCCCGCATTAAAAAATGGAAAAGAAAAATGTTTTCAGCCTTTTAGTTCTAAACATATTCCGTATCTCTTTCGAACCAAAATTTCCTGAATGTGTGTAATATTCAATAATGCAATAAATTATTGAGGTATTCACAAATCCATTATCTCTATAGGTCCATCACACGTTTAATATTCATTAGGACACGAATATATTCCTGAAAATCAAACTAGGGGTATATCGACGTCCCTCTTCATCTTCCTAATCAAATTGATTAGCCCCAATTCATAAAGATCTTAAAAATGATACGGACTTTTGATTAGTTTAAGGAAGGCGTAAACACGGTCGCACGCACCTCTCGCTTTTGACGTTCCCAAACCTCTTTTCCGTCTCTCTGCGATCGCAATCATCGTAATTGAGCGATTTAATTCTGCTCTGCACTGAATCACTATCGCAGACATATCGCGTGGGTTTTCTTTGTTACGTCGTCTGCGCGCGTGGCCATTGGTCATCAATGTACTGTTTGACAATGAAGATCGGGAAATCTGTTTTGACTGTGGCGCTAAACCGCTTTTGTTATCCTGATGATGTTTAATTTGAAGACGGTGGGTCGGTTTCTAAAGAGGGATGACTTATAGCGATTAAATGATCTTACACTATGGAATCAGATAACAGTCATATCGATATTTATGGAACTTAGCGTAAGAGATTCCTGTGCATAAATGGAACAATTTGATGTTCTTTAACCTCCAAAATTATGACAGTTCTATTGATGTAAAGTGACCCACGTGAACTATGGAATCATGAATAATTCCCTAATTTATTTAGACAAAAAAAATAAAAATAATAATGTGACATTGAGTGGTGTATCGTTGAGGAAAATAATGATACGTAATAAGGACAATTTTAAAAAATAAAATATTGATTTTTGAGACTTTTTTTCAAAATCGGACAGCCACTGTTGTTAAATGATTATTGCACTCATAAACTCAAATTCGGACAGCGAGTTGGTCTCCTATTCTTCATACATACTTTAATAACTAAATCGTTTTAAATTTGCATTTACAGTGTTGCCCGAGTATTGTTTTTCGTAGAAATGCCTAATGATCCAAGAATTGTTTTTGGATCTTTAGAACATGTAAAAAAGGAATGACTCTTATTCTAATTATTGTTATTATCTCCCCCTTTTTCATGCAAAGTGCAAAAACACAGGCTCTATTTTTCGAAAACTGTTAAAACAAACAAAAAAAAAACATTCCAAGAATTTTACATGCAATCAATCAAGGCAAAAATACATTTTTTCATCTCCAAAGAATTATCCTTTTCACTTTGATTTGAAATCATAAATAGACAGGATGGACTAATTCAATGAAGAATGACAAATTCGTAAGTTTGATATAAGTACCCCACCGCCGCTGTTCCATGTAGCAGTTCAAAAAGGTGACTCGCGAGCAACCAGTATAGTGGACGGTTTAACGGGGGACCACCCCGGTCGAAATCGGGACGAACCCGTCTCGCTTATTTTCTGCGTTGGAGTTCCTCTTTCAATCTTCTCCTTTCTTCTAACGGGTTTATTTCGAACTTCAAACGTGCCCGAGAGCCGCGATAAATCAAACGAATCTTGTCATTTTTATGTGATAATCTGACTGGAACCATATGAGCTGAAAGAATGTATTTATGAATGATTGACTAGACGCAAACCATGCCAGATTTATGTATCGTTGGAGACAAAAGATAACATGAAGACATTGATAGTGATTTCAATTGTGATCATTGTCTATTTTTAGGTTGTTTTCCAGCTGACAACTTGTACACTAGAAATATGGGCCTCAACCGTTCGAGGTTATTCATATGGGTCTATGACCGAGAAATGTCTAAAGTATCAAAAGTTCTTGAAAAACAATAATAATTCCAAAAGGGAAACTGAAAGAGAATGAAAAAAAAGGGATGCTTTAGAAGAAACTTTGTGTGATTTTATCATTTCGTTTATAAAAATGAAGACAAAATCGTCTTTTAAGTATTATCGCAAAGACTTAATAACTATGCATCACCTATAAATGATGGTTGTATTGAAATTGCTAACATGACAATGACGTAATCCAGAGATCATTGGGGCCTTATTGAAATAACTCATAATTTTATTTAGTGAAAGTCTTTGCGATTGTGTTTATTTTGACTATGCAGAGAGTAATGCTATATTCGTTTACCATGATTACGTTTGCGTCAAAGTTGGAGGTTTACTTTTGATAAGGTTGATATCCAATGAGGCACGATGGCTCAGTGGTAGAGCAGTGATCTCGTTACCGGGATGTCCCGGGTTCGAAACCTATTCGATGCGGTAGTGCCCTTTGGTAAGGCATTAATGCTCATTACCGAGTCCCTCTGAGAGGACTTACAACCGTCGACCCCCTGGGTGCTTATATTTACAAACATATACATGTTTTATTAGCAGTCAGGTAAAACCAACCAACCAACCAACCTTCAACAATTTAAATCTCATTAAAACGCAATGGCCGAGATCTTGAAAGCGCTTCTCCGGAGTCCTGACTTCAACGTGTTCAATATATTGGGCTACTTTTGGAGGCTTATATGTTGCCAAGCAACAGCCGCAATGTAGGTTGTCTGAACAATCACGTATTTAGGTTATCATGCATGATTTATCAGAAAAAAAACCTGTTCATTCTTCCCCCAAAGGGGAGGCGCGACGGCTCAGTCGGGTAAAGCAGTGGTCTCGTAACCGGGAGATCCCGGGTTCGAAACCAAGTCAATGCGCTCGTGCCCTTTGGTAAGGCATCAATCCTCATTCCTCGGAGAAGACTGCTTAAAGCCGTCGGCCCCTGGCTGTTCACGTACAAGCATACACATGTATTATTAGCAGTTAGGTGAAACAAACAAACCGACCAACCTTCAACAATTCAAAATCTCTTTAAATGCAATGGTTGAGTTCTTGAATTTGATGATCCGGAGTCCTGACTTCAACTTTTGGAGGTTTAGAGGTTGCCTAGCAACAGCCGCAATGAACTTTGTCTGAACAATCAGCTATTTAGATTTTCATACATGAGGGGGGATTTGCTTTCGTCATTATGTGGATTAATCAGGAAAAAGAAACATGTTCATTCTTCCCCCAAAATGTATAAAAAAACATGTAAAAAGCATTGGGTGAAAGCTTAAATCGATGATTACGATCAGATTATTTGTCATAAATAGGTTTATCTTCAGTTTAGTTTGACTGGTCGAAGCTTTTGCGTGATTCTTTTACATATAACTAAAACAATGTCTCATTTTATAAAGGAGGGCAAGGGATATAAAAAAAGAAGTACTAAGCGATTTCCAGTACAGATATTATTATTGGCCATTTTGCAGATATAGTACGTGAAATATGAGGTTAAAAGTTTTAGGCTGACATGGCAGGGGGAGGGGGCATAAACAGAGTTATACAGCTGGTAAAAGTATTTTCCCACGATAACGAACGAGAAGGGGGACTATCTAAAACATAAAATCAGGCCACAAACAAAATCACAAAGTTTTCATTACAAGACCATTACAAGTGACACTCGCACTGTGCGACCTCTCCCGGGAGATTAGCGGAGTGGTATAAACTTTTATTCCCGACACGCGCCCGGTGGACTGCTAAGGTCACACCGCTCGCGCGGACGGGCGGGTGGGCTTACAATATACTATTTGAGATCTGTCTAAAGATTGCGGTGGGTTTTGATAGATATATGCGAGTGGTCTAAACACGTTTGACAGGGGTTTGGGAGAGTGGTTGATGGAACACAGATAGAACAAATTGGAAGGGTGAGGAAGGACCGAGGATTAATTGGCAACAGGTTTCATTTATCCTTTATCGTTAATCTGATCTACTGACTTTTTATTAAAAAAGAGTATTTTATTTAGTTTTCTATAAGCTCCGACTAGTTGATAAAACAGATTAAATTATCAAATGACATACTTTAAAAATCCTACTATACTTCGATGTAATCACCCTGAATACCTATGAAAATACTGTGGACATGTTTAATACTTATCGAAAAATGACAGATAAAAAGCTTGCCCAAGTTAATTGCTTAGTGTTTTTGTTGAGACACTGACTTTGATATTAAGTCCTAGATCTATGTATTCAGGTTCACGTTCAATAAATGATTCATGCCTGTCTTTTGCAAATGATAACATTGTTTTACTTCGATTATAATTGAGTCTTTATGATCTATTTTGTTTTGGGTTTTATTTTCTTGTAAAATATTATAAAATAACATTCAAAAGAGCCTACGTTTTACAAGAATATTTTTTTAAGGTATGACAAGTTCTAAATTCATTCATAACGTAATAATTTTCTTGTGTATACGTCATGTTTCCAGGTTTTTTTCTTCTTTCTTTTATTTTTGATTTTCCCCTTCCCGATACCATAGCTTTGATTGTTAGGGAATTATATGAGTTGGTCTAGTGGTACGTTCACTTGGTCAGCTCTCTGTCTTCCCTACAAATTGACTTAGGCGGACCCGGTTCGAAACTGAGTCGGATGGTGACGTTAAAGGTCAGTCCCCAGACGTAAATAATCATTTCTGATTGATACACGTCTCGAAAACCCAAATTACACACCCCGGCTACACACACACAAACACGTACGACGAGCGCACGCACCGTACTATACTCCAAAGGAACAAAGCAGAAAGGATGTGCGCGCGCGTGCGACACACTCTAAAACCCTTATCCCCATTCATGAGTGTCCGCTGTGTGCCTTTTACACGTCTGTCACACACATGCCGCGGTCTTTGTTCCTTTGTGTTTGACCACGCCCTGAAGATGATAGTGACGGTGGACCTCCTGTTAAAGTGTTTCGGAGGAGGGGTGAAGATGGGGAGGTTCCAATATGTCTTTATCTGACGTTGATTTAACGACAAGATGTCAATATTTGAAGTGATGATCAATCGAATAATTGATGAAGTCATCAATTTGTTTTGCATTACGCCAGACTGATATATAGAAATACCAGGTCCTCAACATGAAATGATCAATAAAACATCCATATTAATACTACCATAACTAATTTGAGTGAATGTATCAAAATAAACTTTTATTTTACCCGAGTGATTTATAAAGCACCGCCATTTTGAAATCAGATCTTGAATGGTTCAAAAGCATAAAGATGGCAAAAAGACAAAAAATTGTCTCAAATGGACAATCTCTTATCTTTATAATGTCTTATTGACGGTACGTTTTAATTAAAAAAAAATATATATAAACACATATCTATAAACAAGTCAGAGTAAATTCTATAGGATTAGACATTGTTTAAATTTCAATGAAAACTTAATATTAGAATAGTAAAACATATTGAAAATATATATTCACTATAGTCACTTCAATAAAAAAAGGGTCAATGTTCTTTCTCGCTAGTCTCATAAAACTAGATAAGCCCTTAGAAATATTTTTTTCGCCAGGTAACGATACACCGAAGAGGCGACAGCTAATCACTTTCAGTCCTCTCAAGCCCGCAAAACACGGCAAAAATTGAACTGAATTAAAATCGATCACAAAACAACAAAAAGGTATACCAAGTCTGCACAATCACGCCAGCTAAGTGACCCGAATTAAAACATCTTGCATATTAAACCCCAACTCATCAGATTATGCCTCAGCTTTTGAGTTTTTCGCGGTCAAAATCACGGTTTTGCTTGAATTTGGGAAGTCTGACGAAATCCGATATTGGGGATTAACACGAACGCCTCCAGGTATGATTTATCCAATGAAGAAGACACATCTGAATTTTGTTTTGTATCTGTCGAGATTCAGGTCTTTTTTAAAAAACCTTATTAATTTATCGAATGGTTCATATTTTGTTTTTTTTAGTAGCCCAAACGACAAGGCGTCACTTTCAAAAGTGCAAGACATATTTTAATCCGATCATCTTTGCGTCGATTTCCTTTGCACCACTGCTTTGGCGTGATACCCTGCTTAAGCTTACTACAATGTCCAACGAAGAAAATCATGACTTTATTATTTCGACCGCGTAATTATTAAGCTAAATAAGAATGATAGCAGAACAAATAAACGAATAAAGTAAAAACAAAACAAAACAAACAAGCAGACAAACAACACTAAGTTAACAAACAGATAGAAGCGGTTTGCCATTTTAAGGACGTTTTTGGTTTTATGAGCATTATTAAAGTTTAATAAGTTGTTTTAAAGAAAAGTGAGAAAAGGCAGGAAAAGGAAAAGAGGAAAAATAGAGACCGAGCCTGTAGCGCAATATATTTGATAACAAATTATCGTTTCAAAGAAAAACATAATACATCCATAAAAGTTGGAGTATCTTATTATTAGTCCAACCTTTCTTGATTATCTGATCTTAATCGCATGAATATGACTGTATTTATGCAAAATGTATCGCATTCTTTAGTTTTAGAAAAATATAAAATATTTTGTTTGATTTTCAAATTGGTATAAACCCAGTATATCAAAGAGAATTGAAAGAGCAGAAGAAAAAAAAAAAGAAGAAATAAAGACACACAAAAAAGAAAAAAACATTGCAAATTCAGTACAAGTTTTCGCGAAATCTGGACGAACGATAACAAATAATAATCTGCAAAAAGACCAGGTGTGATAAAATTACCTTTCACTAACACGTCACTCATCTGCCCTATCACGTTCGTGCCAGTGATTGGTCACGTGACACTAATTGCATCGGACTTTTTTAGGGAACTAGTTCAATCCGCCACGCTTCGTCGATCATCGTGACATAGGTGTAACGCCGACAAAAGCCATTTTCCCGCCAAAAGACCTCTACCGATGTGTCGTCTGCTTGACTTCGGCAAGTAAAGGGAAGTGAGGGTGACATTTTGTTTCACAATTTTTAGATATTAAAGGAGGCCGGCGTTCTAAAAATAAAATGATGGATGCCTTACAGATGAGGTTGTGTTTCTATTAAAAAGGTTATAGTGACCTATGGGTCATTGACATTAGGTTAGATGGTATAATTACTTCTGTTATTGTTTTAATCAAAATGAAAAACCGCCCATTGAGAAGTGGGTTCAAAATCCGTTACGCCATTCGGACACGCATCGTAAACCATGGTTACTAGCATTTTGAGAAAGATTTGGATGCAGCAGACCTTCGGAGAGATAGGCTTGGTGACAGGCAGGGGGGGGGGGGGTTGAGAGAAAGGCTCTGGGATTTAAGAATGTGAGAATAATGGAGCAGGGGAAAGAAAGTAGAAGGAGGGGAGAAAATAGAAGAGGAGAAACGGAAGAGGAAGGAATGAAGAAATAATTAGAAAATGTACACAAATTAGAATAAATGAAGATAATACATGTAATAATAATAATAATAATAATAATAATAATAATAATAATAATAATAATAATAATAATAGTCCTGTTTACCTAGGGAAGCGTCATCAGCTTCAATGCTGTTCTTCCTGAGGGCCCTGCAATTATTATTACCCCAGCAATTGCGAGGTACCCATTTTACACCTGGGTAGAGAGTGGCAAATGTGGATTAACGTCTTGCCAAAGGACGTTGGTACAGGGCTGAGATTCGAACCATCAACGTTTGGATTGAGAGTCAAGTGAATGAACCACTATACCACGACACCTCCACTGGAAGACAAAGGGAGGAGAATAAAAGTGACATCATAGGAAACAATTATGAATAAAGAATAATAAGTTCAAAATCAGACGATTTGCTACTGAATGACAACAAGAGAGAAGGAAAAACCGGACAGAAGGATTGTTTATTGATAAGTGTTATAGGGAGACAGAGTAGGAAGCTCAGATGACAGGAGGTTATAACTTCATTGAATACCCTTCTCAATAGGCGATCGCTGTACAAAGTATAATAATTACTTGAAACTGCAAAAGAAGTTAGTCAGCTGAAGAAGAAAAAAATCCCCAAACTTCATTGTGAGCGAAATAGTTTTTAAGAAAAAGAAAGTAGCTGACTTCGAAAAATAACGTCACAGTCAAAGTCAAGTTAGTCAGCGACTCGAAGCACCTATCCATTCATAAATCCGATTGTCGGCACGTTTCACTTTCAGCTCTTCATAATTGATTTACCAAACAAGGCGGTTCTAATACCACAATGCAGCAATCAAAATGATTAGCAGAGCAGACACAGGACCTTGCAATGACAGTGACTTACTTGAAGAGAGAGAAAAAATGATTACATTTGCAGTCATGTTTTTTGCCATCGAGTGACCCCGATGGACGGATTGTTAGCGAGTCATGAACTCATTGAAATTGTAAAGATACGTGTTGCGGATCCATTATTAAGATGGTTGTTGGCTACCAAGTCAGAGAACTGCTTGTAAACTTGTTGCATTTATCCATATCCATCAGCGGCGTAGCTAGGAACACTTTCAGATGGGGAGGGCACTTGGAGTTACTGCTGGGGGGGGGGGGGCTAGTTGTTGTGGGGTGTTAAAATTTACGCCGTTATATCCATCAACTGAATCTGCCATATTAAATGATTTTACAAACAATTTGTTGTTGTATACGAATGAAATGATTGCGGTTACAACATATTAGCTGCGATATACGATAGGTTACACGAAATATTCAAACAAACGGTATTTCCCCATTTTATTTGTATTCAGGAACACGACTTGAACATAGATAACAGTGAGAAAAGAAAGGGAAATACAGTTAAAATGACATAGGAAAGAAACGAAACGAACTGACGAAAACGAGCAACAGACTTATAGTCTTTGTATGGATAACATAAACGATTGAATAAAGGTTTAAATAAATCTTAATTATTCCCGTACACTGATTGCATGTCGTTGTAATATATCCATTTCTCGTCGCATGCTAAATTGAGCTGAGATGAATCGTCTCATTCACGACATCGGCCTTGTCAGCACAAACAGTGCATGAGGGGTCTTCTCCAAAACATATCGACTCACGATGTCTGTGGTGATGAACGCAATCAAACATCTGGAATATTTTGATTGTTTCCTTTTTCATATTTTTTCTATTTTTGTATAACCCTAGTGAATCACAATTTTACATCGTTCAAAGTCATCTAAAATACGTGAGAGGAGTCAATGACCGGAGGGGCAGAATCGTCTTCGGGGAAAATTAATTTTCAAGGTCATTATAGGGACTGATGTCTACGAGATGGAGAAAGAAAGACAGGAAGATAGGGAGAGAGAGAGAGAGAGAGAGTTAAAGATTTATCATGAAGGCATGCATGAGAAAGACTGCAAGAATAATCATTAAAGAGGAAAGTAAAAACAATATTGATACAGCAAGGATCACGGACAAAAATCTATTAGAGTTTTCTTATGAGCGGGAAAGGGTGGAATGGCAAGAAAGATATTATATACACATTATTGAGAGAAAAGGAGAGGGAGGGTGGGGGAGTGGAGGGTGGGGGGTAGTGGAGTGTATGACTTGTGGATGTGATTGGATGAGAGATAAAATAAGAGCTACGAGGAGCCTCAATTTGACATAATTTCAGACTTCAATGAGCTTTTGAAAAATATAGCGGTCGAGGTCGACACGGTATTAAGAGAGCAAATTACTCTCGCGATTTTTCAACGTTCAGTTCCTTGCGAGAATGCGCCAATTTCGAAATCAGCAATGAATGAGTTAATTTTCAGAGAGACCAATCACCTAACTATGCAATCACTCAATGTCCGGTGAAATAAAGGTGTCAGTGACCCTATGGACGAACAGTGGCGGTAAATACATGCCACTGGAATGGACTATTCACCATATAATATATATGATTTCTAATGTATATTTCAACTTAATTGTTGTTAAGGGAACAACAAAAAATGAACAAACGGTGACCTATGACAAACTCTCACCTTTTACTTCTACATGCCTATCATCTGATTTTGTGATACCTTAAAAAATGCTCAGCGGAATAAGACTATTGAGAGAATAATAACGATGATGATGATAATAATACAAATAAACATAACAATAATAATAATAATAAAAACGTGCTGAAATAATATATATAAACATTATATAGGCTATTAACAAATATAAATAAAAGCAAAGCATTACAAAATACATTGAAACAAACGAATTGTGTCAATTTTCACTTTGAAGATTCAAATGTAAGAAGAAAAATTAAAGGAGCACATGTATTTTCCCCTGATATTATTTTGTCTTCATACGAGACGACATAACAAGATTGTCAAGGCAGACATAAAGCGGTAGACAATGGAAGTGGGGGATCTATTCTGTGCTATCACATGTCTTCTAGACTAGTTCTTTTTGAGCTCTAATGAAGAATGACAAACTAAAAAAAAGGAGAAGAAATCGGATAGCCTCGGAATCAGGTGTAATATCCATAAACTATGGCCGGATAAAGTTCGCGCGCTCCGCCTCGCCGCGCATCACGGAACACGCCGCGTGCCAATAACAGGTGGATTTCGTATATAGAGATAACATACTAATAAACCTTAGCGTCTCGCCGAGACAACCCCATAGTCCCGCGCAGCCATTCTCGTGTCTGCGTGATATTACGATATTAAAACTCCGACGGGGGGTGATTAGACCAAGATTTCGCCGTGGAGTCTAAAGCGTGTTTATTAATTCGATATCATGTTTTGACATGGGGGTTTCATGCGAAAATAAGCATTTTCTAATCACGTCGTTTGTACATAATTTATCGCGAAATACGGGAGAAAGCAGGAAATCCTCAGCTTGCATCAGGTGCCTTTTCGATAAGATAATAAAGTAATATTTAAATATAATGACACTCGAACAAAAGAGTGAAACCCTCATTCTAATTCGCAATCAAAGACGGAATTGAACTGATATGCGATTCTAACAGAATATAAAGGTAATTCATAGAAATACTTCACTTGTATCATATTGTAGCATTTTCTACTTTTAACGAAGTGCAATGTTTCAAGCAATATGTTACGAAAATATCAAAGTGAAACAATATTACAAGGCAGGCATATGACCGCCTGGACGTTTGACGAAATACAAGTACAATTAAAACTATTGATTAATCGTTTTTAGTTTGCTTAGTAGCAATGGTTTATATTACAATCAATTTTGATTCTGAGGTCGCAGGAAGCGAGAGAGATCTGGCAGTATTCGTTTCGGAAATTGCCTGCAAAATAATCATCATGAAAACGTTACAAAGAGCCAAAGAAAATGGAGTAAGGATATACCGTTGTAACTTTTAAAACCCATGTGTCGGACTTTGGATTTTGTTTCAATATCAAAAAGAAAACAGTAAAGATTAGGATGACACCGGATGGTTTTAAGCTTCATCTATCGGGCATTTGCGATGTCAAAGATCAAAAGCAATCAGAAAAATCAATTAGATATTGACATGATCATAACTACCACCGGTCCCAGCAAGACATTGATATTTGTTGAGATTAAAGGAAGCTGATATTGTTTGTCAACTTGTTTGTCTTTTAAGCCAATCAGGGGTGTGTCACAAAGACTAAGATCGACTTTAAGTTGGACTTAACTATGGCAGGCCGTTCATGCCACTAGTTGCTCTCACCATTGGTCTCTCAATTATGATCTTTAGATAATATTTTTCCTTCAATAATGAACTATCAAAAAAGGTAAATTCTGTAGATTTGTGACCACGCTTTGTACGTCCCTTGAGAGATCAATGCCAGTAAATGGTGAGAGCCAACAGTGGCATGAACGGCCTGCCATAGTTAAGTCCAACTTAAAGTCGATCTTAGTCTTTGTGAAACACTCCCCTAGTCTTGTAGTAACTATTGAGAATTATATGCTTGAGGGATGTTAAGTCTCTTCCGTTAGTTAAATTTAGGTTTAGTTGAAGAAATTATATGCTCGAGGGATTTAAAATCGTTTCCGTTAATTCAAGTTAGGCTTCAAGCATAGTTGTACAGGTTATGCATTATCAGAGTTGTATTGTAGGTTCAATATGAGACAAACTAAAGGGGAAAAAATCCGTTTATTCATTATTTTATCGCGGAAACTGTCCGAAAACGGGACAAGAAATAAGTAAAGAGTTGCATATTGCGATGTTGATTTACTGTATTCTTAGCAAGTTTTTTAATGGCACTGATGGGCCTTTTCCTAAATAAAATGCAATGGTAAACAAGAGGTTTCTTAGACGTAGGCACTTTTTTAAATTGTTGATTGAGGAATAGAATCATGGTAATGGATTTGTGATTTTCACCATCAGCATTAATCAAATACAAATATCTTGCTGAATATCACCATACCCAATTATATATATATAGAACTTAAACTCTACAAGCTATGCTTTTTATTAAGTTCCTTTTTTCACATGTAATTTCGAAATTATCCAGTGTAAATGCTATACAAACTTATGCGGTGTAGATGTCTTTATTGTTGTTCATGAATATGAATATCAATTTTGTTAATATGCTATTTTTTGTTAATGTATTGTTTTTTCATGTGAAATAAAAGAAACTAAACTGAAAAACTGAACTACATATAGACCCGTGACAAAAATACTTTGCTCAAGATATCACAGAAACGTGAGGGTATTTAAAGATTATTCTATCTTACTTCTTAATGAAACTATGGTTCTCTTCATACGGGAATACAAAAACAGGAGGTTTATGTATCTCAAAAAGTTATTTGTTAAATTATAATTCAGATCAAAACTGACCACTTTCTTTAATGTTTCACAATGTACTTGCATCGTCTTTCTAATTGCGTCATGAATGTCAACAGCTCGAGATTGATATGAACATGATACCACGCTTCATTTGATGGTGTTAAGAACATGGTTGTATGATCTATGATGTGCTCTTTTCAGATTTCAAGTCGTCCTGGTATATCGGAAAAGGTGATCACGGTGATAGGATTATTTAGCTTTTAAAATGGAATATGAAGTTCATTCTTTGTGCTTATCGTTAAATTATTATTATTTGTTTGGCATGTCTGGCAACGACAAAATCAAGAAACAGTGAATACACCAGTAAGATTTGAAGTGAGTCACATGGATGCCGGGAAAAGAAAAAAGATTAACTTAATAACTATAACCTGGGGGTGTTTCTAAAAGACTAATATCGACTTTAAGTTGGACTTAACTATGGCAGGCCGTTCATGCCACTGTTTGCTCTCACCATTTACCGGCATTGGTCTCTCAAGGGACGTATACATCGTGGTCACAAATCTACAGAATTTACATTTTTTGATAATACATTATTGAAGGAAAAAATATTATCTAAAGATCATAATGGTGAGAGCAAACAGTGGCATGAACGGCCTGCCATAGTTAAGTCCAACTTAAAATCGATCTTAGTCTTTGTGAAACACTCCCCAGGTCTTCTTTTCCAATCCATGTGACATTGCATAATTAAATAGCACTGAATAGCAAGATAAAACGAATAATGATTTGCAAGTTTATTAAATTAGAGAAAAGGAAAAAACAAAAGAAATGATGTTAACTTATCGTAATCTACCATTAAACACATACATACATACAAACAAACAAATAAACTCAATCAGCAAAAACGAAATAAAGAAAAGCCTTTATTGGACGGGGTGATAAATACACAGTCCGTCACGACTTCCCCTCATTCCCCTTTCCTTCCATTTGCGATCCAAATTTGACTTGTTTGAAAGCGGATCGTATTAACAGGGTTATCTTGAATTGCACCACCCGTAACTATTTGCCACTGAAGAATATTTCATTGCAGATCACAGAATTTAAAAAGACGTTTCTAGTTGAAGTCAAATTATTCAGCGTCTAGGATTTTTCAACACGTTATAATAGAATGATTAGAAGGAATCGTGTATATCACATCACATTAAGATGACAAAATGACGTAATTCGAAGAAGAGAAGAATGCGAGACGTTATCCAGCCATTTGACTGTCTTCGCGATTTAATTAAGATCACAAATCATTTGGGAACTGTGTGTGTACGATAGATCACACGAGTGATTTGTGTCCCCCGTGGCGAAGACACGCTCTGGACGAGTTCAGTCGATGAGATACATGGCATAAACTCAGACGGATGGACCTTCTTCTCCTCCGAATCCACTATCTTAAAACAAAGGAAGATTGGGGAAACGGAACATAAACAGATTTAAAACTTAATAGACGATATCTCAATACGGAAATGAATCAAGATGTGGAAGAAGTCAACAGAATAAAGAATAAAAGTGTGAGAGAAATTAAGGAATGGAAAGAGATTTATATACGGAAATGTGTTTGTTGTTTCAAATGTTTGTTTACAAGAATATTATATTGTAATAACCTCGATATATATCAGTTTTACCCCACACGAATGTATAATTGGATGGAAAATTTGGGATTTTTTTTGTGAAAAACAAAATGCGAACGATACATTGTATTATTTGAATCCCGATTAATATGATTGAAAAGTAAAACGTAAAATGTCAAGATTGTAGACAATTCTTTGAAGAAGAAACAAAAAAAGAATGACAGACCAAGAGGAAATTTATTGCGGCTTGTCTAGTGGTTAGAGCAGTGGTATCTGAGCATTGCTGAATCGTTAGGGCACTCATTCAAGTCGACTTGAACCAAAGACACGCTTTGGAAGAGTTCAGTTGATGACATACATGGCATAAACTCAGACGAATATGGATTTTTCTTAGATGGGGGAAATAGAAAATAAACAGGTGTAAACATAGTATACTGTAGACTGTAGCTTACCATGAAACACCATTCAGGTTACTGAAAATGGAAGAAGAAGATTAGAGGGAGGTAAAATAAAGAATAATAAGTTTATTTCCCCTTTTTTCAGATGAAGAAAGTAACACAGTTAATTACTGATCAGAACATTTCATTTTTTCTCGAAATGGATACAACGTGTACAAGCAAGTCTTTAAAACGTAAGAAGTATTTGCATTGTCTTCTACTTTTACTGGTGCTGGGTACCGGACTTTGAAAAAAAGCAAATATATCAGCGCATTCATCGTGATAATCAACGTTTCTAAACTATGAGAAAATATAGTTTTGCTATTTGTACATATTTTATCCCGAAATTAAAAAAAAATGTTGGTGTACAATGTCAATACAATTTCAGAATCAGTGCAAATACTGATTAGACTATGTAGATAACAAACATCCCATGAATGAGAATCAACAATTAGTTTCTTTGCCAAATATTCTATATCCTCACAGTTTGTAGAGGAACACTTGAAAATTGGGGTGCACTTGAGTATTAAGTAGCGGGAAGTCACAAGTCGTGAAAGATCTACCATTATTAATCTTCAGACGTCACCTCAGAAATTATGACGAAGCAATCAAAAGGCTCTTTCTCAACGAGCACTCCTTCTTAACTGTCACGATTTTCGCGACACTGCAAACTCACGATGCGCATCACGCACAATACGTCATAGACCATGATGTTGAGAGTGATTGCATTGCGAAAAATTGCAGTGACGCTCAACGTTTTGTCGGTGACGCACGGGCTTGATGGCACCTTAATGAGACAGGGTCGTGACGTTGGAGATTAAATGGGCACGCTGTTGCAGCATCCCCACTCGAAACAATGGATTGATCTCTCTTGAGCGAAGATATCTTCGTTTCTAAGCCGAGTGTTTGTCCACTTCTATCCCAAAGTGAGTTATTAAACCGTAAATTATAGCGCCTCTCGGATGGCCGGTCTAGAAAAGGAGCAGTTCTTATATGCAATCTTTAGCTTATGTAATCAATGACAGCCAAGTCTCCTCATACGTCACGCGCTTATTTACTCCATCGTGAGTGTCACTCACTAAATCGCATTGATCTCCTTCCTTTGATTAAACCTTCAGTAAAGCTGATGCGTTTATTCTTCAAATTCACATTATTCTCTTATTATGACTGCGTAGTGTTCTTTAGATTAAGTAGTTATTGTAAGAATGTCTTCTCAGATTTATTATCGTTATTGTTATTTTGATTTGATGAATTTTCCATTAATCACATTGGTTCCCTCTGAAGATTTAAAGGGATCCGGTAACTTTGCTCAGATTCTGAAAAAAAAAATCCTGGATTTAGCTCATGCTGCAATTATAAACCTTTAGGTCAGTCAGGAACCCCATGACTGTTACAAGCCGATCGCCTGTCTGATTATCAAGATATTTATGATTGGAAATCGAAACCAAATTTTGCGTTTTCCTAACGGTTTTCATAACACTACAGTCTATTGGGGAAAACGAGTATGGAAAACCGGTCACTCAAAGATTTTTACTTCTTTGAGGCACTTCTTGATCATTTTGAAGCGCGATTTTTTTTTAGGGCTTCAATATTACACCATATCACAGACACTGATAACACGTAGGGCCGTGCATCTCAGATTTAACATTGTTAAACGATGCCTTTAAGACTTGTTTCACTTATTCAAATTTTAATGCCGATAACGCAACGCTCTTAATTAATGTGATACATCCACATCTACCTCTGATGTTGACAATTATCCACATCCATGACAATTAATATAGTGCGAGGGTAACGACAAAAATGTAAGAAAATCTCAAAAAGTAGTGAGTATATAGCCATGTTAATTGAAATTATAAATTGTGTAGTTATGTATGATAACGATACTGAAAACGAAATTGTACAGTCCATTGTTTGCCTATTTTGAATATCAACCAATCATAGCAGTAATCTTGTACATGTATCTTTATTCATATGTTTGTGTTCCTTATTGCAAACATATACTGTCGAGTTTGTGTGTTGTGCAATCAATCCGGAGTCGTGTAATAGTTCTTAGAATAGTGTAGTGATGATTATGACAGTGTGTCACTGTGTGCTGGAGAGCGGCGCCACAATATCAAATGGCGTTGCGTTACTCATGCATTGTCACGCGGTTTTTGACGATCAAAACCGCGCCAATGCGTGCATGGATGGCGCTTTGAGCCGTGCTCTTTTCCTTCTCTCTCTCTCTCCCTCTCTCTCTCTCCTCCCTTCAACCAATCTGTTGTGCGGCCACGCACCCTTTCTGTTTTTCTGTGTGTGTCTTTCTCACATTCTCTCATCTCTCCCTCTCTCTCTCCTACACACATTTCGTTCTTGTGCATTACTCTACTTTTTAAACTTTAATAGATGTATTTGTTTCTCTTCTGATTTCGCTGTACGCTGTTAGATATCAATTCCCATTTGCATAATGAATTCCCCCTCCCTTCCTTTACATCTTTCTCCCTGTCTCGTTCTTTCTTTGTCTTTTCTCAACTCAACATTCCTTTCCTGCTTATTGTTCTCCATAATGAAACGTTTATTTTCTTTTAACCTGCTCACACCTCCCCCTATCCTATTATCTTCCCCACTCACTCTATTCATTGCATCCCCTCTTCACTTTCCATCCGAATCTCCACCTCTATCTCGCCTTGACACCTCTACCACCGTTGAGTAATTCAATGTGTTGTAAACACAATAGGCTCCATTTGTAGCTTTCCGATGAAGATCATTAAGTTTACCTAAATGACGAATCGGATACGGGATTCTCGCTAAATCATGCATGAGTTAACGCTAGCCTAGGCGATCCCACTTGGGAATGCAACCGCGCCAGCCCCACAAAACCCGATGTAGTTAAGGATTTGGCGTCCGAAGATGTGTGCGCGCGCGTGTGCGTGAAGAAGGAAGAGAAAGCGACTTTGGCTGCCATCGCTTTGCGCGCTTTTACACCAAATTCACCAGGGAGTTGGATGTAATGAGGGCTAATCGTTCCACAGCCTCCCACCTCAGTGATGGGGGTACAAACGATCTCCAGGCGTGGCCATTAAGTCGCCATCGGATGAAGAGCCTTCCAAAAGGAGCTAAATCCACTTCCGACTGAAAACTTACTGTTTAAAAGATGAACACTTGTGAATCATAATTATGAACTATATTGCACCTAGAAAGTATTTTCAGACTTAAGCTAAAAATTTGAAAGAAAATTACGTTAATTGTAAAAGGCGCTGAATCCGCTAATGTCATGATATAAATATTATTTGATTTAAATCTCGTTTCCTTCAGTTTTATATTCAATTTTTGGAGATATGGTGCAGTTACCGGTCTAAATGATTAGTAAAAAGTTTTCCTTAAATTTAAATGTTTTAATTATTTTTAACGAGGTTGCTTGGATTTAGCGCCTTTTAATATTAAACTCCTCAAATGGGGGATTGGGCGATACGATGAGGGGAGAACGTCAGGGAGACACGTAAGAGCGAGCATCAGGGGCGTCCGCGGAGCGAGAGCTTGTCAAACTCGCCCCGAGGCGCACTCGCCTGAAATGGCATAACAATGTACTGGCGAGGGGGCGAGGAGAGTTAAGTTGGGGAGACTGGTCCTTCTCTGCCCCCTCGCTTTGCCACCTGAGCCCACCACTCAATTTTCAATCTCTTTTCCGTCCCAATCCATAACCCCCCTCTCTTTCTCTTTTATCGTACCCATTTCCGTTATCTACATTTTATGTATCTTTAAAAGAGCAAACAATAGCGACAGGTGTTAAGTAATAATGATGATAATTATCTGTGTACATTCCTCTTAGTTTCTAGGATTGTCATGACGGATCATTAATGTTTTTTCCGATAAAGTGTGCGTGTGTGTATTGGGTTTTTACAGACGTGTATCAATCAGATATGATTATTTACGTCTGGGGACCGACCTTTAACGTCACCATCCGAAAGACGTGACTCAGTTTCGAACCTGCGTCCTCGGCTGAATTAGTTTGTAACTTCCACTGTTAGCTGGATTACAGGCGCACGCCAAACGCCTAGTTAAATGGCCAGCGAGCTACTACCAATTTTATTTATTTTAAAGTTTTGAATTGTGATTCTTTTTTAAATAACATTGATTTTCCAACCTTACGAGTCTGATGTAGTTCGCTAGTAGGTTAGAAGCGGTAATTGATAGTGACGAATGTGTATTGTACTATTTATGATTTATAACAAATATTCATTGCAATTCATTTCTAAAAATGTACCAACTGTTCTATGTGATGAAAAAAATATTCCGCATTAATTTATAAAAAGGTATTATTGATGTCAAATTGTTTATAATTTAGCCTTTAAGTAAAGAAAGACTTGATAAAGTCTAAAGTGGTCTTGTTGTACGGGTCCCTTTGCAAATAATTTTTAAAAAGTATTGAAAATTGTATAAATATTCAATTTTTCGTTGCTTAATGATACAATGGATTTGGAACATGAGACCAGATAGTCACTAGATTTTCATTATATCGTTTCAAGCGATCCTGTAGTCTGCGTTAGTCATTCTTATGGATGACTGACTTTGTTGATAGACGAGGCATCGTCCAGAATGACTTACCCCGCATCTCGCCGAAAAAAAAAGAATGCCCGAGCTCTTTTGTTCCTCATCCCCCTTCTCCTTCATCTTTCATGAACTCTGAAGGTGTTATACTTACGGATGAGAATGAGAAAAGGCCTGGAAAAGCACTTAACAGGCTCCCCCTCTCCTTTTCAACTGAAAATAAGGTTAGGCGAGGAACACAAAGCAACTATAATGCGATGTTTAGAAGAGATAGTACTATTTGAAATCACCTATTTTGTGAAACATGTGAGGCATGAATGAATAATTTGCAATACATAATTTATGTATGTAATTTATACATAATTTAGAAGTTAAAGGTGAGAAAAGCGATAAAAAAAGGGAATTGAACAAACAGAAAAGGGAACGATAGTTCATGTAAATGTAAAAGCTAGTAGACGCTGAAAATAGGTAAACAAAAATATACAGGTACATAAAGATTAAAAAACACAATGAGGATATAAAATGCATATACTTTCAGCGAGGAAGTAAGAGAGATGAGGAAGAAATAAAGAAATAGAGATGGAGAGAGAGGAAAAAAAAGACAGAGAGAGGAACAGATACACTGAGTGGGGAGAGAGAGAGATAGAGAGAGAGGGTGGGGTAGAGTAAGAGAGACAGAGAGACAGACAGGCAGAGACAGAAGAAAAACAGGGAACCCGAGAGGGAGAGAGAGAGAGAAAGAGAGTATATACAATCAAATGCGGATATCATTTGAATAAATTATAAATCTCGCTTCCAACCACGAATGCGATATTACTGTTAAAGAACATACTAAACACAACCAATTTTCAAAAGGCGATTAGTGGCGCAGGCCCAAACAGATTCAAGATTTGCAGACTTGAGTATTTTGCTGATGGACATTAAATAGACACTTCGTCTCGGCTTCCCCGATAGATGGTTTTCAATGGACTGTATACCCTGCTATCGTGATTATTATTGTCATTCCAGATATGACAAATCAAGCGAGAGAGTGTAATAAAGAGACAACAAAGCAGGCTTAAATTGCTTTGACTGAAATACGATGAAAACGAACCTGTTTTACCCATTTATTTCTCGTATTATGATATCGAATTAAAACAAACACAAATTGAAGGATATGAACAATAACATATCTTGATATAATTCTTTTAACGATTTGTTATAGTGCTTGGTTGTTTATTAATTAGAAATTGTTCCTTATAAGTACTTGACTGTTGTTTTAATGTTTTTAGCATATTGTGAATGTTTTCAGATAATTTTACTTATGACAAATATTGAGACTATTCATGAATGATGTCAATGTCGATCTAAATAGTTATTTGTTGCTTTAATGTATGAAAAAACAAGCAACTGATATGATAATCATTTTAATCATATTTCATGTTGCATAATTATGTATGGTATCTCATAAAACTAATCTAAATCTCGCTACTATTGTGATATTTTCGTTATTTACTTTTCGATCATCCTACTTTATGATTCCACAAAAACAAGAAAATTAGTTAATTCATATAAATAGACGTTTAAAATCTTTGCCAGTACTCCTGTATTCATTTTTTCTTTTGGTCACAATCTCTGGCATTCTTGTTCTCACTTAACTTTTTCTTTTGACATGACATGAAATTCCAAATGTCTCAATCCCATTAACCTAGTTCCCATTCATTTTGTCTTTGAACGCTACTCTAACCCCTTTGCCAAAATATCGACAAGATTTCTTATGACGAAGAGCAAATGAAATCCTCAATTCTTAATGAGAAATACGATTCCAATGTTCATTAACAGTTAACGTTGACATTAAGGCTGTATCATAATGGAAGAACGGATTAATGTTTACCGCATGGTAGCACAGGAAGAAGACAAAATAAACTATTTTCACACATTGCGAGGCCAGTGTTAGTTATATCAGGAGTTGAGTTCCTTGTAATTATGATAGATAAAGGCTACTGATTACAAAGGATGGGGGACAATGAAAATATTTAACCACGGTGAAGTTTTATCAATTTGCCAATGTGAGAGAAAGGAATTAGAAGTCAAAAAGCGCAAATAATTGGCGCTTACACCAAGTTCATAGTTACGATTATAATTCGCTTAAGTGGATCGAAAAAGGTAAGTGGTGTGGATTTAAAATTTCTAGATGCCTGCCCGTAAAGACCCCCTATAATGGGATCGCTAAAACCGCGCTAAAATGCGGACCATTCCGCCTTGTAATTAAGTACAAAAATGTGAACATATGGCGTGGAGGTTTCTCCCGCTCGCTCCGTCCGTGTTTGAGTTGGCGGGAGCAGGGCATTTTTCTTTCGTGTGTGCTGGTGTTGCGGAGCTCGCTCGCTCGCGCGAAGGCCTGGCATGGCAGATAGCGTAATTATACGAGAGTGTGAAGTGTTTGCAACCCCCGATGCTCCGGGAGAAGGTTTTGGTGCAATTTGTCTCCCAGCCAAAGGCCATGAAATGAATCGTTCTCTATTTAATGCCATGTTTTCATCTCGATTTGTCCCAGGGTATATAGATTCGAAAGAAATGTTGACAGTTGGCATACAATGCCCCTAATGCCGCAAGAGATGTCACCGATTTTAGACTTTATTTTGGCGTGCGCTATAAATGATCTTCCTTGTCATTTCGAAAAATGAAGAAATGGAGTGTTAAATAGCTTTGTCTGATGACAAAAGGAATAAAGAAGTTGCAATTTGTACAAAAATCATAGAGAAGACAGGCAAACGGTATAGAAACTTACCTCGCTCCAGCTTTTCATTTCATATGGTTATTGAAAATTTCGCTCGTAATTTATTAAAAACAGTTCTGTATTTAGATTGAAAATACAGACAGTAGAAAATGCGTATTTTTATAGGCATTCATACTTCCCCTGTAATTATTCTGTAAATGCTTCAATGACGCGATATACATTATATAGACTAATAAATAAGTAGGCCCGGAGGTTATAATATAAATGAAACAATAGTAATAAATATTTTAAATTGCCTATGAGACAAAAGAAATGTAAGTATGTCATGTATGGTGTGTGTTATAACAAATCCAACAAACTGGTGAACTGTGAGGTCCTGTCAAAATGAAAAAAGAAGACGAATAAAAAAGAAAGAAAACCAACCGCTATGATAATTTGAAATTGCTGTTTTGATGTTCATGCTGATTAACTTAACAACGATGGCAACAAAATGACGATGCGTGTGCTCATGTTACTTGCAGACTTGTATTGTCTTTAGTAACAACGAGAAGCTTCATCTTCATTAGAGAGTTAGTGTTCATTTGTCTAAACATTACGTGCGATGATGATGATGATGATGATGATATTTCTTGTCCTTCTTTTGGTATTCTTTCAGAGGCTAACCTACACGACCTAAGAACGACAGGGAACGTCATCAAGAAAGAACTACATGCGATGGGCCCCACCCTACAGGAACTCGATGACGTCATGCTAGAGTTCACACCAGATACGGAAAGTGGCGACGAAGCGGACATCGAAGGCGCCCTTGAAGAAAAACCAAGTACAGTCCAGACGACAACCAAAGGCGGGAAGAAAGGAAGGAAAAATGCAAAAGCAAATGTGGGAGAAAACGGCGAAAAGCCACCGCCCAAAAAGCGAGGGCCGAAGAAAAAGAAGATGACGAAAGCGAGGGTTCAGAAATTTAAGGTGAGGAGGGTAAAGGCGAACACGAGAGAGCGTAATCGCATGCACGGATTGAATGATGCCCTCGATCTTCTGCGGAAGGTGGTTCCTTGTTATTCGTCCACCCAAAAGCTCTCGAAAATCGAGACTCTACGCCTCGCAAAGAATTACATCCATGCTCTAGCTGACATTCTCCGGACAGGTGTCGTTCCCGACAACATCTCTTTCGCGCAGACATTGTCACGTGGTCTGTCTCAGCCAACCACGAACCTCGTAGCTGGCGCCATGCAGTTGAATCCTCGTACGCTTCTCCCGGACGACCAGACGTCACCGTACAGTGCCTGGCCCAGCAGTGCACCGATGAACGGCATGACCGATAGCTATGGCTATGATTTGTCGAACACGTCTTCTCATCACAGATTGGGCGAGAACATGACCTCAACTGGCATCTCAAATGGCGGTCCTTCTTCCATCCATCAACTCTTTCTACCCTCTGACGGGTACTGCAGCTCGCCACCCGATCTCTACCACCGCCAGTACGACCCGTCATCAGCCACCGCTCCGACCTCCTCCCCCAGCTCGACCTTCAGCTGCCAGTTTCAGCAAACCTCCCCACCGCCGCAATCTTGCCTGACGTCGAGCGTCGAGAAATTCTCGCAGCGCACCCTCGCGTTTCCACATCACGACTCCTCGCCTTCCCGACGGGGAACCCTGTGTATACACCTTACTCGGACATCTCGGTTGGTGTGAATGATGTTACTAGCACTTCTAGTCTTTATTCCAACACCGGTGCTACACCTGAACACTATGGTCTTAATGCAGCGATGGCTGACAAAGGTTACAGGAATCTGGGTCTTATTGGGTGTAATGGACAAGATATATTCCGCGGTTAACGCAGGATTAACACCGGTGCTACACCCGACACCTCACTGGCGAACGAAAACACCAAACTAGATGGACTTACAATGAACTTGATAAACGTGTTTTGCGTCATTGTATTGTATTCTAGACAGACATTCAAACGCTTCTTTATTTTTCCAAATCAAAATGTAGAGCGGTTAAATGTAGCAGAGAAATCTTGAAAACCACCATGCCTACACCGTAAACAACAGGACAAAATGGACAATATGAAAAAAATACAATTGTTATCCTTTATTGACTAATCGCATTTTGACGATGAAGACATCATGTTTATAGCAAATGATTACTTGGTAGTTAGTAATTAGAAAAAGGAAGTCGAGTGCTCTGCATTGTTTATAATTTTTGAGAAATACATGATGCAGAAAATTAAGAGCCTTTATCTTTCACAGAAAACCAATCAACCAAACAACTATGTATATATAATGTTGACAAGTGCAATATGTAATGCAGCTCTATTCCGTCGGATATAACATTCATGCCATACGTGTGCTTAAATTACAATTCAGTGTGCTATTCACAATTATGGAAACAGTCTTGCCTTTTAATCATGAGTTATGATTGGCTACCAGTCTTCCCGATTTTTTGTATCGATAGCTCTTACGTCATATTTTGAAAGGCGGGAAAACTCGAAGGAACCAAAATGCCGATTTCTTGCAGGCGATATATTTTTTAATTGATTCGGTGTCAGATTTAGGAACCATTTTGATGTTTGCTACTGTATTTATTAATTGTTCTCTTTTGTCTTGGCATCTGGGGGATGAATATTTATCTAAATTTACCGGGTAACTTTTCGTTTTTTCCCACTGCTTTTTAAAACATATCCGCCTCACATGGCAAAATAGTGTAATGCATTAGCCATTCAATATTAGGCATGGAAGATGGTCTCTTTATTTACATTTTGTATACAATATTTTGTATATTTGAAAGAAGATTTTAAATCAAAATTCTAATTCCCGAATCGAGGATGGGGGGCTGGCCTATAGCACCTACACCCGCCTCGTAAACCTAAGCTTATAACTTTTTTAAAAGAAGAAAATGAATTGGATCACGAAAAATAATGGAGTGGTTACAATCGTAATATTGATTATATAGCGTAATATGGTTGTATACTGACTGTATATTTATTTTTCAAGTATTTTCCCTGTAAGATTATTCAAAATTGACAATATATAACTATTGTAAATCCTCCTCTGGAATCCTAACATTATTACATTGCCTTGATCACTTCGTGAAGGATTACAAGAAGGACAGAAAGTCCGAAAGTCAAACTAAAATGTCATTTGACTTTGTCATTAGACTTTGTAAAACATAATCTCAGCAAAAATATCAAAGACAATACGATGTTTTCTATTTTCCCTTTTGATAAAGACTTGATATACACATTTATAAAAGGTATCTTAAAAGTAAGAACGTGTTTTCTTAGTGCATGTGTATGACTAAGCCTTAATGTGATGCTCACATAAACACTCAAAGTCACAGTTCTCCAGAAGATTTAAATATTGCACCTACATGTAGATAAAAACGCAACCCTGGATGATAAAACGGTTTTTGAAATTTCGAAATTCCAATCATAAATATCTTTATAATCAGACGGGCGATCGGCTTGTAAACGTCATGGGATTCCTGACTGACCTAAAGGTTTATAATTATGATTGCAGTATGGGCTAAATAAAGGATTTTGTTTAGAATCTGAGACAAAGATACCCAATCCTTTTAATCAACATTTGCCACTCTCCACCCAGGTGTTAAATGGGTACCCGGTATAGGATGTGAAAGTTAATGTAGTTTGCTTTGCATTTGTGAGCGTCTGTAAAATGACGCCTGGTTGGAATGCTCCCAAGGGAGTGGAGAATGTGCATACATTGTGTGCTTGCGGGCAAGCCTGAATCCGATGACCGGGATAATGATATATCTGTAAAGCGCTTAGAGACATCGTTGATGTATTAAGCGCTATGTAAAAGCGGAATATTATTATTTATAACAATTAATATCAATTCTAGAACCCACATATTCCTCCAAGTTACTTTCATTTCTATGAATTCCTCTTCTATGATATTACAGTATTTGATGTGTTTACTTAGTTTATAATGTTGATTTTATTGTTTATTTTCTTGACATGTATACGTGTTAAATAAAAATTCCCATAGTCGCGACTTGGCCGACATGACATGAACGGGAGGTCGGCACAGTTCGAAACAAATGACATTCCGTATTAAAGAGTGCTTGTATAAAATGGTAAATATTGCGTGAAAGTGTTCTTTCTTTTGCTTCTGCATGTTATATCGAACATAAATATGATTCTTAAATGTTCATTATTGGCAATAATTGTGCTCAATGAGAATACACATATCCCAGCTACTTCAACAAGACCGACACCATGCCAGCAAAACACCGAAGTAAAAGTTACTGGTTATACCCTCTGTTACGGTTACTGTAAGTTAAAGTCACGTTATAGCTATCAGTTCGCATGCCTACCCTTCTAAAGTGACTAAAAAAGGTTTAGAACCAATTCGACTTACTAGTATATATATTTTTTGCCAAGGGCCTCATAAGAGAGAGGGGGTGAGTGTCGAAGGTTTCACACAGTGCTCGATATGGCTCTGGTAACAGAAACGCCGGATTCCTTCAAGCCTTCTTATACCCTTTAAAAGAGATTTTTTTAAAAATATATTTTAAAGACACAAAAACAAACATATAAAAGTGATGAACAAACAATCAAATAAACAAACAAATAAACAAACAAACAATCAAACAAAGTTCCGAATTAGCTCTTTGAGCCGACCCTTACTCTTGAAGATGAGCTGGGAGAAGATGAAGACGGGGGTGTCGATCATGGAAGATACAGCCATCATAATACCAACCATATACCTCTATCAGGGGCAAGTATAACTATCCTTATACTTCAACGGCTGGTAGACCACCAAGCTATACCAGAAGATGATCCAGATGGTGGTATAAATATCTAATAGTATGAAAATATTGAAAATGGCGCATAATTCATTTGTTTTTTTATTCCAGTTTCAAAAGATTGATTTTGTTAGTTCTGAAGGGCTACATAGACGCTGTACATGGACGTCATAATTATTCAATAAGGAGAGAGGAGATGTGTAGTAATGTGCGTGTGAGTGTGTGTGTGTGTGGGAGAGAATGTGCAAACTAGGTAGAGTAAGATGGTCTTTTAAGAGGGATAGAGAGAAAGAAAGAGACAGAGAGAGAGAGAGAGAGATGAGAAAGGAGTGCAGGTACATTATCTCTTCATGGGAGAAAAGGGAACTTTTACGGAATGGCGCCGCTAACGCGTGGGTGGTGTGACTACCCCGATTCAATTATTTGAACTAGCAAATCCATAATCATTATTGTCATTTTTGTCATCCATAAGTAAGAATGTTGTACGCCCGGTTTGATATAAACTGGGCACAAATACATCTTTCTCAAAACAATACGGACAAATCTCACGGCAGAGAAGAATGGCGTCGCGAACATCCAAGTGAAGGAAAGTAAGGCGTCATCCAGCTCATACTCTGTCACGCATAAAACGTTGCCGACTGAAAATTAGATATTACGGTATACGCTGAACACTCAAGATGTACTCGAATGGCACAAAATCGAAATAATCATGTGTGATGAGATAGTATAAGTTTGAAGTAAAGAAATAATGAAAGAGTTTCAACAAAGCTCAAGGCCTATATGCCCACTTCCTTCATCGTTTTTCATCAATAGTGATCAAATAAAATCAATAAGAAAAAACAACACTTTGAATGTGAAATTGTAATTTAACAATAATTTCAGTGATGTGTCAATATTTATCTGTAACATGTTTTTAGTAAGCATAGCATTGATATATTAAATAAGAATATAGATCAAATGAATAGTAAAGAGATCTATAATTATATAAGCGAAACAAAATCAAGCCGTCAGGAAGAAGATGGCGCTCTTCAAAAATGAAATTAAGCAAGAGTTGCATTTTTCATAATACCGGCTGTATATTGGGCTTTAAATCCATTAGACTAATATTGTCATATTTTTTGGAAGGGAAAGAGAGAGAGAGAGAGAGAGAGAGGGGGAGGGGGGGGGGGCTGAATGAGAGAGTTAGTGCGTGAGGGAAAGAGCTAGGGATAGAGAGAGAGAGAGAGAGAGAGAGAAAGAGGAAGGAAGAGGGAAATAGAGAAAAGAAAAAAGAGGCGTGGGATGGAGAAAGAAAGAGAGAGAGAAAAAGTGAGTATATAGGATAAATGGATAGATAGATATATTGATAGATAGGTAGAGAGAGAGAGAGAGAGAGAAAGAGGAGTGGGACTTTTTAAATTTATGTTTCTACCATAGAGCCATCCGATGACACTAGACTCAAAGATAGGGACCCAGGGGAGAACGAACCACTGGCAGCCAAATAGTATAATACCTACAGACATTCCGAGCTGAGAGAGAGAGACTGTATTTCGACTGCCAGAAAGGATAGGAGGTCAATGAATATGCATGTTTAATAATGACGTCGTGTCAATCATGAATATTTATGTTCTTTTAAATTTCCTCAAGCATTAGAAATTATTTGCGGAAGAAGGACTGTCATTGTAAGCTGATTGCTTGATAATACGACAGCCCCAGACAAAACTCATGAAATAGATTAACACATTTATTAAGCAGAACGAATAGGTAATTGAAAATAAACATTTTCATGATGGTGATATTGACAATGCAGATGAGGATGATGATGAAGATGATGATAAAGATGATGATGATGATGATGATGACGATGATGATTCGAATGAAATAATGATTTAGATGAAGTGGGCACGGCGGCGGCGCACGGGAATAGTTACCATACTAATTATAAATGTGTATCCAAGCGCTTAACTATACATACATTTTGCCCGATAATGATATTATGTCTGAATTTTTAACCAGAAAAAAAAATGAGTTAATGAAGTACGAGTTCGTTACATCGCGCGTCGGAGGAGGAAGCGATCAAACGTTTTTGTAAATTTGTCATTTGGTTCAGTTCCAAAGAACCAGTATGGCTTATTAAAAATTGATGTCAAATGTTATTTTACAACAAAAGTAATGATTATAATAATGGTGGCTTCTTGTGAAACGCTCGTGTCCGTCACACTCCTTGCGCTTCAGCATATGAATACATTCAATATTTAATAACAAGCGATTGTAGTAGTTCGTTACACGGTGCCTCGGACAGAAAACTCATTAATTTTAATACAATTGATACAATAATGGGTCGCTTGGTTCAGCTCTAACGAATCACACGAAGTCAAGTAAGAGGTTAAAAAAACCCCACCAAATGTCATTCCTAGTCTAGACACACAGACTTATTTTTCTTCGCTTCAAAGGCTTGACCACAAAATAATGACGCAGCAAAACCGCGGCGGCTTTTTACGTATCCGGACACCTACCCCCTGGACAACCACCCCCGGATAACCACCGCTAGGATAACCACCCTCTAGGACAACTACCCCCTAGGACAACTACCCTCTAGGGCAACCGTCCTCTTGGACGACTACCTCCTAGGACAACTACCCCCGGACAACTACCCCCCGGACAACTACCCCCAGATAACTACCCCTAGGACAACCACCCTCCAATTCCCCGGACAATTACCCCCTAGGAAAACTACCCCGGACAACTACCCCCAGACAACTGCCCCATAGGATAGTTGTCCAGGGGGTAGTTGTCTGGGGGTAGTTGTCCGGGGGGTATTTGTCCGGGGGAATTGTCCTGGAGGGTGGTTGTCCTAGTCCTAGGGGGTAGTTGTCTGGGGGGTAGTTGTCCGGGGATAGTTTTCCTAGGGGGTATAGCCGTCCTAGAGGGTGGTTGCCCTAGGGGGTAGTTGTCCTAGGGGGGGGGGTAGTTATTCTAGGGGTGGTTATCCGGGAGGGGTGGTTGTCCAGGGGGTAGGTGTCCTAGAACCGGCTTTTTAATGCTGTGGTTCACCGCGCCATATCTGAAGTTTTTAGTACAGGCCACCGTCGGGCGTATTCTCGTACTGATGACTCTATTTTTAGTTTGAAGTTGATTTTGTATAAAAGTGTAAAAGTATAATTACGATTATTTTATAAACAAGACCCAAACCTACTTTATATAAACGATTTGCATTTATGTTCCAGTGTACTAAAATTTATTTCATTTGCAGACGATACAAATATATTCTTCAAACACAACAATCTTAATTATTTGGAACAGACTATGAATTCAGAACTAGATAAATTAAACAATTTTGTTTAGGCCAAAAATTAGTACTAAATGTTAAAGGGAAATCCAACCCAAATAGACAACTACTCTAAAAGAAAGCTGAAAAATCAGAGAAGCAAACTGATGAAAGTTTCAATTAAATCTGACTAAATATAAGAAAGTTATGAGTTTTTGAAAGTTGTAATCACTATACGTATGGGCACTTCAAATTGGCTGAAACGGTAATGTCAATGTGATGTAGTGCCGGACTACTTTCCCATCTGTTCCAACATATAAAATGACTAAAATTTAAATTTGTAAAAAATTCTTTGCTCAGGAGGGTCTACTCTTTTTAGAGGACCTATAATAATATGCTATCTATAATATATTTTGAGTAGTGCCCCAAGGGAGAAGGAACTTACGAGAAAAACAGAAATTAATGATATTTTTGTACACGGCAAATGGGAAAGTTATCCACGTCCTACGTCACAATCCACTGACCGAACTAGCAATATGAGATTCGCATATTCTTAGTGATCTCATATTTCAAACATTCATAACTTCTTACTATTGGTCCGATTCATTTCAAACTTTTGCCATTCTGTTTCTATTATTTTTCTGCTTTCATAAAAATCAACTTATTATAAGGGTTGGATTGTCCTTTAAAAAAATTCATTTTATGGTATTTGGAAATAAAAATATTGACGATAATCATATACATATATACATGCACAATGCACATATTCAACGAGTAAAAGCTGGTAAATTTTGGGGGAATTTTTATTGACGAAGATATGAAATGGAAATCACATGTTAACAAGATATCTAATGTAATATCCAGAAGCATCGGAGCTATAAACAGATTGAGTGATACTGTAACTAAGTATGTTTTATTGATGTTGTATAATACAATGATTTTACCTCATTTGAATTATGGTAACATTATATGGGGATTGTGCAATAAATATCCTTACCTTTACACAAACTTTTTTTGATCCCGCCACATTTACATTGTATGTTTTTCAAGTCGTGTAAATTGGTCCTTTTATCTCCTTAATTTGCATGTATATAATGTTTGTTTACTTTTTGTACTTTCACTTTAGTATATAACTGTGTTTCTGTATTTTTAATGCAAATGTGGAAATAAATTCAATTCAATTTAATTCAAACCGATAAATGATTATAGCGTTGATTTTTAAGTGAGAATACCTATTGGCTCTAGGGCCCTGTTGTAATATGCCAGTGGCGTATTCAGCATCATGTTTCCCCCGTACGCGCCTCCCCGTTTTGAGCCCAGAACAAATCCATGCAGAGTGTAGTGTGAGTATAGAACACTGGGCTGCCCGCGTTTCACACCCATTTTTCATGAAAGATTCCACCCCCAACGGTTCATCAATTTTTCTAGCTTACCCTCCAGTTGATTCAAAGCCCGCATCACTTTAATTGATAAAGGTAGGTTCGTGACTAGAGACTACACAAAGCTCTAACCCTGTTACGTGTGGTGGAGAATCAACTCGAGTTGCCATCCTGCGTGTTGGTTGAATCATTTATGCATGATCTGTTTGCTGGGATGACATCAATTTTTGAGTATACTCTACTCATGACACCAAACATAGCACAAGAATACCAGTCTACGATAGGCCTACAGTCAGAATTATTCACTGTGGTAAGTTCAATATATTTTGTCCTATTTTCTGTATTTAAGATGGTTTATGCAAGTGAAGCGTTGGGTCTATCTCTAATAATATATAGAAATTGACACCAAAAACTAGTTAATGTTAGTGATTGATATTTTGCAGGTGAAAAAGTAAAGTATTTTGTATAGATACAACATAATTAGGACAGTATTGAGCGAAACGATTTGATTTCAGAGACACAAAATCAACTTTCGCACATTTTAAGTCTAGGTGCATTTCTTAAAACACAATTGAATGAATTTGCCGCAATTTATCGAAAGAAATATTTTACGCTGTTCATTTTCTTAGTTATCTCTCTTTTTATGATAATTATTTTAAACCCTTTTCTGTTCTATTTTCTTGATCATGGTCCTAACGCATGGAGTTAAATCACTATTTCTAAATCCATAATAGACACGTCGTTTTTTTACTCTCTAGTCGCTAGGAGAGAGAGAGAGAGAGAGTGAGGCAAATATATTCAATAATTTTGCTATCATCAGGTAAATAGTAGTACTCAACTTTTCGAACTAGATATTGCACACTCAGTCCAAATGATATGGAAATCGTGAGTGATGATAACGTGTAATTGCTTTGAAAAATATCTTATAAAGTTATGATCAGTTTTTTAGAAATTTGTGCCGCGTTCCGAGAAACTAAAAAAATTTTCATTTGGCACAAGTGTTTAGAATCATCAATGATTTTCCTTTGTTCTTTTAATACTTAACACCAAACACTGATCCCGTTAAAAAAAAGTTTTGGAAATGTTATATCTTTTATTCTAAATATTTTACTCAACTTAGAAATTGATGGGGTAGGAAACAGACTCGCCTTTTACTATTCTCCCCTAATCACTCATTAAATTTAATGATGTGAATACTTGAAAAAAAGTCTAACCATGATAAGGAATAATACCAGCCCCCTTCTTACTCCGGAATATAATACTGCTACTACTACTACCACTGCTACTAGTACTACTACTACTGCTACTACTACTACTACTACTACTACTAATAATAATAATAACAATATTATTATCATTTATAATGATAATGAAAATGATAATAATAATAATTATGATTATAATAATAATAATAATAATAATAATAACTATAATTATAATGATAATAATGGTACTTGTAATATTCATAATAATAATAATGATAATAATAAGGATAATAATAATACTAGTAATAATAATAATAATAGTAACATAGGCCTAGACTAGATCTATATTAATTATTTTTCTTAATTTCATTTTTCTTTTGACAGAGTCAGACTCAGAGATGGAGTGGACCTCGAGTCGTATCCACCGAATAGATCTTTGGTCCAAAAGTCCTCTCCTGCCATGGCTTCAAAGTCTTGGACTTGGTTCTCATCCTAGCTCGGCCTCAAGGCTCAAGGAAAGGGTTTGGATATGCAGAATGTACTCAAGGCCAAGCTCAGTGTCTAGGTGACAGCTATTGAACCTACTGTGCTAAGCGGCCTTGTGAAGTGATCTTCTTATTAAAATTTGTACACCAATATTTACAAACAAAGGTAAGGTTTTTTGGGGTTCTTCTAGACCTACATATAAATAAATTACTAATTTGTTGTTGAGTCTGTAATCTTGATTGATATATATGATTAAAGGGTTAAGGTACTGGATTTCATTACATTTTCTATGTACAATCACAAACTGGTAATTCCATGTAGAAGGGGAAGTCAACCGTGACAGGTCTAAATCATAGATAAATTACTACGTCAGCCAGATGAATATTGTACAAAGAATAGGGCAGCAATTAATGTATAACTATAAAGATGTGATTGAACCAACTGTAATGAGCATGTTTATGATGTAAGCTGCTCTGTTTGTTATATACCAGTTAAGGTATCTCTTTCTCTTCTATTCACGACAGGGGAATGTTCATTAATTCTGTTTACAACATTGTTTGGTTCAAGATTAAACTCAATAGTCCATTTTGCAAATGTCTAAAACCTTCAATGTGGTTGGTAACAATGTGTGGAACCAAATACATTTAAATAACAATTAGAATCACTGATGAAAATGTACTTATGTTCTGTTGAACACATTAGATACAGTGATAAATATTTTTCTGAGAAATATATTTGCGCTCTTCATGAAATATATTATATATGTATCTCTGTTTTAAATATTAGGTTGCAAAATAAAGAGCTATGGCATCTACATGTACTGCTAATTCATGACATCTGGAATTTCATTCTTAAGTTATTGTCCATCTCTTCAAGTTGAAAAGGTAAGCAGTATCAGTTACCATAATTTATCTTATCAGTTTGTTCTGTGCCTGTCATTGTTACCATACCCCTACAGCAGTCGTTAAAAATGAAACGACATAAGTCAGTACATTTTTCATAATCCTTGTAAGAAGTCTAATACCCATCTTACCCATTCTGTTGTATAAAACGTACACAAATGGTTATGAAAGGATATTTTTTCCAAAGCAACAATTTAATTATTTATCTTTTGTAACTAAAACTGCTTTTGTCTCAAAATTTATAAAGAATATTTTTTATTCTTCTTATTTATTTTGCAATCAAATTATTTGACATAATTTATTAATTGATTCATTTATTACTTTACATTCTGATTCTAGACTGCAGAGCCTGAATTACCTGCATCGTTATGCTTCATATGGAACATCAGCCAGCTTACAGATACAAGCTCCCTTTTCCAGCTTTAAGCAAGAGGACCACAATGAGATACAGATCTCGGTATCATGGACTGGTCGCTTTCTCTTACAACCACCACTTCTTGTAAAATAAGATTTACAAATTAATTCCTCTGAAGCTATTAGAACTGCTTCATTCAAGTTACTAAAATTTGCCATAGAATATGAGATTTTTGGTTTGATTATCAAAATCATATAATATTTTAAAGGAATTAAAATTTTCAATGATACTTCCAAGATTTCCTGTATTTTAAACAGAATTTTAGAATCTTGCGGAAGAAAAAAAGAACTAGTTACAGTTGGAGGATAAGACCGAAATTATAATCCATACTAAATTAGCTCTGCAATTTAGGCCTGCACTTTCAAGAAATTTCATTTTAAGTGTTGCTGCTGATCTAAATAGCTATGATTCTGTCATGGAGGTTATTGTTACCAAACTCACATTACACAGATAATTCTGTTCATTGCAATAAATCTTAAAATATCAAATTGAAAATTTCAAAGTAGCAATTCATCTGAGTAGCAGTGAATCAATTTGATGGCCTATTTGGAACTCTACCTAGAGGCACTTCTGGCATGACTATGTATCGATAATTACCTGTTGATGCCTAAAGTGCTATTGTAGCAATTGCACAATAAAGAATACGTAAGAAATAACAGAAATTTGTGAATGCAGTGAAAACAGATTTGTCCTGTAGGAAATATATTAACTCTGACTTATGTTGTCCTTAGAATTTTTTTCAAAGCAGATAGAAAGTATTGATGATTAATTTCATATAGACAAACTATTGTATCAAGAAAAACACATTCTCACCGACTGCATGACCTTACATGACAATGTATGTCACCTTTAGATTAACAACCATATGAGTAACAGCAATCCTTGTGACAAATATTACTCTTTTTAATATCCAAAAAGGTACATTGACTAGACATTGGCAGATATCAGCTGCAATACTTTAAATAACTGGCTGTCACTTTAATAGCACTTTCATTTGTGTCATTTCAAATGTTCTTATTGTATCCCTTGAATGTATTTGCTATGCTCATTTACAAAATGTAGATTTCATTCATTAAAGCATAAGCATATTGATTAGACATTGAAGCTTTTAAATCTGTTAATTTTATTTTGTATGTAATCAATGTATTGGTTTTCATTTAACAAGTTAAAGGGGAGGCAAAAAATGAATGGATGAGATTGTATGCTGGTAATTATGAAATGATGATAAAGGACAATGATGTGATTCAATGATGGTGTGTTTGTTTGATGGTGAGTATTGAAATATCCTAGCAATGCTTTTTCTTATAAGTTAGTGTTTATTTATTAATTGTTGTACTTTATTTATTTATTTTTTGAGGGGGAGGGTTCATGAAAGAACAAAACAATCACTTTGAAAGGGGCGGAAAGCAAAGTGTTGTGATGGGAGTATCGTTGTATGTTAATGAGAGAGAGAGTATATGAATGGAATAACGGCACATAGTTGTAAGCAGATGTGGTAAGAAAAATATAGAAAAGGTAGCACACAACAGAAAGGAAAAGGGGCACTACTAAGAGAAGAAAACAGTAACAAGAGGAACTTTAAAACAAAGTAAAACAGGACAAATTGCATGAAGGACAAGTGCACTTGTAATTAATAAGGGATATTAATCAGATGTAAAAGGGAATGTTTAAGAAGAAAACAGGCCCCACACTTATGTAAGTACCTGAAAACCGGGCAATTGTGCCAACCCCAAACCCGGAATGCCACCTAAACTGCAACCTTTGGTATTGATCATGCTTGGTATTAAATTTGATAATTTAAAAATACTTGGTTATCAACAAAGACTTGTTCCCCCTCCCCCATCCCCCAAAAGAAATCATTGCCTAAAAATTGCCATTAATTTTGTACATAATTCTCCATTTCCCGATGCATGATCAAATTGAAGTTGGCCGAAACTTACGCCTGTACAGCCAATGAATGCTTGAAACAGCATATTAATAATCGAATGAATAAGAATAAAATTGATCTTAAAACTGATATATATATATGTATATGGATCAATTTTAAGGCTAAAATCGATCTTAAAATTGATTTGGATCACACTCTAACTTAAAATCGATTTTAAGGCTAAAATCGATTTTATTTATTTGATGAAACAGCTCCTAAAATCGAAATCGATTTTAGGCCCTTAAAATCGATCGGATCGATTTTAAGATCGATTTTAGGGCTTAGTGAAACACCCCCCAGGTGTATTGATGTACGTCACCAGGTGAAGGGATCTCATACTACAATGGCCACCACTGCAAGCCCAAACGCCAATGGAAAGACATGCCTTCAGGAATTTACCGTTGTCCATGCCTTCTCCATGGTATACTTCATTATTGTAATTGTTCTTGGAACTGTCGGCAACGGTCTGCTTCTCTGTGTTTTCATCTCTAACCGGGCGCTCTGCAAAAAATCCATCAATTTCCTGATATGTGCCAACACCGTCGTCAACTTCCTTATCTCCGTTCTCTTCGACCCCATCATTGCGGCGACCAACTTTGTACCGCGCCTCGATAGCCCCCCGGTGTTGGTGCGGTTGACATCCGAGTTCTTCCTTGAGGTTTGTGTCGTTTCGTCCATCTTTACTCTAACAGCCGTGGCTGCGAATCAGTACTTGCTGATCTCACGACCAAATACCACGTATAGACGATGCTGCACCGGTCGCAAGGCTGTGTCGATTGTACTTACAGTGATCTGGCTTCTCGCGTTAGTCGTTGTGATTTTATTCTGGTTTGTTGAGAGATCTTTGATCGAGCTTCATGTGAAGCCTCAGGAGGACCACCCGGCGATCGAAATCGCTTTCGTTTTACCATGCATCCTCAACTACTGTCCTCTGATCGCCATACCGTGTTTTCAATGGGGCACTGTGCGTACCATCCGAGCCAGTCGAGAAAGAGTCGAAAACAAGACGGTGCCAAGCGCAGCAACAGTGTCCAAAGTCGTATCATCAGTTAGTTCCCCATCCGAGACACGGGGTTCGCCTCCCGTTGGAGGTCCGCCGACGTCAATGCCACTCGAACCTCCTATGGCGGCAGACAAAAATGACGACGACGAGGAGAAGAAGGCTCGACGTCGAGGAAAAACTGAACTGCGGACGCTGAAAACGATGATGGTGATGTACATGATCCTGATGATTTCCTGGACACCGTCATTGATAGCCTGGGCGATATCTGTGTCTGTGGGAATGAAGTTGAAAAAGGTGCTCGACCTTTTTGGAGCCTTCCTGTCCGTGTATCCAGCCCTTATTCTATTTGCCTTTATGTGGACAAACAAGAACTACAGCAACGTGCTAAGGAAGAAATGGTCTAAAATACGACCCCAATGACGCGATTTCAAGATATTTGTCTATTTAATTTTATTTGAACGTTAGTATAAATTGAAAATGCATGATTCACTAAACTCTATGGGCAAGGCAAATAGGATTTTATTCTCGATTAAGCATTTCCTGCATCCGAAGGAGTCATACTTTTGAGAAACCTATAGCACATTAATAGCTGTTACGAATCTCATATATATTCATGTATGTTAATTATGCGCATTAGCAGAAGAAAATTCGATGCACAACACTAGTTGTATGCCTCATTACACTAACTTCCCTTTCCTCGGGCACATGTAGCGGTAGGCGGGCACATCTACAGGGAGGTGATATTTTGAACACGTAAAACACGTATAATCCACAGAAAATCAATGAAAGAAGTTGAATTGATATTTGTGAAACTAATTTGTATCTAAGGCAGCTTTATTTTATCCCTTTTCGCTCGGATATTCGATATACAACACTAGCTGTATGCTTATTACCAAGGCTCCCCTCTCCTCGGGTACATGTAGCGGTAGGCGGGCACACCTACAGGGAGGTGATGTTTTGACCACGTAAAACACGTTAAAAAACGACCAAAAGAATTGCGAAATATGTATAAACACGTTATTAAAAGCGAAACTCAATAAATATACTTAACACTCAAATACTACTACCGCATAACCACAGACAATATACACCTGTATAATGGTCGGATTTTGCCCCTGATTTAACTGCCCCACTGTATTGTGGGTTCCACCCAAGTTCCACCTTCATGACGTCAATCTACATGTACGTACGTACGCGCGCAGTTAAGAACATAAATATAAATATTCATGAATTGACACGACGTCATTAACATGCATATTCATTGACCTCCTTGAAGATGTATGCCAGAAAGGCCTCAGTAGTCGCGCATTAAAGATTCTAAAATAGACTGGTATTTAGAGGGCGCTCTAGAGACAACACACACAAAGCCATTGATTAGGAGAGTTTGGTCACCCCGGTTCGAGTTGGGCACAGTTTTTAGGCAAGCATAAAACAAAGGAATAGCCTCCCTTTTGTAGAGATCTGTGGTTGTGACTTGCTGAAACCAAGTTGGCCAAACTCTGTGCATAGATGGCTCTTCTTACATTCAGGATCTCTATCTCTATGCGACCTTTATTCTCCACGCTACATGCTTGATAGTGGATCCCTCCATTTTCACTTGACATATAAATATACAGAAATTTTTTTCTTCTTCTTCTTGATTTAGATTGTATGATATGATTATCTTAAATCAATCCTTGTAACTTAATTAAGAATGATATAAATAATGTTTTTTGTTATGCAAAGAAAAATAACATGTACACTTGTATAGTTACTTTTGTATACTTTGTAAAATGTTGTTTGTAATTTATTTATTTTTCATAATTTGTAATTTTCTTGTTGAAAATGGAAATAAATCTTGAACTTGAACTATTCATGTACGCAATGCAGTTTACCCCAAATAGAGACCCCAAATAGTACCTGGAAAAATGAAGATAGCAAAAGCTATACCGATTTTGTTAAAAGGGTGATCCTCTGGAACGTAGTAATTACAGGTCAATTTCTATACTCACCACGTTTTCAAAGATTCTTGAAAAATTGATCTACACTCGAACATATAAGTTTTTCACACGTTGTGGAATTTTGGCGGATTCTCAGTTTGGATTTCGAGAGAAACATTCTACGTCTCATGCTATACTACTTTTTATAAATAAAATTGCGTCCGCTCTTGACGACCGCAGTCATACCGTAGGATTAATTTTGGATTTTTCCAAGGCATTTGATACAATTGATCATAACCTTTGTTTAAAAAGCTTCAGCATATGGTGTCAGGGGTAAGCCCTTGGAGTGGTACAAAATTTACCTCAGTAGTCGAACACAATTTGTTTCATTAAATGGGATCGCATCAAGTGTCAAGCCTGTCACGTGCGGTGTTCCTCAGGGATCTCTCTTAGGGCCCCTACTATTCATAAAATCTATAAATGACTTCAAATTTTCATCCCGACTGTTGTCATTTATACTATACGCAGATGACTCAAGCATATTTCATTCTCATCAGAATCCTCAAATTCTTGTTGAAACTGTAAATTCGGAACTTGAGAATGTTGCACAGTGGATTTTTGCGAATAGACCGTCACTGAACTTGGACAAAACTAATTTCATGTTTTTTTTTAGCAATTCAATCTCCGATTTACCTGGAGATATCTATTTCAACAATGTCAAAATTAGGAAAGTACAATCGACCAAGTTTCTTGGCCTGTTTATTGATGATGGAATGACCTGGAAAATACATACAAATTATTTGTGTTCATTACTATCAAGAAATGCTGGTGTGATATACAAACTGAAATCTATGTTCCCATCATATGTATTGCAAATGTTGTACTCCACTTTAATGTTGCCCTACTTGAACTATGGTATTCTTGCCTGGGGTAATTCATCGAAACTCCAACTGGACAAAATCCTGGTTGTTCAAAAAGAGCAATACGTACAATTAGCAATGTACCTATTCGTACTCACTTGAGCCCTCTCTTCTTTGATACTAAAGTACTGAGAGTTCAGGATATTTTTAATTTACAATTAGGCTGCCTCATGTTTCAGTTGAATAACAACGAACTGCCCCAGGCACTATCATATTTGTTTAAGAAAAGAAATCAAGTTTACGACTATCCTACCCGACAGGCGTTTTCTTATCACCTTCGTAGAACAAGAACACGCTTTGCTCAAAATACCTTAATATATACAGGTCCCAAGTTCTGGAATTCTCTCGATTCTGTGATTAAAAGGTTTGTAAGTGTTCATGTATTCAGAAGAAAATTGAAATGTCATTATTTGAAAACATATTGTAATTCCTGATTCCTGACTATTTTTTTCTCCAAGCAGTATACTTTTGTTGATTACAATGAGTAAATAACGGTATGGCCATGCCAGCTATGTACATATTCTACTCATATTGGGAACAAACTACATTGTACTATTGTTTCAATAAGCTGCAGATATATTCCCTTTCCTTTCCCTTGTCTTTTGTAGTTAATTGTGAGTATCGGTTCATGTATCCTTGTAATCTCCCTTACCCTGTTTTAGCGTGTCTTTGTATTTTGTAAACTTAACTTGAGTTCATTATGTCATTTGTAGTTTAAGGAGCCCATCCACAACAAGCTCTGCTTTTCCATAGGCTCCGCCACTATATCTCTTAAGGTCAACTGAAGGACAATTTTCTGAATAGTGTGCACCGGTAATGTATGTACATGTATATTATAATCATTTTTAATATGTTGTTACACTCTTTGTAAAATGAGATATTGTGGAAACCAATAAATTATCTTATCTCTAATTATCTATCTAATTATCTTGAGTTCTGGTAAAGACGAAACATAATTTGTGAATCTCATTCTTTGTATGTCACTTTGGAAGAAAATCATAGAAAAGAATCAATTAGAAAAGAATGGCTCCTCAAAGGCACTTACTTTTAAAATTGGAGGAAAAAATAGTTGAAAAGATGAAAAGACTAAACATGCCACAGGCGTGCATAGTCCGAATACCAATTTCTGCATACAGCGAATGTCAATTTTCTTTCATTTTGATCATATCAAACACAAGGTACTCGTGAAGAACCTCCATCATTTTGGCGGGACTTTTCCATGTTAAAAGATCTGTGTATACTTGGGGGGTCATTTGTACATGTGTTATCTACGAACTGGTCAGCATGGTCAGTAGCCAACATTATACAGAACTCAGAGATTTTTGTTTCAATCGAGGAATTCTCTGTAAATCAGACAAAAAGGGTGCCCATCATTAAAGCCCCAACTGATGGAATTTATTTCTAATATTTGTATTTTATTCGTGAACCTATGATTTACAAGATTGGCTTCTTGATACGTTCCCCAAATTAATCATTTCTATATGCTGTCATGTCTATTATTGTGTTATCATGCATTCTGTTGTAAAATCGTATGTATGGGACAACCTTTTTATGTAGAATGTGGAACAATAAAACAAAACAGAAACAAAGGAAACGGCCATGACGTCATAAAATGTCGTAAAAGTGAAATGAAATTTATTCAATTACTGCTCAGTATTATTACGAAAGCAGTACGCAATATCGTAACAATCAAGACAGTTCAATCCGTACAATGGCTCGCAGAACGTACAGATTTCACTAAAACAATGTTCACAATCCGTAGTTCACAATGAAATACTTGTTAACAAAATAGATTCCGCACTGACTGGGTCTACAGCTGTCTCTCTAACAATCACGTCTCACGTCGTGTGGACGCGTTATCAGTACGTGCTTAATACGATGTGGTACGATGTTTAAAGCTCGTTTAACAGTATATTATCGTGCTTCAGATTGTAAATGCGGGTAAGAGGTACTAGCGTAATCACCGTAAGAAGAAAGTGTCATTATGTTCAAGAGTTAAACCATTCTATAGGAAACAAAGTTACTTTGTTCGAGAATGGGTTAAAATTCCAGGTAGCATGGTTTAAAAATATAGAATGGTTTTATTAGATAAAGAGATAAAGAGAGACAGAGAGACAGAGAGGGGGAGATAGAGAGAGAGGGAGCGAGGGAGGGAGAGAGAGAGAGAGAGACAGACAGACAGACAGAGGGAGCAAGGGAGGGAGGGAGAGAAAAGGGGAGAGAGAGAGAGAGAGAGAGGGGTGGGTCAATTTTATGAAAACATAATCCTCAGTGACTACAACTTTTCTTTACATTGGCTACAAGAGTGGTGGATTCAAAGTATAGTACGATTATAAATTTGGTTCAGTTCGAAATTTCTGCTTTCAATGAACATGCATGACTAACACCACAGAGTCACTCAACATGAAAAAAACATATACAAGGTAAATGTATCTGTATACAGTTGATTGGGTTATATAAAAAGAATATAAAAATGTATACAAAGAATTACCATGCTTTCTATACATCTGGTAACCCAACCATCAATCACAAACAAAACATATGTACTACCGTACAAGGCCTTTAAACTATTCAAACACACAACAGCACCCGAAAGACAATAATAATAATATTCCGCTTTTATATAGCGCTTAATACATCAACGATGTGTCTAAGCGCTTTACAGATATGAACTATATTCGGCATGTTTGGGCAAGACCAAAGTATTTTTGTCTTTTGGTGTGCCATGCGATACCAAGTAACGTATAATTATGTATTATTTTACTTGATAAAAGGTCTGATTCCAGTTCTATTTCGGCTTGCAAATATAAAAATAATAGGCATACTACAACCTACATGTGGTTGGTAACGCATGGGACAAAGGAGCTTGGACGTGCAAATGTCCAAGGCACGAATTATCCCATTATTGTTTCTAACAAATTCAGCTAGATATTTCAGTTCATATGAAATTATTTAGCGGACTTCAAGATCCATCAGTTCCAACTCCTTCTTGTCCAGGGATGTCTCATAATCTGGTATGCTTGGGGTAGTAAGGGCGATCCATCGCTACAAAAAAAGGGGGGGGGGGAAATGAGGAAGACATTTTTTAATGGTTGGCATGGTAGTAAGGTAATTTACTTTGAAAGAATCTGGAGATCAGTAAGGCAAGCGCAGGCTGTAGCTTTACTAGCTACATGAGGGAAAAGTGATAATTCGTAGGTCAACTTGTCATGCCATTTACTGACTTTTGTATGCAGTCATTGCAGTGCATGTGGCTTTCAGCAATACTGATTAAATGTCTTTTCATTTTGATCATTAAAAAAACTGTCAGTATACATCAATTCTCTGGTAATACATAATCCATTTCTCTAAATTGCCGCCAGACAGTTGCTTTCAAAATTTGATCACCTGACCAAATTCACTATAATTTTATCTTTAACATAATGTTTTACAATGATCACAGTACAGCCTGTCTAACATCACCCGAAGCAAGGACTGCATAAATGAATGGCAAGGAAGCAAGTGGAGGTATCGTGGTATTGTGGTTCATTTACTTGACTCTCAATCCAAGTGTTGAGGGTTCGAATCCCAACAAAAAACGGCATATCCTCATTGACAATGCACCAATCCACATTTGCTACTCTCCACTCAGGTGATAAATGGGTACCTGCAGGAGTTATTTCTTGACATGCATTGTGTGCTGAGAAAGGCTACCAGAGCTAATGCTAGGGTAATAATATCTAAACTCCTTTGGAAGCGTATAGGGACGTTATATCATAATGTGATATAATAATAATAGTGGGTTCTTGTATAGCGCCCATGTCTGTCAAACTTGACACTTCTGGCGCTCCAGAATATTGCCCCGGCTTTAGCATGGCTGCCATTATGACGCTCTAGTATTTCGAGAAATTTAATTCCTACCAGGTACCCATTAACCTCACCTGGGTCGAGTGTGGCAAATGTAGATAAATGTCTTGCTAAAGGACATTAGTGCCGCGGCGGGATTCACAGTCCGGTGACTTATACACTAGACCACGAAACGCTATACAAAAATGGTTTATTATCAATTATGAACATTAAGGATCAAGATTACCTCTTTCAGGGAGCCTTGACTCTTGAAGATGAGCTGGTAGATGATGAAGATAGGGATGTTGATCATGGAAGATACAGCCATCATAATACCAATCATATACCCCCACCACGGGTATGTGTATTCATCCTCATACTTCAACGGCTGGTAGGCCACCAAGCTATACAAGAAGATGGTCTGAAGAAAAATGACAGTGAAACAGACCTGATTAAATTAATCCATATCAGTGAAATAAGGCAATTGATAACAACTGGTTTCTCGACATTAGAAATAGGCCTAATAACCAGAGTAACCACTTAATCTGCACTACTAATAATTCTATTCCGGAACATAGATAAAGAAAATAAGAAATTGTAACCATTATAATCTTTACCTTTTTACGTCTTCCAGGAAGCCTTGTTTATACAAAAGAACATTATACAAGGCATCAAATCAGACAATAAAAAGATGGTAAATTGAAAAGAATAAGATTATAGGAGGAGAAGAAGGAGAAGAAGTAGAAGTAGTAGTAGAAGAAGAAGAAGAAGAAGAAGAAGAAGAAGAAGAGGAGGACGAAGAAAAAGAAGAAGAAGAAGAAGAAAGAGGAGCAGGAGGAGAATGAGAAGAAGAAAGCATTATAATTATTTATTTGAAACCGAGGAGACGCCCTCATTATTTTTAATTACTTATCTACGATTGAGTTTGTAACTGACACTTGTAGTGGCGTAGCGTTGGGCAAACTATTAAGAGAGCAGGGGAATCAGGGGGAGCACGGTCTTACTAGGTTAGTGAATAAACCATTTAAAGGTCAACGATTAAAAGAGGTGTTGGAGGGGTTCGACAATCTTATTTTCTCGTCTTGCCTTTTTTTCCTCTCTTTTTTTCATTTTCTGTTTTCGCCACTTGGCACGGGTGAGGGGTAGGGGATGGGGGACGTAGCTACTTCACTTGACAGTTTTGTATTGAATAGTTGTTCAAAGAAAGTAAACCACGAACTTACAGCAGCAAATAATGGCGTTGCAAACATCCAAGATAAAACCATGTAACGCGTTATCCATCCCATGCCGGTCATTGCCGCTACGTTACGCATAAAACGTCTTCCACCTGAAAATGAAGTTCACATGGTTGTTGCATGATTAACAGACCAAAAATGGCGCTCTTCAAAAATGTGATTATATCACAGTCAGGCAAAATTGTCATATTGTTTGTTTGTCATAAACAGTGATCATTTGACAGAGTGCAACAATCTATTTTGTACCTTGTTGAAAAAAAGTGTGTCAGATCCCCCCGTTGTCGGAGAGTCGGAATTAGCAACAACACAAGCAGGAAAGCAACAAAACAGTATACCAATATGAGTGCAAGCTGGTTATAACCACTGACTTAGCCTGACTAATTGAAACGGGGGGGGGCATAGACGGGGATGGGAGGGTGACACACGAAATTACAGAGTCCCTCTAAAAACCTGGGGTACGGTAGGATTAAGGTCTTGCCTCCATAGTTCCGCGGATGACTTTTTTTTTTGGGGGGGGGTGGCATGTCCCCCTTAGGCCCCCCTCTGGCAAGGTCTATGATCATCGCATTTCAAAATCCATAGACATCAATATCAATTGCGGCTGTCACACCCGGTACTCCCTCTATCGACGCACATGGTCCCATTTTTGTTAACGTACCATATACCCAGCCGATGACGGTGGACTCAAAAATAGCGATCCAAAGCAGCACGAAACCACTACAGGAATAGTAGTCAAAGAGCTGAAAGATATACATTCCTCCCTGGTATAGAGCAAAAGAGAAGAGAAAAGAAAAAAGGAGAAGACATAATGATGATTAGAAATAGCAAATTGTAGGAGCGTTGTGGTATATTAGCGAAGAATCTTGACATTGGTTCTGTTTGTAATGTGATAATGATTTTCGTTTCGTTTTGTGCTTTGTTTGTATTCTGTATTTGCTGTTTTCATTACCAGGATTGTAAGGGGAATCGCTGTGTTTTATGGCAAGCCACTGGCTTTTTAATGCGATTTCCCAGGCACAGTTTTATTATATATTATTATAGTACGTCAGGTTGTTGACCGAAGTCTATTTAATGGGTACCATGGCAATCATTGGGTATATTGTATAGTTATGTAAAGAGGGCCCTCGGAGACAGCAGCAGTACTGATGCCGATGAGGCAACAATGGTTAAATAAGACTTCACCATTATCACTTTGCCTGGGATACCTTTTTATTCACAGAAACCATGTTAGATAAATCATCAACAATTTCTGATGATGATATAGTTTGAAAAGATTCTCGAGAATATGCTTACGTTTGTAACCACGGGGATAGCGAGGATGCAGTAAACTGCGCAGACGGCTGCGCAGAACAGCTCTCTCCGATACCCTCGTAGCAGGGTTTGAGGGTAGAGATCGACTATGGTTGTGATGAACCCTTCAACGCATACAAACTAGCGGTCGAAAAGTACATGAAGTTCAAAAGTTAATGGGAAAAAGAAGGCGTACTAAAAGGGCAATCTTACCTTTGTACTGAAATCACCATGGCGGAAGTTGAAATAAAAACTTTTTATAGGTAGAAGGCATACCAGAACAAAATATATTGAGAGTGGTTTGAATGCTGTTTAAAAGATTTAAGTATAAGTATAAGAATAAGTATATAAGTGTAAGTATAAGTATTTTCAGTGAAACAAGTCGTTATGGGTAGAGGGCAATAAATGCTTAGGAAACATTTAGAAAAGTTTGAATCGAAGTAAATCCTTAAACCGTATACATTATACATGCCTCTTTCTGTTTTCCATGAGTATGATAAAAGTATTCGAAACTTTTTAAACAATTTCACATACTTTTGAAATATAGTTCTGTTTCGTTGCTGTCGTTGCCCAATGCACTCATTGCGCTCATAGGACAAGACTTTCTTCTATTACCAAAAAATACTAAATACTTGTTCGAAACGAATGAAAGTGCTTTTCATTGTTCCTTGTTTTTCCCACGATGTCAACGTTCTACCAAATATTGGGTATCGTATTCCTACCCAATATCCTGCAGTTATTATGATTAGGATAACACCGTCTTCTCAATCTCGGTTCCTGCTTGAAGTAGTTGATGTTCAACAACAATTATTCAGATCACTTTACTTAAATGTGTCTTTTTTGAATATACATATTAGAATTTCTTCTAAGCCGAGGAATAGCTATACCTTAATTGAAAATGAACTAAAGTAGAGATTCAGAGTTTTCTTGCAAATGATAGTTACAAAGTTTGTGAGAAAGTTATGCTCAGAAAGATTCGAATAGGATCGCAAAGACTTTCGAAAAATCGACCAGGGCTCTGTTTCATAAAACTTGATATCAATAACAAATTACAAGCTACTGTTATAAGCTACTGAAATCATGGCATCTGATTGGCTGAGAGCAAATTTGTCGTAGAAATTTAGCAGGTGTTATAGATAACAAGTTTTATGAAACAGCCCCCAGGTGCATGTTCGATAGGCCCTTTTATCACCGACTAAACTGTGCGAACATCACAATGACGTATTTGCGATCGTGTTTTCGAAAGGGGGTAGGTGTGGGGGAGGGGGTGGGGGACTTACCTGGCTATCTATACCTAGGAAGAGGAGAGTGAGGAAGAAGAGAATAGCCCATAGCGTCGAGAGGGGTGTCTGGGTGATGGCCTCGGGGTATGCTATGAACCCTAGACCTGGACCTAAGAAAGTAGCCCAAGTAATAGACCAAATATGTCATCATGAAAATGACAAAGTAATATACCAAGCATATTTTTATGCATGCAACGCAACTATTAATTTCTGTCAAGTCTAAAAGGAGTAGGAGAGTTATGTCCTCAGAAGTTTATTAATTAAACAAAACAACAAAAAAAAAATCACTTTTTAGTAAACGCATAGTATTTTCTTTTTAATTTCATTATAATGATATCCACAATGTTCATTTCCAATAACAATGCTCCTAAAAACTAATGAACAATGTGATATCATATAATGCAATCTATTACACAAGCAGGAAACAATGTCAATAGTTCTGATCAAGTGGAAAAGCTTAAAAATAACATAAAGTAATCCAAAGCAGTTTCAGTATTACCTAATGTAAACATTTTCACGTACTTGACATAAGTGGACACATCCAATACTTTTTGTTTGTTTACCGTGACGACACTTTTAATGACGAATTGAAGAAACGCGAACGTCAATATTGTGGTAAGAGCTTTTACTTCTGTACATATTATTGTGTACGCACATTATGCATTGTTTCGTTTTTTGGGTGATGTTCTCTTCCGGTGAAAGGGTTACATTGATGCTCTCGTTGGATTAAGAAATAGGGAGGAAAACCAAAACATACATATTTCCTTGCCTCATATTAAGATAGGCCTCCTCTTAGGTTGTGTTCAAATTGAAACATTCTTCTTTTCAAGTCACCGAGAGGTAAATTTGATTGAATAAAGCAAACGATTAAAGGTACTATGTCCCATTTGCAGGCCAAAAAAATGAAAAGGTTAAATTCCAACGGCATTTGAAAGACAATACTAATTTAGAGCTTCCCTAAAAAAAAGGGGGCTTGAAAATGTCTTTAAGTGGGAAAATAACGACTATTAGTTGTCGAATCGACTTAGGAGCTATAGAGCCAGTAAGTAATAGTCTGATTTTTCAGACCATTGTACCGAATGGTCGTACGTTTTATGCTGCGCAAAGATTCAATCAGTTTAATTTTGGCCATTACAAGAAGTGGGTTATTGATGTAGACAAATGCTCATGTACCCTTTACAGCTCATTTTATGTATGTTATTACCAAAGATGAAAAAGCCAGTCAGTCACTCAATAGTGTCTGACAGTGAAGTCTAGCAAGTAAACGGGTTTCCTTGCATAATTTGAACATTAGGACACTGCAAACGTTAAAATTTCACAGATAGGACATACATGACATATTCATAATTCCTGCAAAGTTCTACAGAATTTGATGTTGGCTGCAAAAGGGACATAGTATCTTTAAGAGAAATAGATTTTTTTTTTAAACTCCGTGACATTTTAGATAAAATATAAGAAAATGAAGAACTAGTAAGGAATACTATAAAGCGCTCGTAATTCGAAAGACGCTATCTATAAAACAATTAATAAATTGTTTTCTAATTTCATTTTCTGAACAGAAAAGGACGAGAATCAAGGATTTTTTTTTTCAAAGAAAAATTGGGCTTACAAGTACGTGAACACTTGTGAGAAGGGGTAGAAGGAGGTAGGAGGGGCAAATAATTTTGAATCCATAAATTTAAATCCGCTAATATGGTAGCGCATAAGGAGTAACGAATATGTAAATAATGTGTCAGGGGCGGATAGGGCGGGTCGATTTTTTTTTCCTACCTGAACTCGCAACATCACCAACTGCTTTACCCTGCACACCCGACATGAACCCAAGCACAGCAAAGATGACAAACCCAGCATACAAACTGGTTGCACTGTTTATTGCAGAATACAGCAGCGTGTCCCTTTAATAAAACATGACGCAAACAAGAATGGCATCATTTGGATGACATTATATTATTATCGTATACGTTAGCGTTGGTGTAATAACGATTGTTATGAGATTTATGTCAATTTCCTTCAAAGGCGCGCGAGCATTCTGGTAATTTCTTCCTACCGGGTATCCATTTACTACACCTTGGTGGAGAGTGGCAAAAACGCAGATTAATATTTTGCCCAAGGAAATTAATTTTACAGCGGGACTCATACCGTGGCCATGTGATTCACAGCTCAACGACGTATCCACAAGCGAGACCTCGACACCTCTCGTAAGTGTTTTGTGGAGACAAATGTTATGGAAAAGCGGCGAGATCATGAATTTCAACTGACGATGCCCTTAATATCATGTATAAATGATGTATATATATATACCTGACGAAGTTGTGTGTTTTCTTATTATAGCTCCCTAACGCAACCAGGACCCCCTGACCTAGAGAGTTGGAGAAGAAGATCTGAGTAGCTGCGTCCAGCCAGACCTGGATAGAAGAAGAAGAAGAAGAAGAATGAGAAGAAGAAGAAGAAGAATGAGAAGAAGAAGAAGAAGAAGAAGAAGAAGAAGAAGAAGAAGAAGAAAAAAAAAGAAGAAAAAGAAGAAGAAGAAGAAAAAAAGCGAAGAGAGAGAAGAAGCAGAGAAAATGAAACAAAATAACAGAGGAAAAATGAAGAGAAGAAGAAAAAAAAAGGAGGAAGAAGAAAAAGAAGAAGATTGGGACATATTTTCCCACTTTGATTATGCCAAAACCTCACAGTATACGCCGATTCCTGTCTCGGATTACTACAAAATCAACCTTCCGAAACTGCTCCCAGACACTTTCTTTCACAATGTACTCGCATAGAACTGAATTTTTATCTCTAAGCCTTACCTACTTAGTACGTGAGTAACCTTGAGTTTTGTGACGCCACGTTTGAGGTAAAGGACGATGATGCCCTCCATAGCATTGGGAAAGGTCACGGTTTGTATGAGAAGGATTGTGAGTAAGACCTTAAAACCCTAGAGATCAAGACCAAGTCCTAAATAGGGGTCCAACAACTATCTTCAGACCAAGATATGGTAATGGTACAAGATTTTAAGCCTGATTTTAAGCTTGACCTAGGAAGAACCAGACTGCCCTTTAGCTTTGTGGCATCATGTTTGAGAGTACAAGTAGGATTGTTAGTAAAAACTACAAAACCTGTGATTAAACCCCCCCCCCCAAATCCCGTCTGAAATCAAGACAAAGTCCTGAATACGGGCCCGAACACAGTTCCTAGACCGAGATCAGGGCCCTGTTTCATAGAACTTGTTATCAATGACAAATGCAAAATTTCTATGACAAATTTGCTCTCAGCCAATCAGATGCCACGATTTCAGTAGCTTATAACAGTAGCTTGTAACTTGTTATTGATATCAAGTTTTATGAAACAGGGCCCAGGTCTCGAGACTCACAAACTCGATTTTAAGGTTGACTAACCTGACTACTCTTCAGTTTTGTGAGATCGGGCTTGAGGTAGAAGATGATGCCTTCGATTGCATTGGGTAGGGTCACGGCCCGTATGAATAGGATTGTGAGCAGGATGTACGGAAATGGAACGGTGAAGTATACCACCTTTACATCAAGAGAAATTCAAAATGGCGGAAGGAAAGTAAGGAACAAAATGAATATCATGTAATATGTCTATTTCGCAGTCCGACGCAACAATATAAAGCGCTTCCCCCCAACATACCGTAACTATACTGAGATTATAACATAAAAAAACAAGGAGAGGTTTCACATCGATAACATTAACGTATTTAATAATAATAATTTATAAGCATTTCCACATGATGACTAACAAGGGCTCCAGCAGTATAGAAGTAGATTGATGTTGTAAATTCTAACCGGTTTTTTTGTGGATTTCAATGAACGCTTTAAAGCACAATAAAGTTTCCCGAAAAGTTAAAAGCAAGGTTAACCAAGTGAAGCTCCCAACAGCTTAGAGCTGCAGAGCTTTTGATTTATGCACATCGTATTAGCATCACGTTGAGATCATATATAAACATCGTATCAACATCGTATTAACACCATGGATGCGCGTCCATTTTATCAGTGTTAATATGAAAGTGAGGAAGAGAATATAGAAAGTGAGAAATAATTTACAACAATCACAATGATCAGAGCTAGAAGGACGTTTACATAGCGTTAATGTCCTTCTGACTCTCAGTAGACAAAACGTTTCTTTTAACCTTTCCTGATGATTTCACTCCTTTGCAGATGCAGAGGTAGATGCAGATCCAGGCGAGAATGAGACATAGAACGAGATGCCAGTTCAAGTTGCCTATGTCATGAATTCCCTCGGAGAATTGAATCTGAAGAACCTTCCGACTGATGATGAGGACGTCGACAATGAACGTGATGATTATGATGATGTTCACCAACACCATGACGACGACGATGGTGATGATGTTGGCGACGACAGTTGCGATGATTTCGACGAGGACGGTGATGACGTTATTGACGACGATGATCATGACGTTAACGACGACGACGATGTTAACAACCACAATGACGACGAGGGTGATGATGATTGACGGTAATGGTTGTGGAAATGAGAGACAATTTTTGATAATGATGTTAAAGCGACGGTAATGAAAAGGACGATGACATTGGTAACGACAATGACGACGATGATGGTGATGACGATGATAATGGCAAAAAATGATAGTGATAACAAACTTAATGATTACTATGAACTGTGATTTCAACATTATACCAACTACCAAGAGTGGCTATCACGAATACAATATAAATTAAAAGTTAAAAATATGCTCCCGTGTCTAGGATAGAAAATGTCATTCAAACTTCCTTAAACTTATTTTATCTAATAATAATCATAATGACAATAATTCATTAAATGAGATGCCATAAACTGAATGTGAAATCAAACATTAAAAAAATTATATTCGCTCCATTTTGAACCCGGATAGATCTCTCTTACAAAGTTTCCTACCAAATAAACATTATATATATTATGAGGATAAACTATCATATAAAACTATTAACAGAACAGTCTTACAGTCAAACTGACTGAGATAATGCGATACAAAAAAAATAATAAAATAACCCTTTTTTTGGTTCGGTACAGTCATCGGTCTCATGGGCGTGACCTTGGTGACTGGTTAATACTTATTATAATCATTTCGTACTTAATCATCGACTTACTTCCAAAACTCGACCGTTGGGGACGTCGTCTCATTCCCGCACTCCACACTCGTATTCAACTTCGAATTCGTCATGTCGTTGGCCAACTCGTACACGGTGACGTTATCACCCGACGTCGTGTTGACTTTCGTAACGGCATTCGCTACCATGCAACAGGCAGTATTCCACTCGTTGTCGCAGGTCGAGTACGGGAGAACGGCCCTGAAAGACCAGAAGAGATAGTAGAGACCCCACGCCATGATCACCACGTAGTACGTGTTCAAAAAGGATTCCACCACCAGACAAGCGACCCCGATTCCTGATGAAATAAACAAGAGCAAAACAAAACAAAATAATAAATACATTCAAAAGCAGTGACTAATTTTGTACAATGCTAACATAAATGTGATCATAAACAGCATAGATTAATACAACAATTGCAGTTTAAAAAAAAAAGTTATTTCAATTATCATTTAATAGTTTCCTGACGTCATTACCAACTAATAGAGAAATCTATTATTCGTATTACCAGTAGTCCTGTTTACTTAAAACCATCGGATGTGATTTTTTGATGAGAAAGAAATGGATGAATGGGATTAATAGATTAAAAAGAAATCGGGAGAGAGAGAAAAAAAGGGAGGAGAAATGAGATAGATAGAGAGAGAGAGAGAGAGAGAAAGTTCAAAGTAAACTTACCTTTGAAGAGAGGTGAGATCATAGTCCATGCTGTGATTGGTCCCTGTCCAGTAAACTGACCAATACCGATCTCGATGACGAGCAATGGAATGCCTCCCAAAATGATACACAGAAAATACGGCACTAGGAACGCCCCTGTAGATGAAAATATAATTCCTCATTCACACCGCCAAACCGACTCCACATCGACTCCTTACCGACTCCACACCGACTCCTTACCGACTGTACACCGACTCCACACCGACTGTTTCCTGGCCATTCAGGGCAATGTAATCACCCCTATGTTGTTATTGGTCTGGGCCCCGTCTTACAAAGAGTTGCGATTGATCCAAATCAATCGCAAGTCCTCCAATCAATCGCAAGTTTGCAGTCTCCTATCTCTTAAGTACATAGTTGCGATAAGTTGCGATTGATATCAACTCTTTGTAAGACGGGCCCTGCTGTCGGTTTCGTTGGTGTCCAGATGACATAATAATGAATTATAGCAACAATCAGAGAATTTGTTTCTGGCCATCCGAACCTTACCCCAAAATAAGTTACATTGTAATTTCCGTTATACGTTATGTAATGATTATTGCTATCAGATTGACCCATATATGATTTGCCATGATAATGCAGTACAGTAAAGTAGGCAAAGCGTCAACGCAAAAGATATTATATGAATTACCGTTGGTCATCTTCCAAACAATCAATCTAATTTGAAGTAATGCATGCATACATACAATACTCGATTAATTATATTATTTCCATGTATCTTTTAAATGATTTTATATTTTTATATTTGTAATTATGGTTATGTTTTGTAAAACAAAATATTCATATAGGCCTAATGCCCTGGCATGTGAATCAAGTTTTCTAATAAATACTAATACAAATGTGATCACTACTACAGTACTTTCAAAAAATCAACTCAGGGGCAATTGCAATACCCTACTGTAAATCCAATATAAATGAGGTTAGGTTTACGTAAATGCGTCTTTGACATGTTTGAACATTAATTTGTATCACACAAACATCATAACTCTTCTTCTTCTTCTTTGGTGTAGTCTTCTTCCTTCAACCTGGGATTTTCTTGCAGAACTGTGTGTAACTGTGGTTTAAGGATGGTGGTGTCCGGCGCTCGGTCATTGTCGGTCGCTACGTATTCTCTAACGTCTCGTCCCACGAGCATGGCAAGCATTTGACACCCCTGCTCGCAACATAGGCCCCCAGATCCCCCAAATCGGCCTACTCCCACCGTGTTTATAGCAGAGACAAGGGAAATTCCAGACATTTCCTCAGAATTTGCCGTCCCTGCTAGATACAACGGTCCACAGAACTCCCCCCTAAAAAAAAAAATCGACCTACCCCCACCGTGCATGTAGCAGAGACAAGGGAAAGTACAGACATTTCCTCACAATTTTTCGCCCCTGCTAGAAACAACAGTCCACAGAACTCCCCCTTGTTCATTCCCTCAAAAAAAAAATCGACCTACCTCCGCCGTGTTTGTAGCAGAGATAAGGGAATCTCCAGACATTGCCCAGGCCCACGGATCCCCCGCAAAGAGTCAGGAAGAAGTCGATCTGTTTTGTCCACGATCCGCGGTCTTTTATTTCAGATTTCTTTGACTTGACTTCATCCTGAACGAAAGTGTCGTCTTTGTAATCTTCTATAGGCATGGATGAAGCCATTTTTTTTTAATCTGCAGAAAGGAAAGAAAAACTAAATTTTGGAAAGAAGAAGAAGAAGAAGAAGAAAGACTCCAGCTTTTTTTAACAGATCACAAAAATTACACAAAAGCAGGCGCGTAGCCAGGGGGGGGTGGGGCGGTTGCCCCAAAAACGCCCAAAAAAAAAAAAAAAAAAGAGAGAGAAGAGAAAAAAGGAAGAGGATGTAGGAAGAAAAAGGAGCACGGTACAACGAATCGTCATCTTCTCTAATAATTTAAGGAAACGTCATAGCTTCCGCGCTTCGCGCAGGAGAAGGGGGGGGGGACTGAATTCAGACAAGGATTTAGAGTCGAGAAAGGTACAACGAATCGTCTTCTTTCTCTAATAATTTAATGGAACGTCAAAGCTTCCACAATTCGCGAGGGAAGGGGGAAGGGGGAAACTAAATTCAGACAAGGATTAAGAGCCGAGAACGGTACAACGAATAGTCTTCTTTCTCTAATAATTTAATGAAACGTCAAAGCTTCCGCACTTCGCGGGGGAGGGGGAAAACTGAATTCAGACAAGGATTAAGAGCCGAGAACGGTACAACGAATCGTCTTCTTTCTCTAATAATTTGATGAAACGTCAAAACTTCCGCACTTCACGGGGGAGGGGGGAAACTGAATTCAGACAAGGATTAAGAGCCGAGAACGGTACAACGAATCGTCTTCTTTCTCTAATAATTTGATGAAACGTCATAGCTTCCGCGCTTCGCCCAGGAGGGGCGGGGGGAACTGAATTCAGACAAGGATTAAGAGTCGAGAACGGTACAACGAATCGTCTCCTTTCTCTAATAATTTAATGAAACGTCAAAGCTTTCGCGCTTCGCGGGGGGGAAACTCCCCCTCCCTGCACCCACCCCCTAGGGATACGCACGCTTCGCGTGCTCACTACCGCCCCCCCTAAAATAAAATCCTGGCTACGCGCTTGCACAAAAGAACCCTCAGACTGAGCATTCCATCTCATTGAGCAGTAGCAGAATACACCCTTAATACTGGACACTATATTCGATGGGATGAGGATCACATTATAAAGTTTGAAACACTAGAAAGGTGAACAAATCCATCGGCGTAAAAAAGACTAATCATTCACTGAATATTAAAGACTCTGGCTATTCATTGTCACCTATCTTCGCTCCACTAATCTCAAGGCAATAATGATAATAACCTAGGCTTCTATAGCGCATTTCATCTTCAGAGAAAATAGCAATGCGCTTAACAATATAAAAACAACAAAATTGCAGATAACTACTAATTTATGAACTAAAGAAATATCAAAATAAAGACAAAATTAATCATAATCAATCATTATCAAACATCAATTACAGAGAAATGAAAGCAAATTATAAAAAAGTACAGTAATGTCGTTAAATTTGGATGAAATACAATAGTGCAGTTTAAATGACATCGGAAAGAGTTTTGAACAAATAAGATTTCACTTGTGATTTAAAGAAAGTTAAGTATGTGATGGTTCGGAAGGTAGTGGAGAGGGAGTTCCAAAGACGCGAAGCTGCAGATGAGAATTTTCTGGATCCGTATGACTTTGTCCTGTCGTTCGTGGGTTCAATGAGGTGTTGAGAGGCAGAGCGGAGGGATCGAGTGTGCACGTAAAGTGTATTAAAATGTATAGCAACAAAAACGTCACCTTAAATAACCAATAAACTGCACCATCAAATCGTTAGAATTTTTTCCAGCTAAGTGCTTACAAACCAATACAACTGACTGGTTGTATTTGAGAATTGTTGACTTAACATATTACAGTCAAAACCAAGTTATTAGGGACTTTTAGATTAGACGACGAGAACGTGGACTGCCGCGTGTGACATTGTGTTAAGGCACTGGGCCGTGCCCGGCAGTGGCTTAAAAGGACATCACAGTGCCTTATAAGGACGTCACACGTTGCAGTCCACTATGTCGACGTGCAAATCTAAAAGTTCCTAGTAACAATGAATACAGAGCAGAGTTAAGAGTGCAATCTGTGGCGCAACAAACTCTCACTCTCTCGAAGGCAGCTGCAGACAGCAAGAAACTGTGAATAATCATTTTGCTTGAGAAAGTCCACAGGAGTGGACGGCTACATGTATCTTGAAGGTTCTGAATTGCTAAAACTCGAGAGCGTTCGGGAGCTCTACCCCTGCAACCCGACAGGGGCCGAAAGGGAGAGAGAGTGTGTGTGTTTGTGTGCGTGTGTGTGTGAGAGAGAGAGAGAGAGAGAGAGAAGAGAAAGAGAGAGGGAGAGGGAGAGAGAGAGAATTGATCTCCATCAAAATAAACCAAAAATGGCAGTGCAAATTTCAAGGCAGAGAAAAGAGTTTTTTTTGCTTAAGACGGCTACCTTGAAGGTTCTGAATTGCTAAAACTCAAGAGCGTCGGGGGACTCCGCCCCCAGGACCTCCGGCAGGTGTTCTGCCCCTGGATCTTACCCAAAGGGCTCGCGTTTGCGCGCTCGCAGAGTGCTTCGCGCACACGTTGGCTTGTAGCCCCCTACCCCCTTTTGGAAGAAAAAAACTGGATCCGCCGCTGGGCAACAAATAATCAACTCTTAATCCGGTTTTAACCATCAGTGTATGAACTATTAAATATGTGTATCTTCAAGTTTACAAATGGTTTATTTATACAATCAAAATATGTCTGGTACAAAGTTTGTCACACGAATACCGGCTGGAGCTGGATCCTTCATGGTTAGCCTACAAGCAATGCTGGCAAAATAAATAACATTAATAAAAGACATGTTCAAAACAAACACACACTACATTTAAGAGGAAGATAAAATTGGAATTCCCAGCTCAGTTTTGTTAAGAGTGATAAATATTGTACTGTGATCTGCTTGAGAAAATTTGCAATAGATCGGTTTACTAGCATATTAAATTTTATGGATGTTTCTTTCCTGAGGACCTAGAGAGTTGTTCTATAGTATTAACCTGTTATTAATGAATGAACTAATACTCAGAATCATTATTATTATATTTATTATATATATTATTTGTTGCTATGTCGAACAAGCTCCGGGCAAGCTTTCGGGTTGTCAAGAACAACCTTTGTTTAAAAAATATGCATAAAATATAAAATATGTTAGTTAACCGGTCAATTGAGACATTCATTTAAAGATAATCCGTAATATAATGGTATAGGAAGACGTTTGTTGACCCCGTGGACTACCCCCACGATTTTTGTTTTCTCAGAGTGCGCTGTTCAGGTGTTTGAACAGCTATTAAAACATTTTTGATGGATCGTATATACAGTCCATCGGTGTGGAACCTGAACAGTAAAATCATCGGCGCCAAGAGGACTTTAGAACATTAAACAAAAAATACCTATCTATTATATTTCCCCAGGAACGGGACACAACCTATTCTATTCCTTATGCATTATGCAACTGCCCGAAACGTTTGTCAATTTCCTTTCCTATTCATCCCGACAGAAACGACAATCGCATCTCAATACATGCACCAGCATCATTATGATTCAGAAAATTGTTTAGTAATAGTTTGCAAAATAATGTTTGCCCCGGATAAAAAAATAAAATTCACTCCGGTAACTCACCTCCGTTACGTTTTCCAAGCGACGGCCTTTATGAAGATGAAACTTTCCCAGTTGGCTATCGCATATGATGAAACCTAGATGCGTATTACTTATTAGCCTATGATTGTAATGTATGACCACGCATACTTACAATTCAAGAGAGTTATAACTACAGAGCGGATGATGTGAGTAGTCGACCCCTGTTTTCCTGTACAGTGTGCACTGGTGCAAGCCTGAGTTATGTCGGACGTTAAAAGTTGTGTGGGGCAAAGTTCGACTGCCACCTCATGCCTCGGTGCTTCCCTGGGTAAGGTGAGTAGCAGCGCTGTAGCCGTGACAGGCCTAGCAAGCCAATGCAGACGGCTTCGAAACGGACAGATCCCAGGGAATAAATCGACAATTGAACGGAAATTCAATTCTGGAAATGCAAACATTGGTACGATAAATGCTGGAAACATACGGGGGAAAATAAACCGGTTTTATAACATGTTCAAATTTATGGATGTTTCTTTCCTGGGCACCTAGTGACGAGTTATTCAATTAACCTGTTATTTAATTAGTGAACTACAATACTCGGAATTGAGTCTGCATATATTACTTGTTGCTATGTCGGGCAAGCCTCGGGCAAGCTATCAGGTCGTCAACAACAACCTATGTTTCATAAGTATTCATGAACTTTGAATGTGTTAGCAAATCGATTACAAATGTTTGAGTAATCTTTGAAGAGGTCGAATTCTGGGAAAGGTTAAAATAATTTGTGAGCATTTTCATTCTTTTTTTTGAATAGTAGTGTAAACGAGTATCATAGCAAAAATGTCCCCATAAACGGATGGCACTTCAAATGCCATAATATTCGAAATATGACAAGAAACAGCTAAAGTTTTGGACCACAACTTTCATACCACATGTTTGTGTAGTCCCATATGAACATTTCTAGCAATAATGAGCCAATTTCTTATCATTTTGATGATTCCACACCTCACAGTGTAAAACCAATACTTATGTGCTACATGACCAACCTTTCCAATCGCTTCCACACAGTATATTTTACATTGCAATTGCAAGACCATAAATCAACTTTATCTTTAAATTGTGTGAATATTCGAAGCTCGCGATGGACTGAATGTGTGGCATAGTCTAAATACAATTGCGCCCTCTCATATCCTGTTGGTCTGTTTGGAGGTCGAACAAAAAAGGTTCTACCTGTTCTAGTTAACTTATTGCTAGCTACTCGTATAAAAGACTTCATAGGCAAGTATTCTTTTAAATAGACCGTTTTCAAAATCTGATCAAATTGATAAACTTCTTCGAACGATCAGCTTTTGGAATCACTTGTCATGTTGTATTTCAATAGTAATAATGAAAATTGAATACTTTCTTGTTGATACGTCGGTCAAACATTACGGATTGCCCTATCTCACAACATGTACTGTATGCAATTTATAATCCGACTGCTGAAATACAATGATTTGTAACAGGTGAATTAAATAATTCGTAACGAGGTACTTAGCGTACAAACTGGTATTTAATAGTTTATTTTCGTAATGTGTTCGGATTTAATGCATAAGTCTTAGCTAAAGTGCCTCGTTACGAATGATTTCATTCACCTGTTTCAAATGATTGTATTTCAATAGTCATAATGCGAATTCCATACATAAATTGTTGCTAGGTAGGACAAACATTATGGCTTGTCCTAACAAACAGTACATAATGTATGCAATTCGTATTCGGACTATTGATATACAATTATTCGTAATGAAATAATTTGTAACAAGGCGCTTAACAAAGATCTGTGCATTAAATTTGATAACATTACGAAAATGTCCTATTAAACGCGTATAAATTCGAATACGTATTTAAAATGGTCTTATTCATTACAATACAAAACTGACTTATTGCAAAACAAACAGGGAAGGCAAGGGGGAGGCAAGAGATAGGGATGGGAGATGTAGCACATGTGGCGTTTTTCGACCTACGTCAGCGAAGGTAAGAGCGAGAAACAAAACCAACAAACAAAATAAAGGAGGTGGAAAGGGCGGAAGGGGAGGGAAGGAAGAAGAGAGAGTTTAATAGAGTGAAAGAGATAGAGAGAGGGAGATAGAGAGAGAGGGAGAGATGGGCAGAGATAGAGAAGGGGGAAAGGGAATCAGGAAGGCATGAGAGACATACACAAATAGAGAGAGAGAGAGAGAAAGAGAGAGAGAGAGAGAGAAAGGTGGGGGGCATACTGAAAGAGACATACAAGAAAATGAAACAAATATTTTTGTCTCGACCTCTGTCGAAACATCGAGTGCCCCACTCAAAAATAAGTCCTCAATAACAAAAGTCAAGTGCTCCAGTCTGGAAGCGAGACGTAGCAGAAATCAATTAACCAAGTCCAAAATGAAAAAATAAGAGATGACTAAAAACAGATAGAAGAAGTAAACAGGTAAGAAAATTCGATGATAGTCCCTGGGGACATTAACTAGAGACATGGACTTTTCTACCAATGACATTTTCGTTGGATGGTCATGGTGGTTTTTAAAATCAAACGCAAAACTACACCAACACATGCTAAAAGCTTTGAGAGTGTCCGCAAACGATGTAGAGTCCGAAGTGTGAAGTCGTACAGGCAAAGTTGTCAAGGTGGCTCGTTCAAAACAAGTTTGTGCTCAACAATGGTGTGGTGATCATCCCAGCTCCAAACATTGAGTTTCCCCTGCTGACGGCCAGTTGCTTGAATGATTTCGCGGTGAACCTCATGCGCAGGTTCTGTTGTTTAGAACCAGTAACCTGGGCATTGTTTCACGAAACCGTCATAAGTACAAGTTCACAGGCGTTTCATTGAAACGCGTACATGTACAGAAACGATTTTTTTTTTAACCCGAGTTTTTCCAACCTTTTAAATAAGTGTTGATAGCTTGATCTCAGGTGTATTGGATGCTCTGTTCGAATAGAATCAAGACTGACGAGTTATCTACTGCATCTTGTCCTAAAATTGTTGGTCTCTAAGGAGCATTTATCTGTTATTTTATTCAGGGGCGGATCCAGCCGGCGGCAAGGGAGGGGGCCTAAAAAGGGGCCCACTTCGGGCGAAAATTTGAAAATCGTGCCGGTCGATTTTTCGCTCAGTGGGGGGGGGGGTGGGGTAGTGAAAAAAAAAATTTGGCACCCGAAGGGTTATTTTGTTTCCACTGCCACCCCTTGGGCGCCAGGAGGGCCCAACTTCTTTTTTTTCTCAAAAAAGGGTGTTTTTACCTGTTTTTTCTAGGAGGCCGGGCCCCGGGCCCCTGTATCCGCCACTGATTTTATTTTACTTTTTTCTTGGGAGGGGTTCTCGCGTGAGGGTAGCCTTAGCCCTCAAAGCCCCTCCTGGACACGCTATTGTATGCCATTACCTAAGTCATCTTAATATCCTTTTTTTTCAACCGTACACTTACTGATATTGGTACATTTAGCCTATATTCCAAAATTTGCATATATTGTTCTTTTATATTATTTGCTCTTATATTAATTTTTTTTAATGGTTCGTTTATGATAATGTTAAAGACCCTGTCGGAAGTGAAAAATGAAATAGATGAATTAAATATCAAAGGAAAGCTTACAAGCCATAGATTACAATTATACCAATTATATGCTACTTTAGTACCTGTCAGACGAGTAACAGCTCTCTGAAAACTCGAAATCTAAAGCTTTGAAAATCGGGAGTTGTCGACCTAAAACTAGCTATCAAATTGATGACATCATCGCATGTGGAGTACGCATATTCGCAATGACTTTGCATTAATTAAGCACGGCTCATCGCCTCAGCTATATAGGCGAGCCGATCGGGTGCACATAGTTATGTCGTCACTGTAACTGCGGCAAATTTGACCCCTGTTGACCTGTATTTTGAAGAGGTGCGGAAAATGAGGTTTTAATTCGCTTTTGTGCAATACTGAAAGGGAAAATATTTTGAATTCCTTTATATTTGTATTCTATGTTCATTCAGCTTTCCATTGATAAAAAGTTGTATTTGCATCGGACAGGGTCTTTAAGATTTTATGTTGTATCATTTTCTTATTCATGTATTATGTTAAATTTCATGTGTTTATGTATGCATTGCCCTAAGGGCTAATAGAGTCAAAATCACAAGGCCATCCTGGGTAAAACGGCGAATAAATAAACAAATAAACAATTGAGTGAGGAGCTGGAGGATGTGTGAATAGTCTCGTATCACTTTTTTCGTTCTTTCCTCCCATCCCTTACTCTTTTCTTTCCCTTTTTCATCATTTGATTCCACACCACTTCTCACATTCGTATATCTATACGTCAGGGCAGTGTCTCACGAAACCTTCATTAGCATAAGTTCGCCGACAACCCATTCGAATGCCTGTATTTAATTCAATACGTGTCTCAGTGGGATGTCGTCGAATTTGCACTTATGACGGTTTTCGTGAAACGATGCCCTGGAAGGTTCTAAGCTGGCTCCATCAAAATGTATGACTCTCTGCTGGCGCCGCCTACGATACTTTGAATCAAGTATTTACATCTCAAACTCATTGAGTACCATCAATATCAAACTCAGTCTTGACAATGTGAGTTTGTATTTTTGTCTCGGATTTCGATTGAAACGTTGGCCATGTTAAAGACGCACGTTCCCCGTATTCCAGAGGGTGTTCAAAATACGTACGCGCTGGCGGACGGTGCTAGCTGCCTATTGACACCAATATAATACGGCTCTTACGCAGATGGCATGTTCCGAATGCCGAACAATGCCGATTATCGCATACATGTGCCGAAGTAATACCAATCGCTGTTCGGCTCTAAGATTCGGCTGCTGTTTCCGCCCTCTTTCGTGACGTCATGATCGGCAGCGATCAGCTGGCTTAGCGAAGGCAGGCCGTACTACATTCACGTTAGTCCCCTGCGTGCGCCCCCCTCCTCGAACTTTGATTGACAGCTGTATGCAAATTAGAAGTCGATCTTCGGAACCAAGATGGCGATGACTAGAGCAGCGATAACTACACTGGCGGGATCGGTGCCATGATAAAGCATTTTCAGTATGTGTGCGTATTGGGTTTTTACAGACGTGTATCAATCAGATATGATTATTTACGTCTGGGGACCGACCTTTAACGTCACCATCCGAAAGACGTGACTCAGTTTCGAACCTGCGTCCTCGGCTGAATCAGTTTGTAACTTCCACTGTTAGCTGGATTACAGGCGCACGCCACAACGCCTAGTTAAATATTTTCCTCATTTTATACGTTTCGTGACTGATTTTACTCGATGTTTTCGTCAGAATGTACAGGGGTGTACGCGTATATCCCTGGGTGTAGAAGTCATTACATGAGATACTAACACAGTCGCAAAGACTTTCAAGGAACAACCCGATGTTTTTGTTTTCAGTACCATAATTTGTATTGTCCATAAATATCTAGTTCAGATTGTATAATGGGTCATTGTAATTTTCGAGTATTTAAGTGAAGCACAAGTCCGTTTGAATTTTCTTCAATTTATTTCTGTATGATCTTAGCAATCGAGTTGAATAAGAATTCGTCCTCATACAGAGATGTCCTCATATGAATGATAGTTATGGTAAGAATACCCCCCGCCCATGAGCGGAGATGGTGCACATAATATGTGTCCGGGCTGGAAAGCCAGGTACCGAGGATAATGATGATAACAATAATAGTCTGATGTACCCAAAGAAACCCTATCAGCATCAGCTCTTCTTTCTGAGGGCATTGTAGTTGTTATTACCCCAGCAATGACCAGGTACCCATCTACACCTGGGTGGAGATTGGCAAACGTGGATTAGTATTGCCAAGAGACGTTAGCGCCGGGCTGAGATTCGAACCCTTAAAGATCAGGTTCATTGATTTTAAAAACTAACTTTATTGTCATTATTGCAAAGGTAACACTTTGATTTGACAAGGTTATCAAAATTCCATGCTCGGAAACATTCGAAGTAATGATTATTATGAATTACAAAACTCTTAAATACAGCCCCGACATAGCACCTGAAATGCTCTCCGATCGCTGCTGAGATGTGTGACGTCACATGTTGAACATGATTTGCACAAGCAGACGATGTCCCATGACATCTCACACATTTTCAGTGCCTGTTTCGTCGTCTTCTCTTCAGTTATTTCTCTTACTTCACTACCGTCAGACTAAATGTTTAATCTATTGCCTCACTCTAAACCCCGCGCATGGTATTATTTTGATGAAAAATGCAGCGATAAAAAATAAAGGAATCCGTCGCTTGTAAACAAAATAAGACGCCATTGTATTTTCAGCTGCATACACCGCGGTATGTTCGGCGTTTCAAGAGGAACAAATGCGTCCATGCTTTCATTCCGGGGTTTTAAATTTGAAAGTGTGGTTTCTTTGATTGTTCATTAGCCCCTATCCTGTGTATTTACAAACAAAAGAATTTAGTTATCAGAATCGGGGTCATATCCATTTTTGAATGGTGTAAAATTCCATCACATTTATATACAATAAACTCATTATAATTTGAGAAATAATAGCATTGCAATTATGTTCATTCTTTATGGGATGTCGTCTGCTTGGGCAGGATTGATTCATATTGTGACGGCATTAAAACATCGTTATTTTTCTGGCGAATCTCTCCCATATCCCAGATGCTATGGAGGTGGTTTTATTTGTATTTTTATAAATCATCCGATTTGTAGTTGACCTAAAACTTGTACGATGGCCATCTATTAGCTTACCAGTTTCTAGTAATATATTATTTGCCATATTTGTGATTTTCTTTGAACCCGCACTTTAACCCTTGGATTGAGAGTAAGTGATTGAACCACTATACCAAGACACCTCCACGACGATAGTCGTTTATAAGGGAGGGTATATAAGAAGAGAGACAAAAGAAAAAGAAGAAGGAGAAAGAAAGTAAAAAGTATATTCACCATGATCATGTATATTGAGTGTATACTAAAAACAGGGCCTTGAGAATAAATCAGAAACGAGGTTGAACAAAATTCAGACAAACATGAAGTACTTATGATTGTCAATTATATGTTGTACTTGTGAAATCACTGTGAAGCAAGATTGTCAATGTAAATATGAACAATTATTCTCTAATGGACATAATAAATGAAATGAAAAGAAATGAAATGAAAAATGTAAGAATATGGCAATAATACTCCTTAAGGAGTGAAAATGGTGCGCACGGTATTTAGAGCCCGCGGGCGCGCTGTATATATGAACGCTGTTGTTCTTCGTTCCATGGAATGTTTTTGACGTCGTTGCAATAGACTTGCCATCTACTGTAGCTGAAACCGAGTCCCTAACTTTCTTGATCTTAGGCAGACACGTAACTGAATCATATTTCTGAAAAGCAAGATATTTTGAACACGTGTGTATCAAGTATGATTATATCTTGATTGAGTACCATCTAAATATAATACGTGAAGAACATCGTAGATACTCATCTTCATTCCCATGAATAAGATATCATTCGACACTCTGACGCTGTAGATCAAAGAGAGTCTGCAACCAAAGAGGAATATGACATCGGCGCTAAAAGTAAATCGTCGTTAAAAATAAACGTTCGCAATACGTGCAGATAATTAGTTTGTATTAAAGCCCCACTGTACTACTTGCAGCTACTTGCTCCCTCTATATAGAAAACAATGCCTAAGCGGTGCATGTTGATCCCCCATGATCCTCATTTTCTTATGTTAATTGAGAGCTGAGTTGATGAGATAACCACCTGTCAATGACCACGCTAATCCCTCCAATCCCTCCTGGCCAAACTAGTGCAGAGGAGCTTTAAGTTTGCATTTTGTCTTTACCCCCAATTCCTTTTTCAAAACGTATATGAATACCAACCTACCCATGGCCTTCCCTAAGAATCATACCCAAGTCACGTTTTCAAAAAATGTTATGCATGATTTTATTCATCTTTTGTGGTGTGCGATCAATGTGGGTTTAATGGAGGTAGTATGAAGAGGAGGAGGGAGAGGAGGAAGCATATCCTCTCTTGTTACGTATAATGCCACGTTTCTTAAAACCCAGTTTGTCGACGTGAGAGGCGCTTTATTTCGATTACATATTTCCGATGCATTTTTTCGAACGACTCTGATTGATTGCCAGTTAGTCATTCGTCTCCAAGAATGAAAGGTTCCCAAGGGCTGTGAGGGTTAATGGGTCGTGTCTTTCTTTTCTCATTTCCTTCTTTTCTCATCATTATCCTTTTTTCTCTTTTTATTTTCATTGGAATGTCGCCCGTGTAAAATTAATGAGAAAAAGAGAGCGATATCGGAGAAGGTAGATGGGTGATGAAGGAAGCTAAAATAGATCGAGGATAATGGGGGAAATGTCCACCCAAAAGGGCATCAATTTGGAGAGAGATAAATCAGGAATTCGGGCGAAAATCTCTTTTTTTTTCTTCTCTATTTGGACTTCGAGGATCTTCGTGAGTGTCAAATGTTGATTGCTATTACTGTGCGTACGGTTATAGAAATTGGGAATGAGAGAAAGAGTGGAATTTGAGAGAGAGAGAGAGAGAGAGAGAGAGAGTGCGTACGTGTGGATGGGTGTATGGGTATGTGTGTGAGAGAGATAGAAGGAGGAGGAGAGAGAGGGGGCGGCAAAGTGGAAGAGACTTCGAGCCCACCACATCCCCAACTTTGCTAAGTAGCTGTGCTCTCTAGGTTAGGGCATTGAACGTCAAAGATGTAATAAAGCGAAAAGAAAGAGAGCGAAGTGTGCCTGCATTAACCATTGAAATCGAATGGTTCCTTTGATTTTGTTTAGTCTTAAAGGGACTTGGTAACACTGTTCAGATGAGAGAAAATGGTGCTAAGTTTGTGACTTCAATGACATAGATGTACAATTAAATATAATCTGAAAGTTTGAGTGAAAACAGACCACTATTAATGATAACAATTGGGGAAAAAACTTGTGTGATCGATTCTTTAATTCTCTCAACTATATTATTTTGATTTAAGTACATTTTAGGTGAATTTAAAATCGTCACAAAGCAATGAATTGGTTCTATAAACCATTTGAAAGACTTTTAAAAGTCTGTTTTATGTCAAATTCAAAAATTGGTAGGGAGAATTTACTGTTAGAGGGTCTTGCACAGTGACATCATTTCATTAAAAAATACGCAAGTTTTTCATCAACCTTCAACAATGTTACCGGTTCATTTTAAGTGAAAATAACTACCTGATTTTGCGATATCTTTAAGAGAAAAACGTCGGCCTTTCGATAACATCTATAAGCAAACGGTTTACTTAATTCCCTGTCCCCCGAGCCCTGATACAAGAACCACTTGGTTCTCGTTGGAAGTGGGCTCATTATCCTCCCGTAAACATCGAATATTACCTGATTAGAAAGTGTGAAAATCCTTCAAGGAAACCTCACCCAAGAAATAACTTTAGTTCTTATGAGAGATTTATTGTATTCTTGCCCATTCATCTACAAGATTACCCACCAAAGTGCATGAGAGAGGTATTCTTCGCCTAATGTATGGGCATCTCCATTTTCTTGATAACGTGACGTATACTATGCGAAGTCGTTTATTAAATAATTGTATTTAAAGGTAAAGACCAGTTTTGGAAACGCCCCTCTCTCAAAAAATGAAATGGAAGCTCTCATTACCAATTATGTGAAAGAATATGTTTTGACTAATACGTGATGATACAAATTTTGCCAGGAAACCGCCTACTAATTGATATATTTGGTAAATTATTATATCTATTGGGACCAAATAGATATCGCGCACGTGGTCGCGTAGTCCCATATACATCTTTCTGTGTACAGTGCTTGTAACTTTACCAAGACCGGGCCAAATTTCTTATCATTTTGATGATTCCAGAACCTTGCAGTACACACCAATACTTATATGCTAGATGATCAGCCTTTTCTGATCGATTTCACAACGTTTCTTTCACAATACAATCGCATGACCATAACTGGTCTTTATCTTTAAATGAATGGATGCTTCCTTCCAAGGTGTGTGTGGTGATGAATTATTTCACTCACCTGCTATTATCCTTTGTACTACAATATTTTCAGAAAACAATTTTGCATAAATAAGTTGGTGCTCTTCTGGGATGAAGGTTTCGCATAAATAAAAAAGATTTGTCAGCTGCTATAACCCAGTATTTCTTTAAGTTGTATACATGCAAGTTTATTCTACTAAATCCATAATTAATATTTTATTTGTATATACATCTGAGCTTAATTAGTTATCACCCTTTAGTCTCATTGGCTGCCCGAGTGGGGCCTGGTGGCCTCAGATGCTAGAGCTCCTGTGAATCATGTGCTGACTGGGCTAGTCCCCTCAAATTGTCAGTGAACGGAGCAGCTGGAGAGCACCGGGCCCCACCGGGCGGAGCTGAGGATTGAAATGGATGTTGCAAAATTATTTTTGAGTTTTTGAATTTCTAATGGTATATCTCTATTATCAAATAATAATGATAATAATAATATTGGGTTCTTGTATAGCGCTCATGTCTGTCAGACTTGACACTCCTGGTGCTCCCGATTATTACCCTGACTTTGGCACGGCTGCCATTACGGCGCTCTAGCATTTCAAGAAATTAATTCCTGCCAGCTAATTAATCATTTATTTTACTTGTACTAAAGAGAACTGTAATATGCTAGCGCCATGAGCGTCCCTGGACGGTGTGTGCGCTCTATAAGTTTACACTATTATTATTATTATTATTATTATTATTATTATTATTATTATTATTATTATTATCATATTATAAATTGTTATAATACATGAGATACAATTGTTCCCCTGTTATATATTTTTCAACAAATATTATTTCTACCTTCTTAGCTATGACTTTCCCTAATTGAAAAGTAAAGGTTTTGTTGTTGAATCAAGTTCACCTTGTACGTCACATGGTAAAAAATGGCTGCGCCGGCCATGTCACGCTAAAAGGTAGTACATCATACCGAGAATAACTTCATATATGTATATCTCTTGTACACTTTCGGAAGGAATTCTATACACCAAAAGGCAGGAAGACATCTAATCTTTCAGCATACCTGCACGTATTCTTTAGGGTGAGGTTTCCTTACGTGAGTATCCCAAAACAATGTTTTACAATCTAACGTATATAATTTTTGATCAACCCAACAACTACAGTAAGACCCACAAAATGGACCCATTTTTACTTATCACCTCTTGCATATCATTCCACCTCTCTTCCCCTCTCCCTCTCCCTTTCTCTCTCATTTTTTTCTTTCTCCTCGTTACCTTTTTCTTTTTATTCCTCTATCTCTCATACTCTAACTCACCCCTCTTTAATCTCTTCCCAATTCTCTCCCTCCTCATCTCTCTCCCCCTCTCCATTGTTAAATTGTTATTATCTGATGTCTTCTCGTCTCCGTTGTCCTACATCTCTCTAGCCATCCCTCCTCACCATTCTTCACTTCACACCTCATCCGTCTTTAACACACCAACATGACCAGCATCATACAATACATCAGAAAACTGACACAGATTCTTGCTAGCGGGCAAGGTTTCCCGACACAAGCAGTGCACATGATGTCATAAACAGAGGAAGAAATACAAAGGAGTGGATGAAAAGGAGAGAAAAGGAGTCGGTGAATATGGGAGTGAGAGATAATGATTGAGAGCTAGCCTGAGAGAGCTTATGGAGAAAATACGAGAGAGAGATCAAGAGTCAAAGTCACGAGGAGAAATGAGAGAAGGTATAGGGAATGGGAAATAACAATTAAAAAAAGAAGAAAGAGAGAGAGGAAGAGAAAGGAACTGGGATAGAGGAAGAGAAAATAAGCATAGAATACAAACAGAGAAACAAAGGGAAAGAAATAGTGAGGGAACATAGAAATGAGAAGTGAGGGGGGGGGGGGAGAAATCGGAAGAGACAGCATCTAATGTAAACGTATGTGTGTGCGTATGGCTATTAGCGCGCCACGAAGGTAATGAGAAATTTCTCGCTCTTCGCCTTCCACCGAGAAACTTTCACACTTTCCGCGGGCTCCCGCATCGTTTCCTTCCGTCGTCGCAACTTCTATCAATCGGTGATTGAGTGTTGGATATGTTACAAATCGACCAGGGGATCGTCTTCAGGCCCGACGTTCGTTCAGCGATGAATCGGATCTTTTCATTGAAGGTAAGCGTAAAATCGTTTTAAATTGTCCCATCGAGTTGTGGTTTTATTTCTCTATGTTCTCGTTGCGAAGTGATATCTCCAATGTTGTAATACTTGATCCTCGCGATGAATTATAGCTGCCATTTTCAATTCGATCACCACCTCCCATGTGGGAGTAATATACTGTATTCCTTTATCTCTATTAGTTTGCTAAAGAAATTGAAGAATAGCGACGAGTACAAACCTACTGAAGCTTTTCGCCTTGCACTCATCAAAGTAAATCGCAAGAATGAACGGAAATCCGAAAATGGACGATATGCGAAATTATTTCCATTTTTAGATGATGGAGGCGGAATAATAAGAAACCTGGTGCGGACATGAATAATTCGACGTCAACTATGACAAAATAATGAATAATTAAACATAAATGGCAACAGCAACAACGAAATAAAGGAATCGGAGTATTTTTATACGAATGTCGAAATTATTATCATGCATATGATCGTACATGTTACTAAGCATGTGACAGGTAAAATCGTTTCAGTTGTCATGGCCATCAAATACCTACCAGTCAAACTGCTGGTGTACATCAATTTTCTTCTTATAATTAAATGCTGTAAAATCCGACAAGAAAAGAGAGGATATATCATAAACCTAGCAAAAACTAATGTATGTAATTAACATTCTTACAACAGTCTACTGTAATAGCTCGTCGCTAAGTAAACGTGTATAAATTCTAATACATTTGGAAAATGGTCTATATCATAAACCTATTAATCTAAACATTCTGTTAAGATATTTTATTCGTGAATAGACCATTTGGCAAATGTATTAGTATTTATACACGTTTACTTAGCGACGAGCTATTACAGTAGACTGTTATTGTAAGAATGTTAATTACATACATTAGTTGTTGCTAGGTCGGACAAACATGGCTTGCCGTACCTACGACCCACAGCACGTAATGTGAACCTATGCAATTTGCATTCTGACTATTCAAATACAGTTATTCATAACAGGTGAATGAAATGTTTCTTTAAAAAAGGCACTTAACAAAGACGTATACATTAAATTTGGTAACATTTCGAAATTGGCCTATTTACGAGTGCTCAAATCGTGAAGTACACAACCCCCCTATGAATAATCTTATTTAACTAGCTTTACAAAGACATAATTACAAATTCAGTGAGCACTCGCTATCATATGGCAATTAGCCAAAACAAACCAACTAACCAACAACAAAAAACAATTAAAAAAAACAATAAAAACACAAAAAGAATCCGACAAATCGGATCAAATCAAAGCAGAACAAAACAAATTAGCATATACAAATACACAAACAAACAAACAAACTGTAGTCGAGCCCTGTATGAGTCAGTCAACCAAAGCCAGGTGGAAAAATTCGATTACATTCATTTCGTATTAGGTCTCGAGGTCGAGACCAAAACAGAGACATCAAATTCGACACCGAGACTTGTTTCGCCACATCATTGTTTGATACAAATATGCTTTTTTGGACATCAACCATCCCAAACATGCTGAAGCATAGGCATTATGCTGTGGATATAATGATGAGTAAGTTATTTACTTAAAATGAGGCTGAAACACTGGGGTCGATTCTTTTCTTATCATGTCAAGTTTGATTAGGAAACCGAACGACTTTAAAATCGTTTCTATATGAACAGCGCCTCCTACATTACATTTTTCTCATTAGAAATATCTATGTTATTTTCCGAAATTACTGTAGTTATCATGGCAACCGACATGTTAACTGGAATTTTTTTTATTTAGCTACTTACATTGTATTTTGTGGTCGTTTGAAGAGATATGTCATTTTAAAGAAAATATTTCGTTACCATGGAAACGGCCAAAGACGTCAATTAGAAAACGTGGCAACAGGTTGATTCGTATTCAACACCCCAAAAATATGGGAAATAACACATAAAATTAGATTTTACAGAAAATGTTAAGTACCCTTTAAAATTGTGACGAGGAGCCGTGTACTACTAGGCTTCGTCTCTAAAAGGAGGTTCAAATAATTATCTGTGTCAATAGAGGCGCAATATAGCTTGAAATAAACTGATCTAGGTTAATATATAAGAAATAATGTAGATAGAACGCGAGAGTAGTTTTATCCCAGAACTTGTCAAGGGAATTTTGTTGTCTGGATTAGAGGTGACTTTCTGAAATTCCAATTAGAAACAGTTCGTTGTTCGTGAAGGTGGATTTGTTAATATTGCGAGATCTGAAATCTTTTTCTTTGAAGGCGGGATATTACATGAGAGCCGTTTAATTCGTGGGCAGGGCCGGTTTATCAAGGCTTTTGTTTACAGCCCCACATCAACTCTGTTTATGGCCTCACAATCATGCCATGTGTTAAATTTTACCTGCGCATTTTTTTTTTTTTTTTTTGGGGGGGGGTTTGGTTTTGAGGCAATTCAGTCAGAGTTGAATTGTAAAGATAAAATATTTTATCATGTTAGGGTTGTCATGTTGTAAAGTTACTGACACTTTGAGCAAATAAAATTACGAATGAAGACGTGGTTGCATTAAACCACTGACGTAACCTACACGTCAAACGGCTTATGCCAGTTGGATACGAGGCGTCAATTACCTTGGGTTATTACTTGCGCTAAAGATCAAGCATGATACGGCAGTTAGCCCATACGCTAGTAGCTCAAAACAGTGTGGACACTGGTAATTATTTTGCATTTGCTTTGAATACGATTTCATCCTCGTATAACTCGCGTCAAAGACCGCTTCAGTCGCTGACGCAGTCGTATGTTAGTACATAACGCATCATGCAGCTGGCACAACCTAGAAAAATTACATGCTAGAGGTCTGATTATGTTGGGTTATATGATTATATGGGATTCTAGCTTTCAAATATACTGTATAGTTCTTCATATATCTTTCTTCGTGTAAACCGCACCAACTTACAATCTTCCTAATAATTTGGAGGAGGCGCGATAGCTCAGTTGGTAGAGCAGCGGTCTCGTAATCCTCTCGAAACCAAGTCGATGCGCTAGTGCCCTTTGGTAAGGCATTAATCCTCATTACCAGGTCCCTCGGAGAGGACCTAAAGCCGTCGATCCTCTGGCTGCTTAATAACAAGCATTTATGATTTCTTAGCAGTCAGGTAAAATAACCACCAACTTCCTATATAACCTACCGTTAATGAGAGACGAGAGACTCTGTCTCATAACTGGGTCGGGTCTCAAAATGAAAATCAAACAAACCATAAACAAAGTTACGAGGTATCATAATCTGAAGAGCTTAGTGCTTCTGAGACGAAATTATCCTACACTAATCGAGTCATCTTCTTTTGTCGGTCTGGTAAATCTCTCTGCTAATTTGGAGTGGGGGTGGGGGGTTGACTGAATGTCTTTTAATAACATATCAGTTACTGTTAACGTTTATGTTTCTTGCACAATTGGAGATACTTTGAGCCGCTTAAAGTTTGAAATGTGCTATTTTGTTAGCTGTAACTAAGAATATGTTCTTTTATTTATTTATTTATTTATTCCCTTTTTGTTAGAAATAAAGAATGTTGCACTTCCCGTAAGCAGGAAGTGTGGGAATTTAAGCTAGCCTCACAATCGTACCCACCAAGCATTCCCTTGCATCCTACGCAGGTAATACCAGACAGGGCTGTTGTAAGTATGTATACAAATTCGTTGAAGTGCCATCATGGTAGAGTCTAAGCCGCGAAGCCCTCATAAAAATGCTAGTATCGGTGAGAAGATTAAACTATAAACTAAATTGCTAAAAAAATTTAACCCACGCAAAACTGGTGATTGGAATAACCACTTCCAGTGAACGCATTTAGTTCTTACCCCAAGACAGTGAGAATTGCGGGGTAACAACCACACCTAATTAGTTGGCCAAGCGAGGAGGGTTGAAAACGCCCACCATCTGGCGACGCTTTAACCATTATGATGTATGGTGTAAAGTTGAGTAAGGTATACATATATATATAAAAACATTACTTACTTATATTCATACGTAGTTGAGAGAAGATTTACGATACACAGGCTTTTGATAAAAAATTTTAAAAAACACGCCGGCTCAACTGCTCAACAAAGCATTAAGCAGGTGTTGAGGGAATTTCTATCACTGTGAAAAATGTCGAGAGATATTAAAAAGATTGCAAAAACAAAAACCAAAAGACATATTGAAAAATTGATACATGCATTCATTAAGCATGCATGAACAGATTGAAGAACCACTCGGTAGTACTTACAGAATGCCTTCTCTTCGTTCCCGAGAGGCGATCTAATTGAGACGAACCAACTTTAATCCTTTGACTTCGAGGCAGATTCGGTATTTATTAATAGGGGGTTGCGTCATTGATGTGGTGGAGTAGTCCAATGCCCTGTTGTACATGGAATGCTAATTTCCTGATCTTTGGCGGTGTCAGTGACTTACGCGATCTCTGACGCACCATGTGAGGGCGACAAACACTTCGATTAATTATCACAACAGCAAGAACAATAACAACAACAATACACAATAATAATGGTTTAAATCATTACAGTGCCTCTCCAAGAGGATACAAGGCACTGTCCCTTATTCGCGAATGAACTGGTTAGCTTCACTGGCTTGAATAGCATAATTAATGACGCAATCGAATAGTTTCTCGTGTGTACAAGGTAAAATAGCCGTCACACACGAGAGGCGTTTTTTATTACGTTATTGCCTGCGCTAATCAAGATCGTGTAGGCAATTAGCCCATAAGCCGGTAGTCGACGCGGTTTTAAGTCCCATCATTTTGCTTTTTTTTAACGATGCCACTCACCCAAGGAGCGTCAAAGACTGCGCTCATCACTGACGCAGTCTTACGTCATCAAAAGTATGCCTCTCGCCCGACGTCACAATGCATCATAACTGGCATAATGAACAATGACAGATACTGGTGTATTAATCATGTTAAGACACTGCAAATGTTTTCATCATCATAAAACTGTCTTCTTTTAAATCTTTTATTGTGTATGCATGGCTTATTATGTATGTTCTTTTTCTTCTTTTTGCATCCTGTTAACTCGTATTCTCGTTTGCATTCCCTACTCAATCATTAATTTTCTTAGGAATTTATCACCTTAACAAAATTTGAAGTAATATTTATGTTTAATTATCATTACTTTTACGATTTCATGATTGAATATTCGAGTGTATTCAAGGATAAAAGTTTCGTAGTCTTTTTCTTATGATGCATACCTACTTCTGATGCTATCAATGGTCAACTCCTCATTGTGGCCAATAATTATTATTATATTCCGTCCGTAAATCTCATATGTATCTTCAAAGATAACATATTTTGAGAACTTGCTTTCCTTAATGCGTTTCATTAATCTCTATCATTCTTTCATTTTCGTTCTCTAAAACACACGCCCTTTGCTTCTAGCAAGGCAAAGACCATCATTTAAATAAAAATAAGCATGTCTACATACATTAATGATAGCTTCTATATTGTGCATGTAGGTCAGATATGGGGTTTTCCCATTTGTCTCGCCGTCATAGATACTTACCGGTATCATCAAGTCAGTGCCCAAGAGGAAATGATGCTGATTTAAAAAAACCTTCTTTAACACACGCGATCTAGGGCCCGTTTCATAAAACTTGTTATCCATAACAACTGCTAAATTTCTATGACAAATTTGCTCTCAGCCAATAAGATGCCATGATTTTAGTAGCTTATAACAGTAGCTTATAACTGTTTATTGATATCATGTTTTATGAAACAGGGCCCAGGTATAACAACTGCTAAATTTCTATGACAAATTTGCTCTCAGCCAATCAGATGCCATGATTTCAGTAGCTTATAACAGTAGCTTATTGCTGTTTATTGATATCATGTTTTATGAAACAGGGCCCAGGTATAACAACTGCTAAATTTCTATGACAAATTTGCTCTCAGCCAATCAGATGCCATGATTTCAGTAGCTTATAACAGTAGCTTATAACTGTTTATTGATATCATGTTTTATGAAACAGGGCCCAGGTATAACAACTGCTAAATTTCTATGACAAATTTGCTCTCAGCCAATCAGATGCCATGATTTCAGTAGCTTATAACAGTAGCTTATAACAGTAGCTTATAACAGTAGCTTATAACTTGTTATTGATATCAAGTTTTATGAAACAGGGCCCAGGTTCCTCTCAAGAATCGTTGATATAGACGGAACGTAGAATATACTAAGCAAGGCATCTTTAAATATTTTTAAGCGGAATGTTTCATCCTACGCAAATTGATAAATATATTTTATCACGGTTTCCTCTGATGACGTTGATGCTTGTACCTTCCTTTAAAGATCACTCAGTCAATTCTGAATGCTCTTTCTGTATTAACTAAATCCTCAAAATGGAGAGAAACAAAAGAAGAAAAAAAAAGCAGCACTTTCAATTTTACTGTAATGTTGGATGATCATATGGAGAGAATGGAACAAAGACATCCCCTTCTCCATTATGTAGATTGTTATATAGGCCTCCCTTTTTCTGTTGATTCACAATAAGCCAGCAATAAACTATAATATATTATTTTTCTGATGTTTTATTAATTTCAATCTATCAAAGCTGTGAAATAATCAAAAGTATATTATTATTTTTATTGTAAAAAATAGAGGAAATGACGCTATAAACATACTTACGTCAATATCAGTTGGTAATCACTTGGGAATAAATTGCCACCGAGACACGGCATAACAGGAGTGCCATATACCCGTTGTAAATGAGGAGTCATTTTGATTGCGTTATTTCTTGCGCTAATCAATCCTGTGAAGGCAATTATACCCATACGCCATTTATTTAACACAGTGTTTGCACTGTACATTTTGATTTTGCCTTTAGTATAATATCACTCATAAATGACGCAAGATGGCGCAAGTTGCTGAAGATTTTTTGCGCCAGTAAATAATACCCCATGTGAAATTGGCAATATATATTTAAAAAAATGATCAGTTCACACGAGGCATCAGTTTATCAAGCACATGGACAAAATTTGCGTTGGCAATGCAACGCAATCTTTACACTGTTCATTTTGCATTCCCTTTGTGAACGCTTATCACTCTCACATGGCGCGTCAAAGACCGCACCACTCACTGACGCAGCCCTACGTCAGTTAATGACGCCTCGTGTTCAACGGGTAGATAAGACCTCTCGCCGTTGCTCACCTTCACTGTATTCAAAGGGGGAGGTTGCAGGCATCCCCTTCCATTCACCTCGCCGCTGTACCCCTGCGGGTCTCTAAGCACCAATTTCAGATTCTTTTCCTGGCGCCTGACTTCTACCGTTTTTTAATTCTTCCCTTCTCGATCCTTTTTGTTATAATTTCATAAAGAATTCGATGTCATCTATCATCTGATAATTTTCGGGGAAGGAGAAAAACAAATATGAAAAAACCATCAGTC
>CP137683.1:20311258-20796258 GCA_037976565.1 Mesocentrotus franciscanus | reverse complement strand
AAATTTCTCTGATAATGTAACAATTAAATCAGGAGTCTTTATGTATCTTTATACGAACAATTTGTTACCACCCGTGTTTCATAATTACTTTGTTACAGTTGACAAGAAATATAATAATGCTCAATATATTACTCATTGCGGATGTAGTATCGAAAATAATATCGCTAGTGATATTCGTTTGTCTCGCAATGTATGGTCAATACGGGTTCTAAAAGATCACGACGTTTCGTGCGCCGCTGCAACACTTCGTCAGGTGATAAAAACTAATGTAAGCAAGCGTGTTTTATGCTCTACGGGAGGACCGGCGGTCAGTTAATTCGATTAATAATTGGAACAATAGTGCACAAGGCCTATTGGCCGACGCACACGATCTTTTAGATCCATTATTGACCATACATTGCAAGACAAACGAATATCACTAGCGAAGAAACATAATGTTAACACAAGACAAAAACATAACATTTTCTTGCCATATTCACGTTTAAAATTACGAAAGGTAAATTCTATACAACAAAAAGGAGGTAAATTATGGAACAATATTGAAAACTCAATTAAAAATGCGACCACTCTAAATTCTTTCAAATCGAAATTCAAGTTGCGTCTTCTTGCCACATATAAATGATTTCCCTGATGCATGCAATTACCATATAAATTATGTCGTTCTGTATTATAATTGTGTTTTAGTTTGTAATGTCTTGTTTACGTCTTGCATTTTGTTATATTGTGAATTTTAATGTTTTGTTCCACATTTGTCATTTATGTTATGGGTCCACCCACTTCCCTCAAGCCATCAGCTTTATCGGGTGCTAATGATCAAGTACACTTCTCAATGTATATATATTGTATGTGATTTTTTAATGAAATAATAAATTGAATTGAAAGATTTAAATCAATATAACAAAAACATAGTAATGGGTGGTACATTATGAAATGTAGCGTACAGAATATAGCGAAGATAACAGTGAAAACAATATTACATATTTATTATGTTTTTCCATTTCAACGTATGTTTTAGCATTTTTCCTTGTCTTGTGGCAATTACCCTTCCACTTTTTCTAAATAAATAATTTCCAACTTGAACTGTATAAATCTTAAGTTATTTTCTTTGCATTTATTTCGAAAAATAAAGTGTTTACCATACATAACAAAAGTATTAATTATTTTGTTACTAGTCTCGACTCCAAAACATATGTCTGTGAGTGAGAATGGAAAACTAAATATTTTGATTTCACGGAGCCAATTTAATACTAATTTTAAATTTTACGATATTTTACAACGAACATTGAAATATCAACAAAAAGAAATTTTCATAAATAATTGATTTGAAATTGACATGGAATCACAGTAATTCAAACAAAAATAAATGAATAAATAGAGGAAATGTTTGGTTCGGTTTAATCACTTAAATTGGGATGCGAAATTCGTTTGTTCAAGCACTTAAATCATTAAAGCCAGGATTTTTTCTACAATGCTTCTCTCCATCCAGGTATCAAATTAATACATTATACGATTCGAACGTCATTGCTGTTTTACAGTTGAATATCATCAGTGTCTGCTAAGAGGCGCCTGGCTGGAATACTCCACAATCAATAGGGAGAAGGTGCACTTTAAGTGCAGAATCGTAACTGAACAAAACGAGCGGGTACTTAATTCTTTTTGAAAGCTTAAAGGGCGTTGAAAAGCCAAAATGTAAAAAAAGACAAATCATAATTGAAAACTTTCCTAAAAATTTCAAAATATTTTTCATTAGCAAAATTACATTTTTTTTTTCTTTTCAAAATTGAATTTGGCAACTGCACGTGTTGCATTCAGCCAATTTGTTGTGTACAAAATAAGGGCTTCAGTTTTTACACTCATGGACAGAAAACCAAGGATTCTTTTGATCTGAAATTGTGCACATACTATCATAAGCCCATCTTGCTGCTACAAATAACCTTTGAGATGATTTTTTGAGGGCTTGCAAATCCCTGATACAGAATTTTTTAATAAAACGCTTTGATCATTTACTTGAAACGGAAAGGTGCTATGTAGAAAAAATATCTTCCCCTTCTACTACTACTACTACTACTACTACTACTACTACTACTACTACTATTACTACTACTACTACTATTACTACTAATACTACTGCTACTACTACTACTACTATTACTACTTTGACTTCTAACTCTTTTTATTCCTCGTCTTCTTCATCTACTTCCTTTATTTCTTTTTTCCCTCTTCTCCTTCTTCTTATCCCTCTTCTTCTCGTTCTTCTTTTGCTTCTTCTCCTTTTTTACTCTCCTCCTCCTCCTTATCATCATCTTTCTTTATTATTTCTTCTTCTTCCTTTTCTCCTTCTTCTGCTTCCTATTATTATCATTTTTATTATAAGTAAACACAACCGCATACATTCTTAAGAAATCCACCTCAGGCAATTTTAATATAATTGCTCATCATCCTTAGAAAAGTGCTAACGTTCACAATGTCGTATTACGTAATCCCACCATGGTTTCTTTAGGCAATTCAATCACGACAATAGGATACTCAAAATGCCCTTTAACTGATTTTTTATAAAAGTTTCTGTGAACGTGTTTCTGCAGTACAAGTAATATTATCATTATATGTCAACTGTTTTTCCCTTCTATTTCTCACGGTGTCTTATTCTATCAATGACCCTCGTACAAGAATTGTTCTAGCTAATGAGATTCACGGGGAAATAATGCTTCTATCAAATTCATGGAGGATGAAGCCTCTAACGCGAGTACACATTTCTTCTCATAATAATGTAGTGCCAATGCGCAATCTCATTATTAAAACAAAATTGCCTGAAGCAATCGGCCTTGACTAAAGAATCGTTGCAAAATATAAGTCATCTTGATGATTGGTTTGGTTTGTTGGATTTTGTGTATCTGAATGCTAATAATGCATGTGTATGCTTGTAAGTGAGCAACCAGGAGACCGACGATTTTAAGTCCTCTCCGCGGGGTTTAGTTATGAGGATTAATACCTTGCCAAAGGGCACTAGCGCATCGAATTAGTTACGAACCCGGGAGCTCCCGGTTGTTAGACCACTGCTCTACCACTAAGCCATTAAGACATAAATAGACGAATTATTTCTAACAAGCGTTAAGAAAATACTTAAGCTTCAGAAAGTCAATATCTTGTATGATTATGGATTCTCTGTATACAAATTAGCAATTTTTTTTCATTAATCAGTCTGCCTACTTTTGGACAGAGGGTTAATTAGGATAATTGCAAAATGAACACGATATAGTGGAACAATATACGACGAGGGCCAGACAGTCTTGGGCAACTAAGTGGTTAGTCAGGGTGAAATCTTCATTATTCCTAAATAGCGTTGCCAGCTTTTGATAGAGAGAGAGAGAGAGGGGGGGGGGGACGTCGGGTGAATAAGTTTCAATAAGTTAAACACACAATCAATTAAGAAACAATACACATGTACCGACACTTTCACATCTTTATGTGCAAATAACACCTTGAATAGGACTAGAAAATGTCTATATATGATTTATTTTTGGGATGGGGCTACCCCCTGCAAGCCGCCCGATGGCTACGCCACTATTTTTCCACAACGACGAATTTCATTCATCGGAATTGTGCATGGTTGACGTGATATTTTTACATGCTAATTTAAAATTACTACACATACAAGCGACAAGAGATGACGGAGAAGTGATTGGGAGCACACGAGCATCCTAAAATTGTTCCGGTGTTCCAATTTCTGAAATTGCTACATGGAAGAGGATGTTTCAATCTCTGAAATGGGAACAACGAATTATAAAACACGTAGCAATGTGACTTCATGTGTAAACGTCTCCCAGAAGTAAAGGGGCACCTGCTATTGAAGCAGACAGCATTTGGCGGCAATTTTTGTTACAGGAATTGTTTCATAGGAAAACTTTTTGTTAGCAGGATTCGACGACAAAAGATGTTCGTGTGCGTGCGTGGGTATGTGTGAGGGGGGGGGGGAGGGGTGTCAAATTATGTAACTGTGGAGCCTTGAAGGGGTGATACATATTGGATCTGGGTTTATCGATAAAGACGTAGGGTAAGGATAATAGTGTAGTGACTTGACCTTAGAAGAACTTTGCATTTGTAAATGTTATTGTCTTGTCTTTATTGTGTGGCTTCAATTCTGGCCTTTTATTCAATTGTCAGTCATTTCTTTAGTGACACCTGTTACATTATTAGAGTGCCTCACATACTTTCTCTGGCAAGCACATTCTAAACCTTATTGTATTGGGATGTGCAGTTATTCTGGCAAGCACATTCCACACCCTGTGTGTTGGGATGTGCAACCACCCAAGGTACTGGTATAGCATGCATATTACACTTGCTTGCCACACCTATATTTATCACTTCTCCTGAGCTGTTCATATAGAGCACACGTCTTCTAGAGAGAGTCAAAAGTCTACACCAAAGCTAATTCAGCTTCATTTAATTCATGTCCTACTTCTTCGCTTGTTTCTCTACTCGGTTCTAAGGCCTCATTACTTTATAGAGATTATGAGTTTCTTCTTCCTTACTTAATCCGCAAAGAAGCGACATTACTTTGTACATAGTCTTACATATTCTTTCTACGGGTACTGTGCAATATTTGAACTACTTATAATCCATCTTGCGAGATAATTTGTCCCAAGTGTCGGTTGCAACAGGTGTGTCTACGAGACAAGGTAGGAAAGAAATCATTTTCTATTTCTTTATATTTTAGGTGATCAATTCCCTAAAATAGCATTGCGACTGGGTAGTTGGATTAGGTTTAGCGAATGACACGCACGGTCCAAAGTTGAAGTTGAGAAATCGCTTTTTAATACGCAAGTGTAGGATATTTCCCGCTGAACAATGGCTGTGCCGTTTAATTCCTTCACCAGCCCAACCTTGTTTTAATAATAATAATATTCCGCTTTTATATAGCGCTTAATACATTTACAATGTCTCTAAGCGGTTTACAGATACATGTATACTATTACCCCGGTCATTGGATTCAATGCTTGCCCGCACACACTGTGTGCACAATCTCCACTCCCTGGGGAGTATTCCAGGCGTGACTTGAAGCTCAAAAACTGTTAGACAAACAATGACGGTCGCGTCCTACCGGGTACCCATTTTACACCTGAGTGGAGAGTAGCAAGTGCAGATTAATGTCTTGCCAAAGGACATTAATGCCGTGCCGCGTCAGGATTCGGACCCTGGGTCTTCGCATCTCCAGTCAAGCGCCTTGAACCACTCGGCCACGACACTCCCAAGTTGCTTGAAATTAAAGATTGCGATTTGGACAGTGTTAAACCGAAACATGAATGAATATAAGATCACGACCAAGGTATTCTATCGTCCTGTCCTTGGAATTGAATAATTTAATTGGTACAGTAAACCTTTTTCAAAATCTTTTATCTCATAGGCTACCATCTTATGATAATGTAATAATCATGATGAAAGATGATTTTTTTTTTTGCCGTCTCGTCCATACACATTTTGTCCATTTCTACATGTAACTCATTGCTTTGCCTATACCATGGTCAGTTCGTCTATTATCATAATATTGTGGGCAATTTGTTCCATATCAGTGTCTGCTGACAGATCTGGATATCAACCAATTTGTCTCCTGCGTTCATGTATTTCGTCTTATTTTAGGACTTGCAATTTTCCGGCCAGCATACTCTTTTTGGAGACCAATTGAAACTGAGCGGTGTGGATACCTGCTCAAATAGACATTAGAACAAGAGGGAATAAGAGAAATAAGCCGAACACGAATAATGGCCTTAAAGGCATCGTTTAACAATGTTAAATCTAAGATGCATGGCCCTACGTGTTATCAGTGTCTGTGTTATGGTGTAATATTGAAGCCCTAAACAAATTGCGCTTCAAAATGATCATGAAGTGCCTCAAAAAAGTAAAAATCTTTGAGTGACCGGTTTTACCATACTCATTTTCTCCAGTGTCATAAAAACCGTTAGAAAACGAAAAATGAAATTTCGATTTCCAATCATAAATATCTTGATAATCAGATAGGCGATCGGCTTGTAAAAGTCATGGGATTCCTGACTGACCTAAAGGTTTATAATTATGATTGCAGCATGAGCTAAATCCAGGATTTTGTTCCATATTCTGAGGCAATGTCACCGAGTCACTTTAACGGGCATGAGACGAACCGTCAAGTGGACAAAGTGAACAAAGTGATATTAGACGAAATGATAATCACACCACATGAAAAGAAGATGGCCTAAATTTAACGATGGCCTACATTTAGTCGAGATGCTATGGTGATTGGACGAATTGGAATTGGAATCGGAATAAAGGGTGTGGAGAGAGAAAAAGTGGGAAGGAGGAGAAATAGAGAAATAGAGAGAGAAATAGAGAGAGAAATAGAGAGAGAGAGAGAGAGATAAAGAGAGAGGGGAGGGGTAGTAAAGGCTAATTGACACATAGACGTGGCTGAGACATCTTAATCAATGGAGAAAGGAATATTAGCTCAAGGCGTGGGAGCAAATGAACGCATCCCTCAACATTGTGACAAACGGCTGAGGATGATTGCACGAGAAAGGAGCTCGCGAGAATAGTAGGGCACCGAGGGTCACTACCCATTCAAAGACTACAGTAAGTGTAATAAGTGGAACATTGTCAATCATTGAAAAGGCGAATGCAGATGTTTTTATTAGGCCAAATAAAAAAAAACATGTTTAGCGTCCTTCCTTTTTGAAAAATAGGAAGGAGGAGGCCACCCTTTTTTTTTCTTCAAAATGGCCGCTCAAAATGGCCGCTCCGTACATTTTCCCAGACAGTCGGGCTATTTTTCAAGACGGCCGCAGGCATTTTTTTTTTTTTTTTTTAATCAGAAATAGATCGTTTTATCAGTGTTTTTTATTTTTTATTTTTTAATAAAAAAATTTAAAAAAGAAGACGGCCCCCAAAAAGGAAGCGGGCGGAGACGCTAAACATGTATATATTTTTGTATGGCCTTATCTAAATCCTGCTTTATAGTAATTCTTCCCCCAGGTACGTCTGTCTTATCTTACATGCAGATAAGCGCGGGCTTGCTAAGCAATAGGTCGGCATTTATGCCAGTCGTTTGAATTAATACATATTATATCCTGCATCAACAATTTATTGGTTTTTGATTGGTTGAGACCTCGTCACGTGACCAGAAATATTTCAACTATTTTAATGTTGCTCTGAAAAAGTACTATTTAGAAGTACTATTTGGGAGTAGAGGTACTATATGAGAGTACTATTCGGGGGTTAAACATTTTTTTTCAATTTGAAAATTTTATTTAATTTTTATATCTTTTTTATTTATTTTTTATTTTTTTAATAAAAATTGTAATTTTTCAAATTTTGATAAAATTTTTTCCCAAAAATTGTATTTTTTAAATATTAAAAAAAATAATAAATTATTGATGCAGGATATAAAACATATATACCATGCCTTCTTTTCGAGGTACTGGTTAAAACTATGGGCCTCGGTGACTCCAGAAGTACCATTTGCTTCGGGGCTGCGCCCCTCAGCAAATAGTACTATTGGAGTCACCTCTTGCGCATAGTTTTAACCAGAACCTCTCAAGACAGTGTATATTTGTATAATATAGCGAACATACAAATTGATGCCGTTTTTGGAGAAGTGCAGCTCGTAGAATTATGAACATGAATATGTCTTTTTTCTTCTTCCGTGTGTTGCATATACATACGATGGAGTCAACGGAATGAAACACATGCCGTTATCAGATAATGGATTGGTAACTTTCGAAGTATTGTGTTCCAATCCACTTATATTAATCAAACTGCGGGAGAAAAAAAAATGACAGAGACCGAAAATCCTGTCAAATGGAAAATACCGATTACTGTACGTGGTATGAAAAGAAAGAGAGCGAGAGAGAGAGAGAGAGAGACATGTAAAAATAATATGTTAGGCCCTCAGCCACGAAGCAATCTTGTAGAATATTTTTCTTTTGCGGGCCCTTTTTCTTTGTCCCTCCGCCTTCAATGTTGGAATGTATGCTACTCCATGGTTCACTGTTTTGGAACGTACCCACCTGCGCACAGATGCAGGAAGATGCTTTCATAGTTCGCGTCGATATCAAATGCTTGCTTGTGATTGGTCAATCTGTTGTGACCACGTGGTTACGGAACTGTCCGCCAGTCACAATGTACAGCGAACTTCCTAATTGGTGGATGTTTTACAGTTGTTATAATGGGTTTTGGATTTCATTGTAATCACTGTCCATAGTCTGGGAGACATAGCCTCATCATGTCTCTCACACTTTCGTGTTCGCGCCAAGGTTACCACGTGGGGGTCTTTCCATCACTGTTCTTCACTATTCATCCATATTGGTTGGAAACATTCTCAACTTACTTGCAGTCTCAACTCAAATGCAGTTATCTTGGGATCTTAGAAGAAAGGACCAGGTAGGACGTATAGCTATAATACACCAGTTACACCGACTCCGAACCGGCTCCAAACTATAATTCATTGTTTGATCTGTTGTCGATCTGAAGTCGGTATTAATGGTGCAACTGAGGTAGTAAGTTAAGGACCTTACTCGCATCGCCGGACCGACCCAAAACCGACTCCAAACCGACCGATTCTTGTTAGGGTAGAAGTCTGAAGTCCGTGTGATAGGTGTGAGTAGGAATTAGTAGACCTGAATTACACCGATCAGACCGACGCCAAACGAACGCTAGACCGAAAAAAAATACATACATAAACTCCACTGGCAAATATTCGACCGGGTTTGACTTGGTGTGGAGTCGGTCTTGTCGGTGTGACTGTGGGTATCACCGCAATTAATCCCCCGCAATTGATCCTCAGTCAACGCTAAAACAAAGTCGAATGTAACTTGATGATGGATGCTGAAAACTTGATGAAATCACGGGGCTTACTCCGCATCCTTGACTGTTAAAATCCCAGCGGTGACGGTGAGGGAATATTGAAGGGATACAGTTTCCAATGAACGAGAAGTCAACCAACCCGTCCAAGCTCTTTGCGGCCAGTTGCGTTTGAAGGGGAAGGCTAAACTGGTTGAAATTATTGTCCGGAAAATGGTCCAATGGGATTCTATGCAAGGATTTCCGTTCGAATCCCTCGGATTTCATGATAGAAAACAGTGGCGGAATTAAAGATAGGGGAAGAGGGATGGGGTGTATCGGCTAGCGCACCCCTTTCAAACTCATCGTAGCAGTACATGGAAAATTGTGCCCTCTAAATAAATCATACTTGTTACTCTGAAAATTTTGAATTTCTACCCATAATTCCCATGAAAATATCATAGTCTTTCTTTTGTTGGGGGAAAAATGGAATTAACCCCCTTTTTCTACACAATCCTGGACCCACCTCTGGAGGAAAATACCGTTTAGATGATAAGTACCATCACCATGGTTACACATTAGACTGCTGGACGTTTGCTCAGATGCAGACTTAGTCTATAAGAATCATAATACCATGAATACCTCGACGCGTAGGCGACTCCGAATAGGGGGAAATACGGTCACTCTTTTTGAAACACATTTTGGCCATTATACCCCTCACCCCTTTTCAAACACACTTTTGTCATTATAGTTACCGTTTCTAGAAAATAGGGAACTTTGACAAGATTTTAAACATTCTTCACTTTCCGCTCTTTACAGTTGGTATAATGTAATTCGTGTAGGCGATGCAAATGGGGAGAGGGCTGGGGGTCATCACTTTTAGAGACATAACGTTATGTAGACGCTAGACATTACCCTTTCGAGGGATCATGAACGTTTCTTGTTAAAAAAAAACATTTCGCGACCTCTTTATCATTATTACTGCCATGATGCTTTAACGAGTGGGTGGATAAAAAAGGGGGAAATTGGGGTTTTCCCTTAAAGCATGACGTTACAAAGTCGCTATATATTAGCCTCCCAATGGATTGTACACTTACGCGTTATATGAATTTTTCGCCCCCTTCTTCTGACAAATTGGATTTGTCTTTATTGATAATTTGTTTCAATCCCGCTTACTAATCATCAACTGGACTAATAGATCTTACATTCCATTATTGAAAAATTACGCCTGTATTCTCTCCCTGGAGCATATACCTCCGGACAATAACCCCTTTAAACTGCCTTCTTGGACAATGACCTCGGATAACTACCACTAGGACAGCTATCACTAGGACAATTATCCTCGGATATTCACCCCTTAATTTTTATGATATAACCCATAAACCAACGAATTTTCTCACTTTTTTTTAATTCCCCTGGACCTTATACATGAAGCCCTGGTTCCCGCATAAAATGTGTGTTAATTAATCACTCCTATGTGATTTATGATGATAACAAGGGGTATATTCAATGGGGGCAGTCAGAGGAAGAATGAAGGGGGTGGGGTTAGGTAGTTATCTGGCGTTAGATGTCTGAGCGTAATTAGCGAGTTCATAATTAGGATTTGCGCATGGGCAGATAAAGGTCATTCGTTCCCAAATTGTAAAACCATTGAGACGAATACTGGTATCGTGCTCATGAAAGTTATGTAATCCGTATTCATTTATGCACCGACAGTACAATTTATCTGATACACGGGTGGAAGTATTCTGCTCAAGAGGCAAACAAAAGGTATTCATGAAGGCAGATAAAGCACCTCAATCACTTCGGCAGTGATTATTCTGAAATGCACAAGTGGGACGTATACATCGTGTAAAAGATCTGTGGATATTTTGGGGTCATGCGTTCCGAAGCTATTTACGAACTGGCTTATTGTCCCCGGGAAAGGCTCTTGGCTCTCAAACGATAGATCCCGAGTTCGATCCTTGCTCAGTGCTTCTACCTCCTAGGACAACCTGTTCTGCTAACAGGTGTCCTTCTCAACCCACGAGAACTAAATGGGTAGCTTGCGATGGTTACCTTAGACTTAAGGTCGTTCAGTCCTGGGGAGGAAATCGATCCGCAAGTTTTCCTAGCAATGCTGGGGGTCTTTCACAAAGCCTAAGATCGACTTTAAGTTGGACTTAACTATGCCAGGCCGTTCATGCCAACGTTTGCTGTCACCATTTACTGGCACAGGCCTCTCAAGGGACGTACAAATCATGGTCACAAATCTACAGAATTTACATTTGTTGATAATTCATTATTGAAGAAAAAATATTATCTAAAGATCATAATGGTGAGACCAGTGGTGAGAGCAACCAGTGGCATGAACAGCCTGCCATAGTTAAAGAGAAGGTTGAGTTCTGGGAAGAGGTGAAACATTATTTGTGAGCGTTATCATTGTTATTATGCAAGTGTGGAAGAACATCAGATAAAAAAATGTTCCCTGAAAAGCATGGCTCTTCAAATGCTTTAACATTCTAAATATGGCATGTAACAGCATAAAAATCGGGACGGATTTCTATGCCACGTGTTTGTGTAGTCCCATATACATCTTTCTGTGTACAGTGCTTGTAACTTTACCAAGACTGGGCCAAATTTCTGATCATTTTGATGATTCCAGAACCTTGCGGTACACACAAATACTTATATGCTAGATGATCAACCTCTCTGATCAATCCCACACCATTTCTTTCACAATTCAATCGCATGACCAGAACTCAACCTTCTCTTTAAGTCCAACTTAAAGTCGATCTTAGTCTTTGTGAAACACCCCCTGGGATGATATGATATTGAAGGGCCCGCATGAAGAACAGTATTAATACTGATGTGGTACCCTGGGTAAATAATAACCAATTATCATTATAATCTATAAGGGTAGTCGTACTAATGGCTTGCGTTCACGCATGACTGGTTTACTTCTCATTTTATTTCAATCCGACGTTCGTGTCGTAGTTTAAAAAAAATCAAACGTGCCAATTTGGATGTCTGTATATTTTCAGTACCAAAAAAGAAATCTATTTTTACTTTAGTAGAAAACATGCTTTGTATGATTTTAAATGTAATCAGCACAACGATCTAATTACTCGTATGAGAAAATTACAAAACTTGCTTCCCAACCGCTGTATTTGCTCTAGTTTTTGCTCGTCCATATGTCTATTTGTTTGTCTCCTCCATCTTTTCACCTGAATCTACATGATTATCTCTCTATTGATTTTGTCATATGTCCCTTTGCTGTCTATCATTTTTTCTCTGTGTCATTTTCTTTCTCTTCTAACTTCCTGATGAATATTTTGCCGCTCATGCGTTCTGCCCTAGTTCATTTGTTGTCTCAAGTTGTGAAACACTCACATACATTTTTAAAAACATCTCTCATTCTCTCTTTACTTCCCTCTCTGCATTCCTCTCTGCGTCTCCCCTTCTTCCATTCTGCCCCTCTCTCCCCCTCTCCCTTGCTCCCCTACCTCACTCTCATATCCTTTTCACTCTTTCTCTCTCTCTCTCCCTATTTGTCACCCCTCTCTCTCTCTCACTCTCTCTCTCTCTCACCCTTTCTCCTTTTCTGTGGATAAAATGGCACTTGAGTATGGAAACTATGTTATGTACACAACCTGTAAAGTGCCTCCGTTTTTCATCATTCTCATTAACTGCATCACGTCTTTATCTGCGTTTTGCAATTTGTTATATTTTATTACCTTCCTGGCATAATAAGTGTTTACCCAAGAAAGATCTCTACCATTTGATAAATGGTGACAGGTTTATTTCTTTTGGTGGAATTTAATCCACGCCTGGAGTTTCGTCGGCATTACATAAATGGAATTTTATAGACTATTACAAGAAAAACGTAGGTTTTGGGCCGCAGAGATGGCAAAACGTGTCACATGCTGAGCGAGGTAATGCGATATGATTGCAGAAATTAAAAAGAAAATACTTAGCAAAGACTATAATGGTGGTGAAAAGAACGATATCACTTTAAAGAACCCGCCTTTTTGAGAGGCATGATATTTGGACACACAAACGCCCACATTCACATCTTCATTAGATAGTCTTCTGAACCATCTGTTAATTCTACTAAAATATTACTACTAGCACTGCCACTACTTACTACTACTATTACTACTAATATTACTAGTAACTACTACGACTACTACTTACTACTACTGCTACTACTACCTAATACTATTACTACTACTATTACTAGTAACTACTACTACTACTACTACTACTACTACTAATACCTACTACTACTGCCACTACTACCTAATACTACTACTACTATTACTACTACCTACTACCTACTACTACTACTATTACTACTACCTACTACTACTACCTACCACTACTACTACTACTGCCATTTCTATTCATACCACTCCGCCACTACTACTACTACCCAAAACTACTACTACTACTACTACTACTACTACTACTACCCACCACTACCACTACCACTACCTACTACCACCCTCCACTACCACCCACTACTACCTACTACTACTACTACTACTACTACCTACTACCTACTACTACTACTACTACCTACTACCTACTACTACCTACTACTACTACTGCTATTTCTATTCATACTACTTCCTGCTACTACTACTACTACCTAAAACTACTACTACTACTACTACTACTACTATGATTTCATATTCTACCCATCCATCCTTTTTTTTTTTAGAAAAAGAATATCGCAGGTGTAAAAAAATAAAGAGCTTGGGTATGCTCATTATAAAGATGACATTCCATTGCATGGATTAATAGATTTTCCTGGGGGTTCTCTAGTGACTTAGACCTTAAACCTATCATGTCAGAAGCGTTACATTACCATGTTGTTGAGTCTTTGGAAAGGGGCCACTCAAGTGTTCTTGTTGTATTCCAATTATCATCCTGAAGCGATCTGATGGCTACAACATATTGTAACTCTGAACATTTTACCGATTAAAGTCACCTTTCCAATTTCGAGGTACCATCACTTCGCGAAACTTACATGAAGCGCGTTCCATATGTCATACTATGGATAGCCTCCTTAAATTAGATAACTATGAAAACTGACTTATAGTAAATCATATTTCCTTGTGGTCGAGTGGATACGTCACCGGACTGTCGATCACAAGGTCCGCGGTTCGAGTCCCGCTGCGGCACTAATGTCCTTTGGCAAGACATTGATCTACATTTGCCACACTCAACTCAACTATTATTATTAGTATTACCAACAAAAGAATTTAAAAAACTATATACGTGTAAGCAAGTAAACTCCTTTAACCATGATAGATGATCATTTTTCTTGAAATTTTTTTATTCCATATTTGTTTATCAGTAAAACTTCAAACTCCATTTTGCCATATTTATAAAGAAAGAAAAAGAGGGAATGTCAGAACCAAGTGGAATATAAAGATGACATGGATAAGTTGACATAGTAATTAGCGCAAATGTAAGAAAATGTAATAGTTACCCTAGTACATATGTACAAAATAATGAAATCTCATACGCTAATCAAAAGAATTATTCATACTTCGTTTCGTTTATTTCATGGTAAAAAGTAAACAAATAACCCGACCTATCTTTCTCAAAATTACACTCAAGCTCGATGCCGGCAAGAGCTCCGGCTTATCGAATGAGGTTTTTCCTATTCCACAAATTCCCTTTTCTATCCGTCTGTCTCATTCTGCATAATGCAAGAAGATGCAAAAAAATCCTTCAGACGTCTTTAATAACTTGATAATCCCGGTGTTCCAGTTACCGATATTAGTCTGTTTCTTATATGCGAATGAATTACAAAAAAAATGTCACAAATTTTACCCTTGAGAAATGGCTCGATACCGTGATAGATGAGATTGACTATTTTTATTCTACTATATCCCTTATTCGTTTATATTGTGCCTGTGAACAGTGGCGTAGCGTGAATCTGGTCCGGGGGGGGGGGGCATCGGTATTACTAAGTGAAAAAGCGCGTGATTTCGGGATTACTATTAATAATAAGCCAGTTTGTAGATACAAGCTAAAAGTAATTTGTACCGAAATTGTAAAACCCATCGAGACGAATACTGGATTTTTGCTCATGAAAGCTTTGTAACCATTATACATTTATTCACCGACGGCACAATGCCCGATAGGGATGTGGACGTATTCTTCTCGATAGAGCAAACAATACTAAAGGTATTTATGAAGCACCTCCATCACTTCGGCAGTGATTGTTCTAAAATGCACAAAGGGAGACGTCTCCAAGTCTAAAACATTTGTGGATATATGGGGGACCTTAATTATTTAGTACCAAAGCTAACTACGAACTTATCTGTTACCAAGTAAGTTGTGAGTATAAGTACAGAGAACAGTAAGTTGTCTCTTTTTCATGTCTTCTCTCTCTTTACATTTCTATTTTAGCTTTTACCATACAATTTGGATGTGAGCTAAAATTATGCAGCTTTTTGTTGCCATTCTTTCCAATTCACTACTTATGGTTTCTGAATAGTACGGTGTTCCACAAGTATTCAAAACATTTGAAATCATCCGTAAGCCGTTTCTTATTTTTCTCTTTTTCATTTCAACAATACACCTGAAAGCCTTTTAAAATCTAATATAAGTTTGTCAAGGCCACGAAACCCTCCTTTAAGAGTTTTTTCTAGACTCTATTTCAAAAACTAGATCCAACCATTAGAGCCCAGTATTTCCTTCAATCTGTTATGCCATTCATTATTTAAAGGGAGGGGTTGCACATGTCGAAAGGTCCCAATGATCGACGTCCTTTAGACTAGTGCCAGTCCGAAGGATAGATAAATGTAACTGACCTATTAAGTCAATTTCCAATCCTGGTCGATTTCATGAGTATGTGTTACTCTCTCTCTCTCTCTCTACCTCCCTCTCTCCCTCTCTTATGGTAAGATGAGTCATATCATTATTAGTCGACCTGTGTTATTCGAGAGTCTATAGTAATGCAGTCCTAATTGTCGCCAATGCATTTAGATTGTACGTGAAGGCCTACATTAACTTAACATCTCCACATCTCGACATGCACCAGGTGTCTTGATACCGTTCCGTTAAGTGGCTAATCTTCATGATTAATACGACAGGAGAAACATACGAGAAATCATATCAAGGGCAATTTCAAAACTCCTACTGTATATCTCATAGAAATCATTCAATACATCATTGTAATGTTCGCACGGTGAGGGACATGCTGTTGAAATGTCCTTAGGTTGATTTTGTTGAAAGTCTATGCGATCGTATTTTTTGCAAAATATTATACGAGCGGATGTATGTATGCATTATGGTTTTGGAATACAAAGTAGTATACTAGCACAGATGGATAGAATCTTACATATAGGAACATAGCGTTCCTATGGCGCCGTGCCACCTCATAAATACAATTTGAATGAGTAAAGGAATGTTTTTTGTCGCCCAACGCATTCTGCCGCCCGTGACATGCTGCGTCTCATTGCATTCTTGACACCATCCCTTTGCCCGGCAATTCCCCCAGACGCACAGGGCATCGCGTGGCGTGATGCACACTCATCTGTTAGAAAAGCCAACATACGCCCTGCCGCTGTACAACCGCTAACTTGCCAAGCCTGGGTGTTGTGTTTACTTTTTCACATGGCGATTAACATGTTTCTAGCACCAGGCGATGACATGAGGAGATGTTACGGGAGTGCGATAATACTCTCCTCTCTCTCGGCCATCAATCAATAACGATGTTGAGTGACGCGTGATCTTTTTTTGGTGAGACCACGTGCGCTGACTATTATTCCGCAATCGCTGTTATGTCGTGTCAACGCACCCTTAGATCATGCTTAGATAATGGTCACGACCCATTGGAACACCAGAGGCGGTGCTATGCGAGGCGCTAAGGTAAGTGACTACCTAGAGTAAACTAGTGGCGAATCCGGGAGAAGGGGGAACGGGAAATTAAGAAGAGCATGGGCTGATGGCCAAAGCTGTAGTCGAGGCCTATAAAATATTACCTTCCATATGTTTTGAATTTGTGACTCAGAACAAGGCCGAGGCCAAGGCCACTTAAATATTGTATTGAGGCCAGAATTAAATACAACCCATTGCAGATGACTTTATTACTTAATTTATTTTTTGCTTCAGACAGAATTTTCCGACTTGTGTCCCCTCCCCTCCTACCCCTCCCCTCCAATCCGCCAGAGAGAGCTGGATTTCGCCTCGGTGAAATTCCTAGAGGTGCTACCTCCGGGTATTTCGCACTAGCCATGCGCGCCATGCCTCGATGGGGGATGATGATTGTCATTGCAGGTGATCGTATGATGAGCATGTGAATACGACAATGTCCTGAGTCAATCAAGTTCATGTCAACGTAAATCATACAGTATAGGTAGTTACATAAAAGTAACATGTAATTTTGATGAGTTGTTATTTATATCTTCAATTTTTACATCAAATCTGAAGGTATTGGTGGAACAATGTACTCATTTTAGTTGTTTTATACTGACAAAGTTGATACATGTCTCTCAAGAGATTGAACGTGTCGACTCAACATGAAATGATCCATTGATTCATTTCAGTTTGTTTCCAATAAATGCTATAATTATAGATCGTATTGCGGACGCCATCCGGCAAAAACCCATCACAGAGAAGAAAGTTATGCATGAATGATCAGGAGCAAAACGATGTCTTTACAATTAATGATTGTCTGCTTATTTTCGTGTGAGCCACTAATGATGGTTTTCAGAACATGTCTGAATATATATATATATATATAATTAGTAATGATTCATTTAAAATTCGTTTCAAGAAGCTGTATTTATACGAATAATGATATCATTACTCCACCTTTGACCTCTGTAGCAACTAGTATTAATCGGACAAATCTAATTAAAACGTTATTGCCAATTATATATATATTATTATATATATATATATATATATATATATATATATATATAATTATAGAAAAGCTATATTTCCCATGGATGTAGCATATGTTGGAACTTTAATCTTTATATGCAGTTGTAAGTCTAATGGATATAACATGCTTTGGAAACAAATTGCCCTATAAAGATATATATAATATTCCAGCGGCGGGTTTTAAGTGCTCCCTAGTGGAGTATGCATGAGTGAGTAGAATCGTTAATTGAATCAAGAAATTGGGATGTATGTAAGCGCTGCGGTCAATGCTTATAAATGTAGCTGGGTATCAAGAAAGTCTACGTAATAGCAAAATGTCTGTTTTAAACTTGAAACACTCCATATCCTGCAGACCATCTGCCAAAATAAATGAACTCCTGTGAACCATGTCGCTGATCGCTGTATAGGCCTACTATCCCCGTCACGCTGCGCCTCATTACATTTCTGATGTCTCCCTACCGAAGGGACGTCAGAATAACATTTTTTTGAGGGGGTATGTATCTACATATTTGCTGACTACGCATTGCTTAGTTGTTTTTTGTTTTGTTTTGTTTTGTAATATAAGTAGAGGGGTCTCTGTCCATCATCAGCCATGTCGACAAGAAGTAAACGATATGGAATAAATAATTGTAAAGAAAAAATAAAATAAAGGAGGCAAAGATATATAACACATATTCCAAACAAAGAAATGGAAAGAAATACATAAAGAAAAAATATGAAAAATAAAGGGAAGAAATTGAAAAGCTGGCAAAGTTATTACCCGTGTTTAAATCTTCCTTTTGCCAGCCTAACGATAAAGGATTTTTAGCTACAAAAACAAGAAAAGCCTATAAATTGGAAGAAGATTACGCCCCTTTCCCATTCCCCTCAATTGATCAATCCCTCACTCATCGTGTTTATAGGCTTTAATATTGTAAGCTACTGTCATCATGATCAAAGAGAAATCAAAATTTAATAACCTTTACCTGTATATCGACCTTTACCTTAACGTACATTACGCCCACGGGTGAGGCGCAGTGGCTCAGTGGTAGAGCAGTGGTCTCGTAACCGGGAAGTCCCGGATTCGAAACCAATTCGGTGCACTAGGGTCATTTATGGCATAAATACTCATTACCAAGTCCCTCGGAGAGGACTTAAAGCCGTCGGTCTCCTGGTTGCATACACATGCTTTCCTAACAGTCAGGTCAAACAAACCGACCCACCAACCAGCCAAGCAACTATCCTGCTACTAGTAAATGGTCGATGGATGCGATTGATTATATTGTATATATTTATACATATGCGTGTGTATGCACTCTTTGCTTTAACTTATAGATAACCCGATTTAAGAAATCGTTTTCAGATTAAAATGTAATATGTCATTGTAATCTTTGCTTATTTCAAAAAATGACGTTTGAGGCTATTGAAACTGCCTTCGGTTGATCTCTCGATTTTTGTTGGCGATCATGGTGTATGGTCGTTGAATATAGCTAGGGTGATCAGTCGAAAGTTTATTAGTATGTCATTCATGTAGCCCATATGGCTACCGATATTGTACTGGAATCCACACCTGGGGGGTGTTTCACAAAGAATAAGATCGAATTTAAGTTGGACTTAACTATGACAGGCCATTAATGCCGTTGTTTTCTCTCACCATTTACTGGCGTTGGTCTCTCAAGATCAAGTGACGTACAAATCATGGTGACAAATCTAAAGAATTTACATTTTTTGATAATTCGTCATTGAAGGGAAAAATATTATCTCAAGATCATAATTGAGAGACCAATGGTGAGCGCAACCAGTGGCATGAATGGCCTGCCATAGTTAAAGCCAACTTAAGGGTGGATCATAGTCTTTGTGAAACACCCCCTGGTCTCGGCCAGGCTGTGAAATAATTGGTGTCAATCCCTTTAGATCTGAGCATCATTTTAGCAATCAGTGTTGCGTGCCCCAATGTTCACAGGCTTCCTGATTGCTTCAATGTGATTATGAGAAACTGGAATGTTGCACCTCATGTTCCGATGCCGTCGTATGACTGCGATTGTTGATGAGGAAACCTCCTGCTGTGATGATGGACATGAACATACGATGGATAGTCACGTAACAGAACGTGTTCAGGTGGATTTTAAAGAATGCATCACATGGTATGAAGTTAGCCGGCGCCACACGGAGACAAGTTGGTAAAATAATTATGTTCAAATGGATTTCTCCTCGGTCACTCACCGTTTGTCTAAGCGATGTTGCAAGACTGGTCTCGGTCTAAGGGATTTGGATGTCTCTGATAGTCTTTTTTCCGGCCCGGAGAATCAAAGCTTTTCTCCTGGTTTCGTCTCCAGAGGCTAGGTCAAGACTATAATGACTATAAGGCTGGTACGAGTACGTTCATTAACACTATTAATAAACTATAAAACTAATTCTGATTTTACTGCTTCTTACTGCATCTGCTGCCACTGATTTAGCTGATTAGTGTTTTAGCTACCGGGTTCGGGGAGGGGGGGGGGGCGGAATTGGTGGGGGTAGTGGGGAGAGTCCCCCATTTGATCGAAAAAAAACATACAACAATCTATTTTGCCATGAATTCATGACGGCATTTCTTTTCACGTGGTCAACATGATTGTCATACTGAGACATTGTTCCTTAAACGTTATTTCACATGTTCCAGTCATGAATACTTTTTTTGGCGTTTTGGCTTGGTCATATAAATCTGTTCCAAATCAAAAGTTAATATCACTTATCCCATCATCATCGACTTACCGTGCCATATGTTCCTGTTTGACCGAGCGGCCTACTTTATATTTTATAAATAGTTTGCCGCTGCTTGCTATCAGTGAACCACCATCCAGAACTCATGGGTATACAGTCTCTTTCAAACCTCACGCATAGGACAGATGATGTTGTCGAACTGGGAAGGACATTTGAAGCGTCAGACCGAGCCATGAGGGAAATAAAAGAAGGTAACTTCTTTGTCATGTCGAAGGTGAATTGGGTCTTTCCACACTTGCTGTCAATGCAGTGACGTCCCAAGGAGCTTAGGATAGAATTGATTAGCATTATTTCAAATAATAATCATTTAAAGGTAATGTCAGACGCTCGCAGTTACCCGGAAAGGGTCACTCAAAGCTACACTTTATAAAGCTGTTACCGCTGGCACGATGACGAAGCCAGCGTAAGTTCACCCTTAATATTTTGAATAAGTGCCTTTGTCTTCGTTCATACTGTATTACTAAATCTTACAGCGACAATAAATTTACAAATAATTATAAAAGAATAGTAGTTTTGGTACTTCATGAAAAAAATTGTCAGTCATAGTGATCTTTTCATTGTTCATCTTTAATATCCAACTTTAACAAACTTTCGCTGATTGTAGAAAAGCAAACTCTTCTTCATCCCATCCGTTCAATGCAGTGTTGGCTGGAATGCTCCCCAGGGAGTGGAGAATGTGCATACCTTGTGTGCGAGTTAGCATGGATCCGATGACTGGGGTAATAATATATATCTGTAAAGCGCATCGAGAGGGCCTGCAGGTCCTGAAATGCGCTATATAAGGACGAACTATTATTATTATTATTTAGAGTTCGAACGACTTTATACAATACAATATCAGAGATTGCACAACTCTAGCTGCCTAAGTCAGGGCGGGTCCAGGATTTTGTATCAGGGGTGGCTGACCGTAGCTCATTACCGAATATTTGTTTACCGAATAAAGTTATTACATGTTCAAAATTCAGTTCTACCACTTGCTTTTAAAGGGGGCTTTAAACCAAAATAATGGGGGGGGGGGGCGTGCCGATTGTGCCCCCTGAATCCACCTGTAGCATACGGCACTGAAAGATATATTTAATCAGATTTAGAATGGAATTAAACCCTTTCATCCCCCAATTTGTCCTTCACGCGCCTATCACTTTTCAAAGGATAATCTCATTATTTTGATGGACCTATGTCTATAGAAATTCTGACGCATTCGTCTACCTTTTTAGAAATTATCCTTTCATTTTTGTAAAGACTGATTTGATAAAGGGAATCTTTTTTTTTATAGATATGAGCGGAGAGAAAGTAGAGGTATATATTACAAAATAAGAAAAAATACCCAGATGTCAGGCACATTACTTGGACATTAAGTGGGTACTTCAATACTTTGGGATTGAATTTTGGAGTATTCTGAATTGTGCATGTAACTTGCTGAAGAGGGTCGGAGTGGTCTTGTTCTTACGAGACAAGGCCGGGTGCAGGTATCCACATCGCCGGCCAAAGCCCGCCGGGGTTTCCCCGAGGGCCACTCGGGTAATGTCCCTTCCCTTGCGGACATGGCTAACGTCCGACTGTCCGACTCTTGACTTTGGAAGGGTTCAGAACACTAGTGGAGCGTAGCGGCACGTGACCGATAGCGAGGCAACATGGCGGTCTGTCCCACTCGACATTTATTCTGAATGTGGCGATCTTTATTCTTTGCGAAGCCTCGATTCTATTTAGCAAAACAACCAGGAAGTGAGCAATAGAGACGCACGCTTTGGGTGTTTATTTGGAACACATCCAATTTCACATGTTCCTTGAACTTTCTAGGCTCGGACTTCAATAATGTGTTTACTACAGTTAGACTTGATAAAAAATAAAAACACAAAGAAAAAGAAAAAAAAAAGACAAATGACAAGTGTTGCAAGATGTGTCCACGATGTGATACATTTAAACAAAACTAATTATGAAAAAAAGATAGAGTCATTCATCTTTGTGATGCATGTATTGACCATAACATAATCGCGATCTAACTGGTATAATTCAGTTTCTCTTTCCTTAATACGCCTAAAAACGCTTATTACATTGCTACTGTTAAGTCAAATGAACAAAATCACTTCAAAGTGAGTTCACATCTTCTAAAGATAACACATGGTGATGAACAAGAAAGTCAGAGAAATAGAGAGAAAAAAGAAGGAGAATACAAAGCAGAAGTAGAAGAAGAAGAAAAAGAAGAAGAAGAAGAGAAAGGATGAGAAGAAGAAGAGAGAAAGAGGCGGAGATAAATGTAAAAATCAAAATAATGAGAGGGAGTAAAAAGAGATAGAGGTCGAGACAGAAGAGAGGGAAAGAGAAATAGAGAGAAGGTGAGCGAATGAAGCGACATAGACCAAGAGAGATAGAGAAAGAAAAGAGAGAGAAAGACAGAGAAGAGAGAGGTATAGATAAAGAAAAGGCAAGAGAGAGAGAGAGAGAGAGAGACAGACAAACAAATACAGAGCGAGAGAGAGACAGACAGAGAGATAGAGAACAAGAGATTTTTTGCTTCGTGAGATAGATGTTTAGTCGCTTACTATCATATTATTATTATGACTCAACCAGACAGCCTTGCTTGAAGTAGTTTAAATCCAGAGTTAATGTCTTCGGGGATTTCAGTATCAGTTCATTCCACAGAATGATATGGAAAAATAGAAAAGTTCATGGAGGAGGCAGCAACATGGTGTTTTTTCATAAAAAGCAATTAAAATGTTGGTCACGAGTCTCACGACACACGTGGGATGCTCGTGCATGTACTAGGAAGAGTTAGAACGCGTCTATATGCTTTTGCTTATAGACCAGGAGGTGTTTCACAAGACTAAGATCGACTTTAAGTTGGACTTAACTATGGCAGGCCGTTCATGCCACTGTTTGCATCATAATTGAGAGGCCAATGGTAAGAGCAACCAGTGGCATGAATGGCCTGCCATAGTTAAGTCCAACTTAAAGTCGATCTTAGTCTTTGTGAAACACCCCCTGTACTGGCTATCTTAGTAAAGTCAGGAATTTCTTTTGTCCTGAGTGAATTGGCAAAAATTAAACCTTGTGGACAGTTAAAAAGAAAAGTCAAACCCAGATTCTGACAGGAATACATATAACGATAGGCTGTAAGACTTTATTTTCCCGCGTCACAGATACCTGTTCTTACTGAAATATGAAGTCCGCCTAGACAGTTTACGATTGAGTAAGCGCGGATGATTTTAATAAAAATGATACACGGCTGCGTATATAACTATATAGAGCAAACGAAATGATATTTCAACTCCTCGACTCTTTTGATGAAGACAGACATACGTTTTGAAATTAGGATCCTTTAGTCCCAAGGTCGAATCCTTGTCTATCGCGTCTACAAGGAAATACACCCTCGCCATTCTCAAATCGATATTCTTGAGGGTATTCAAAAAGCAATATGCCTTCTCATTTCGTCAACAGAAGTCCTTTTATTGCAAGGCCATCTTCCTTTTAACGAGGAACTGCCTTTTCTCTGTTCAAAACAGAAATGTTATATTTCATGAGAGAAGACAGTAATCAACTCACTGCCAGACGAAAATAATAAAACTTGATATGGACGCGCTACTAGGATAAGCACGCGGAAGCTTGGCGCGCGGCGTGGCAGTCACATACTTGGCTTAAAATTAATCCCCGCATTGCAGACTTGCATGATCGACTCGCGTAAACATGATTTAGCTACGAAATGCGATAGAAATGAGTGTATCTTGTATCCAATCTTAACGGCGTTTGAGGATATTTGTCCAAGACGATTTATCAGCAGGGAGTTCTCTTGTATTAGCACACCGCAACGTCCCTGTTGAACGTCTCCGCTAAACCTTTCAATATTTGATAGGGTCCCAATTTATTTTCGCTCCTGTGGTCTAATTAATAGGAATTTTGTTTCCTACACGACTGGGCAGGTATAATAAGCGTGCCTTTGTGCCACGTCTTTGAAAAGTGTTCACATACGTACTCATCATTTATTGTTTAAAGGAAATTAAAGGACCAGTGTATGATATATCAATCAGAGCTTATTAAAATGGGTTAGACTGAAAGAGAATGTTAAGTTATGGGAAATATGAAAATATTTTCGTCTGGCTAATACAATTATTGTGTAAGCCTTTTTTTGGCCCACTTTGAAGTCTTTGCCTATTGAGATCCACCTGTTAAGACTGTAAGTCAATTTTCGATCTTGAACTGTGTGAAGTGAAACAAACACGACATAATTTCTTTTTTTTTCTTTTCTTCACAAGTATAGTAAAACAGATTTAGGCAAATACATCATAAACGTGACGATTCCATTCTTGAGAGGTTAGTGTGGAAGAACACCATAGAAAGAAAATGTCCCTTGGAAAGCATTGACCCTCATGATAGCAGAAGTGTTCGGCCTAAACTTTAATGCCACGTGTTTGTGTAGTCCCGTATACATATTTCCGTGTACAGTAAGTGCGAATGATCATGATGATTCACAGCAAGATTGAGCCAAGTTCTTATCATTTTGACGATTCCAAAAACATCACAGTTCACTTAGATTCCTTTGTACTACGTAATACAGCTTTTACAATGCAATCGCTTGACCAGACCAGGGGAGTGTTTCACAAAGACTAAGATCTACTTAAGTTGGACTTTAATTTGGCAGGCCATTTATGCCACTGTTCGCTCTCACCATATACTGGCATGTGTCTCTCAAGGGACGTACAAATCATGGTCACAAATCTACGGAATTAATATTTTTTGAAAATTCATTATTGAAGGAAAAAATATTATCTAAAGTCATAATGGTGAGAGCAACCAGTGGCATGAACGGCCTGCCATAGTTAAGTCCAACTTAAAGTCAATCTTAGTCTTTGTGAAACACCCCCGATGATTTTTTTGTCTTTTTGCTGTTACAATGTTTCTGATGGAAAGATGCAAACTCTTCATCTTGAGCATGTTGTGGTTTTAAGTATTTTCCGTGCTGACAATTTCCCTCATGGTGCTGTCCAATATCTTAACGGATTTAAAAAGTATATTCGAGCATTGAGTGACAGTACATACAAGGCTATAATACAGCATACATACAATAACCTGGGTAGATTTGGAGTCATTATTTACCGTTAAAACACGACCGCGCTACTAGGATTTCTACTAAGCTACAACCGTCAGAGTACTAGTCAGTGATGTCTTTGCGAACATTCATGGTCCTCAGCGCACTTCTTGGCTCGTTGAAGGTCGTTTCATGTTGTACTACTTAAGTGCTTCTGGGCAAATTTGAGAAGCTTTCGAAGGTTAAAGAGAACTATTCAAATGAGCGGGAAAGTGATAGCAGAGCACTTGAATCAATCGCAGTTCATTCGAGGGTGTTGCAATTTTATCTACTTGTATCTCGCCAAGAAGCCATGATACTAGACTCGCCTACATACGATTATTGTACGTGACAGAGTAAAAACGGAGAGGGCACTGTGTAAATTGATCCGTAATTGATTGTTTGGGTTTCATATTCAGTGAGAAGAATCATTAGATAGATATAGATAATATATCTATATATAGACAGGCAGGTAGATAAAAAGGGGAGGGAGGAGGGGGAGAAAGAGAGCGAAATTGGAATGGAGAGAGATAGAGAGAAGAAAGAAGTTGAAATAAAGAGATGGATAACGAGAGAGTGAGTGAGAGCCAGAAATTATTTTTTTGAAACTTGAGTTTGATCATATTGTCTCAACACCTATGTTATCGATTTATCACCAGTGCCTCTGATATCACTTGCAAAGCGTGATGTGCAATATACTTTTCAGTACACTTTTTGAAAAATTGTTTGGATGGCTATATCAAAGGCAAGAGATACCAACATGTCTGTCCCATATTCGATTCATCTTCTCATTCTCTTCCGCCTCCTCCTTCTCTTTTTCCTCTTGCTCCTCTTGCTCCTCTTGCTCCTCTTGCTCCTCTTGCTCCTCTTGCTCCTCCTCCTCCTCCTCCTCCTCTTGCTCCTGTTGCTCCTCCTCCTCCTCCTCCTTTTCCTCCTCCTCCTGCTCCTCCTCCTCTTCCTTCTCCTCCTCCTCCTATTTACCCTTCTCCCACTTCTTCTTCTTCTCCTACTACTACTACTACTACTACTACTACTACTACTACTACTACTACTACCACTACCACTACCACTACTACTACTACTACTACTACTCCTACTCCTCCTACTCCTACTCCTACTCCTACTCCTACTACTACTACTACTACTACTACTACTACTACTACTACTACTTGTACTTCTACTTCTACTACTACTACTGTACTACTACTGTACTACTACTACTACTACTACTACTACTACTACTACTACTACAACTATTGTATAACTTAATTTGCAAACAAATATATTGTCTAAATGCAAACGTACTTAATATTACAGCAAAATCATGATGGAATTTTAAGATGGAGTTATATAGCATCTTGAAAATGTAAGAATTCATCATATTCACAACAAGACGATTTAGAAAAACGATTATAAGTAGATAATGTTCACTTAAGAAAACAATGTTTAAACTGATAGAATAGCGTTAATAATCACAACGAATGGTAAGAAATGCTTTTCTGCCAAATTTAAATAAAATATTTGTTGGTGCTTCATCAGTGTATATTGTTTGACGGTTAAAATGTAATTATATAATAAAGTACATTTGCAGGGGCTTAATTCTTTTACAATGTCTCAAGTCATACATTTCCTAGCATCAGTTGTATAGTTAATAGTGTAATAAGAGGCCGAGCAAGTTAATTAATTCGAACATGTCGAATGTTTGCCTAAACCCTCTAGAAGCCATGTTACTGAAGTGGTGCAAACAAATTGAATCACCCAGAGAGGCGTATCCAGAATATCAATGGTAAAAATCACTAGGGGAGGATTCGACGACATTTTAAATTAGTGTTAACTCCTGAATATTGATTTAAATGGGAAATTGATTGGTAGCAAAGTCTGTGATTCGATCGCTTTTTTATATTTTATTCATCAGAATCATTTTTCGTTTTGAGTCTGTAGCCTCCTTTTAATTAAAAATACGAGTACATTATTATTACAGTACTTGATGAGGAAGTGTTCTACATTGTTGTACTTTTTTTGCTCCTTACACTACATGTGGGGTTTCTAGAGGGACGAAGCATTTCCTATTCCATTTTTTTTAATTACTTGATTGATTAGTCAATTAATCATGCCACGAAACATAGAAATCCACGTAACATAGAAATCGAACTTTGCAATCAGTCGTAAAAAGAATTGCACCTCAAATCCTGCTTGAATTAAACGTATCTTAACAAGCATCGTGTCTACCTGTAACATAAAATTAACTGTAATTTACTATCAATAGAAAAGGTTACGACTGGAGACATATTGAGAGATACAGTCAGTCGTAATTTCTTTTTAAAGTGACTCGGTAACATTGCATCAGATTCTGAAACAAAATCCTGGATTTAGCTCATGCTGCAATCATAATTATAAACTTTTAGGTCAGTCAAGAATCCCATGACTTTTACAAGCCGATCGCTTGTCTGATTATCAAGATATTTATTTTTGGAAATCTAAATTTCATTTTTCGTTTTCCTAACAGTTTTTATAACACTACAGTATATTGGGGGAAATAAGTATGGTAAAGCCTGTCACTCAAAGATTTTTAGTTTTTTGAGGCATTTCATAATCATTTTGAAGCGCCATTTTTTTAGGGTTTCAATATTACACCATATATCACAGACACTGATAATACGTAGGACCGTGCATCTCAGATTTAACGTTGTTAAACGATGCCTTTAAGAGGGCTTGACCTGTAACATGGTTTATTTTAACTTTAAGTTGGACTTAACTATGGCCGTTCATGCCACTGTTTGCTCTCACCATTTACTGGCATTGGTCTCTCAAGGGACGTACAAATCGTGGTCACAAATCTACAGAATTTACATTTTTGGATAGTTCATTATTCAAGGAAAAAATATTATCTAAAGATCATAATTGAGAGACCAATGATGAGAGCAACCAGTGGCATAAATGATGGCCTGCCATAGTTAAGTCCAACTTAAAGTCGATCTTAGTCTTTGTGAAACACTCCCCTGGTCCAGTGAATAAATCTGTGAAACCCACGGTACGGGGTTCAAATCCCTATGGCAACACTAGTATTATTTGACAAGACATTAATGTACATTTACCACACTCCACCCAGGTGAGGTAAATGGGTACCTGGCAGGGATAACTTTCTTAAAACGCTGGAGCGCTGTAATGGCAGCCGTGCCAGAGCCGGGATAATGATAATTACTTAAAGTCGCTGTGAAACACCCCCCAGAACACCTCTACGAAATGTGCTGAAATAGACAAACGAAAGGGAAGAGGAAAATATCACGGATTTTTTTTCAAAGTAATTTAACTGATAAGAACAGTCAATATTATTATTGAATCAAGCAGTATCATACGAGGCGGTATCGCACTTGTCGTATTCCTCTGAAAGAATGACATTTTTATATTGGCAGACGTGCAACGAGTATGGAAGTCGTGAGAGTATCTGTGCTATGCCTACTTTACGTTTGACCGTTTTTTAGGTTGTTGGACAGTGCCTGCAAGAAAGATAGAAAAGAAAGGTAAATAATTATGTCTGCTTAAATTTATCCTGCCGATTACAAACGAAATTAGTGAGAGAAGGAAAGAGAAAGGGAAAACTATCCCCAGTAGACGTGTTATCTACGATTACGGTGCTATAAATCCAATTAGGTTCATCACTTTATCTAACACCCGAGAGTTGAAGCGTTGCGAGAGGAGGAAGGGGAGGGGATGTCTGTACTCTGTCGCACCTTTCATTGAGCACTTACACCTCTGTGATACAATAATATATCACCTTCCGATACGCGCCTAAACGTGTCTCATTTTGCATTTTCCTTTAATCATGTGAATACATTACACATCAGTTTACAATCAGGAAATCATGTATCCGTGCAAGCTTATTTCCTTCATGAACAAAGTGTTTTAATTTTTACCGCGGGAGGGGGATGGAGGAGCGCGGGTGCTGTTCCTTTCCTTAACGGGTATACCTCTCTACGCTGCGATTTACCACCCTCTGTTTAATACAAACATATTAAAGAGAAAGAATGGGGAAGGGAACTCGGGTATCATCCGTAGTTTACCTGTAAGCATCTCGTAATCGTGTATAAATAAATTCATGCGATGTTTAATCCTTTCCCCCAATACAACTAAATGTTTGAGAGCAGGAAGGGGAGGGTGAGGTGTCGGCCGTGTTCCTCTTTTAACTCTTGTACCTTTCTACCCTGCATTTCATGACCTTCCGTTATAAATGTAATGTGTAAAAGAAGGAGGACGGGTGGGTGTTTTTTCCCTCCTTTAACGCTGACATGTACTCCTTTCTTCACTTTTAGTTCGCTACAATCTGTTACGAACAAAAGGTTAAAGAAGTGGAACGGAATGGGTAGGATGAGGGTTGTCGGTCCCACCCTTCTTGACCAGATACATTTACCGGCAATGCAATTCGTCACCTTTTACTGCGAGTGAAAGGTGTAAAGGAAGGAAGAAGTGGGGTGGGATGTCGCCTCCACCTTTCCTTTAGCGTAGCCCATGCCTCTCCGCGCGTACAATTGATCACATTCCGTTACTTGCGAAAGTGGAGAGACAAGGATGAGTGTGTGTGGGGGATCTTTAACAAGAGGTTACCCTCAGACATTTCTTCGCTGCAAATTATCACATTCCGTTGCGAATGAAAGGTATCCTAGAATGAGGGGGGAAAAGGGGGGTGTCTGTCACACCCCTCCTTGTATAGGTACACCTCTCATTCGTGAAGGAAATTGTGTGAAAAGAAGGAGAGGAGGAAATGGTCTCGGTCCAAGTCTTCCCTGAACAGGTACATTCCACTCCGCTTGCAATTCATCAGTCTTTCCATTATGAATGAAAGGTGCGATGAAATGAGAGGGAGGGAGGGGTGTCTGCCCTACCCCTCCTTTTATAACAGCAACCCCTCTCTGCGCTGGCAATTCATCAGTCCTTCCGTTTCTAACAACCAGCTACCGAGTGTGGTATTTACCAACGAACTGCCTAATTGGGTCTCATGTTTGCTTCGATAAAGACCCTGGAGGGGGACTGAAGGATCATCAAACATGGTCTCGGTAAACGAGTAAACGTCAGAGTTTCTCTACCCAGCCTCTACTTTTACCTTTGCATAATGAACAGAGCAGACACGATCAGTTCGAGCCTGTTAAAAGGGGGCGCTGCCCTTCTTCACACAGTTAGATGCCCCTCTCAGAAAAAAGGAAGCAAACGCCCCAATAACAAAAACGAGTATTTACTCTTTCGTTTTTCAGTTTGTTTATCCTGTAGAATAAATAGATTTTAGTTTTCAGGAAGCATTTCCGTTACCTTCCATCGTACATGTAACCTTTAAATAAGCCTTTCGTGTCCCCCATTAGCAGTCCATCTATGAAGCCAACGCGCCAAAACAAAAACAAAAATGTCAATGATTTTATTTTAGTTTGTTATATTTCAGTAAAAAAAAGAACACTTCTAGCCCATTCGAACACGTTTTCTTTAGCTAGGTTCAAAATCTGAGTTTGTTTTTCAAAATGGGCTAAATGTTTGCCTTTCCATGTAGAATTAGACGTTTGCGCAACAAACATGAAGTTGCTTTCAACTTAAATGAAAATGAGTTTGATTTCTAACTCACATTGGCTGACTGTCAAAACCCATAAATAATATTTATTTTTGCAATATTCGTGGGCGGATAATACCTGGTAAGCAACGAAGCAAAACAGTTATGACTTTTTTTTTAATGGGATACAATGATATAGGGCAACATTTAATTTAAAATTGTAATACATGTAAATCTTAAATATTTCAATCATCTTCTAAAAGGGGGCTTTGGAAATGAAATAAGAATTTGAGGCTTCTTTCTACAAACTTGCCGATCAAAATTCACGACGCCATTGATCCTTGTCGTCTTGGGTGTATGTAAATGTCTTTACTTTTTTGCTCTTGCTTGGATCAGAAACAGAATATGCAATCTGATACGAGAAAGTCTTTCTTATCGTACCGCGGGCAAGTGCGTGACAGGGGCGTCAACCTTGAGGGTATCGGTGGTAGTACATCCCTCTTTGCTCGAGATCATCTTTTCAAAATCTGTTGAATATACCCACAATGCGAGGAGAGGGGCGGATATATAGAGAGAAGGGGAAAGAAGGAAGGAGAGTGAGAGGGGAGTGAGAGAGGGAGGGATAGGAGAAAAATGGAAGAAGCGAGGGAGATAGAGACAGAGATCGAGATCGAGCTCGAGATAGAGATGGAGATTGGGATAGAGATAGAAATAGAAATAGAAACAAAGATAGATATGGAGAAAGATGTAAAGATATATAGATATATGGATATATAGAGATAGGGACAGAAATAAGGATAGAGAGAGAGAGAGAGAGTTATATATATATAGAGAGAGATATATATATATATATATATATATATATATATAGAGAGAGAGAGAGAGAGAGAGAGAGAGATAGAAATAGAGATAGACATAATTATTATTATTATTATATATATATATATATATAGAGAGAGAGAGAGAGAGAGAGAGAAAGAGATAGAGATATCAATAAAGATATGGATAGAGACAGAGACAAATATAAATAGAGATAGATATATATATATATATAAAGAGAGAGAGATAGGGACAGAGATATAAAGAGATAGGGATATATAGAGATAGAGATTGAGGGAGAGAAAGAGATAGAGATAGAGTTAGGGGTAGAAATTGATTCAAAGAAAGAGAGAGAGAGAGAGAGAGAGACTCTTTATAGGGATATGGACTTTGCCGATCATGTTGCCTCAATGCCTTGGAATGCCGCTCGCAAAACACTTTGGGAATTTTACGTTCATAGAACAATTTAATATGGAAAACCACCTGTACAAAATGGGCGACCCTAAACAAAGAAATTGAAAAAACAAGAAGATGGCTGTAAAAAACGGTTAAAATGGTTGTAACAATGCATTATAGGGTTTGATCTTCATGTGTATGATATGCTTAGTGTGTATATATAAAACAATTTCAACCGTTTTTTCACAGCGAACTATATATATATATATTTATGAAATGCGCTAATAAATTCTAGGCAAAGGATTTTGGTGATAAAATATTTATTCCTTCAGCAAAACGATTCAGTCACACTTTATTTTTCTTTATCCACATAAATGTGTACAGGCACATGTGTAAGAAATATTAATTACAATAACTTGATGAGTCCAACGTCTCAATAATCTCAATATCTCAAAATCTCAATAATCCGTAATCATCCTTTCGGAATAATATTTGAAAGTTTCCAAAATGTTATTGTAACACTAGTTTACACTCCACACAACATTCCACTGCACATCTTACACATTGTTTTTGTTCCAAGCTGTGCCAACCCCCCTCCCCCCTCCCGCCCCTCCTGGCTAGAAATAGATACAGCCCTGTCTCGGTTTCATGGTGATTCCAGGGAATGCGTCCTGATTTGATGCAGCAGGTCTGAATTCTGATATGGAGGGTCATATTCAAGTTCATGGCTAAGTGTAAGAGACCCTTTAAGGGGATCCGATTAAAGACGGTTATTTTATCTGTGTTTTTTTGGCCACGACTAAATAGTACCTAAAGTTACTTTTCACTTGAATATCATCCCTTAAAAACACAAACAACGCACGGGGTATGCCTTTAGATAAAATCAATAGGTATTACCTTGGCGGTTCCCCCTTCATGTGATGGCGTTATGCAAGACATTGAATAAACAACAACAACAAAGTGAAGCAGAGTTATGCCACTCTTACCACTCTGTTCTGGGGTATAAATTAGAATGGAAATAACAAATAAAGGGTTAAATCAATACATGATTATATAAATGATTCTACGTCGTAAAGAGATGGCTGCAAGGAAGAGGTAAGTAGTCCTTTAAACATGATATATATCAAATGCATTATCAGCAAAAGGAAGCACTGAATTTATGTCTAGAAATATTGAAGCAGTCTGGAAAGCCAACGCTGTGGGTGGACATTTTTGATGTAATGAGTTTCGGGATAAAAGCTTATTTTGAAAATTGTCATTATGTAAAACCACGGCTTTCCCAGATTATCCCTCAGTAATCATGGTCCTTGAATTTCGAACCCACAGATAAATATGGCACAAATATTCCTCAAAGATATAATATAAATTGGAAATGCATAACACCTGATGCAGAATGCATTTTCTTAAAGTTTACTTCGTATGTCGAGATCCATTTCACGATCATCATGTTTTGGTATTTGTAGCAACTGTTATTATTTGTTTGTTATGTTATTGTTTGTTTGGGGTGATTGGTGACTTTCTTTCCTGAAACTAAATCCCTTTTAATGACATTCCGCATCGCCAATAATCCAATTGTGTATATAGTGAGTAAACATGTCTTAACATATTTGTTAGTATCACTAAAACGATGACAGACATGTATGGTATGTTGTTACTTCAGTGCGTTTCGGATTGAAATGGTTTAACTCAATTTCATAATCGTTTCCAAGCACACGGTAAGATTACCGCAATTTCTCCCCTTTAGTCCCATCTATGTATATCGGTGTCTGACCGGTTTTAGCACATCAGAGAAGCGGTTGTTGACTCAGATTAGTAGGTAGGGAATAATCTTGTTGTTTCAATGAACTCCGGGACGATCAGCGACGCAGAGGGCTGGATGACGTCAATAATGTCGTCGTGAATATCTATCAGCATGATCAGTGGTCTGCTGTGGAATCCAAATTTTGGGTCGAGATACTATAAAGTCCTATAAACCTCTTTTCCCCGCATTTTTTATTAGGCCAGAGGATTGGCCGATGGGAGAACATGACCCCACCCCCATTGGAATGGGGGAATGGGGAAGGGGTAGGCAACGTGGAAAAGAGGATGATAAGACTACTTTGTATAACAGCCTCACTAGTTCAGATTCTGTAGGTTTTACTATATTTTGTTTTCCTTCACTCATCTTTGTTACCCTTCTTCTACAGTCGACGCATCTCACAAAGCGCGCGATCCCCGGCATGAAAGAACTGTCTCCATTTTAGCGTTGGATTCACTGTGTCACAACATGGCGGATATTCATTTGCTTTGCGCTTGCCCACCAAAGCAATATTCGCCATACTGTGCCCAACTTGGCTAAAGTCTCCTAATCAATGGTTCTGTTCTAAAAAGATCGGGCGACACAGAAACAGTCCAGGCAGTGAGAGTACCCACCACCCCCCACTCGACGATCTTCCCTTTCGCATTTCACCCACCTCGTCCGGTCGATTATTGCTCCTTTGAAAACTTTGAAATTAACTTCGTCTCTTTAAGCAATGAATAATGGATAAGTTGGTGTAATTATGAATACATGGTAGTGGATGGTGGATATGGATGAATTCAAAATAATACTCACAAGAACAAAACAATAAAACAGATGAATATAACTTTTGCTGCTGTGGCTAAGACATGGACTTGGATTATATCAATTTTTAATCAATTTTTGACTTGCTTATCTTAAACATTCAATGTTATAGAATGATTGCCACATTTCATCCAAGTAATGATTTGAGATGATGCCTGAAAGTACAAACATGAATCCAGTTAGTCAGCTCCTGCATATAATAAGCGTTGGATTTAACGTTTACAACCCCTCTTTAAAAAGAGGTGAAACTACTCCTTTTCTGGTTCAAAATCGAGCCAAATATTATCATTATAGCAGCCTTTCTTCCCTCAGTGTGGGTCCCATAGTTTCTAATCGTTGATGACGTCACGATTCCATAGCAATAACAATGATAATCATCAATTTCGTTAAAATAAATGTTTGTACTCTAAAGATCTCTCATTTATAGGGCCTACTGTCTACGCACTTAAGGACACTTAGTCGTTTATAGCATCTTGGATAAATCCCAATATCAATTAACGGATTAAGAGTCACTGCGTTGTTAATGGTATTTCCCTAGTCTATGTAAAATGCTTGTGATTGGAGATAGATCATTGCTGTTGAGCCGGTCAGGTTCGAAGCGTTTAATAAATCAAGAAAGCGTTAGAATAACAGAACTTGTGGACGATAGCGGCATTTCGAATCCCACGAGAATACGATTTATTTATGTATGAACCTGGCACAGTGACCAGAACTGGAGGAGAGTTGAAACTGGAGAGGCGCCGATGAACAGACATTATGGCCTGATGCTATCCCGTGTGGAAAACGATTTCGCCCCGTGGCTTTCCATCATGGTCATCTCTTCAGATTCCATGATGATTAAGAATATTTCATTTCTCTTTTCCCACTGCATTTTTACTTAAAGTCTCCTTGATTTGTTTTAACACTCCTCTTTCAACCCATTCCTCTAATTCTGTATCTCTCATTCTCCTTTCATGTATTCCACACCCCCTTATACCGTGTTCTCCTTCCTCTTATAAATATCTTCTCTTCGTTTTAACAACTAAACAATTGATGCTCCAGGAACAATTGCTTTCCCTAAGGTAAGATGGACACAGTCATTATCTCTCGCTGTCTTATTAAAAAAAAACTTTCATGGAAGTATAGGACAGGATGAGAAATGTGAAAAGAAGACATTACGACCCCGCCCCTTAATCATGTTAATAATTAATGGCCTTGTCTTTATGCTTTTCATTCACCAAATATTACCTGCCACGGTGCTCCCCCTAAACGCTGGCGCCCCCTCGACGCATGGATCCACGCTACGTCACTACAAACCTACGTCACTACCCAAACATTGACCACTGCAATCACCTTGTTTCTGATATAAATTGTGGTTTTTATTTCCATTTGTGCTAACCTTGCATCGTTTCAGGCCGATAGTAATGGTCACTCAATTTACATATACCTCGTTTATATTCACCTTACTAAGAGTCAAAAGTGTATATCGGCAAAGGATAAAATCAGTGGTGGATAAAGGGAGTGAGATAGAGAGAGAGAGAGAGAGAGAGAGAAGGGGGAAGAGGTGGCACAGGGAAAGGGGGGGGGGGGAAGTGGATTTCGGAACCAGCAAGAATCATATCACACGAAAAGTACCTTGCCGAAAGATAGATGCTAACAATTGGAGATATTAATACTTAAAATTTAAAAACAAATATGCCATTACTTCATAACCTGGGGCCGCGACCTATCCTCAAGTAAGTTGGACTGCTAGGATGGGGGACGGGTCATGAGTTTTGTTTTTGTTTTACCCGTTGACATGACTGAAGGCAACTGAATGTGTTTTTCCATGGTTAGTCTTAAACGTTTAGATATAACGTACCCTGCCCTTATGGTTTGTGTATGGATAGCTGATATGAAATGTATTATTTCTAGATATAAAAAGTATTGAGTCATGCATTATTCTGCATTGCACCATCATCATCAACTTGATAGTCACAATCAATCATTATAATCATTATACTAATTCCCTAATTCATAACTCAGAAAGACACACAAGGCTCCTATTACCATCAATCTCTATAACCATTTCTCACAGAAGTATTAAATTATACATGTAGATGGCATTAAAGAGAAACATTTATTGTTCTTAAATGTTTGACTTAACCAATATACATACCGCACAGAACGGCTTATCACCCATTGAGAAAACGCTAAACTCTCCTTTAAATCCAGTTGGCGCGACGGGTTTGATAATTTAAGTCAAAAAGCCTGTAAAATTTTGATAAATGGTAACCCTCCTATGGGCATTATTCTACTCGATATGCGTAGTTCACACTGCCATACAATAACCATCGTGGTCATCCATGGTCGCCATCTGGTGATTAACAACAATTTAATGATTATGAATTAAAGAGAATGACATGCATGAGATCAACGGTTGCGCAATGTTTTCTTCGGTAAGGGGACGAAACTGTTCTACTCCTCATCGCAGCAGCGCATCAAATCGGCATCTAATTCCGTTCGATCAGTACCCACATGCTTTTGCGCCGCTCAGTCATATCAAAGAGATAACATCTCTTTGGTCATATCGCCACACGCGAACGTCGTGTTAGGTTTAGGATATTCCCCGTAAAGTGAAATCAGACACTTGTATTTTGTGTGAAGACAAAAGATTATGGAGTGTGGACGGGCCGGGAGAGACCCTGCTCTCCCCTCTCATGAGGTGCCGTGAGTCTTTCAATCTTTCACGCGTTATCTTGAGACAGGGATGGAAGCGAGAGAGAGAGAGAGAAAGAGAGAGAAAGAGAGAGAGGGAGGGAAGGAGAGAGAGAGAGAGAGAGAGAGATAGGAAGGGAAGGAGAGAGATAGAGAGAGAGAGAGCGGGAGGGAGGGAGGGAGGGAAGGAGAGAGAGGAGAGAGAGAGAGAGAGAGAGAGTTAAGTCAGAGAGAGAGAGAGAGAGAGACCTTGCGAAGTCAGAGTATTAAGAATGATGAATCGTTGCATTTCCCCGGTCATAATAATTCCAGATTTCTGGAGGCCCTGACAGAATGAAGAGCACAGATTGAAAAAGCTTTCATTCCATTTTCATATTTGGAGAGCGCATCTTTCCGGCACATTTTATCCTCGAGGAGTATGTTTTTTTTTTCTTTCTCGGGCTAGCCAGTGGTGACAGTCGAAGAAAATTCAAATTGTATGCAAAGCTGTGAGAAAAGAAGTCGCTTAACATCTACCGTAAGATAAATTTTCTCTTCCCTTATCTGTTGTTACTAATCTCCCTCGACCTTATGCTATGACACAGACACTCTCTCATCTCTCATTCCCTATCTCAGTTTCTCTCTCTCATTATGAACGTTTCCTACCAACAATTCGGCCTTCTTTCTGTCCTTGTACAGCAGCCCATTGCTCCCTCTTCCTCCCTTTCCCTCCGTCTCACTTTCTCTCTTTTTCCCTCTCCCGCCAGTCTTAACGAGAAAATTCCTTATTAATTTCAGCACACGGATATAATTAACCTCATTATAATTGTATTTCTTTTATATTGTCTATATCATTATACTGTAATAAATATGTTCGTATGTGCGGGAGAGTGTTTGCGCGTGTGTGTTTAACACAGACTTAGCGGACATTAATTGGAAGTGAATCGCAGAGTATTTCAAACATAAATTTCATAATACCGGACCCTGTTTCAACAAAACGCTCATAACAAACTTCATTATTACTTTCAAGCACATAAACAGTATTTTTTGAAGAAGAGGACACATGTGCTAATCATTTAGTCATCAGCAAGTGAACAGATGAAAGGTAATACTGAAATGTCTTATAAGAGGTAAAACAGTTTGTATCCATTTCACGCATGTGTAAAGTAACATCATAGTTACAATGAAACGGGAGAAGTATTGCTTTCGCTTCGAAATGGTTCTTAACCCTTCACAGGCCTCAAGACTCGTTTGAGAAGTATCTAATGAGGAACAATACTAATTACTGGGGAGTTTGTTACCCCCTTTTAAGATAATGATTCTACATCTAACAAAGATATGATTCCCCCAATGCCGTTCTCAGCAATAAGAAATGCTAAATCGATATATATCGTAAAGCTTTTTTTAATATCAGTTTGGGATATTAATAATTATTAAAGAATTTAGTGTGCAATGAATGATTCGTTTATGTCATCCTATAATTTAAAGAATGAGTCTACATCTACTTAAGATATACACATCATAAACAATTGCTCATCTCTTCTGCAATTATTATTAGTTTGCCGTATTGTTGAATAAGTAGATAGTTGCAGTGCGAGACAATTTCATATTGCATCCTATGAAATAATTCTACAAGTACCTCCTTTTGGTATCTACGCGACCACACCCCTCTAAACCTGATAAGTTCTCTGCCATTCGAACGGCTGAATTACGATTAAGAGGATAGTTGAGTTTAATTCGTGAGGTTGATAAAGCATTAGAGAATTCAGAGGGCAAGGCCATGCCTTTCCATTTCATCCTATAAAATAATGAGTCTACATCTACCGTAGATATATACATTATTTTGGGTAAGGTAGTGCAGCATTAAACGTCCTTCTTTTGTCGAATATTTAACATAAAGTTACAACGAAATCAAGGTCCGAGCGTTGGCTGTAAACCAACTACATGGGTTTGTGCTCTTTGAATTTAATACCCAGTTACCAAGTCGCTAGGTTTGGGCGTTAAAGTCGCAGTTCCCTTTGTTGCTTACATAATAAAATTGTTTATTATTGCTTTTGCTTTATCGTCACTCAAGTAAGTCAAACGTAAACATCGATTTTCTTTAATCTTACATTCAACGTTTATTTCACCTTCATTTGTGTAGATGCAACACTATGGTCAATCTTTAAAAATAGCCTTCCAAATGCATTCCAAATATCCGTCTGCCATTGTAAACATCTCCTCGTTTCTTGCGCCTCACCTTTTGTAATTATACGTTCATTCTCTTAACCTTTCCTCTCAATTTTCAGCACCTTCTGTTGCAAGAAATACAACATGAGTCGTGAAGAGCTCTGTCAATACTTGCTCGCAGACCACACTTCCAATAACGCCACCTTTAAAAGAATGGGAAAGTCCATTAGCGAACCACTCCACATATGGAGATGGTGGAAAGAGAGAGAGAGAGAGAGAGAGAGAAACAAAATCCCTTTCCCTTACTCCCCGCTTTGAACCAGAATGCCCTTCTTTTGTGTCAAAACAGTGTGAGTTTGTGTGTTGAGTATACATGTGGGTCAATGTTTATGAGAAAAGTGTGGTACACTCTTATTTATTAAGACGGAAGGGAGAGGAGGAGGTTGGGGAAGGTCTTATAATAGTAAGCATCCCCTCTCAGGTGTGGACCGGATCCACCATCTCGATGCACCACATGCACTATGTCTGAAAAATTGTAGAATTCACGCACAAAATGTCCTGTCTTTTTTCCCTTTTCTACTCCACCCCACCCCACTCCACGCATACCGAAGCATCATTCCTGTTTAGTAGGTGAAATATCCACTAAACGATGTCCTTCAAAACTCCCGAGTAAACGCAGGTGAGGACTTGGTGTTCAAGGATCCGTGTGAAGTGCACAAGCCCGAGTCAATATTTATCTTTGTGAAATGGAAGTTGACAAGAAAGGAAATGACTTCTCCAAGAAAGCAAGTATTTGAGGAGGACTTTATACAGTGAGCAAATAACGACAGTGCGCACCATTTTGAGTAAGATTCGATGTGTTCGAAACATACATATATTTTGTTGAGGGAAAAGCAGTTTGCTCATTGTGGACTCGGATAAGCCTATGAGTGTCTTGTACAAACTCTTACCTGTCACCCTATCAAATTATTACACTATGAATTAAATGAAGTGCGTAAACAAGTAAATTATCACCAAAGAAGAAAATAACATGATGCGGAAATGAAGATGCTTTGTATTTTGAATCGGTAGGTTTCGATAACATCCAGGTATAGATTCTAACAAGAATGTTTCAATCGTCCTTGAAGACGCCGTGATTCAAGTTAGTTTAATCACTTTTAGTCACGCCTGAGCGACTTAGGCTGAGTGGTTTTCGTCTTGCCAGAACGAATTTAGTCACGCCTGGATGGTTTTGGGCACGGCTGAGCAGATGTTATCACGCCTGAGCGCTTTCGGTCACGCCTAAGTCATTTTTGTCACGCTTGGATGGTTTTTGTCACGACTGCATTGTCTTGGTCACGCCTTGATGGTTTTTGTCACGCTTGGATGGTTATGGTCACACTTGGCTGATTTTAGTCACGCGACATATAACGGCATTATGCGAGATAAGTTATTCTTTATTTCCAGAAAATATGAAGAAAGTTGATGATATAAATTTGTATCATATTGGCAAAGAGAGAGAGAGAGAGAGAGAAAGAGAGAATAAAAAGTCGTTTTAGAAAAGTAAAAATCGTCCCAAACCAACTTCAGGCACAAATATTGTTAACATCCGATCCCCACTCTCTGGCCATGTAATTTCGAATCATCAAAAAAAAAATCATATTTAACCTTTCCTTTTAAAAGTAGAACTCATGTTATGATAAAAAGAGACTCTGTTTTTTCTTCCAGAGATATATGTTTTTACAAGATAATTGCCGTGTCCCATTTCTGTTCCCTTTCCTCGTTCATTTGTTACGTTTGTCCATGTACGTCATTGTATACAGTGTTGCTAGCTTGTATGTGTAGAGAATTTGTCGTACGTGCTTTTATCGGATAAAGGTAGCACACGCTACTGTTTGAATTTACACAATTCCTGTTTGATTTTAGTTTATTCGGGTCTTCGAAAAGGGTTTTCGATCCTAACGTGATATACATGTAACTTATTTTTCTAGGATGTAGATATGTATGATACGATATGAAATCAAGATTGCTCTCTCTCTCTCTCCGTTTAATGTGCATGTTTCGTTCTAGGCCACAGTCACAATTTCCACCGAGTCTTTAGCGAACTTCTTGAACGATTCTCTGGCCATGTTTTCTCTCCTCGTAACAAATATATTGATATTTGAACCACAACGTTCTGTCATGCATCTCAGTGGCGGAGGTGCGCCGATAATTTTAAACATTGAACAAACCCCAAAATCGTTATAGTGCCTCCGCGAACCAACACAAAATGCGGGAGTAAAGTTTCTAAGAACAATAAGGAAGAACGGAGAGTGATAGAATACAAAAAATAAAAAATAAAAACGGTAAAGCAAATGTCTGGGACTATTTTCTGAAAAATAGGTTTTCTGTTTTTTTTAAGAGAAAAAGTAATTGACAAAATTGCTCCTTGAAACCAATTGCAACTGCGTGGAATAACAACTTGCTGTTGGTGCTAGCGTAGATGCCCCTCTTAACTGCAGGCGTACGTACCCAAAATTGCGCAGCTCTTAACCAATGAAAAGTCTTAATAGACATAATTTGGAGTGACCAATATTAAACGTACTTTCACTAACATAAAAGATACGAGATGGTGTTTCAGAAGTTTTGAGAATTCCACCCGGACGTTTATCGTCATGACGTAAAGAAGATTCAAATGATTTTATTTCTCATGCAAAACATAATACAAAGAATAAGTATATAACAAAAAAAAAAAACAATGAAACGACAAATATAATAGAAATAGCACGAGAAAAGAGGAACAAGAGGAACTAACTAGAAGCAGAGCTTGTTTAAGTGTTAGTTCATCAGATGCTGTTTTACAATATATCTTGAACAAAAAATGGAGGAAAATAGTATAAGGCAAAAAGAAAGAAAGATAAAAAGGAAAATGAATGATTGCAAAAGCTCTAGAAAAGGGATTAGATCAGTAGAATGACGGAGAAAGGGATTGAGTCGAGAGTCAAACAAACCGAGATTCGTGTATAGCAATATCAACAATGCAGCTGACCGGCGACGACACATACATTCATGCATATGTGTTTAAACATTTAATTTTCAGCTTTTTAAAAAATGTGTATAGACTGGTACTTTGTTTAAGAGATGGATCTATGTTATTCCAAAATACTGGACCGGTGTAAATAATTGTTTTGTGGGAAAGCTTTTCTCATGGTTTGGTCTCGCATTATTTTCCCTTCTCTTTTGGTCATGTTTTACTGATATGGTCAATAACCGTAATGGCTGAATATTGGAATTGTTACGTGAACAGGGTGGATGGTATCATTTGGGTTCAATTTTGCTGCAGGGAGCGGCGGAAATGTTTGCGGTTAGCTGAAACAGAGGAAGAAAAATCGTCGCTGTGTAACTCGGGCTTCTCAGCTAGCTTAGTAACATATCAATGTCAGATAACCGGGTAGAGACATCTGTCATAAGACTGATATCATTGATGCCTCCTGGGAACCGCGACAACATGCAATCATCCAGATTGACGATAGCTCATATGACACTGCCTTGAAAATAATGGTAGCCTAAGAAAAACAATGCCTGATTAAATTGCTTTTTGTGTTTTTATATACAAATGAGTTGGAAAAAATATATTGTAATATTTTGGCCATGTCCAGCTTTAAATACGTGTTATTTCTCACGTTTATATTAGTTGTTGGGACAGCACCTGTCTTTTCGTGTATATCTTTTTTGTCTATCGAATAGTGATGAGCGTTATAAAAGTACATTTTATTATTATTGTTATTAATATCATCACCATCATCATCATCACCATCATTATCATCATTATCATCATCATTATCATTAGTATTATTGACACCATTATAAGTGTTATTATTGTTATCATCATTGTTATTATTGTTATCATTAGTATCATTATTATGACTAGTATTATTATGCCTATAATTCTGATCGATTTCACATGTGATGGAATGTACCTTGGTTTCCTCATAATCCTGATAATAATGTCAGCATGGTTAGTTGAGCTTATTAGAGGGGTCATGGGTTTTATCAAGTGGATGAAATGCGATGGAGCAAAGTAAGTTAGAGGAGTTCGTGGGGAGGGCGGGGGCTTTTGATCTTTATGTCGCGTGCTTCTCCCCCTTCTTTTTTGTTTCTCTGCACAGGTACCCTCCTTTCCTGCATTATATAGCTACGCAACTAGCCCCAATATCACGCATCACGAAGTGTTTTTTTTCCACAAAGGATGCTCCTATTCTTCTGTCCTTATCATGATCTGTCGTTTAAAGGGATCCGGTAACTTTGTCTCAGATTCTGAAACAAAATCCTGGATTTAGCTCATGCTGCAATGATAATTATAAACCTTTAGGTCAGTCAGGAATCCCATGACTTTTACAAGCCGATCGCCTGTCTGATTATCAAGATATTTGTGATTGGAAATCGAAACCAAATTTTGCGTTTTCCTAACGGTTTTCATAACACTACAGTCTATTGGGAAAAACGAGTATGGTAAAACCGGTCACTCAAAGATTTTTACTTTTTTGAGGCACTTCTTTATTATTTTGAAGCGCGATTTTGTTAGGGATTCAATATTACACCATATCACAGACACTAATAACACGTAGGACCGTGCATCTCAGATTTAACATTGTTAAACGATGCCTTTAAGTCATTTTGTTTGTGGATAATTTTTCATGTAACTCTTTGCACAACCTTTCTAGGCGTAAGAACTCTGTATTTGCCTCAATGCTTAAAATAGCCCTTCATTTATCTTCTGCCGATGAACTCCTCTGAAGGAAAACATTCGGGACCATACAAGTCACAGAAGTTCACACATGGAACTAGATTGTCCAATCATGAAACTTCACCTCACTCAGGTCAAGTAAATGGGACTACATCGTTTTTGTTTTCCAACTATCGCGGGACAGAGGGAGCTTCAGGTGGCATGGAATCAATCAGTGGAAGACTTTTTTGTCCCGAGGCAGCGACTCTGTAAATAAGCACATCTCGTTGCGAGGCAAGGGGGAGCTAATTATGCTTTCATAATACACTCGGTGAAATGCTTTCCCACTCCATCAGGCATGACAAGTTCAGAGCTGCCACCTATAGAAAAGAAGGGGGTGTTCTGATTACATACGTGTTAAACCCAACCTATCACTGATTAATACTATAACCTACCGCGACCCGTTACGTATTTAAATTTCTCACACATCCATTATACATTTGCAGTGTCGCTCGGAGAGTAAGACGTTCAGTGGAACTCTCAGGTTGGCGGATAATCATAAAAGGTGCCGACAAACTCTCGAGCTTATCGCCTAATCACGATTCTACTCACTTCGGGTATTGGATAATTTGTTTTGATACTATCCCATCCCTGGTTTTAATAATTGATGACAAAAGTGCTTTCTTTGACAATAGCGCAGATCACTTAATGGTGTAAGATCCCTATGCGCTTCCAAAGAGCGTTATAGATTAATTTATTACCCCGGCTTTTAACAACAGCGGCAACTGCTTTTATCATTCAGCAAATTTCAACGACAAATCCTACAACATAGCCACTTACTACAATAATTGGGCCAAAAGTGGGAAATGTAGATAAATATCTAACCAAAAGACATTAGTGCCATCTGAGGCTCGGACCCACAACCTTCGCATCCTTAGTCAAGTGCTTAATTTGAATGGATGCATTTAGTAATGTGCAGTGTTACAATGTTATTTCTTTCGTTAACCGAGGTTTTGTTAAGCGAACGTCTCTAAGACGGTTTTTTTTTCTTCTTCAAATAAAACATGTCTCTAAAACATAAATGTCGGAATGAAGAGCACTTTATTGTCGAAATCCTGTTAAGGATCAATTACATGGAACCTAGAACATGATATGAGTGGACAGAAAGATGAAGTTGAATTATGTTTATATCCTACAATAAAGGTGTCTAGACGGACCTTACCTGCAATCTTGCTCGAGGCGATATATACCAGGGAAGTGTTACTTAGAGCATGGACCTATTACGGATGGACATTCGACGTGATTCTTTCTTTGATCCAATGAGTTCCACCGCCTTCTGATTATGTGCATCTTAATGAGAACATTCAGCTGTTCTAACAATAACGACTGCTCAAGCATTATCGGTCATTGACAAGGGAGCAGTTTCCCTCTTTTGGGTTTTGTTTGGATGGTGTGCTCTGTAAGAGTGTGTCTTTTAAAAAAAGCATCCCCAATGGGGAGCAGCAAAGTGGAAAAGCAGACGATTTTAGTGATATGAAATGTATTATTATTGATTCGCACAATTTCGCACACACTCATGACCTTATAAAACAATTAGAAGGCCATGATCTTTATAAGCCCTGTGCATTGTAACTTTGGAATATTATGAGGACATTGGGGGAAACGGGATTTTAAATCACAACCAATCCAAATATAACCTCTATCTGGAAATATAAACGTGTTTTTCAAAATAAAATACAGTACACGGAACAACAATTTCCGATTATAAACCAGAACTGCACATCGATTTTCCATGATTTAAGCGAGTTATTATCTTCTGCGCATGATGATTAACATGTGTAAAATCACTATCTTGATTCTGTCCCGGCTTTTTGGCGGTGGACCTCATGAGATCAAAGTGAAGAAACATGTACGGAATGTTATTGAAACGACATTGACGGAGACAATCACAATGAATTCGTTAAGAAAACGACGAATGTCCATCCGTAATAGGTCCATGCTTAAAGGCGTTGTTTAACAATGCCAAATCTGAGATGCAAGGCCCTACGTGTTATCCGCGTCTGTGATATGGTTTAATATTGAAGCCCTAAAAAAATTGCGCTTCAAAATGATCACGAAGTGCTTCAAAAAAGTAAAAATCTTTGAGTGACCGATTTTTACCATACTCATTTTTCCCAATAGACTGTAGCGTTATAAAAACCGTTGGGAAAACGGTTTTTGAAATTTCGAATTCGAATCACAAATATCTTGATAATCAGACAGGCGATCGGCTTGTAAAGTCATGAGATTCCTGACTGACCTAAAGGTTTATAATTATGATTGCAGCATGAGCTAAATCCAGGATTGTGTTTAGAATCTGAGACAAAGATACCTAATGCCTTTAAGGAAATGAAGCTGCTAACATCATTTGACCATTTGCGGTACCTTCGAAACATTATGGGCTCTCAATGCATGTTTTTCAAGTAATACATTTTCACAAAATCCCCCAAAACTTACACTGAATGTTCAAGATTACAAATTAATTACATGTGCCAAACAATTTTAGTAGAAAATGTATAGAGGCTGAGTAATGAGCATAGAAATATAAGGAAATCCGGGTAAGTTGGCCCGACACCATATGCTTATTTAAACACAGGTCATTATGTGCAAATGGGAGTTGTGATTTTTTATTGAAGATAATGCCCAGTACGTTTTTTGTGCGTTTGTTTTTATTTCACTGGTTTAAACAACCACTCTACTGCAGGATAAACAATCCAAAATAAATCATAGCAATTTTCTTTCAAAATACGATTCCCATTCCAGAGCTCAAAATTGGCTTTAAGGAGCTCTTTTCCTCTGCGCGTCTTTCGGTTCGCGAAACCAGCAACTTATGGTAATAAGCAGCTTATACCCGTCGACAATAAATGAAACGTTAACATCTAATATCAGTAGAGATACTGGAACAGCGTCCTCTGCTCTTTTTATTGAAGATTCATCGTTTTCATGCATGCTTCAATCAAAACAAATAATATTTAATAATTGTGTGTATCGTCCATGAAGCAAACAAATGTATCCTATAATTCTGGTATCTTATATGCCTGCTCACGCACAAAACACACTTTATAAACATATAGGTAATATATTACTGTATACCATACAATTTGTCCGTATCATATCTGCTGATTGCAACAATATATATATATCCAAACTTTGAACATTCTGAGCAAAACATGGGCTATGCCTGCCGTTTTGAGGAGAGAGAGAGAGAGAGAGAAAGATGGAGAGAAAGATGGAGAGAAAAAAACTTGATGAATAACTGGAGAGAGGGAGAGGGATTTACCAGCCACCATACATCGACCACGAATTCATCTTTGATTTCGGAGGACGGATTACTGTTCCAATCCCCTTCTATCATCGTCAGTCCCAAGCCACTGATCACAGACAAAATTGAAGAGTTCGAAAAGTAATCCGCGCATAGCAGATTTCCCGCCAAAAGCTTATGGGCAGCCACGTTTCCGCATATGCAATTTCCCCGGATTATAAGCAACAATGTTTTGAAAAATAAGATCGTTTGTAGACAGCCGCTTGTTGAAAAAAAGGCAGAAGGACATATTAATGTTACATCTTTGGAACTAATCACAAACTGACACGTCATTGGGCCCTTTAGCACTACGATCCAATCATCACGATTTTATAAACGATGGAAGTTGTTTAGCTTGAAAAATCATTTGAACAAAAAAAGTTTTTAGCAGCTACTTCACTATAACGTAATTGCATATCAACCACATCGAGTAATATCACGATGTCTGAACTACAGTGCAAACGGGACTACTGTCAGGTTTTGGGAAGAGGATGCTAGTCACGTCTGCAACGTCATTAATGAAGCACTTCAATTTTCATGTAACTCACTCAATGTTGTTTTTGTTTTGTTTTACTTTTAGTTATTATTGAGGCCTTTCAAATGCACATGTGCTTCATCAAAATATAGATCGTCAATTCGATCCGCTCGACTTTCAACACCATAAACCATGAACTAGTACCAAAATAAAAAGAGAAAATTTCGACGAACTTTGTTCACGAACCACCCGATGATTAGGATCCATTTTCTCAACTTCTTTTTTTGCAACCAATTTATACGACCTTGCATTTCAGCCAATAAGGTTAATCTTTTTTCGGCGAACTTCGCCCCATAAATCTGCCTCGGTAATGATTTACTAAACCTAATATGCTGTGACGGCGAGAAGAAGATTCATTTTCTGATTAATGTAACCTTTTTCCGGCGATACATTATTTTCATACCCCGTTCACACCGACGATGCCGACATCATACTGACATCACACCAACTAGCCATGAATTGATCGGTTTTAGTATCAGCTTAGAAGCGACAGAACGGTTTGACCGAGGTATTACAGATTTCAGTAAAAACCTCAGTCACACAAACGAGACCGATAGCAGACCGATAGCAGACTGACTACAGACCGAACGCGCATTAAACGTTACTCAGAATGGCCAAAGTTTTGTGGGTTTAAGGTCGGTTGGAGTCGGTTTGGGGGCGATACATAAGTATAGTCACACGACTCACACCGACGAGGCCAAGAACATTGTTTTGTTTTTCCGTAGTTTAGAAAATAAATTTCATTCAATTATATAACAATACTAATGATTCTTCAAAATACAATACTTTTTCATCATGATAACATAATTCATTTAACTTAATACATGTACAATTTATAAATAACGATCGAAACAATAATTTGAATGAAATCATTTATAATATAAAACAAATTATAACCACCTCCCTTACTACCCAACCCAAAACAGAACCCATTACCATCTGTAACTCACTCATCCTCGCACGTACACACGCACACTCACATACGCACCCATACGCAAATCCACACGCCTCTTACACACACACACACCCCTTACACACACGCCCTCACATACACACGCAGACACACAAATAGTAGACCTCTGAGTGTACGTACTATATACGGGCGTTATACACTCAAAAAATGAAGTGCTAAAAAACAGGTGCTGCGTAGGCCTATTAAGGAGTTGCACATGTCGTGCTAAATTTTATCATCTAAAGTGCCATTTCTGACAAAAGCATTTGCGGTGCAGAAGAAATGGGTGCTGGAAACAAGTGCTGAGCCAAGGGAATCAATGAGGTCAATGAATTAGCACCTGAAGAGCTTTGAAAACTTGAATGTCTTTTGCATACTATTTGAAGGAAAAAAACATGTTTTTTTTCTTCTGTTTTGGTCTACTTCAAATTGAATGATGTCAGTCAGCGTCTAAAATACGGTCCATAAACAAAAAGAAAAATGATCAAGAAGTTGGCCAATGAGTTTGTAATTGTTGTTTGTAATTTACTACCTCTTATGATTTCCAAATCATTTTTAATCATGATAAATAACAATTGTACATATATATGAATCTCATATAATTCGTAATCTAGGTGCTGTTGATAGCCCGAATCTCTTTTCATCAGCACCCTTAGAAGTGTCAAATTAGTAGCTCCCGAACTGGTGCTAAAGCAGCACTGCTAATGCAGTCACTATATGGACGCTTGAAAAGTGCTGAAACAAAATCTCCCGGTGGAAAAAAATTCTCGTTAAAGGCTTAGTGCAAAATTAGTATTTTTTTTTTTGGGGGGGGGTTTGCTGAACCAGGTAGCACATGCACTTTAGTTTTTAGAGTGTACCATTCGATCTTGATGAATTCACAATTACTTTTTTTTATAACTGTGACTCCGTTCAGTTGTTTTAATCGTGTTAGTGAAGAGCAGTAGAAATAAATTGTATACTATCAGTTTATCCCAGGGGGATTCCACTTAAAAAGATCCAGAGAAAGTTTTTAAAATTTGATAAAATCTTTATGGATCCTAATATTTCTTCTTGCACAACAAATGTTCTAATCGTTAAAAGCAAAATGCAGACTTTCAATTAGCCCAATGGCTCAATTTGCCGATTCTTTAAAGGTTTTGTTTTTGTGCTCGCAGATTTATGTCAGATAAACAAGGATAGAACATGAACAGTTGTTTACCCGTTTCTCAATCTAGCGATGGATGTCCAAAGAACTTGAAGGAATGTATTGGCGCGCTTTTTACTTCTCTCTAGAGATCGTCTGAGTGCAATTAATCTAAAACTTCTTATTTTTCCACTTGTTAATTTGCATCCACGATTTTCTTTCTTTATCTTTTTAATCTTACAGATATCTTCTCGTACTACTTATCATTAATAAGTGTGTCTTGTACACACTCGTTTCTGTTTGTTTTATGATGTTATATAATTAAATCTCTGCATCAATGGCAAGAGTAGAATTAAAATAGTGACAACATTTACAGAATATTGTTAAAAACGATGTACATTTTAATTGTGACAACCGGTGATGTCTGCTTTGTTCCGTTTTTGCTCATGTCTCTTCAAATTCAAGTTTAAAACCAACCTAATAAGTTTTAAGGATTGAACTGTAATTTAGAGATAAACTAGTTTAAATTAAAACTGAACGGTTTATCATGAAGGAGATTGTTGCATTGCGTCAGAAAAATGTAAACCATCTAGTCTAACGAAAACTTGCTACAAATCACCTTACCTGAAAAAATGTGTGATATTGCTCGAACGCAGTTGGCAACAATGTGTTCGATTTTTTAACAGTTTCAGAATCATTACTCTGCTGTTATTTATTTTATAACTTAATCATTTGACAGAGGTCATTTATTTGTCATGTGAAGCAGTCAGTGAAAGTTTGGTTTATATTTGTGAAATTATATTTCCCACCAAAACCGGGACTCCAAAACAAACACACAAACAAACAAAAAAACAAACAAACAAACAAAAAACAAGTGAAAAACACAATGTAAAATGTGTGGAGTCTAATAAAAAGAAGAACTTGTGCAAGATTAGGCTCCTGAATAGAGTTTAAATATTTCTCGATGCAATATTCACTATTCCTTCTACCTCCCATTAATATCTTTCCTGAACCACAGGCGTAGCCTACATGCTGATCTTATTTCCTAATCCCCTACCATCAATTTTCTACAGATTTCCCCTTCTCAGCCCCTTCTTCCGACCGATCTCAACCACCATCTATCCATCTCGATGTGCAGTACATGATACAGGCGAGGCACAGAAACATAATTAAAGACGGCAACCCATTCGGCTCTTCTGTTAATTTTTCCAACTTTAAAAGTCTTCACACCCCTCCCCCTCCATCATTACCCATATTTCTCATCCATGCTTAAAAAAAAATTGGTGACCAGCATGACTTGTACCTATTTTTTGCATAATGCTTATAAATTTTGTACAAAACGCACTACATGAAGTTTGGACCCAAACACTATGTTACCATCAGCTTATTTGTCTCCCTCGCGAATTCCTCCACCTTTAACGTCCTTACGCCCCCCAGCGTATCATCGAATCTTTCATTGTTTAACCGCGCATTTTTAACCCTCAGTGCCCGGTACTAATGGCCTCTATTAGGTCTATAATCATTATAATTTACGTATCTCTCTTATTTGGAATGAAAATTTTCTCCAGTCCCACTCATTCATCCATATGACCCATTCTTAATGAAGAAGGTTCAGTTTTGGTAAAGGTTAAAAGTGATCTGTGAGTTTTCTCCTTGTTTTTCATGCTAAATTGATGTGGAACATCATCATAGTAGGAAATGTCTCGCTAAAAGGCTGCTCTTCGATTGCCCTGATATTCAAAATATGACGAGAAAGAGTTTAAAAGCCAGTTGAACCAAACTGACATTCGAACAGTCTCGCATTACAGTCATTTATGTGTACAGTGATGTTCATTGTATATGATTTCCAGCATGAATTATTCAACTTATCAACATTATTTCAATAACTCACAATGCATATTAACACTGTGTACTTCATTATCTAACATTGGTAACTGTTTTTTCTCACTGGAATAACTTGACCAGAACTCATCTTTGTCACGATCGTTTATATTTAAACCATCTACCTTCCCACCTCATTGACCAGTACTCGTGGTATCTATTCTATCTACATCTACCTTGGTACAACTCGGGCACGTTCCTTGTTTTTTATCCACTTAACACCGTAGCAGAATTGGAAATGACACTGGAGGGGACATTTATCGAATACTGATGACCCGATCGACGACTCTAAAATTAGGGAAATGGGACACTGGGTTTTCTTCTCGGCTGAGGGATGAAAGGAAGTATCGCTGTCTTTGATTCCCTGTCTCATACTTCAGTTCACGAAGCCAAACCGACTCCAAACCGACTGAATCTTGGCCATATTACCCCATCACACCGGCACACCAACTCCAAACCGATTGCTAATACCCCGGTCACACATAGTCGCCGCTTCTACTACGATGGAAAAGTGGCCGAGAGCGTGGCCAACCGGGGCCAATCGTTGGCCGAACGTGGGAGGATCTCCATGAGCGTGGTTTGGTCGGGGTGGGATCTACTAGGTCTGTGTACAAATCTCGTAATAAAAAAACGCAGCACCGTCGGCAACTATTTCGAGCCGCTTTAGGCTGTTCATCTTCGAAGTTAGGAAATAACTGAAGAAATGAACACCCCCGATTTATATAGACATCGACACAAATCGTACTAGAAGCGCAATATGGTTAGCACCAGCGTATCAACATCGTCCTACAGTCTTCTAGGTCTGTAAAACAACGTAGTATGGTCCTATACGTCGTATCGACAACGTAGTAGAAATGACCACTTGGTCGGCATTGGACTAGGTGTAGTCGTAGTGGCAGTGAGTCAGCAGCGCTTTTGACGTAGAAACATCGCAGTACAGTCGTGGTGTAGTCTTTAATTTGCCGAATTGCTGGATTTTGACGGCGATAATGCCCCGATTCGATAATTTTTTTTAAGATCGGGGTGGTCGGCATCGTCTTCGTAAGGTCGCAGCGATGTGTGACCAGGGTATAACCGACCGATCGGCCGTTCTACCTCAGTCACACTTAGATTGCCCTCAATGGCAAAAACAACAAATAATAAAAAATATAATATATGTATTTTTTACATTGTCAGTATTTAGTCGACATGGAATCAGTTTGGCGACGTGACTGATGTATTATACCTTACTCGTACAAACTAGACTGGCCTCAAACCGAACAAAAGCTTACATTACCCCCCATGGCTAAAATCAGTCGGATTTAAGTCGGTCTCGAGTCGGTTTGGCGGTGTGACAGAGGTGTCTTCCTTTTCCAATAGCCTGCCAAAATTAAAAACGCATCCTATGAAAGATTAGGTTTAAAATGACACATCTCTTTTTACTTTGACTTCAATAAGCTAACTAATAATAAAGTTTCGAATAGTTCGTATACAGTAATGTCCTTTGTTCTTGAGGTGGAGGAATAGACCCTACCCCATTACAAATCTTTGTCAACTGTCGAAGCTTCTGATGGTAAAAGTGAAATTGTGAAGATGTTTTAAAAATATTCCTTGCTACAACATTCGAAAATGTCTGATTTTTTTTTTGTTTCTTATTGGAATAGTTCGGTATAATTGTCGGCACCTTGGGCTAACTGAACACACAGTTCCGAAGCATGAATTTCTATCCTTCACTACGTCATGTTTTCGTGTAGGATTGCAACTTCTGGAGGTATAATTTCGTTATCACTAACATTACTTCTCTTGTTGGTGCTACTCGTATCCGGACACCTACCTCCTGGACATCCACCCCCGGATAACCACCCCCAGTCAACTACCCCCTAGGACAACTACCCCTAGCACAACTATCCCCAGGACAACTACCCCCTAGGTCAACCACCCTCTAGGACGATAACCCCCGGGACAACATCCCCGGACAACTAACCACAGACAACTACCCCCTAGGACAACTAACCCCGGACAACTACCCCTGGACAACTACCCCCTAGGACAACTACCCCCGGCCAACTACCCCTGGACAACTACCCTGGACAACTACCCCAGACAACTACCCTACGACAACCATCCTCTAGACTACACCCCGGACAACTATCCTAGTTGTCCGGGGTAGTGTCCTAGGGGGTAGTTGTCTGGGGGTAGTTGTCCTAGGGGTAGTTGTCTTGGGGTAGTTGTCCTAGGGGGTAGTTGTCCGGGGGATAGTTGTCCCGGGGGTAGTCGTCCTAGAGGGTGGTTACCCTAGGGGGTAGTTGTCCTAGGGGGTAGTTGACTGATGGTGGTTATCCGGGGGGTGGATGTCCAGGAGGGAGGTGTCCTAGAACCGATGTTACTATCTAAACAAAATTACATCAGTGATAAAAGTTGCAGTAGGTGTGATGGCACAATGATAATACTATACAAATATACACTGTCTTGAGAGGTTCTGGTTAAAACTATGGGCAAGAGATGACTCCAATAGTACTATCGTACTCGTGGAGTCACCGAGGCACATAGGTTTAACCAGTACCTCGAACAGAAGGCAGTGTATATTTGTTTTATATCCTGCATCAAAACAAAACAAAATTATTAACAAATTTCAACTATTTCAAAATGTTAAAATTTTAACATTTTACAATTTTAATAAAATAAAAAAAAATCAACAACAAAAAAAATCAAAAAAAAAAAAATCAAAAAAATCAAAATAATTTTCATCTCCCAAATAGTACTTTTTCAGAGCAACCTTAAAATGGTTGAAATATTTCTGGTCACGTGAAGAGCTCTCAACCAATCAAAAAACAAAAAAAAATTACTGCTGGATAATTATTGTCATTTTATATCATTATAAGCTATATTGATAATAATAGTATTGCGATCATCAAAATTGTAATTGTGGTCATTATTGTTTATGATTCTTACTAGTGTTCGCTTGAACAAAGTTTTTTTAATGACAATAGCCATTATAAGCATGTAATGGAGTACCCAGTGGCCACCAGTGCAATACTGTTTATGACTTTATTTCTCATTATTATTTCTCGTCATTATTTCCCGGAAGATATGGACACTCTCAGCATTAATGAAACGCGATTTTGTGTGTGCATTGGCCCATTATGATAAACCACTGAATCAGTCGAGGCATAGATAATAGGGACTTTTAGATTTGCACGACGAGAACGTGGACTGCCACGTGTGGCAATGTGACGTCCTTTTGGCCGGGCACTGCAGCCAGTGCTTTAAAAGGACGTCACATTGCCTTAAAATGATGTCACACGCGCAGTCCACGTTCTCGTCGTGCAAATCTAAAAGTCCCTAACATGACATCTATATATCACGGTGTCGACGTGAAGCGATATTTTTTCTTCTCTGATATTAAAGAATTGCCATGGTGACTGTAATTATATTCAGAAAGGCTACTTAAAGTTATCCCAGGGAATATGAATCGTTCTTAGCATGGTTGGGGCGTAAAAATACATTCTATAAACGTTTTAAAGTCCTTGGGACGTTTGTGAATGTTTTGAGAGCGTTATACATTGGAATCAAGGTGCAGCTTTTTTTTTTTTTTTACAGCTGACTAGTTAATTTCGTTCATTTATCCTAATACATGTACTCCTAATACATCCTAATCGTATATCATAATACATTCCTGTATTCAGCAACTTTTGTTGATAGGAAGTTGACACATTGTTTATTCTGTATTCACAATCCATTCCTACTATAATAGTAGGAATGGATTGTGATATTTTCCCTTAAAGTGACTCTGAAACATTGCTTCAGATTCTGAAACAAAATCGCCTGTCTGATTATCAAGATATTTATGATTGGAAATAACAATTTCATTTTTCGTTTTCCTAACGGTTTTTATAACAGTCCAGTCTATTGTGGAAATGAGTATGGTAAATCCGGTCACTCAAAGTTTTTTACTTTTTGAGGCACTTCATGATCATTTTGAAGCGCAAATTTATTAGGGCTTCAATATTACACATCACAGACACTGATAACACGTAGGGCCATGCATCTCAGATTTAACATTGTTAAACGATGCCTTTAATATCAAACGTTTCCTACAATAATAAAACGTGGTTGTTGCAACGCACATTGCAATACATGGTGTTAAAATGACGGCAATGACGAGTGAAAGCAACGAATAAATAATGATTACATGAGAATCATGACGCAAGCGAATACCAAACGTAAACACAACAAGCTTCTGACACTTCTATCTTAAGTGAATTGTTTTTCCCGGAGGACAAATTTGCAATCTCCTTCCCAACGCAAGCGTTCTATGAAAATGGGTCGGGTATTTGGGGGCAGAAGTCTGTCGCCATGCTGAGCAGATTCTGGACACCTTCCTGCCAGGTCAAATATAGAATACACTCTACACCATGATAACGATCACCACAGTTGAAGACAATATGATACATTTCATCTTTAACCTGATTAAGACATTCGGATTAGATTTGAATGCAGCGAAATTTACATTTTCAATTACGCTAAATATATTATGAGGTGGTTTACTAAGATCGCAACTACTTTAACGAAAATCTACCTAAGGCACTTTGAAATAGCTATTTGTGTCACATATTGAAATGTGCGAACATAGGACATTGAAATTGCCCTTGAGTTGATTTTCCGAAATAGTTGGGATCGTGTTATTTAGACATTACGGTAAATATAAAGGACGATCGGTAGGTATTAAACATACTATTCCTTTTTGATACAAAATCTCATAATCCCCATAAATTTCATCATTATTAAATATAGCAATATAAACAATTTCAAATTCATGAAACTCGTTGTGACGTTTTCTATAAACATTCGAAATAACCTATGGCGTGATACAGGTTATCAGGTTATCAATCTAAAAGTAACATGGTATAAAGGCAAATAATAATGCTGAACATTTTTTCTGCTTTACGCGTTGCTGTAGCTTTCTACTTTGATTAACAATTCTGAGCTTGTGAAAATATTAGATGCAACATAACTTTACCTAAGAGCTATCATGATAAATTCATATATTCTATCACCATATATATATATAAAAATGATGAACAGCTATTTTAAATGTTGGGGTAGTTTAAAAGTCAGAACCCTTCTTTCACCTCCGGATCTCTAAAAAGCTGTCAGCTCTGTTTCCTTTCGGTGCTTTACAGCCACCAGTAGCCCATCATGTAAAACGCCCTCGAGTCAAGATCTTCAATTTTCATTGCCTGTTAAACGAGCCTTGGAGTCTCATAGATTGAAAATCTTTTGCATTCTCTCATCGGATATAGCCGATTAGATTTGATTCACAGTCACAAAAGGGGGTTACGAGCCAGAACGCTGGAGCAGAACTTCTTTTTTCCCCATTAGAATCTTAGATTTCGTCCCTCAAAAGCCGATATGTCATGTATCTCTGGAGAGTTATAGTCACTCTTCAGATATTGATACGATTGGGATATTACGAAGAAAGCTGCATTAATGTGAATTAATTAATGGTGTCCTCCATCAAAAGCGATATCAAAAGCACAACGAGGACACTAAGGGATGCGGTTACGCAAGATCAAGAAGCGCACTATATATCATGGACACTCGATTGGTTATCGGGTTTCTTAAACTTCCTCTAAAATCATGCTCCGATGGAACAAATCTCTTTTTGCGGCTCAAAACTGAAAAGAGATACTTTCAGTTCTTTTTATAGATGTCCTTGAATACGTTTTCTCCTGGCCTAAGGATTGTTCTGACCTTTACTTTACATTAATTCTTTGCCAGGAGATATTTTATGTTTTCAACTTTTTAAAGGTGAAATTCTAGGATAATCCCAAATATTGAGATAATCACATCAATAGAAAGCTTTTAACCCCCAGAATAACACTAAATGGCGTTCAACCGACAAAAAAAATTCAGAATAGTAAATTTATGTGAGTAAACTCCACCAAAATCTCGAAGTCGGAAACCCGGAAATGCACGGAATTGCCGGGTCCTCTATTCTTGACGTCACGACCGGGGATCATGGGCTGAGTGAGTGAATGCCAATGATATGCCCACGTAAATGCTATCCTGTTAGAGCTTAGAATTTTTCTTGTTAACGAGTTTATTTGATAGATTTTCTGTTTTTATTTGAATGAAGAATATAACTAAGCAACGTTTTCCAGTTGCTGATTTCTTTTATATCCTCACATTATCCTTTTTGGTAGAGTTTTAAGACGGGTTTACTGCTTGGAAAATAAGGTTAAATCATATGCAGGTATGAATAGGCGGGTGTACATATACATTATCTTGTCATCAGATAAGGTACAGGAGCAGTTTTGTGAAACGAATAGGCCTAGAACTGTGACTGTGTATCATGGATGTGTTTGACTGCCTCAAAAAGGATACAGAACCAGTTAAATATTTGTTTAAATATATATATCACACTTGAACGAGATCAAGCTTCCTCTATTTAGCGGACGACGTCTATGAACGATATTCATCCGCAAGTGATACGGCTCTTGCACGAACGTTCGTGAAGCGAGCGGAATCGGCAGGTAAGACCAGGCCGCTGCTCTAGGCGGCTTGTTGAACGTACATCGCCGAAATTGAGCTCCGTGTTGAAATTCTTGCAGCCGTATTTTAAACTGTTACTGTCAATGGATGACGTCATCTTCCTCCATGCGCAGTAACAGTTTAAAATACGGCTGCAAGAATTTCAACATGGAGCTCAATTTCGGCGATGAAAATCCGGAAAAAGACCCTTAAACGCATCATACAGTCAATCTGGTAAGTGGAACCGATGTAGTTTAGCCTAGGCCTAATTTACAATAATAAATGCATCGGATATGCATCGGGTAAAATGTAGTATTTTGGGCATAAGTTTACTGCTCGGACGCGAGCAGTAGTTTGCAATGCAGTCACTATGGTCGGCTTCTGTCTCTAAAGAGAGGAGCCGACCCTACCCAAATCAGAGGCTAACGAACGAAAGAGACAGAAATCTTCGGTCTAGAGCGCTAGGTGCTACTGCCGCTACTCCCGGCCCCGGCTGCAGGAACGTCGACATCTCCTTGCTCTCCGACTTCTCTATCGTCTTCTCCCCCACTTGTACTTGCGTCCTCCCAACTTCCATCATCCTCGTCTGCACTATCGTCCCTTTTTCCTTCATTACTTTCATCATCTTTCTCCATAAACTCTTCAAAATCCATAAAAGATCGTTCTGGTCAAACTCTCCAGCCATTATCAATTGATATAATTATATAATATGTACCGTACGTGAATCGAAAGTGTATATGTATAAAGCGAGCTAGACCGAACGCGAGAAAGACTCGAACGAAGCCAAACGACCGTATCTACTTTACCGAGCACACGAAAACAATCTCACCAAATTCAACACACTCAAACAAAATCACATGGTGAAAATATCGACTAATAGCGCATCGTTGGCTTGTTTATGTCATAATTCTGAAAAAGGGAATTGATATTAGTACTATGAAATATTAGGGGAAGGTGAAGAATTCTACATAGAGTTATGAAACTAAACTTTGAAACTAAATAGCAGAAATTCGTATCTCTCTGCCCATGTTTTTCTATGGAACATCCGGGTACGTGAATATACTCGTCCCGGGCGTGACGTCACAAATAGTGGACCAGCTCCGTGACTGACTTTCTAGGCAAAGAGAGGAGGCTATTTTTCGACATTTCAATTGAGGATATCCAGTAGCTAGAAGATTTTTGTGATATGCAATGAAAATGAACAACTTCGAAATAACATAGGCTTGCCGTAGGTACCAAATTAATGGACATTTATTGTCCTAGAATATGAGCTTTAAGTACATCTCCGATCTCTCTCTCTCTCAGTTTCAGAGCCGTACAATGTAACACTCCAAACCAGACATTTGTCAAGTCTCTTCCTAAGATTTAGATTGAGCCCTTTTGCTGTCAGTACCCTAATTTGTTATAGAAAATACCATATTGGCTAATGTTGTGCAGGTCTTGATCTCTCTGGTGTTGTATACATCACTAGAGATAACACTGTTTAACGTGTTCATCTTTCATTCTGAATTTATGTCCGGCCCCTCTGATCTTGCTACTTTCATTATTTTAGTTTTAGTAGTATTGATCTTTATTCCAAAATCTTCACCTGCTGTCTCTCGTGAGATCATTAGCCTTTGGAGTCCATCTTCATTATCACTAACAATGACCTTGTCATCTGCAAAGCGAACAGAGTTCACCAATCTTCCACGGACTCTGATTCCTTCTTCCGTACTTACGAATGCTTCTTTTACCATAGCCTCAGCATAAATATTGAACAAGTTGGGTGACAGTGGACAGCCTTGTGGAACTCCTCCAATGTTTCCAGATTCAGAGTCTCCTTCTGCTCTTCTTATGCTAAATATATGTCCCACGTACAATTTCCTGATGAGGTGCCTTTCCTTCCAGTTGACTCCGAGAGATCTCAACACATCCAGTAGCTTATAATCCCAGTCACCCTGTCAAACACTTTCTTATAGTCCACAAAACATACATTTACTTCTTTCTGTACTTCTAGACATCGTTCGCGGAGAGTTCCCATTACACCAAAAGCCTCCCGAGTGAGAAGGCCAGTTCGAAACCCAGTTCGAAACCCAAACTAATCATTGCCCACCAAAAGTTTCTGTCATAACCTCCCCAAGTCTTCCCCGCTGGGATTCTTTAGAAGTACATAAGAAGTAGGAAATTCCATATTCATTTCACAAACTGTTGATAAGCCTCATAATTTTTTAGGTTTACATGGCCTTGATTTTCTTAGTGAAAGCAAACAGGAAGGCTTCAACTAGCATGCTCTCGATAATTATATCAAGGGTCAATTTTACACCCACTAAAACCATGAAGATGCATTAATTTATGCAAAAAATTGCATGATGAGGATTGTGGTTAAACATGAGATAAGATTTTATTTGACTCTATCGACCCCAACATATTTACAATACAATACAGAAAGATATATAAAACAAAGTAAGATATGATAATAAAATTCTAAATTACCTCTCTAATTTATTGAAAAATGTTTACTATGTTTTTGTTATCTTTTGTGAATGCTTCGTACATGTTTATTGTATGATATAATTGTACATGACCTTCTATTTAATTACTTTTGTAAACATGTTATTCATTGTATTTGTTATTGTTCGAATTTTTGTAATTTGAGTTGAATTTGTATCTTTTTGAACGCAGAAATAAAAAAAAATCAAACAAACAAACATAGACATGATATATATATTTGGATATTCCTAAAACACAATAAACATGAGCTAAAGACTTAGCATACACTATACAGTTTTAAGTTATAAGTCTAAAATATCACGTGGTTTGGTTTATCTACCACTACGAGTAACTACACTTTTATTAACAAAAAAAAGACCATGCCTTTCAGCCTTAGGATCCAACGAAAAGAATTGTATTATTACTGTTATGAATTTTACGAGTTTTCTTAATTGTTTAACACTAGATCTATTAAACAATTTTTCTATGTGAAATGTGCTAGGGTTACTCACAACAAACTGTCGATCTAAGTATAACTGCCTTTCTTTCCTGAAAAAAGGGCAGACAAAAATAGAGTGAAACTCATCTCCAAAAACCTTTAAATTACAACAAGGACATTCAATTTTACTCTCTTCTGGATTACTTTCAAACCTTCCATTATTAATTGGTAAGCAGTATGACCTGCATCGGAATCGACACAAAGTGATTGCACCTCTTCTATTCAACTTTAGCAAATACTTTCATTGTAGGTATTTAAAAAAATTCGCTAACTTTGATAGGAAATCTGGCATACTTTAATCTGTGCTCATGGTGTTCGGTGTAGTTAACAATTTTTTTTTTTTTTTGTCTAAAATTTTCAAGCTGGAATACATGTCTCGTTACGGATTTTGCTCTTATTTTTGTGGTATCTATTACAATAGTTTAAGGCAGTGGGAAATGCATGCTTTTGCTTCCAAGGGAAGACATTAAACGCGTCCAAGCCTTTCGGGTGCGAACCTAAAAGTACCTCATGTTTAACATCAACAAAAGAAAGAGAAAAGGGAACGTTTGTAATTAGAGCGTATTTATACTGAATAATGCCCCAAGAGCTAAGTGCTTCACGCGTACTCATAATTATCTCCTCAAGTCGAGAGTATATTGCCCATTGCAGCTCCTGCGGTGTGAAAAATTACTCCTTATTCTATAACTCCTCGAATTGAATTATCGAAATAGGTGCATACAGAGCTGGAACTAGGAATAAACAGGACCCTCTGCGTGATGTTTGAAATACACCGTTTTGTCAAACATGTCTGCCCTGCGTTCATGTTGACATGTATAATTTTAATCGAGGCTGTGTAGTTGAGTATGAGAACAAAACGATGAATAAGTATTAAAAAAAGACCAATTGTTAATAGGAGTGGATTAAAGGAAAGTGTGCGTGCTACAATGATTTACGAGCTACCAAGTAACACCCTCATTATTCTGCGCGATTAAAATGAACTGCAATTTTTTTTTATAGACAAAACGAGTAAGCGGAGTTGAATAAATCATAAAATAATCAGACTAAAAACAATGAAATTGACAGATTGATGTATGATGATATTACCTTCTATCCAGAGCAAGATTGATAGGTTGAAGAGTACTAATCCATAAATCATTGAAGTCTACTTCACTGAATCTTGAGCTGAATTGAAGCTGGACTTCAAGGTGATACACTTTTTCCGAATATTAACGAATGTATTTTCAAATGATTGCGTATTTCTTGAAATCCAAAGGCGAGCTCATATCTAAGAAAAATTGTCTGTGTGTGTGTTTGTGTGTGCATTGTGATAGTGAAAAAAGGGAAACTTTTAGCAAACACGATTATCGGTTTGTGTATTGAAATTACTTTTTTTGTTCCCCCTCTCTCTCTTTCTCCCTCTTCCTTTCTTTCTCCCTCACTCTTTCTTTCTTTCTCTTTCTCTCTCTCTCTGTTTCTTTCTTTCTTTCTCTATCTCTCTCTCACACACTTTCTCTCACTCTTCCTCCCTCACTCTTTATTTCTTTCTTTCTCTCTCCCTCTCTCTCTTTCACACACACCCAGCATACCCACCCAACACAATCACACACACTTTCGCTCACTCGTTCTCATCTTGTCCGGCGGAGTTGTCAGCCATGTTTGCTCTTATCCGTCAGTTTGACAAACGTAAATACGCCATACATTCGCCGTTGCTGTGATATAACAAATCTTGTTTCGCTACGATTCAATCCATGATTGTTTTCTTGTTTATCTTCTAAACGAAACATTCTGGTTTTCTAGGGTAAAACTTTGAAATATCTCCCTGCTTAAAACTACAGAAATGCCAATCATTATTTACAGATGCTCCCATGTCGGGTAAATATTATGATTAGCATTCCACGTCGTTTATTTTTTTCACGCCTGCTTGATTGATCCTAATTAAAAGAACATTCCTCTTATCCGATACAACCTTTTCCATTTCCAGCAATCTTCCGTTCAGAGCTTCTCGTCAATTTATATCTCCATATTATTACTTCCATTGTCCTAGTGACTAATTACGAATATGATGAGTTTTGTTTTAAAATGTATAAAGGGCGTCTCAACTTTATATTCATTCTGCCCTATAAAACGAAGAAGCGAAAATCGCCCCTCACGGTTGAAGGACGACTTTGATCCTGACTTCACCCTTAAGTGGTCATGCGAAATATTAGCAAAATGATGCTGTAATATCCGGTCACATAGCATAACCCTTCTCCATCACCAAACCGCGATGAAGCGTACTGCAACTTCATGCATCAAACCCTCACACGTATACTACACGTCTAACACATGTTGCAGTGACCCGCACGGGGATTTAAATGGATGTGATGATTCAAGATATGTGAACTAATTGGGTTTATTCTTGCATCATCACAACTGACACCCGTTTTAATGTATAGGTGATTGAGAGGTGGCCTTTCTTTCTCTATTCGGGCAAGGACTTCTAAAGATCACGATGATATTCCTAAGGGGAATCCACTCCGAAATTGCTTTGGAAATACTCTTCTCATAGATGCACTCTGATCCGTAGCATAAGCTGTAGCATGCCGTTGGGATTAAGGTTCATGCATGTATTCTGTATTGCTGTTTTTCAGTGTTTGTAGTACTAACTTATTTTCAATTTTGTACTGTACTGTAGCGTTACTTTTGGCGTTGTAGAGGGTTTAGAAATTAGTGGATAAGTCACATATAGTCCATGGTTCGAGTCCCAGCCTCGACACTAATTTAGTTTGGCAAGATCTTACATTTGCCTCTCTCAACCCAGGAGTAGAAGATGGGTACCTGGTAGAAACACAAATATTGCTCCTCATGAAAGCATATCTCATCCGGGCGGCTTGGATGAAGACCGGTTAATAAGCATGAGGGTCATGATCACGATGATGGTAATATTGCCCTGAAATCCTCAAATGTCCCATTTTGTCGAGGCTAACACTGACTTCCTCGTCTCGTATGACCAACTCACTGTTTTCAGATGGCGTCACAGCTGTTCAAGCTAAAGAGATTAAAACAAAAAGAATTTGATCACATTTCACCAAATATTTTACATGTACAGTCAAACCTGATTTTAGCGACCACCTGTATAGAAAGACCACCTGCCTTCAAATACCACATTTCTTGTCTCCCCTGGGCGGTCTTTATAGACAGTTTTCACTGTACATGACAACAAACGCCAGTCTTGATAAAATTACTACTCTATCCCGACCTGCATTAAATAATGAAATCTGAGAATTGTAGAATATATTGAATATATACCATACACATTTACCATATGTAACCTAGTAACAGGGAAGCTATTTTCAAATGCGTGATCTAATCGCCATAGTGAGTATTACAGGTCCTATATCAATACCAATTGCGAGTTAGTCTTCATAGGAATCTGACAAACGATAAGTTGCAGGTAATTGCATTTTAGCTTCAAGTGTCATAGTTGCGATCAAGTTAAGCCCATTTCTTTTCTTGTTCATCATAGCAGGAGATTTTGTTGAATTATCGACCCGTCATTTAAGCTTCGTTTTTTCGCCTTTCCGAGATTAAAACAAAAAGGAGGGGGGTATTTTTATTCGGCTTACTTTATACAATTTCTATCACTTTGGTATTAAAATGGCATGGTATTTTGTGATTAAATGAGATCGGGAAACGTAATCTTTCCCTTTATTTTTATATTATTTTCAGGTAAAAATGCAAAATGATTACACTTGTCAGTCATCCTTTGCCTTGCTATCGCCACATATATTCCTAGATTACCGCTGATTGTGTTTTCTAGATATTGCCGCATACTTTTAGATCATATTATGCAGCATTTTTATTTCTCAAAAAAAAAAGTTTTTAACTGAAAATGGGTTTAGAAATAAAATAATTTAAATATTTACCCACAAACCTTATCCAGTTGGCCATGAAATTATCCAGAGATGGTCAGACTTACAATTTCCCTTGTCTTTATCCACTAAATTTAAGAATGTATTGTATATATTTATATTTCAAATTTGTAGTCTATTATGATTATATAACTCATTTCCCTGGCTTTCCAGACGTCTGATGTAGTCAAACCTGCTTTTAGTGACCACATTCCTACAAAGACCACATATTTTGTTTCCCTTGAAAATGGTTTCTCATTGAAACATGTACTAAAGGAACCTGCCCATAAAGACCACCTGCCTATACAGACCACTTTTCTTGTCTACTTGATGCCATTGCATTAAGGAAAAGCTATAGAAAACAATGTTTGTCAATTTTGTCTTTTAAACAAAGACGATGACAATGCCAACTGCAATTCAAGTATCAAGACATCCTGAAAGGTTTCTATTATCTTAAAGGTATAGACCAGTTTTGGAAACGCCCCCCTCTCAAACAATGAAATGGAAGCTCTTATTACCAATCATGTGAAAGAATATGTTTTGACTAATACGTGATGATACAAATGTTGCCGGAAACCGCCTACTAATTGATATATTTGGTAAATTATCATATCGATTTGGACTGGATCGATATCGCGATCGCGTATATAGTCCCATAAACATCTTTCTGTGTACAGTGCTTGTAACTTTACCAAGACTGGGCCAAATTTCTTATCATTTTGATGATTCCAGAACCTTGCAGTACACACCAATACTTATATGCTAGATGATCAACCTTTTCTGATCGATTTCACAACGTTTCTTTCACAATGCAATCGCATGACCCAGACTGGTCTATACCTTTAAGCATCGACGCCTTCAAGTACGTTATAGATCGCATTCAAAATGGTTCAATTACAATTTTCCAGTTGTAAACAATATATCAATTACTCCATTGACTATATACATCCCGCTAGATAAACAACATTAAAGGCGATACATTCGCACAATGCTAACTTGAACAGTTTAGAAAAGCCGCACTTTTCTAGCACATTTTGCCAGGTGCTGATATCTCTTTTCAAAGTATCAATTTTCCATTTTCGAAAGTTCGCGAGAGAGCGAAGCGATTGATCACAAATTTCGTCACCTTTATGTATTGAATACAAAAACGGACCACCCCTCCCCTCAAGCCGCCCCGTCTTCCTCTGTGGCTCGCATACCTTTGCTTGTGAACCTTGCCTATGTAAAATGCACTCGATTACTTGTACTGTTATGCAGAAAATGTTTTGATATTATGCATATTTGCTCTCCTTACGGTAGGTTGTCTCTCCTATTACAAATATTTCTTTCATCTTTTAGGATAAAATAAATATATTTGAACAAAAATATTAACCGCAAGACATATATTTTGTGTAATCCTGTCTAGCTATACAAAATTTGTCAAATTTGTCATATTTGAAGATCAAAGGATGTCTCCTCTATTGCTCTGTTTATGTTCAGTTAATTTGCGTGGTTGGTATTTGAAAAATATTCATGCTTTAGTAATCCTGAGAAGTAACGGGGTCAGTAATCAGTATATCTTCCTTTATCTGCATGTTCCAAGAATACCGGCCTTTTAATGAATATAAATCTGTTTTAACACAATATTCCAACTTGGCAACCCACAAAAATTGAGAGATTTGGGTTCATTTTAATCTGACATGGTATTATTGGACCTTCCGATATGTATGTCAGCAATAATTTGCCGTTCTATTTTCACTGATCTCCTTGGAAGGCTAAAAACCAGGAGTTGAGTCGTCAAATTTCGAGGTAAAATGTCAGGTTTAGCATATTAAACAATTTTTTGATGTGTGGACACGTTTTCGTAAATTGGACGGAAAGGTACTGTCGTCCAAATCATTGTAAACGATTCCCTTTAGTTCTTGTCCCCTAAGAGAGTGTGATGTCATGGGACTGTTTAGAAGTTGCAAAGAGATGTAGGACCTTGTTTGTTGATATTGAATTGGAGAATTGTCATGTGTTTTTCCCATGCTATGCTCTAGCATCGGAAATGCAGAAATCTTAGTCTGGACATTTTGTTTTTATTTTTGGACATCTGTGCTTTATTTATTATTATTATTTTATTAATTTATTTCCTCATGTGGGGTGGATTACCCTTTCAACTTAAGTTGGTTTTCAAAGGGGTCCACACACATCTAAAACAGTTACGAATCATGTCAACAAACAAGCAAAGAAATAAGCAATTTAATACATGAAATATACAAGAGATAAACAATGAAATACATGAGATATACAAGAAAAGTCAGTACGGGTACATTTGGGTAAGAATATGTTTCCAGTCAAGGTAGATAATATACTTGCTGAGCTGTGAGTGTGTATTCAGATAAAGATTTCCCGATTACATTCCATAATTTGTGAGACATCTTTTTCCATAATTTGTTTTTATGCGAGGTATGGAATGCATAGTTTATCGTTTATGTATGCATAGGCCGAGTATAAAGATGACGATGTTGTCGTATAAAGTTGTTGTGGTTTCGTTCGTGTATGGTCTGATAGAAGAGGCGCGCTGGCTCAGTCGGTGTTTCGTCTACCTGTCGAAACGAAGATCGTGGGTTCAAATCCAACCCAGGCTGAAGTCTGAGTTGTGTGTTTACGCCCCCTCACCTGTTTCATAGACGCAGACTATGTAACAGTGGGAAACACTCCATCCCTCGGATAGATAAATGGATGCTCCGTGTAGATGAGCGTCACCACCTTTTTCGCTTCCCCCTCTTATTCGTTTTGTTTTTCTTCAGTCGGCGGTGGGACTGATGTATTACGCAGTATATAATTATAGACAGCATTGTTTCTAGATAAACTCCTGCTACTTGTCAAAACAAATTTAGCCAAGTTACATTCCAATAATTATTTCCCGAGTTATATATACTTTCAAGCTGTAGGAAATAGATAAGTGGAACTACGACAAAGTAAGAAAATACGAATTATGACGAGCTATCCCAAGCTTATCCACGAGTTTTCTTGGAGGTTTGCCGATCTAGATCGGTATAGTTCTGCAAAGTGAACACGAAAGTGGCACTACATTTAACGGCTAGATCTTCAATGCGCTGCGCACCCGAGGGCAGATGAATCAATTAAAAAATCAAGCTTTTCAATGAGTAGAACGAGCGATTAGTAAGTGGTGAGGGGAGACATTAAAATGGTCGAGTGGGACTACTCGATGGGTAATTCAATCGTTTTGTCAACTACGGAGGGAATACTTGAAGTTGTTTTTGAAGAGGATTACGAAGGGTTGAATGGGAAAAGAGGCAGGAAATTAGCGTGAAAGGAAGCGGTCTCTTTCAGAAATTAAAAGACATTTCATGTGCTCGGGTTATACCTGTAGGGGTTACTATCGTCTGTTGGGTGATAAGAGCAATAATGTAGTCCTTATGAATTTTGATGACACGCACATTAGACTGAAGACTTGTGTTGGTCGTTACCAAGTGGAAATGTATATTTATGAATACCTACTTTATTGTGTCTTTCTAACAAATTGTTATATTTCTTTAAAACGGTTTAATGCCTTTTATCTAAATTCGATTTTGATTTGCAGTCGACACTGGTAGATACTTGATGATTTTCTTAGTATTTCAATCTTGGAAATCACATTTTAGGAGCTTTAGTTTAATGCAAAATGTGGGCGAATGGCGTGCGAGAACGTGCATGCGTGCGCGTGTGTTCGGTCTAAAGCACTACAGCCGAGCTTCCACGATACACTGACGGAATTTCTATTTAACGTGAACCATTTTACATCACCTGGGTCGATAGTGTTAAAGGTAGATTAATGTCTTACCAAAGGACATCAGTGCCGTTGCAGGGATTCGAATCCGGTATCATAAGGTTAAACGCCCAATGACTCCTCCACTGTAACCAGAACAAGTCTTTATGTTTCAAATAGGAAAGTATTTAATGTCTTTACTCAAGAGCTTTATTGAGAGAGAACCCAAATTTTGTTTTTCTTCTTTAAAGATAAAGTTGAGTTCGGGTCATGCGATTGCATTATGAAAGAAACAGTGTGGAATCGATCAGAAAAGGTTGATCATCTAGCTTATTGGTATCTAGTATTGGTGTGTACTGCAAGGTTCTGGAATCATCAAAATGATAAGAAATTTGGCCCAGTCTTGGTAAAGTTACAAGCACTGTACACAGAAAGATGTATATGGGACTACACGAACATGTGGCATTTGAATCCGTCCCGATTTGTATGATGTTACATGCCATATTTAGAATATTTAGGCATTTGAAGAGCCATGCTTTTCAGGGAACATTTTTTATCTGATGTTCTTCCACACTTGCATAATAACAATTATAACGCTCACAAATTATTTTTCACCTCTTCCCAGAACTCAACCTTCTCTTTAAGTCAGTTATCTTCGATGTAGTCATTATATTGCTCCAATATTAACGGCTGTGTTTTTCGTCTGGAAATACAATGTGATGAATATTGCTAACGTTTTCCAGTATAGCAACTTCTCAATTTGTTGGTTGATTAATGCAAGCTCATATTATATAAAGAAATAATGCAATATGCAGTTTTCCTTGAAGATTAATTTAAACCTGTTAAAAATCATCCTACCTTACAATTGAAATGTGGAACAGGGAGTGTTTAGTTCCTTGTGTGTGAAACGCACATAGAAAAACATTCCTTAAAACTGTACAGTTTTTTTGAAACCGTCATGCATCCTGTAATATTCCACTTAATGTTTGCTTTCATATTAAATTGTATTTTGTTTTAATATTTAAAATCGTTCGCAGTACCTTTAAAGCAGTCTCATCTCAACGTTGTCAAATTGTGATGATGCTTCCAACCCTTTAAATGTGGATAGCATAGAACTATTTCACGAAATTTTAATCAATCTTGCCCTCGTTTTTTTCTCTCGTATTTACAGTAATTTTTTTCCAAAATCTTGCTCGTTTTCCTGGAATTCGATCCCATTCTATTACTTTTTCCTAAATTTTTGGGAAAAGAAATGAAAATACGTACGAAGAGTTGACTATAATATCCCTTCATACAATAATCCGTGGCCTGATTACATAGAAAATGAACAAGTTGAGAAAATGGACATTCGCCTTTTCCCATTCTAGCATGAAATTACACTTTGTTCACCCATAACAAACAAACAGGGAAACGGAATCAGATTTAATCGTATTTCATATGTTTTACCTACATTTCCACATGGTCCTCCGTACTTTGCAAGAAATATGTGACATTTCTCTCGTCATATGTTTTATTCCCCTGTTTCAGTATCATGGTTTGTTGGTCACCTTCTCTTTCGTTTTTAATTAGTAGTTATTACGTCATAAACATTTTGTTCTGTTCCCATTAGGTTACTGACTTCTGTTTCATTATATTGATCATAAGGATCATCATGTCTTCCGCCACATCATCGACATCGTCGTCATCATCGTTATCATCATTTTCATTATCATAAACATGCATGGCTTTTCTCCCCTTTCTCCCTCTCATGATCATTATCATTATCAATATCATCATTATAAACATCCCCAGCATTGTAATTGTCATCATCGTCGTCATCATCATAATCATCATCATCATATTTTTATCACCATCGTTATCATCATCATCGTCATCATTTTATCACCATTGATGTCATCGTCATCATCATGATCATCATTATAATCAAATTCATTTAACATCATAATCATCACCGAAAACGTCATCATCAGTATAGATATCCTTATCGTCTTCCTCATCATCGCCTCCTCACCATAACCATTATTTTATCCCCATCGTCCTCGCCCTCGTCGTACTCATACATATAATCCATACGATCATTACCATCATATCCATATTCAACCAAAGAAAGGTCATCCCATCATCATCTTCATCATCATATCATCATTATCATCATCATCATCATCATCATCATTATTATCATCATCATCATCATCATCATCATTATCATCATCATCATCATCATCATCATTATAATCATCATCATCATCATCATTATCATCATCATCATCATCATCATCATCATTATCATTATCATGGTTATCAGCATCAGTATCGTTTCAGCATCGTCGTTGCTGAAAATATTCAGATATTCAGTTTATCCCTCTGAATTCCACGCCGATCTAGGTTAAATCCGAATACTCTCCAGTCGTCAATACTTAAACTGATATCAAGACTCCTCAAATTCCCAGATGGCTTGCGAAGAAAGTCTGGTATACCGAAGATCGGTGCATTAATTGAATGTAATTTGGAGCGTAATATAATTAAAACAACAACAACAAAAGCAACAAAACCAATCTAAAAAAATAATACTTAAACGATAAAACGTGTCAGAAGCGAATACTTTTCACTCCCCCAGCTAATTTCCTGTAGAGAATGTGGGCCAGGAATGAGTAATATCAATATTGAACGCAAACGTAAGAAGACGAAGAAATAAAGGTACGGACTGGGTTTGATCAAGTGAGATATTTTACTCTTTTACAAATAATGAACTCGTTCATATTCTATTTCGTCGTGTCTAGATCCGCATGAATAAGTGTTACATATTTCCATCGAGTGTGCTTCATGGGTCGGATTTCATCGTGAATGAATGGATGTAGTTCATCATGGTCCTGAGGATAAATGTTAAAAAATGAACATATTGTACTTTGGCTCGTAACCATTGTAACACCTCTAAATACATGTAGTATCCGATTCCAATTGGAGTACATGAGAAGAGAAACAAGAAAAACAAGGAATACAAAAACAGAGTTAGAGAGAGAGAAAAAAAGAGAGAAGGATATATATATATATATATAAATAGACAGAGAGACAAAAGAGGAGAAAAGCGTTCCTTTTTCTTTCTTAATCGAATTCTTTATATACCGAACATTTTTAGCGATACATGAGCTTTACTTCCTTATTGATACGAGCGCGTTAAGCATGTCGGGTTGCGAGGGTAGATATAGAGAGATAGAGAGAGAGGGGGAGAGAGGGAGAGAGGGAGAGAGAGATAGAGATAGAGAGAGAGAGAGAGAGAGAGAGAGAGAGAGAGCGAGAGAGGGAGAGAGAGAGGGAGGCAGCGGCGGATGGATAAAGATTCAACAAAACAACCTTTATAAAACAAAAATGCTGTTTCTGCTCGTACCACTCGTACCACCACAGAGACTCAGAGAGAGAGAGAGAGAGAAAGCAAGAAGAGAGTCTGAGAGAGAGAGAGAGAGAGAGAGAGAGATTATGAAAAAAAGAGTGAAAGGAGGAAAGCTTGCCATTTCCCCCTCTGATACCGGAAATTTTTTAGCGAAACATGAGCTTTACGTGCTTATTGATTCGAGCGCGTTTGGCATTTCGCGTCGCTAAGATCAACGACAGGTACGTTGTCTGAACTGTGCATGCACGGGTATGAACGAAATCAGTAAACGGAGTGGGGGCATAATGGGTGGGGGTACTTCATGCTGTTTGAAACTGTAAGTGGGCCAAGAAAATGGGAGATACTTGATGAAAGAGTGGAATATGAGAATACACAGTTGAAGGAAGCAGGAGTGGAGAAGTGAAGACGAAACCCCCAACCCCCAGAACAAAAAAACAATAACAGCAATAATACAAACAAGCAAGTAAGCAAAAAATAAATAAATAAAACAACAGCATCAATCACAACCACAAAAAGTTCATTTTGTTATCGCTAGTGGCCACTATATTTTATTATTTGTTACCAAACACGTACAAACCTGGAGATAATACAGCGGGACTTATGAGAGTTTATACCCACGAGACTCTTTGACTGCAGTCCACATCGCATTATCCAGACGACAAAGTTCCCTCGAATGAACTTACAAGACATAGATAATACTTAGAATCTACTTTGGACTCTATAAATGATTAATAAATGTCATATCCATTTCCTCACATTTTACGGAAGGGAGTATAAATCATTATGTTTCTCGAACTATTGAATAATTCATTGATTGTTTAGTACCATTCCACGACGTGAGTCGAAAGTTGACATTAAATAACCAATAAATTAGTATCAGAACGATGTATTATTACATATCGTTAAAAAGCTGTATCACAGACAAGAGATAATTCGAAATAAATGGTTGACTAATTTCCGTCACGCTTCCTTTCGGTCTTCAAATCGTATAACACGATTATGAGGATAATTATCATGTTTATGAAGCTAAACGAGGCGTTACATCTGTGAAGAATTGGTATTTTCACATACAAGAGATCATTCGAAATTCAAGTTTTATCATTATATGGTTTTGGTATTCAAATCATAAAACACATTTATGATAAAAGCTTTAAAGAAACTGGATGGTTTGATTTATGAAGAATTCATGCCTCTTTTGCAAATGTCTCGCACCAAATGATATAATGCCGCAAAGCAAGATTCTTCATCTTTTCATTCCACTTTATCAATACAGAAAATTTTTTTAAAAGTGAATATAAAAATAAACAAATCCATTTTTAAATTTGAGATAACCCTCTTCACTCACGTTTTATAGACTCATGTTGTTCTCGTGACTAATGGCGTAGCGAGGATCCAGGCATTAATGGGGGCTCTAGTAAGATAGCGCGGGGGAGGGGGCGCTCGGAATATTAGGTAGTGAAATTCGATTTAAAAAAATGGCAAGCATGGCGATTGGAGGGTTTTTGGAGGAGTCGTATTGTCTTTTATGCGCAGCCTTTCTCTCCCATGTATACTTTTGTCACTTTCTTTCATTAAAAAAAAACAAAACAAAAAAATTGACGGGGGCATGTTCCCCTTTGCTCCCATCGATACCTCACTGCACGTGATACCCTGTGTATTGCGAATGGAGGAGGGGCGTCCTCCTAGGGACCACATCAGTGTTATCATTTTCCTCCAGCGGGGAGTTGATCGTGAAACATAGCTTTCAACACCCTTACAGACCCCGAGCTTGCTATTAGTCATTTGAGTATCACGCAGGATCTAATCTTCACTGGTTGCCGAGTGATCCCCGCGATCGCCAGCACCAAATTTGGATGTTGCTGTAAAGAAAAGTTCTCTTTACCGAGAGAGAGAATACAAACATGATATGCACACGGGAAGGGGAGGAAATGTGAGGGGAGGGGTAGGGTGGACCTTGATGAAATTAAGGTGTAATAGCACAAGGGAATGTATATGTACTCGTCCAAGAAATTTTCTTCTTTTTCCTTCTTACATGATTGTGTACTTGTCATGTAGTAATCATGATAATGTTTTTGTAATGTTAAGAATGCCATGAATTGGGAATAATGCAAAATAAACTATAATTACATTATCATTATTATGTCCTAAAGAGACCATACAATAGACCATTTACACCATGTACGTAAACTGCGACATTTGAAATATGCCAGAAAGGAAGTAGCCTGCACGAAAGTAGTTGACAAGGTAATTTTTGTTTGAATTGGTTTTAAGAAGTAATATTATGTGATATGTAACGATCTGATTGAAAACTAATTCATGATGAAACATAATGATCATACAATGTTGTAAATGTTTATCCTCCCGTCAGCACTCTCTTTACACGCTAAGAATGAAAACATGAATCATATCCGTCAAAATGTTTTCATACAGTTTGCTTATCAAGTCACTCAAAATGTTTCAGTTATGTTACTTTGAAATAGAGATAGAGAGAGAGAGAGAGAGGGGGTATGTATAGAAATACATGAGAGATAACCATTAGAGGGAGGAAGTGAGTTAGTGTGTGTGGGTGTTTGTGTTCGTGTGTGTGCGCGTGTGTGTTGTATGTGTGTGTGTGTGTGTGAGAGTGAGGGGGGAGGTATACGTAGAGAAAGACATGATAGATAACCATTAGAATGAGGAAGAGAGTGAGTGTGTGTGGGTGTTTGCGTTCGCGTGTGGGCGAGTGTGTGTGTGTGTGAGAGTGAGAGGGGGTGAGATATATGTAGAGAAAGACATGATAGAAAACCATTAGAGGGAGGAAGAGAGTGAGTGTGTGTGGGTGTTTGTGTTCGCGTGGGCGCGCGCGTGTGTGAGAGTGAGGGGGGGGGGTGAGATATATGTAGAGAAAGAAATGATAGATAACCATTAGAGGGAGGAAGTGAGTTAGTGTGTGTGGGTGTTTATGTTCGTGTGTGCGAGTGAGAGAGGGGGTATACATGTATGTAGAGAAAGACATGATATATAACCATTAGAGGAAGGAAGAGAGTGAGTGTTTGCGTGGGTTTTTTGCGTGAAGGAGACAGTGAGAAGTCTTGATAAAAGCTTTTCGGCATTTTTGGATGTAGACATCCGGATTAAAGTCGAGACAACTTCAAATATCTTGAGGGGATCTGAAACATTATTAACTAAAAGCTAGATTGATTTCGAAGTTACTGAGTAACAAATAGACGACCTAACTAAATCGAACGCAAATAGCTCATCAAAAACATCTTGTGCGACCTTACTTGGATATATTCTTGATATTAATTATAATAATTACACGTTTTTGTATAACGAATAACACATAGACATATATGTAATTGCATGTCTCTATGAGCTTTACAGAACAAAATACATAAGGAGTGGAAATGATGCACTGGGTTCATAATTGTGAGGTTTTACAAAGTGCCAAATAAATATGTTTTCAAATTCCTTCTGAACTTTTGCTCCCCTGTTTCATAATTATCTCGATCAGTTAACCATACAGTGAGTAAGTCCTCTTGCATAAGGCAGGGAGCCGAGTAAAATCAGATAATAATACTCGTAGATAAGAACCAGTGGACCTATAGAGCTCTATCTAAGCTCTATCCGAGAGCCTTTCGTAATACATTATGAATTGCCTTATCAAAGGTCACCAGCGCATCGACTTGTTCTCGAACCAGGGACCCGCTGTTTGATATGATGTCACTGCTCTATTACTAAGCCCTCGAACCAAAATAAAACACAATCAATGACTGTTGCCCTTAAGGGTGAATATTTTTTCCTTATCTCTTTTCATGCAGTGATTGTGACCATATGGTTTATTCTTGAAAGATAAAGTTTATATCTTTTCAGAAGTTTGTATTGACCGATGTGAAGAGTCACAGAGATTGATCAATGAAGTTGTTAGAAGATATAAACTTTATTTTTCAAGTATAAACCACATGGTCACAATCACTCCATAAAAAAAAAAAATATTCCAACTTCATGGGCGACAGTGTATATCATTATTCATTAATGGAATTGTGTCTGCAATAAATATAAACAAATAACCCTATCGCAATGGTCTTTAATACATGTAACAATCGTGTACCTGACTTCGATAATGGCAAACTGACAACATTCCTTGAGACGTGCAATCTCAATAGAGATGGACAAAGTGCAAGAGGCTATTCTTGACTGTAATTAGATTACCGCCATCATGAAACATATCCGAACTGACAAGGGGATCATCCGATCGCTCTGATCCACTTCGACGGGCGAACGAAACACGACACCGTTGATGATGTCGAGACCTTGAACGCCGCGACAATAACTGATGACGGCGTCCTCTTACTGGACCCCCAAGTCATTCTCGTCGACCGGACCCATATCCCTTAGTAAACAATGCCACTGGTTATGTGGATATCGGTTGCAAGTGATAATAATTTTCTATCTATCCCCTCCACAATGCCCCCCTTTCTTCTTCTTTTTCTTCTGCTTATTCTTATCATTACCATCATCATTACTATGTAATATTATTATTATTATCGTTATTAATATCATTATTATAACTATCATTGTTGATATTTTTTAATATTATTTTATAATTATAATTATTATTATTATTATTATTATTATTATTATTATTATTATTATTATTATTATTATTATTATTATTATTATTATTATTATTATTATTATTATTATTATTATTATTGTTATTGTTGTTGTTGTTGTTGTTGTTGTTGTTGTTGTTGTTATTATTGTTATTATTGTTGTTATTATTATTATTATTATTATTATTATTATTATTATCATCATCATCATTACTATGTAATATTATTATTATTATCGTTATTAATATCCTTATTATTATTATTATTATTATTATTATTATTATTATTATTATTATTATTATTATTATTATTATTATTATTATTATTATTATTATTATTATTATTATTATTATTATTATTATTATTATTATTATTATTATTATTATTATTATTATTATTATTATTATTATTATTATTACCTTCATGATTCTTTCGTGAAATGTTTATAATTATAATAACAATATTAATAATGATAATAAACCGTTCTTATACAGCACATATCGCATTAAGATATAACGTTCCTAAATAGAAGGTTGTGTTCAGGCTGGTAAAAACAAAAATGTGTGGGCTTTCCATGTGCATGCCAGTTAGAAAGAACATCACAAGTTTTTTTTCATGATAACAAAATATATATACACCTGGTCCAATTCTTACGTAACCTTTAACCACTTCCTCCGGGACAAAGCCTAGAAAGCTGGGATGGTGAAAGCGTAATCCTTAGGTCGTAGGTTTAAACAAAATCAGAGTAACCTTCTCCTAGGTCGTTTGAATAGCCGTGGCTAGCTACCAAAAGCCAGGCACCCAATCATGTATGAGTGTACACCATAGATAAGCCCGAGGTAGCCTCATGCTGCTCTGTTCTACAGCAATTCAAGGGTGATGGAATTTATGGAAACCTGCCCGAGCATCTTCCACAAGAGCTTTAACATTCGGGCATCCAAACATTACCCGTATAGTATCCCGTTTGATGCAGCACAGGTTAGGCGGTGGGTGCCATCCCAGTATTCAAGAAAAAAAGTTTCTACCTGTCGCCTTATAGGAAACCTCACCCCAAAGAATGAGTATAGATATTCTGAAAAATGAGATGTATTCTTACCCTTTGATGTAAAATATTCCTTACGAAAGTGTACGAGAGATATATAAATGGAGATATTATTGGCATGATGTAATGGCGATGCCCATGTCGTGCTGAGAAACTGTACATCATTCTTGCTTTATGCCTCTCTCATACATTTTGGTGGGGATTTGTAGATGAATGGACAAGAGTACAATAAATCTTCCAGAATAACTAAAGTTATTTCTTTGGGTGAGGTTTCCTTTAAGTGTAGATAACGATATATCCTTCCGTATCACAATTCACGCAGCATTAACGCTGAAGATGGAATAGACAGACAAACTGAAATATTAATATCTAGGACATAGGATTATGAATAACATCTAGCTGTTTTGTGGGAACCGTATGAAGTATTGTATCACGCAACGCGATGGCTTTTTCTTTCTTTTAATTATCAATTTTCTGTCTTGATCTATAGCTCCTTGACAACACCTCTATAGATTAATGATGCAATTGTAACAATCGTGAATCGTGAAGCCTGTAGTATATATATATATCTCCTTGTCATATATATATATATATATATGACAAGGAGATTGTGTGGCTTATAAAGCGTAATTAGATGTGGATTAAAAACATAACAAAGAAACCATACCATCTGTCCAGTTGGACTCATATCGATTGGATAAGTAAACAATGCCAAGGGATACTCGTATTTATTTCAAGATCGGTTGCAAGTGTTAATAACTTTTTCACCCACACCTCTTCCTTTGTGTAGCCAATGCCAGAAAGTTAATGGCTTTAATATTATATAGCAATCCCCTGTTTGATAATGTGACCATAATTAGACAATAATTGCAAGATATTATAAAAAAAACTTGACGTATCTATTGATCTGCTTCGGCGCAGCCAATGGGTTAGGGGCACGTGCCCTTACGCAACTGTGTGGTCCCCCCAGGAGCCCAATCCAAATAAAAGAGTATATAACAAACACAATTAAATGCAGACTAATACGCTATAAGCTCTGTAGAGTGCCTAATTTCTATTCCATGTATACTTCATTTTATTTTATTTTATAAGGCTATCTATTTTTACATTTTATATACTATATATAGTTTATTATTTTTATTCTGTGACCATCTAATACATACAGATCACGTGAAAAATTATTTTATTGATCTTTACACACAGATATTTCGTTTTTTATTCATGCTGATTACACAACTTTCTTCATACACTTAATACCTAAATAACAATGACCATGATGACGAACAGCCCTATATATGCTGACAAAAACTAGATAAAATCAGGCGTATAAATGCCATCGGGCATGACGCAATAAACCCTGGTATTTATTTTAACCTTTGTTTAGAAATATTATGAGTGATATGTCATGAAAACCACGTTGGTCGCAATGTAAATATCGTAAAAACCACGTAGAGAAATATGAATACCGATGATTGATTGAGTATGAAATGAGAAGAGCTTTTCTAATTTTAGCCCCTTGCCAGGAACATTGCGAAATGAAATCTATATGTTCCACGTTAAATGAGCCGTATTTCCCTCGCCATTGATTAGTTTTCAAGCAAGGACCTATGTAAATATTGATTCCATATGATGCGAGTTTGTTTATTGGAAACACCATCATAGGTAACGAGTGGGACTGGCTATCACAAAAGTATTGTTGATCAACGCTTGTACATGGAGATAATAAACCAATGAGCTGAATCAACTTCACAAATGCCCCCCGGTGTTTGGATTTTCATTGTTTAATAAAGAACCCAAATAAAATAGTGTTGTGCTAACATACAACTCTGTATCGCCCATGTTAATGTCCTCATCGGTTTTGACAGAGAATTATGTTCATGAGTATTCTGTTTGAGCAGAGAAGTTAATATAATTTTAACATCTCAATTTTCTTTCTCTTGATATTTGTATCCATGTCATCATCTAAGCAAAGTGATGATCTGAAGTATTTAGGCGTCTCCAACAAAGGTGCCCAGTTATGATTCAAGCAACCATTGGTTATTTGTTATAACGGAAGATTACTCAGGGACGTTGCTTGGTTTAAAAAAAAAAGTCGTTTTGAGGGGATGGTAACATTTTTGTCATATTTACAAGGTTTGCCGACACTTTACAAATACCTGCACTTTCAGAGACTAGAGATTTGATTTTGGTTTCTCGTCTGCCTTGGTGAGATCTTTATATTCTCCAATTCTCTGCCTACTCTGAAGTTAACAGGTTAAATCTCACCCACCCCCAAGGTACTCCTTCGGAATCCTTTAATTTCTCTTCTCTCTTGAAAAACGATATGTAAATAAGGATAATCTGCAGACAGAAATTTGAATGGAGGGAAGGAGGTCCGTCGCATCCCCTACATCCCCAAACAATCAACTTAAATAAGGACAACAGGGGGACAAATCTGGGTGTATGGCTTGATGCTCGTTTAAACATGGAGAAGCATATATCCAACACATTCAAATCTGTCTTTTATATGTTATACAATCTCTGTCACAGGAGATACTTAGACCTGAAAAGAACAGAAAGTCTTGTCCATCTATTAGAAGAAGGCTTAATTATGTACTGGATTATTGTTGGCTTACCAGATTCACAAATAATCAAGTTGCAGCGTGTTCAGGATGCATGTGCAAGACTCGTGTCCAATGCCTCAACATATTTCTGTTTTAATCAAGTTACATTGGTTGCCAATGAGGCAGAGAATTTCATTCAAAATACTATTGCTTGTGTACAAAGCATTGAATGGTCAAGCACCAAATCATTTGTCTGAATTATTTTTGCGAAGTACCCAAGTAACTCTCGGAGATTGCTCTTTCAGTTGCGCCGTTCCAAAGCTTTGGAATAATCTACCACTAGACACAGGAAAAGCCTCATCTGTTGCTGTCTTTAAAGTTTCGTTGAAGACGCACTTGTTTTCAGGAGCTCTTGAATATTTTTTAAAATATTTGTTATTGTCTGTCTGTAAAGTACCACTGTTAGGAGTTTTGTTTTCATCACAGCGCAGTGGACTATTTTTATATTGTAGCTGCGCTATATAAATTGATCTAATTTTTTATTGTATCAACTAAAATTGGGGCCTAGGTCATTTGGCGGGAACATCAAACCGATTAATATTTTGGAAGGTTGTTGAGATTCGATTCTAACGATCTGACAAATTATATTCAAATTGTGCTGAAAGCTTTTTTTCATTTCTTTTTTGCACTTCTTAAAATCAATTACTGCTATTTTCGTGCAATAATGAAAAAGAGCTTACTAATTACAGATTATAACTATTTTGGTCTTAGATGTATTAACAATAAACCAGATATACCTCAAAGCAGAAAACATCTCGAAATGTATCAGTAACAGTTATACTGCTACCTAGTAACCTTACACTTTAAGCTTTTTGTTCTTCAGGAACAAGAAAACCCGGATAGAAATCAACCTGACTTTAACAGCGCTTGGCCAAGCATTCTTATTTCTTACGAATGTATGAAAATAGTAATTTTTACAAGATTGATGACATACATGTACCTGCGTTTTTCCTGAAGGCCATATAGGTTGTTTATTTAATAAAAAAAACCTTCATCGATTTATCAAGACCTTTATTACGCGTAATCTAACCTAGACCCGCTGGTATCGAGTGGTGGCGATATAACATTTTCTTGAGGGGGGCGTTCCACTATTTGTTTTGTCTGTAAGTAAGGCAGGATCATTTCCTAATTATTACTAGTAATGAAATTACTCGGTTTTGAATTACCGACAAGGGTAAAGAAAAGGCCCTCGGATTGTAAAAAAAAATATAAAAATAGATGTCTCTAGTTCGACAAGGGTTTAAAGGGCCCCTGCCAACCAAATGCAAGTTTATTCCTGTTGGTGTGTAGTCCTGCATACATCTCATATTTTGATATGTTAACTTCTTAATGTGTTTCATAGATTTTAAAATATTTTTTGAAATATTTGTTTTTCAAACTTGCTAAGCTCCACCCCAAAAAAACTCAAGATCTCATTCCCCTTTTGACATCATCTGTCAATCGCTTGTTGTATTGTAACAGGTGGTCAACTTCGGCAAAGTTACATACCACTTTCTCAAGTTAGCTCATTGATGACTGACAGATGATGTCACAAGGGGAATGAGATCTGGATGATTTTTAGGGTGGAGCTTTAATAGCAAGTTTGAAACAAAATATTTAAACCAATATTTAAAAATCTATGAAACACATTCAGAAGTTTACATATCGAAATATGAGATGTATGCAGGACCACACACCAACAGGAACAAACATGTATTTGGATGGCATGGGCCCTTTAAATAACCGTGTGTCAATCAAATATATATATATATATATATATATATATATGAACCAGGTCTGACATAACTGATATAAACACTACGATTTAAAATCCACAGGTTTCCCTTCTCGATATTCCACTCACGTTTCGTCTAAAACCTGATCAGCGCCACCAACGATTACCACTGCCGTTGAACTTAATCTTTCATGCCTCCTCATCCGATTTGTGTTATATTTTTAGATCGCTTGCCATGTGATCTTGAAAGCCACATGTTAACAGGATCTACCAGTATGCTTGACTCCGGATAGATGGGAGTGTACGCCAGGTGCGATATACATTGGGAAATGTTGGGAATCGGGACCTGTGCAATTTTGGCTTTTGTGAGCAAGGCTGGTAAAATGGAATCATCGATTGCAATACACCTATATGCGTAGAATCTACATAGTTTTGATGTGATTTGATCTTTTCGTCCATTGTAAATAAACGCCTACGTTTGAATGCAAATCTGAAGGAAACAAATGTCGGTCTGTACTCAAAATAGCCTACCAATAATATAAATAGGCTTACCTACTGTGTATGTCCTGGAAAATATGGGTGTATACATTGACATAACTCATGAAAGGTGACAATTAGCTATATCCAAAGGGGTCATGATAATGCTCAAAGCTGGATGCAATTCCTGTTTAAATGTGCATGATCTCTGATCGCCGACACCCTTCGCAACTCTTTTCAAACATACACGCGCTGTTGAAGGTTGAAACGACTCCCGATCATTATAGCAGAGATTCCAATAGACCGTTAGCGTGATTAGTAGGTGGAAGTGTATTATGTGCATAAGCCTATTTGCTATCGACCGACCGACATAACTCGTTGACCTGAATAAACGGAACACAATCATGTTGTGAGACAGATTACAGAGCGCGACCGCGATAAGAGGCTTTGACCAAGGTCAGGTAAGGACGCAGCGGTCAGCTAAGGACACACGCAATGGTCCAGTGGCTGTAGTCTGGTAGTGGATGAAGGGGTCACCTTGAGTGACCAATGCAAGATAAAGGTCAGTGTCTAGCTTGAACGGCCGCATTCAGAAAGACATTGACCTTAATTTTTGGCGGAGTACAGGACCTTTTGAAAAATACCGGTCTGACGAAATATCCCCTCGAGGGCAAACCCATTAAAGAGAGAGAGAGAGAAAAAAAAAAGATACAGAGAGAGAGAGAGAGAGAGGAATGTGGCCCTATATAGAAATAGTTTGTCTGAAATAGTGAGAGAGAGAGACAGAGAGAGAGGGGGGGGGGGAGAGAGAGAGAGGGAGAGAGAGAACAAAGGGTGAGAAGGGGAGAGATGAAAAGGGGAAGGGAAAGGTGAATTTGTAAGCAACCTTGTACTAGTTGTGTGAATTTATTTCATTTTTTCCCTTTCAAAGCTTTGCGATCAGAATCTATTTTTAGCACTCGTGTGTTATCCTGCAAGTCGACCTTTCATTCAACGATCTCGTTCGCTTCGTACAAACGAGGTTTTGTCCTTTTCCCTAACAATAGAGACGACACGACATTGGCATTCAGTTGCTGTGGGACCACAAAAGTTTTTCCAAGCTGCACTTTCCGAGCTGGTTACAATTCAAATAGAGAATAGCAAATTCCGCTTATTAATATCTACATGTCTGTGGTGTTTAGCATAGTCGTACATAGCACTGTAGAGTCAGAGTCTGAGCGAAATGCTCTTCTTTGGTTGTCATAATGACTCATGAGTAAATAGCTAAGGGCTCCTGATTACCATTCTTTAGCGGAGAGGTATCTAGTAGGAGCTCGTCACCGACTTTGGCTCAACGTCCTGATAAGATTTGACTGCATATAGATATATCAATGTCACGAACTTTGATAACCTTCCTTGAGTAAGGTTCAAACTCCATACCGATCTAATTCCTTCGTTTCTTCTCCTTTCTTGCAGTTGAAGTTTGACCATCATTCCGAAACTCGATCAACCGGCGAGTGAGTCACATTGCCAGCTCGGATTTGTATTTGTGACTAAAAAGAGAAAATGAAGAATTTCCGATGCACTTTAGCTTTGCAACCGTGACATGTGGCTAGCGTTCACAGTCTTCTTTTTTATCTTCAGCAAATGGCGATCGCTCCCCGGGAAGTGTATTACTATTCTGTGATCGGAGAGTTGGAGAAGAAGAAGATCAGTTAGGTCACAAGGAATATCAGTAAGGCAGAGTCACCTCACAAACACCGCTTGATTTGCAAAGTCGGCACAAACTCAGGCAGGCTCGTGCCGTGGTGAAGTTCTTTACCGGTACCATTGTGGAAAAATAACGGCTTACACATGCATGAAAGCGCTACCCGTTTCCGAACCGGAAATATGAATCAACTTGGAGCAAATTTTGAGTGTAATTATGATCTTCGGTGAATGTGCTTGTTAACTTTCGCTTTCACCTACCCCACCACTTCGTATCTGCATGCTCCGACAGCAGCGCCGTTTGTAGGAGAGATTAATGGACAGTTACCCCAGTAATGCTGCTTTCTTGAATGTGTTATTTGCAAAAAGTAGGTAGATGATAGCTAAACGCTTGGATATATTGTGTAACTTGATAGTTTGGATTGTGAGTGATCATGAGAGTATAGTTTCGAGAAACCATAACAAGTGACGGAAACGGAATGAAAATGGAGACTTAATTAATCATACTTTTCATAAAGCTTTGGCCATGTTGGATCGTCATATGTTACCATTTTGATTTCATGTATCAACCGGAATTAACATCGAGACAAAACCCCCCTTGGAAACAGTTTTGTGAACGTGCATTTCGTAGAGGAAAGTAATCACTTTGTGGAACTGAATTTATAGTTATACGCTTTTTTCGCGAGTGATATTGAGAGCGGTTTTTGGTCAAATCGCTACGGGAAGTTCCAGGGCACCTGCTAACGAGTGCCCCGTGCTAATCAGATCGGATTTATACCAGGGTTTATATTCGCCTAGGGGTGACACTATGGCTAAGGACCACATACTGGGATGCGGTCGAAATGATCCTCCGAAGTGTAGGATGACACCATTGAAGAGGAATATTCAAATATGGGTGAGTACTTCATGATTCATACATTTTACTGCTAAACTTGAAATCGACTCTGTTTTTTTTTTTTATATAACTAAGCAGTTGTATTGCCATTTGCAGTACTGGCAAGTCATGTTCCGCAAGCCGTTATCATGGTTGTTGTCTGGTAAATGTTACTATACATCTCGGGATACATCTATTTACATTGATACATGATAAAAATGAGGCTCTTTGCCAGCTCCAAAGTGGTAATCATTTTTCATTTTGATAACTATTCGTGCAATTCGTGAATTACATAATGATTCGGATGAAATGGCAGATTATTTTGAAGTCAACGTCTCGGTGAGATCTTAAAGAATTCATGGTATAAAGCAAGACGTTAGCAAGACGTTATGTCATGAACCACAGTGAATTGTGCTCGTAATTTAAGCATGGACCTACTTGATAAAGTTGTAAAGCGGACCTACTTGTAAAGTTTCGGAAAGCTGCACTGCAGGAAGTCCTTATTTTCTTTGCTCATTTCTTTTTCCATTCACATTTATTTTGCTTAATGTAACTCATACATGTCATTGGTTTATAATACAACAACGACCTTTCTCGTATCACACTTTCGTCCAATCATGTGAATGAAACCAACATGGTTTCGAAGCTTTAACTGTGTGACAACATGGAAAACGTATACTAATAGAATATTTTCGTAAATGTAATTGAATGTATTAAATGCACACATCTTTGTTGAGTGCCACGTTACAAATTATTTAATTCACCTGTTACGAATAATTGCATTTCAATTGTCAGAATGCGAATCACATACATTTCGCGTTGTTAGGTAGGACAAGCAATACTGTTGGCCCTACCTAGGAACAAGTAATGTATGCAATTCGCATTCTGACTCGTGAAATACAATTATATGTAATTGGTGAATGAAATAATTTGGAACATGGCACTTAACAAAGATTTATGCGTTAAATTTGATTACATTACGAAAATGGTCTATTGTATTCCATTTCTATCGCGTAAATCCGTGCTCACTGCCAGTGTTTAAAATAAATTAAAACTTGTCGTTTATAGTGATGATGTGCAATGGTCGACGACCTTTAAAGGCACTCTATAACATTTGGAAATATATTTTGGGATGCAAGATCATCAGGCTGTTAATACTGGTATGGAATTCCCATGAAAGGAATCATCTGATTAAGATGATGTTTTATGATTTTAGAGCTCATGATCGCGTTACGAAATAATAACAGTGTTGATATTTGCCTTAAAGGGATTGGGTATCTTTGTCTCAGATTCTAAACAAAATCCTGGATTTAGCTCATGCTGCAATCATAATTATAAACCTTTAGGTCAGTCAGGAATCCCATGAGATTTACAAGCCGATCGCCCGTCTGATTATCAAGATATTTATGATTGGAATTCGAAATTTCAAAAACCGTTTTCCCAACAGTTTTTTTATAACACTACAGTCTATTGGGGGCACTTTTGAAGTGCAAATTTTCAGGGCTTCAATATAACACCATATCACAGATGCTGATAACACGTAGGGCCATGCATCTCAGATTTGGCATTGTTAAACAATGCCTTTAAGACTTTCAGGAGTATTTCTTTTGCACCCCAACCCCCCAAAGAAAAACAACAACAAACAACCCCCCCCCCCAAAAAAAAAAAACAACAACATTAAAAAAAACACCAAAAATTAAACCGCCCCCAAAACACAAAAAACAACAAACGAATAAACAAAATAAATCAAAAAAGAACAATCCAACTGTTTTCGAAGCCGTGCTTCTGTGGTGTTTAATAAGATATTTATCGTCCCACGTGTCGCTGCATGAATTACTAATCAATTCGACATTAAAACATGACCCAAGGTTGCGGAACTCGCCAGGACTAATTTTATCATCATAATTTTTTTTGCGGGTTGCTTTCTAAGACAACCAATACGAACTATAATGAACCGAATACTCGACATACGATCTGTAGACATCTTTGAAGGCATCGTATAACAACGTTAAGTCTGAGATGCATGGCCCTACGTGTTATCAGTGTCTGTGACATGGTGTAATATTGAAGCCCTAAAAAAATTGCGCTTCAAAATGATCATGAAGTGCCTCAATAAAAGTAAAAATCTTTGAGTGACCGGTTTTACCATACTCATTCCCCCAATAGACTGTAGTGTTATAAAAACCATTGGGAAAACGGTTTTTGAAATTTCGATTTCAATAATAAATATCTTGATAATCAGACAGGCGATCAGCTTGTAAAAGTCATGGGATTCTGACTGACCTAAAGGTTTATAATTATGATTGCAGCATGAGCAAAATCCAGGATTTTGTTTAGAATCTGAGGCAAAGATACCCAATCCCTTTAATAGTTTAATGGTTTGTCCTTCCATCTTACATGCCTTGTGCTTTGGAATTCAGATATATGTTTCTTTGATTACGAATACACACGATTGTATCACCCTTTCCTTCTATATCCAAAGTCCATCATTTGAAGAATAAACATAAAGCATAAAAATGGAACTCAAACAGAACTTTGACTTGCCAGTCGTATGTAAAATATACAACTTGAATCTGCTATCACGTATGGTAGAAGGTCCTCGTTTCAATAAGCAAATAAAACGAGAGATATACTGTATGCTATGTGCGGATTATGTGATAATTAAATGAGATGTAATAGGAGTGTTTTTATGATTATGATTATTGGCACATTGACATGTGATTCAGGGTTTATTATTGATATTGAAGTAAGATATTTATGATTAGAAGCTATGTTGTTGTATGCATATTTTGGAATGTAATCATGATATAAGATCTCCTGTGGATGACCAAAGTGTAAGGAGCTCCGACATAGTGACATAGTACAATTATTGCTATCAATATCGACCAAATATGAACGAGTATATAGAGAAAAGAAATGTTTATTGAGATATTGAACAAGATACTTAGTGATCAGTACTACTAAAAATTCCATCTAACCAACATTCCAACCACTTGACATCCACCACCACCACCACCACCAACACCACCACCACCAACACCATCACCAACACCACCACCAACACCAACACCATCACCACCACCACTACCATGATGGTACACCACCACCACCACCCCAAAACTATCTAGCCATTACTACTTCTATTACTAATACTACCACGGTACAACCACCACCACCACCACCACCACCACCACTACTACTACTACTACTACTACTACTACTACTACTACTACTACTACTACTACTATTACTACTACTACTACTACTACTATTACTACTACTACTACTACTACTACTACTACTACTACTGCAACTACTAGTACTACTAGTACTACTACTACTACTACTACTACTACTACTACTACTACTACTACTACTACTACTATTACTACTACTACTGCAACTACTACTACTTCTACTACTACTACTACTACTACTACTACTACTACTACTAAGTATTAATGGTAGTAATGATAATAATAAATAGTAATAATGAAACAAATAAAACGGTTTCTCATACATATTACATTTAGACAAACACAGTTTGTATTCATATAAGTATTGATACAATTAATATCCAGGTCATGTATACATCCATTAACAACAGTAGTATTACTGTAATATCATTTCGCCCGTATGTGTAAATCACCGTGGTATGATTGCAATACGGAAATTAGGACAACCGTATAATACCACTCTAAGAACCCATCATGTCACTCAAAACACTCGTTTGGAATGCAATATTAATCGTCTTGCACTATGCGAGACATATCAATATCAGCTTCGGCTGTATAATAATATAATGTGTTGTATATGAATATATGTTGTCATAGTTTCTTTGTCCTTGCTGCAAATTAGAACAGATGGTAGAGTATCCTGGAGTAGAGCTCTCGAAGACAAAGCTTCGCTCGAATCTCGGCAACGCTAGCCTGATTTTCGGTCATACATACACATTTATTTCACCATACATTGTCATAGGCATCAGACAACACTCTTATCATGCGGCTGAAAACTTCCTGAGAAATTGTTGAGTGGATTGACCATGTAATGAAATGACTAAGGCATTATCATATTTGATACAGAATACTGACCTCGTCATGTATTTCATTTTCTTTAATTTCTGGATGATAAAAATTCAATAACCAGCCTTACATCAAGTCTAGAGATGGACAGCGATGCGTTCACGTGGGATACGGTGTTGGTCATGGTGAAGGTGAAATGGGCCATCAACTCCAATATGATTTCAGAAATTAGGTGTCAACCAAAAATGAGTTGCTCACACATGAATGATAGAATTTTAATGACTTGCACTATACAGTGAAAAGGTGTTGTAAGGGTCCTATATGATAGTTGCATCTAGTTCATAAATGCTGTCTTACACAATCAAATGCCTTTTTTGGACGCGAAAAGTAAATCCAATTCAGAAACGGAATTGTATGTGTTAAATAATATGTATGATAGGTATGTACATGTATATACGTGTACCGAATCATATTTTTAAATATGTTGGCTTCTGTGCGAGTCCGAGATTAAACATAATGCCATGTCCATTTAATTCATTCTGAGTTTTAATTATTCTCAGCTATCATCAAAGCTATCGATTACGAGAGATAGAGAAAAGAGAGAGAGAAGGGGAGAGGAAAAGAGAGAGAGAGAGGGAGAAAGGGAGAGAGGAGAGAGAGAGAGAGAGAGAGAGAGAGGGGGGCATAAAACACAATGTCGGGATGTACATGCATTTATTAAATATATATCCTTTTTTTCTCATCAATCGCGTGGAAAACTTACACATAGGCAGGTGGATGAGGTGTATTATATATCGATTGATATCAGCAAAGATAATAAAAACACAATGTTTTCAGTTTTACACATTATATTTCATACGGTAATGTATTCTCAAGTATGCGACAAGGTTGAACCGAATTCTATTTTTTCTTTAGTCCGTGTAATGATCTGATTTAATCTCGTCATGAACAATGGACACCAAGGTCTCGTGACTGCATTATGCATTATATCAGCATCACCCCGTCACAATAGTTGAATCGGAATTTTTCGTCTAGCATATACAATGGGATTATATCTTGTTATTAGCAAGAGGTTGGTCATGAGTGCCTAGAGTGCCTTGATCCAGGGAGGTGATCCCTGCTCGATCTTGGTGACAATACCATTGGTGTCTCTTGATTGGGTTATTACGGAAAGTAAGTTCTCACAGAACGCTCATTTACACCACGATCTAAACAACGTCACATTCCAATGTGAATGGGACCAGAACTTAACGAATGGTTGTCTGAATTTATCAGATCATTTTCGTAATGTACACAAGTTTTGGCACTTCGCCCGTAAAGTTTCATAATGACGACCCATTTCAGTACCTGTTACAAGATATTTAATTAAAAGAGTGAGAACATGCAAATTATATACATTAATCGTTACTAAGCCGGGCATGCGACCAAGCAACAACAATATTTCACCAGGCACATTTGACTCACTTCATATAAATAATTACATCCTTACTTGATTTAAGTTGAAATGGAAAGACTTTTCTCTTTCTCTGTTATTCCATTTTTCTTTCTTTGTTTTTAATCAGCAACTTAATTACATTAGTTGGAAGATTAATTGGTTGATTGTTACATACGAGAAACACTTCAACTCGGATTGTATTACTTTGAAGGGTCCCCGTCTTATAAAGAGTTGACATTGATCCAAATCAATCGGAAGTCCTCTAATCAACCTCAAGTTTGCAGTCCTCTATCTCTTATGTACATTGTTGCGATTGATGTCAATCGAAATTTCAGATGTTGAACCTAGTGGGATTGCAACCACGAAAACAAAACTTTGATTCTCGATGGTGTATTCAGCTTATTCGATACGGTATGGACAACGCTATTTCGTGTTTCTAATCAAATCTAATTGGCATTATCATAATCAGGAAAAAGTTACGTGTGTACGACACCGGACACGTTTTTAAAGGGACTAGGTAACATTGTTCAGATGAGAGAAAATGATGCTAAGGTAGTGACTTCAATGCTAGATGTATAATTAAAGATAATCTGAAAGTTTGAGTGAAAACAGACTATTATTAATGATAACAATTGGAAAAAAAATGATCTGATCGATTCCTTAATTCTCCCAACTTATTATTACAATTTAATTACATTTTAGGTGAATGTAAATTGTCACAAAGCAATGCATTGCCTCTATTTACCATTCCAGACATTTAAGTGTTGAAATATTTTTAAAAGCCTGTTTTATGTCTTATTTCCATGGAAAAACGGTTGGGAAAATTCAAAATTGGTTGGGAGAATTTACTGTTAAGAGGGTGTTGCACAGTGATGCCTTCAAAGAAAACCATAAATATCTTTGTGGCTTGAGAATTTATTCAGGATTTTGTGCATGTTAGAGGGTTAGTACAGCAGAAGGAATATAATGAGTAACATTTCATACAAAAATAACGCAGTTTTTTCATCAACCTTCAACAATGTTACCGAGTCAGTTTAATGAAAGAAAAGCGACATTTTTTACGGTTGAAATCTTGTGTTTCTTGCAGCTACAGCTATAAATAATTGTGATTGATTCTACTATGCGTAAAAAGCTTTCTTGTGCCCATTACCATCATCAGGACTGTCCACGAACCAAGTTTACCTCTGAAAGTTGCCCTGATCTATGGGTTTGATAAGTTTCAGGGCAATATTCGTGCCATTCATTACCACCAAGTTTTCCTCGCATATTTCACGAGGGCTAGCTGAATCCAAAATCCTTTCATTTGCTACACGATTGATATCGTTAACAATCCATTTGATTTGCCAGAAGCGTTCCACAAATGGAAACTCTGCTCCAACATGTAGGGTCTTTATTTTCGATTTCAATTTAACCCTAATAAGGCCGGGCTATTTGAGTTCTTAATACGGCCGGGGGGAGGGGGGCATTATGCCCCCTAAGATCTCGGCCGTGAAACGGCCGATCGCCGCGAAAATTTGCATGCATGTCAAGTGAAGTGTATAGAATACTATAGTAATTTCATTTTTTTGAAAAATAACTAATTTGCATATTTATGGTAAATTATGCAAATAAGGTCAAAAAATTCATATTTTTACCCATAAATCAAATATTCCTCATATTTAAGCTTTCTTTTCCACTACATATATTTGTTAGACCATTTGGAATAATAATACCAAAAAAAATTTGGAAGAGCCAGGCTATTCCTTATGTTATCTCTTGTTTTGATAATTACTTATGTATTTCATTGTTTTTTTAACTTATGTATTTTATTGTTTTTGTTGTTTTATTTCATTTCTAACTATAATTCAACTATTTTGACCCCCAAAACAAACACCTAAACTTTAAACAAGACCAAATAACCAATGTTTTATCTCTTTTTAGGAAACACGATATTTCCATATGTTTTGTACACAAATCACGAAAATGAGCGATTTTCGGGCCGACATGTACAGACAAAAGGTCACGTGACTTTGTAACGGTAGGTCTGATTTTCAAAAAAATTGTTTTAAAAGATGCGCAAGACTCGAAAGAATAAAGTCATGAAGCGGCGGGGCGTCATCCATATGCGTTTCCGAACAATCAGAACAATTGCGGAAGGGGGGGGGGGCATGATGGCCCCCGGCCTTATTAGGGTTAAGCCTGGGGTGGCAAAGTGGCGTATTACACATTAACTGTGATTTTCTTTTGATGTGTCTGTAACAATTGTATTGATCCAAGCTAGTTTTGCTCGCCAGGTTACAGTTGAGTTTGTATTTTAATATTTCATGTTACGTTTTAAAGAGAAGGTTGTCTTTTGGTAAAGGTGAAAGTATTTTGTGACCTTTTGTGTTCCTTCAATGACGATAGAGTATCATAATGATCTGATTGTCTTTTTAAATGCTCTCAAATTTTAAATATGACTAGAAATACTCTCCAGCTTCCTCTCCATGTTGATGTAGTCCTTTATATATTACCAATATCTGCGTCCAAACAATGATTTGTTTGTGGTTTTCGGGAATATGTATTTTGATTCAGTAAAATCGAGATGTTTCTCAACCCTCGTGTTTTTGTGTGTGTATGTATGTAGGTGTGAGCTTGGGTGTGTGGATGAGGGTGTTAGTAGTATGTTTAACGGGGGAGGGGGGGGGGCGGATGGGAGAATAGACACAAAAATTATCTCAAGTATACTATTCTTTGATCATATATATATATATATATATATATATATGAAAAAAATTCTAAACAGTTTATGAAAATGTAATTTTGTTTTCCTTTTATTATTGCAATTTATGTACAGTTCAGCCATGAAGAATATGTACAATTTTGTTTAATATGAATGATTTGTACAATATGTATTTGATTTGAGAGGATGAAAAAAACCTCACAATCCACAGGTCATCCATGTTTACTTCGTAATCAACATGCAATTAAACTTTAGACAGTGCCTTTTAAAATGAAATTGCATGACCCGTTCTCGTTCATCTCGAAGTGTCTAATTTCGTATTTTCGTGTTCACTGGCCCTGCTGTACCAGGCATGTGTCTGAAAGATCGATGATGCACAGACATTGCCACATTCGAGCGCGGTTTATATTTCATGGGGCTGCTATAGACGGCAGAGTCTTCTCGCCCAAAAGAAGCACTTCGTTCCGTGGTCCGTCATGTTCCGAAAGGGGAACACGTGTCTGGAAATCAATTAGGTGCCGACGTTGTGCGTGGTTTATGTTACAGAAGGCGGCTATCGAAGAGGCATTCGTCTCGCCCAAAGAAGAACTTCTTTCCTTCCCAGCGTCACTTAGGGTTGGCGGTGCTTCTTCTTTCATGAATCTGGACAAATCAGATTTTTACAAACACCTACACATCTTAGACGTTAGCGACACATTCAAAGGTCGAACATAGGGAAGTGCAGTATTTTGTCCTTTTGACAGCAGCTCATAAGGTTATGGGTTCAATCCCCATGTTGATGCTCATAGGCCCACGCTTTAGGGCGAGGCAACTGTCTCATCCGTCCCACTTTTGTTAGGGTGGTCGCCTAATATGCCTATTTGGTATGAAGTTCTCGTTGGAACTATATTGTACCCACCGGCTTGCCCTTTTAAAAGCATAATTCGATACTGCAAATTCTGTTGTTGATATTACCACACACGTTATAGCCTGACTGACAGTATTCGTATAAATGTTATTATAAGGTAGTTTTTATTTTAGTTCATTTGATGATATATTTTTAAAATGTCTAAACATGACTGCTAACATGACTATGATAAGGAAGCATGTGTATGCTTGCATGTAAGCAACCACGGGCCGAGGGACTTAGTAATAGGGATTAATGTCTTACCAAAGGGCACTAGCGCATCGACTTAGTTTGAACTCGGGACTTTCTTTGTTATTAGACCAATTTATTGTTGCTGTAGTATATCTGTCATCATCCAATTTATGATTAATTTGTCTAGTGATATATACTTTAAGAAACAATGTTGATAGCTAGAGTAATAAGAGTTAATTTAGCAGATATGATAGAAGTAGTAATCGTATTGTCTTTGTCATTGGACACAGACAAAACATTTTATCATGGTTATTGTAAAGGTGGCGAATTCGGGGGGGGGGGCGGGGCCGGACCATGCCCATTTAAAACTCTACTGCATATATTCAGTACATGCACATGTGCCCCCTCTTTATGTTCTTGGGTCCCTTATTCAAATCCTGGACCAAAGCACATTAAAAAATGTGATACTCGTAACCATTTCCTTTGTGTTTATTTTGCCTTTGGACAGATATATTTTAGGGAATTGTATCTCTTTTATAAATAGATTTCTCGATCTGCCTTGTCTTGCACTATGTATTTTATGCTTAACTACATAAGAACTAATACAAATAATATAAATGTAGATCAATATACAATTGTCACGTATGTAACGTTGCGGACATTATCTTCTTCTTCTTCTGTTTTGGCTTAATGGCGATTAGTCAGTTGTGAGTATTGTCGCCAAAATACTTTACGTCACGTGATTATATCTCTCATTTTTGTTAATGATTTTTATTTTTTAATGAATGAACGGTGGTATTTTTAATCAAAAAATAAAAACAGAATATTATAAATTTGTCATTATCACCGATTATAAATAGCGTTAAGATAAATGGAAAAAATGCAGCCCGACCCAAACCCGATCGCACCGTGAAACGATGAAATATAGGGCAGCTGTTGTACTGGTATTCACATTAATGACTCGAACCGGTAGTGCTCACAAATCATATTTTAATCATTAATATTAGCTCAGAAAGAAGATATTCCTCAGGATACGTAATTACTTTACTTAATTGCCTCTAGAACTGAGTCATACATTTACCCACGTTTTGTCTTATTATTTTGTTTTACATTGATTATTTTTTTCGGAGGTAAAGTGTTGTAGACATAGATTTTTTAAAGACTGGAAGTAATAAGCGTATTGCAGGGGCAGTGTCAGCCTTACCTGTCACAAAGAAAATCAGCTGCAAATCGTAGGAATGTAATACCTGTTGCGTGGCTGCCTACAGATTTGAGGCTGAATGGAGTTTTCTCCATCTGAAAGCATCACAATTTCCCAGCAGCGATTGTTGTACATGTATCTAGTAAAACCTTGAGCAGGTTACATACTCGGTGCTTCATTTTACCTTAGGAAAATCTTCAATAAATCCTAAAGCAATTCATGTTAAACAAAATATTCTGTCTTAAAGAAGAGTAGTGAAAGTTTTAAGAGTCACCTCTATAATTTCGATTTGGAGATGAATCCACTCCAATCTGTTGTTGAATCCTCTCCAAAATAGTGGCTTGAAAAGCCGATTTCATTCTTTTTAGCGTTGATTTCCATTCTAAAACAAATTGGTCCCTATATCACTCCTAAGAGAGTGGAATTCCACTCCTGTATATTAGAGAGAGAGAGAGAGAGAGAGAGAGAGAGAGTCACTCTCGGGTCATAAGATGTGCGCTGGTACTTCTCCTTATGATAAAGGCACGTTGGAACCACGAAACGTGACCTGGTTTTCTACAAAGTTTCCTTTTTTTATGGCGGGGGGGGGGGGGGGGGGGTTAGAAACAATTCCTTTGTAATCTTACTTCCCATATAATTCATTGCACCACATTATTTTTATGTGAATGGTTCAACGTTCAGAAACGGTATGCGGAAGATGTGAAAAAATCCAAATAATGCAATTAAAATCCTGACAGTCGTCAATAAAACTTGTTCATTAAATGTAATATCATTTCCTCAAACTAGGATGAGTGCTATTTGCATTAATATCATTGGCAGTCAGTCCTTGTGAGACTTTCATGAAAACATACACCGAAATGATTCTTTTCAATATCATTATTTGAACAATCTTAAAATGATGCAAATTAATACAGAATGTCTAAAAGTAATTGCATCATTTAATTTTTTGTCTCTTTTCGTAATTTAAGTAATCTCTAAAGGGATTAATACTTGAAGGTTATACCTAACTTACAAAACTTTAGGAATCAGTATGTTCTTCAAGCACGGGTCATTGAGAAGTACTACCTTTAAAATATACCTCCATTTGTTTAAATATTTATATTTATAGGAATCTTTATCACGTCTATGTAACCTCAATTTCCACTCCCAGGCCGTGGTATTTGAGATACCAGCAATTTCATTCTTTGATCAATGATCTAGTTTATTCTTTTCAAAGTCACATGTCAATGGTCAATAATGTAATTCATTTCATCTATTTGATTGTCTACTAAATATAGGTATTTTAAGCGACCCTTTTAACTCTTCATTTGTCACGCTAATAATCTCCCCATGAAAAATTGTATGTATCATGGGATAGATATATACAATAGACTTCAAGATTATTTAACTGTTTCCAGTTTAGTTAAAAGTAAAGGGTTGCCATTGAGCTAATCAAAGGCCGGAAATGGATAATTTTGCAAAGCCATTGTGTTGTACATAGCAATCCTTCCGTCAATTGGTAACTACTTAGCATTGTTTTGTGCAAAAGTGCACGTGTGGCAAACGAGCAACCGCGCGAACAGGCAAAAGCAGCCGAAGTGTTCAATGTAATACGAAAGCTTAGTTCTAGTCTGGTGAAACATGTCGGTAGTTGGAGTCTTAAATACAGTAAATATCACTATTTCGATGTACAATTAACCTGAACACAAAGACATCTCAAGGGAAATGAGAAAAGCGGTCCCTATGAGCAGGTGGTCTCTACAGGTTGGTGGCCATTTTGTATCTTTCCGAACGTGTTTTAATTTTATTCGTTCTATTTACATTTTGTTCTCGTACAATATGACTGATTTTGCACGTTTCGCTACCAGAATTGTGTCAATATCTTACAGAAGAGATTCATTTAAACCATTTAAGGCGCTTATATCATCAAGCGCCAAGCGGAGTAAGGACGATAATCAAATAGAAAACTGGCCGAGATTAACACATGCGGGTACTACATGTGTATATTTTTCATGATATGAGAATAAATTAGTCTTCTGGTAAAATGCACTACGGTTAAATATGGGTGGACTCACTACGGTAACTCATAACTGTGAAAACGTTCGCTTGGGAAATTAAGCGTTTCTTGGCTGAATCTGTCAATGTGTTTAGGAGAGAATATCCAGGGAATACATGTGTTCCTGGGCCCCGTCTTATAAAGAGTTGCAATTGATCCAAATCAATCGCAAGTCCTCCAATCAATCGCAAGTTTGCAGTCCCCTATCTCTTATGTACATAGTTGCGATTGATATCAATCGCAAATAAGTTGCGATTAATATCAACTCTTTATAAGATGGGGCCCAGATCTAAAAAGTCACGAGAAAGTTTCAATTCGTGAGGACGAATGTATTTCAGTAATAATTGTATGACATTTTAAAAAGGCTATGTGCATTTTTAGGGAAATTCTGTCCATGGCGTTCGACTAAGAGCATATTTGGCATTTGAAGAAAAAAAAGGTGGGGGAGGGGGTGCGAGAGTTTGCAAGCACAAGCCCTTCTCATGCTTATCAGTTTCTGTACTGTGCTAACATAATATAGTTTAAGAAGTTTGATTCCATTTTGATTTGATTTAAGTAAAGGGTGGATTTGTGTTAGATAGTTAAGTTCGCTGTCAGCCAGAGGGGCGTTCAACCCCATGTGAATGAGATTAGTCTCTTGGGTGTGAACGGGGGAGGGGGGTGTCCGCCCAGCCACATGTGAACTGCCCTTTGCTTAGAAAGAAGAAGAAAATTGTCAAGTGCACTGATTGACGTGAAGTGCAATACCATCCCAAGGTCCAATAATGTGAATTCTCATTAATCATCGGGTCTAAGAAACAATTTAAAATCTAATGACCTTTTGGCCTCAATCTGTCGAGTATGATTGCCTAATCAGTAGCATGATGCTTTCAACAGACATCTACTGAAATCGCTACTAATGGTTTAATCGTTTAGAACTCCTTACGTGCAGTGCAGATGGCGAAACAATTCCTGTACAGAACTCTTCTCATTAGGCAAACACCACTTGTTAAAAATGAAAATGGAACACTGCCAATATACCACTACATACACCCAACATACATCCTATCACATATTGCAAATATCGAATATGCGGATGCCTGTGCATTTATTGTGGTTCATAGTATGCTGTATATATAGTGAACCCTGTACAAATTATGGTGCCAAATATATCCTAGTTTACTTGAATTATGATCATCAAGGTTTGTAATTTGAGGATAAAGATGGGGAACGAAAAATTGCATTTATTGCTACTTTTCAGAACTATCATTTACGATCGATAACGATCAATTACGAGAGAATTACGATCAATTACACGAGATAATAATGATCAATTATACGAGAGAATTACGATCAATTATAAAGCTTCTTGATATATCCTTAGGGGTAGTTATTCTAAAGTTAATGTTCGAATGAATATCGTGCTCTTTTTTATTTGGTGGTAGTTCTTTTCACTATCCAAATGTTCGAATAACTATTGGATGATAATTACGGGCGACTAAAATATTGACTAACAGAATAATATATATGCAATTTCAATAGCCTATTATAGTCCATTACGTTTTGAAATATACGAAAGAAAGTTACATGATACGAACACGATTAAGTTCTAAAGCAGCTCCGATCGGATATTGATTTTGCCCTCGTGTGTTCTGTATTTTGAGAGAAAGACTTTGCGATTGTGATATTACAGTCATAATATAATCATTACTTCTACCTATGAAAGTGATACAAATTACATTCGAATTGGAGCAACTGAGATCAAGCTTTCTTGAATTCAAACGTCAATATTCAATTATTCCCATACGAATATGAGTAATGGATATGGAATATCTTTTAAAACGCCATTTGCAACAATTGTACATGTATTTTTACTTTTGTCAATAATGTACATAGTTTGTATATTACTTTTGATTATGTTAAAAAATGCAGACAAAAAAAATCAAAGAAAAACAAACAATAACAACAATACACGCATTCAAACGAAACAAATTTAACCCAGCTTGTCGAAAGGAAGAGCAGAGAATCTGGTATGGAAGAATTGTATTGGGATAGCTGTTAAGTAATGAAACTGTAATGAGTCTGACACTGACCAATATGCTAATAATTTTGATTAGTCTGACATTGAATCTAAATGGTGCGAATTATTTCCGGGTTTCCGCTTAAGTTACGTCAAATGAATGTCAGTCTATCGTAATTTTCATCAATTAAACTGCTGCCATGGGAACAATGAATCTCGCGGCTCATGATGTTATATCGTACATAATGTCTAGGTACCGTGTGTCAAACTAACCGTCTACATACAAAAATTGCTCACTTTTTATTCATTGATTGATTTACTTTGGCTTTTTTGTAAAACTTAAAAGCACTTAAAGAGAGGGATTTCTGCTTTTAATACAAGTATGTGCATTTACATTTCAGTATAACATTTTACATATGTATAACAGCAGTACTGTCATTTTAAACGAAATAATAGAATAAAGTCTGATCAAGCATGGACCAACTAACCTAAAACTGTATGCAATGTGCATGGGCGATGTACAAATTACGTATTCTCTACCATACAATCCTGCCCCCACTCGAATAAACTCTCGTCCCTCTCTCTCCTTGCCCCGCCCCCATCATCTCTGGCTTACCACCATCCTCTTTCTCGCTGTATTATTCTCTCTCTCTCTTTCTCTCTGTGTCTCTGTCTCTCTCTCTCCCTCGCTCGCTCCCTTGCACCCTCCCTCCGTTATTCTCATGATCTGCCCCTCAGTACCCCTCTCTCCCCCTCTCCCTGTCTCTTTGATTACTAAATATAAAAAGCTTGTATTTGTCACAGTCCATTAGTGATGCCAAACAAGTATGCATGTAGGTCATCGAGAAAGATTTGCATTTTGGGAAAGAGTAAACTGGGTCATAAGTAGCCACTCGTAGGTCGCCAGTAGGTAGGTCATTCTGAGATCTGTCTACGTGATCATTCTGAACGTTGTCGATGATGGGGCTGCGCTTTTATTTTCAGTTGAACTTCCTGTTTTTCTTAATTCACGACTGAGATTTTCACTTTTTTGGACCCCCTCAAATTGCAGTCAAGCTTACGACATCAAACGTACGTAATATTTAAATATGCTATGTCATTGGAGGCATTGAGGGGGAGAAGAAGGAGGGGAAGAAGAAGGGGAAGAAGAAGATAAAGAAGAAGGAGAAAAGACGAAGAAGAAAAGTAAATTTGGGGCACCGAATCCCTCGATATCACTTCCTCCTGCCCCACCCCAGACATATGGGGTAAGCTGGATGCAAGCACAGGTGCATGTATAGACATGATAGAGAAGTCTTGTATATTGATGATGTCAATGCGAACCGTGTGGTAATAGGGTACCCATAAATAGAGTGTAAAACCATTGCAACGAAAATAATCCACAAAAACCACAATACGCGGATATCAATAACCCTATTGTCCTAAATCATAACGCTACATATGCACAGTGAGCACAGTAAACATGTACCAATTATACCATATTTGCCTGTTTATACCAGCAATTGTTTAAAGGGATCATGCATGACCCCATCAGGGGGTCTATTTTGCACCCCTCGACGTGGTAAAGTCCTGCGGGAGCCCCACTCGTCCGTGAATATGTGATATTTTGTGTACCTGTTTCAAACACATTATTGATATAGATTTTCAATGGATTTTTACCAAGGATGACGAGAATGTATTTGATGCTTAGCGACGTGCTTAATTGAGCCGGACGTAAATATTGATCCCACTTCAACAAATTGAATTTTTAATGAAGCCAGGTGAACTAGTATGCACGTTTTGCGGCTATCTGTGAATTAATTCACGTGTATAGTTTATTTTTACAGATCTTTATGTCATTCATAAAATGAAATCGACCCATATAAGAAGTATATAACTAATAATAATAATAATAATAATAATAATCCGTTCTTGCATAGCGCATATCACATTATATATAACGTCCCTATGCGCTTCCAAAGAACTTTCGAAATTATTACCCTATAGCTCCCGCAGCCGTTTTCAGCGCACAGTGCATTTCAAGGAATAATCCTACCAGGTACCCATTTACCTCACCTAGGTCAAGTGTGGCAAATGCAGATTAATGTCTTGCCAAAAGGACATTAGTGCCACGGCGGGACTCGAACCGCGGACCTTGTGATCCACAGTCCGGTCACATATCTATTCGCCCACGACACCTATAAATATTTTGTCTTTGTAAATGTGAAGAAAAGTCTGGAATTCAAGAGAGCAGAGAAGAACAACACCCTTGCATTACATTTCAAGAAATGAACATTGAAACTTTATGTTTCATAGTATTTTGCATTTAGGTGAATGTGTGGTTTTCGCCCACTAAGAGTTATACATAGGTATGTTCATATACTCTGTTTGAGAGATTAAAAAAAAAAGAATCATTATTCTTATTTGATTGTAATGTAAATGTGTTATGCCTTGTTATTAGCATCTGAGACTGTTGATGTTATACACAAAAGTTTGGCTAATCAAAACATTTACAAATAAATAAATACGTATTTAATAGACGCAGCCTCAACATATTAAATGGAGGGCGGGAGGGACGGGGAACTGGGACGTTCTAGTTCGAAATCAAGAAAGCGTTTGATTAAAAAATTAGGGGAAGAAAGCCACTGAAATGCCAATCTCATCTCTGAGAATTCAGGATAGCAAGTCATTATTCTTACTCCTTTCAAGCTGTAGCCGACTCGTGTATCTCGTTTATAAAAGGCCCCTTTCTCACATTGTTGATTCTTGTTCCGATTCGTAGGGAGGTCGGAAAGCAACATTCGGCACAGTGTCCAATCGGGTTCCAATGGATTGCGTACAGCGTTGCCTTCCCGCGTCCTATGCGGAGTTTGCCGAACCTAACCGATTTTGGGCTCGGCAGCCGACTCGTGCCCGAGTCTCTGAGAGAAGAAAGCAGAAGCGAATGCCGACGCCCTGCAAGGGCCTGCATCCCTGTCTTCGGGCAAATTTGCCTTCCAAATTGAAGCCATCAATCTGACTTGAAGAGAACATGGATGTATTCTCAGATTGTTATCTGGTGGAGCTGAGTTTATTATACAATAAGAGCAACAAGTCTAAACTATTTGAGTGCACAGCGATGAACATTCTATTATCATTCAGAACCTGTTTGTTATTGCATCCATCTTAAAATTAACATTCCCGTTTTCTTGTAAGATGGGAAGATTGGTAATCCTGTACATGATTGGGTGCATAGGCACCATTAGGGGGAGAAGTTGAATTGAAACAGCACGTATTATTTGACATTTTGATAGTGCTAAGGTAATTTGCCATTTTCCAACTAAGTAGGATAATAAAGAAAGAAATAAGAAAAAGAACAGGAAGAAGAACTAAAGTAGAAGAAGAAGAAGAAGAACAAAAAACGAAGAAGAAAAAGAAGACAAGGAAGAATAATAAAATAAGAAAAGCTGTTAGTATGTTACATATTGCTGTTACAGTAGTCAAATATTTCATACAACTAATATAACAATGAAATGTGAAAGCATTTGTTAAGACTAATTTTCAAATATGTTTCGATAACATAGTCCGTTCAGAGTTTTACAATACAGACACACAAATATTCTACACTCGTAAGAGTCGTATGAGTGTCCGAGATCACTTCCTACTATATTTTCTGAGATATCAATGCAAATAATAAATCTACCATTGCATTGTCTGTCCTCTTCTGGGCAATTTAGTCACAGCATTATTACCTTTACAGACGCCTTGTCACCTTTTATTCGTAATAAGCAAAGCTATTTTGAAAATCAACGCAACTGTATTTTCAACTGATTGTTCGCAGCGAATGACTTCAATATGTCACCTGACCTAGGCGCTTAGAGGCAAAGTAAACTACGGGATGTTCTTTGGGTGTGGGTTACCTGTACACAGCCACCTTTGGAATCATATAGTACACTATCAGTACTATGTTACCATGTCTCGCCGTAAGGTGTGAGCATGGATGGTTTGAGTAAAGTTCAGAGTACATTATGGCAACAAGAAGTCACCTGACAACATTCATGTTTCCCTTTTGGAGGTTGTTGCCATCGTGACCCCATAGCCTTCTTTCTGTGGAGCTAATTAATTGGTCTGAAGCTCGGTATTGCTGTGGTCGCATCATGTCATACGGTTCAGCAGAAAAATAAATAAAATGTCTCGTGGCGTATCTAGACCATGGTGTCGGGGGCGAGCAAAAGGTCATCCATACATTTCGGCAAGAAATCGCACTGTTCTTTCCCGATATTCATCATGGAGGGGCGGGGGTACGGTGATGTACACTCCTCATTTACTATCTCTTCTTAATTGAAATTAATGTTATCATTTTGCTTTCGATATGAATATTACTCGCAACGGTAAGTAACAATGATATCAAATGAACTTACATCTATGTGCGAGCGAGCGAAGCGACTGAGCAAAAAACAAATCTGAGCCACGTTTTCTTTTGAAAAGTTATACATACAGTTGGGGAACAGAAATTTGTTGCATGTATTAGCATATTGATTGGTATTATTCAGAAAATTATTTCAGATTTCAAGTCATTAAATATGAACAGCATTGAAGTTTTCTCTATTGGGCTATCGAGATAGTTGAACCCAGTTCCCTCCCTTTATTCTGAAGTTACGATTCACCACCATTTTGCGAGGTCGCCTTGCGGACCATCAGATTAAAACAAATGTCCATAACTTATGAAATTATTTACTTTGCAATAAGTTACCCATTTGTCTGATTTTGTTTTCCTTGGTTGAAAATTTGTTGAGGTCACTTGCCTCTTCAAATTAGGTAGTAAAAATGTCTCCAATTAATTTACAATGTATTGTTGTCATATAGACGTTTCTGGGTCGGAAATATGTTGGGGGATGCTCCCTCGCCCCTTCAAATATGCAAAAGAATGCCTCTAACATACAGAGTATATCATATTCGCGTTATTGTATCGCAAAAAGCCGCTAAAGACTAATTATTAAAAAAAACTAATTAGTCTGTAAATCTCATTGTGCACGTACAATGTACATGACTGCATACTCGTGTTTTGCATAACACTGCTAACAATACAATGGCCATCTATACTCGCTTTATACCCTTAACTGTTATAAACCTGCCATGTCGTGAGGTGTTCATGCAAAATTGATTGGAAAGGGAAAAGTAAAACTATACGGACTTAAGGAAAGTTGTCATCACCCAGAGTATCAGATTATACAAGTATATGTGTAGCAGTCATGATTAAGTCGTACTTCCCTTGGTTACGTATGTAAGTGTACACAGTATTTCTTCATTTTACATTTAAAGAGAAAGTAGAGTTCTGGGAGAAGTAAACAATAATTTGTAAGCTTTTCCATCCTTTTTTGGTTTGTTTGGAAGAGAATTACAGAAAAATCCCTTAAAAATATTATATAGAAATGTCCCCTGAAATATGTCTTTATATATAATGTCATATTCGAATTATGTCGGACAATTAAGAGCGAAAGGTTCTAGCGTAGACCGCAACCTCATGCCACATGTTTGTGTAGTCCCATGTGCACATTTATATGTACATTGTGTGTGACTTTCAGCATGACTCAGCCAATTAAAAAAAATCATTTTGATTTTCCAAAATTTCACGGTATACATCAATATTTATGTTTGTATGTGTGCTGCATGATCGACCTTTTTTTCCAATCTCTTCCACCCAGTTTCTTCCACACCGCGATCGCATGTCCAGAACTCAACTATTTGTTTGAAATCGATGTATATTAATGACCCATTTGATAACCATATAGTGTCTGAGGATGTTTGCCTCGATAGAACCATATTGTGACATAATATACCAGTAGAATTCCAGCAGTAGACAAAAAGGAACATATCAAAAGCAGATTATGACCCTGATTATATTTGAGGCACATTAATTTTTATCACCAGTTGGTCAGCCAAAATTTCCATCGATTTATAGACGCCCTTAAAAACGAAAAGAAAACAACCAAAACAACAAACGAAGGAGAAAAAAAAAATAATCAACTCTTACGTGATGCACAGTGTTTGTAAAATTCAAATTATTTTTGTACACGACAAACGGGATATAGTTATCCGCGACTACGTCAAAAGCCACTGACCACACTGCCGATATGACATTGGCATCGACTTAGTAATATCACGTTTCAAACATTCACAACTCTCTTATCATTTGTCCGATTAATTTCAAACTTCGCCATTCTGTTAATCTTATATTTCTGCTTTTAAATAACAAATTAACTTATCACAACGGTTGGATTGCCCTTTAATGATGTCGGCTTATAAACCACGCTAAGATATTATAACATCATGCACATAGGCTTGTTCAAATTTCTACCAGGTTTGTCATCTAAATAATGACTGCAATCATCATTTTCCAAATGATAATTCGAAACCAATATAAACTTGTGGTATACATTTTTATATAATTTTATTTCGGGTTTAAACTTAAAGTATCCCCGAACCATATAGGGTGATTTGAATGTAATTGCAAACCGCTCAATACCGGTTCAATTTACTTTATTTGTTGTTACTTCCTTGAGTACAAACTTCACGACATTCGAAACCGCTTCGAGAATCTTGTTTTGATATGATTATTTGAATACACGAATACAGTTGTTGATCTCCAAGGGCATAAAAGGGTGTTGAGTTTTCTCCCCCAAATATATGAACAACGTACTTCCGGGAACGAAGTGACGCATTCAATGAATAATGTTTCTTTAGTTCAGTCTCTTTTGTCACTTATTATGATAATACAAACTACATGACACCTGTTTTTATATGATAATGTTTGTATTATGCCAGCCATCTTGCATTAGACTAACTTTAGCTTAGTTTGGTTTAGTTTAGTTTATTAACTCAAACACCCCATTGGGGTATGCGAGTACAAAATAAACACGATACAAAATACTCTCAACATATGAACAAAATAGCAAAGGCAAGATCAACTTGGTAAGAAAGGTGTAACACACTAAAAAATAACAGTTATTACAATGACAAACAGTAAAACGTGAAAATAAGGAGGGCACAAGAGAAAGGGGAGGAGGGGGGGGGGCGGTAAGAAAACAGGTGTAGAGAGATGTAGAGAGCAGCAGATATAGAGAGGGGGAGAGGAGAAAGAGAGAGAATTAGAGAGAGAGAGAGAGAGATAGGGAGGGAGAGAGAGAGGGAGAGAGAGGGCGAGAAGGAGTCACAGAGAGATAGATAAAGAGAACGAGAAACAGAGAGAGAAAAGGTGAGAGAGAGAGAGAGAGGGGAGATTCAGACAGCGACGGGTGCAGATGGAAATACAAAATAATAGAGATAGATTAGATCTGCATGATGGATAGCGGATCATCGCAGCTAACAAGAACGTGGATACACTTTGAAATATTCATGACATGTAAGACCACTTGATTAAGATTGAATGTCTCACCAAATTCGTGCGCATTATAGAAGGAACAACATGGCGTTCCCTATGTATCATTCAAGTACAGATAACCCTAATATTCAATACACCGAATGTGATAGCATAGACCTGTGGCGTAGCGTCGAGTTAGCCCTTGAGCCTGAAGGGATTTAAAGGGGGAATGGGGGCGGCGGCTCCGGCCTTACTAGATGGAATAAATGCAATACATGAATCATCGCAAAGTCCAATAGGGCATTGTTATTTCCATTGAGTTATATTTTCACTTTGTACAGCTATAACATATATTTTTTACAAGTATATATTTATCACGCAATGTAAATCCCAACTAGTGTAGACATTAGCGACTTCTCTTTTTGTTTATGTCTAAGTAATTCGCTCCAAAGAATGTAATCCATTGGTATAATGTAAGTGAGATATTTGTCACAAGGGATGTCATTTTAATCCAAGTCTGTTTTGTGAAAAAAGTTTAACAAGGGCACCGCACCCTAGCAGTAGTATCAATTTCTAGCGATGTCCTATTACCAGCGAATTGTATTTCTAATGTGTAGTGTATTAGGATCAAATTTTGGTAATGACGTTCTCTTTCATTAATACTTTTCAAAATGTGTGTGTTCCTCTTTTAAAAGTCAAGTGGAAGGAGGGCGCCCAAGGTGGTGCTCATTACGTTGCCTGGCTTGCCTCCCTCCCGTTACATCCCTGCTTCCCAGTTTTTCCCTGCATCGAGGGCCGGGGGGGGGGGGTTAATGTACCCTCACGCCCCCTGTAGCCCCATGTCCTCATTAATAACGGGGCCAAATGAACCAACATCTGACAATGAAGGACATACAGTGAAAACAATCTCCACCTAACCCGCTAATATCCGGAAAACATTCGGGGAAATACTGTATGCATTTGGAAATGTAGTATTTATAGCCGAATGTTGGCAACAGTTGCTTGAAAATTTCCCTATGGTATTGATCTCACGATCCGTTGAACCCATTTCGCCGTCTGTTTTTACAACTGCACGCCATAACCAACACGACCAATGCGGAACACATGGAAATCATAGGTGTAATACTAGCTTAGGTTATATTTACATGTATATATTTAGGTTATAGCGTGATGAATGCATGGACATGTACTTTTAAGTCTTACCGACATCGGACCAACAAAAGACCGACCGCAATATGTTTTGCCTCAAACTCTCTCCTTCATGCCTGAGTCACACCTTTGCGTATTTGGCTTGCGTATTGCTGCGTATTTATGGCTAGCCGTTTTAACATTTATTCCTATTTCTTGATATCAAGAAGTTAATTCTTATTATCAAGAAATCAAATTCTTGATATTAAGAATTAAATTCTTGATATCGAGAATTACCATTGCTTTACAACAGAAAATCATTTCTTGATATCAAGAAATAGGAATAAATGTTAAAACGGCTTGCCATAAATACGCAGCAATACGCAAGCCAAATACGCAAAGGTGTGACTCAGGCATTAATTTGCATGGTTTGACGGCGTGACTCAAATTCACAAACCTAACCTGCAAGATGTTTACTTTGTCTCCTAAAGATCTGCTGCTGGTATTAATAAAAAGGCTATTATTAGAAATCGGTGTCTCGTCTTTTTACAACTATTGATCCAAATCCCAAGTAATTATTGAGAACTCTAAAGGCACCGGGATAAAGGGAAAATTCAAAATGATGTCATATGTTTGTCTAGTCCCATTATACCCTTATCCGTGTGCATTTAAAGAAAAAAGATCTTTGGTTTTCAGTGCTTGGGTTTATTCAGCAACATTATCTAAGTCATCTTTCCTAGACATCTTAAATGTAAGTGCCCAGATTCCAGGGCCTTACAATTATGTACAGGATCATTCTAATTTCTCATAGTCAACCTTCCATTAGGGTAATGATTCGATACAGTTTATTTCAAGATGTAATGTTCTAGCACCACTGTCCCTCAGGGTTACATCTTTAATTAAAGTTCTCTCAAGCAAGCCGACCTTCCTCTATTTTAACAACCTGAAGGGCAAGAGAGTTTAGTGTAGATCATAAAAGGCTAACACGAGGTCAGGTACTTACTGTTGTTTGGTAACCAAAGTTAAAGGTAGACCAACATTTTTTGATATACTTCTGGGTTTAAGTCCTTTATCTTGGAAAGCGGAACGAAAATATGAAAAACCATTCACCGAGCTTTGCGTGCACACTTGAGCAAGGGATTACGCGCTACAATGATTATCATTGGTGAAACTGTATTAATAGATCCATTATGTGCTAGGTGTTCAACTATGCCTATGGTAGTAAATATCGTGATCTTTGCGAGGTGTGGTTTGCCATGTGGAACTAATTGATCCAAGGATTCATTATGGCGAGGTTTTGTGACTCAAAGAGAGCGAAACTAGACCCATGCAGTCAAATGAATTAAAAATGTAAACCGGGAAGTAAAATACTCCCACATTTCTTGTTTATGACGGTGCTATATCTTCGTTTCCCATTCTTGAGAAACACAAAGAGATGCTGAAAATAGTGGGTTAGGTAAACGAAAGATGATATGTAATATGTGGTTTGAAACATTGAATAGGATGAAAACACATGTATTCGTGGGTGTCTCGGTAGCCCCATTTAGTGTTTAATAGCTCTATATGCATGCATCCTTGGTCCAATTACCTACGAGCTCTCCTTGGTCTAACGTACGATAGATCCCACGTGCCATAGGTCCCACCAAGGAGTTTTTAAGGCTGATATCTCGTTGGTCCCACGTCGTATTGGTCCTACCATTTAGGACCAGTGTCCTGCAGGACCAAGGAGACCCCTTGGCAGACCCGACAGACCTGTAGGACCAATGGAACCTATGTCACGATGAGTTCTCTTAAAGGGAGTGTAGCATGACGAGACACTGTGTCTTTCCCGTGGCCCTACTCGGGGCCAATCGGGTGTAATAAGAATACGGACGGCGCGACCGCAGCATTCACGTGCGTGCAACATACGCGAAACCGAAGCGTGAGGAGAACTTCGGTCTGTTTCGCGAACGCTACCGCGCGCTGACCATGAAGGGATTAAGTCGCTGACTACCGTTAATCAAGTCCATTCGTTTACGTGCAGTTGTCCAAAAGAAGACGTAGATGGCGTTAACCAATATTTGACATGCTACACTCCCTTTAACTATCGGAAAAATAGTCACTGTTTTGATTTTCTTGTTTGTTTGACCATTTTTCATGTTTGTATCACCCCAGGGATTTTCTTTTGGTCGTAGCAGAATCAATCAACTCAGACCCTAGATTTTGTGTCTGTTGAGACGTTGCAAAATGGATACTAAGTAATAATGATGGCGATTAAAGAGAGAAAGAGAGAAGAGAGAGAAAGAGAGAGAGAGAGAGAGAGAGAGAGAGTGAGAGAAAGGGAACGAGGAGAAGATCACAACACGGAAACGTCCTCTTGCAATAGTCATATCAATTTCGCAATAAAAAAGACAGCATTATTCGTAATCATAATAACACACCCTTTATCAAAACCTCAATCGAACACATCCGGGTTGAGGATGCACTATTGGAAATCGTCTGTCTGTATTTTTGTTTTAAGAAGAGTTCCTTCCCGCGCGATCAGTCCTCTGTGTTTAAAGAGAAGGGCGGGTTCTGGTAAAAATGACAAATAATTTTCTAACTTTCTTATTCTTTTTAAGTTAGTTTCGAAGAATATCATCGCAGAAATCTTCCTTGAAAGGATTACTCTTCTCACAAAAAGATCAGATCTCTTATATTGATTGATGATCGATCGTTTGAATATGGATCAATAGAAGAAAAGATCCGCCGTTTCTGGATTCATAGAAAAAGATCGTTCTTTCATGGGACTCACTTTATGGCACTGAGTGCAAGCCATAGTCGTCATGCCACTTCTTGGAAGGGTTCGTTCATGAAGACTTGGAAATTTTGTCATGTTAGATCTACCAAGATAATTTTATTGGATTGATCGGTGCACGAATAAAATGTGGATGAACTCCATTTTAGGCCTCTGCCCGTTATTAAAATAAATGTTGGTGTCTATAAATAGAAACGATTTATGACATTTTTCATTCGTTGTATGTCAATTTGGATGAATATCTTAGCAGAACATTCCTCTGAAAAGGATTACTCTCCGAATGATATTAGATTTAAAACAAGACGAACGAGAAATAGCCGAGCAGTTTCGTCTATATGTTCATGCTATATGTGTGTGTAGTCACATGTACCCACATCTGTATGAATCGTATGTGATTTTCGGCAAGAATGAACAAAACATTTAGGTAACCCAGCCTTTTGTTATGAATCATTGTTCACATATGGGAGTTGCATATATTTACAATCATGAAGATCACCAACTTGCCCCTTATCATCGCCATTTTATTTAATAACACAATGAGATTCGCTTACTAGTGGACTTTAACGTAATTAATTAAGGGGTTGAAAGAGGTTTTATGGTACCTCGTGAATTCTCTACTGCCATGACCACAGTAGGAAATTGAGCTTGCAAACGGTAATACTGCTGCACCACGTGACCAGCTTCATTATCATGATAATATTGTCCATTGAGGCATATTTTCATCATTAACATTTAATGGCATCTCATGGAAATTGAGTTTTATTTGGTGTTATGAAAGTGCATGTTCATCTAGCAAACTGCTATTAAAAATAGATTCCGAGAAGTTTCCGCCTGATTCACTTTGACGAGACATGCTGTACCCAAATCCCGGCAGGCCTTAGAATGCATTGAACGGGCTTAAAGAGAAAATTGGGATTTTCGGAAAAGTGAACATTAATTTTGCAAGTTTTTTCATTTGTTTAATGCTAGTTGAAAGAATATCATAGAAGACCCTCCCCCCATCTTAATTGGATTGCTCTTAAAAAGGCCATTATCAGGAGTATAAACGAAATATAACGAACATAGCTGAACAGTTTAGACCAAACTTCCATGCTACATGTGTGTGTAGACCCATATGCACATTTCTGTGTAATTATTTATTACTTCATAATCAATATTTCCCGATCACTTCCAGACAGTTTCTTTCGCAATATATTCGCATGACCAGGGACCGTTTCACAAAGCCTTTTTTCAATGACAAATTACAAAAATCAGTGACAAATCTTCTGATAACCAATCAGAAGCAAGGATTACACTAGCTTATAACAAAAAACTGTCATTTGTCACTGATGACAAGTTTGTGAAATGGGGCCCAGTTCTCAACTTCATCTTTGAGGATGCAAGTGTAAATGGCCCTACTGTTTCAGTTTCAGGGGAGATACGAGCGCCCAAATGGCGCTTGCACGCCTCATTTCCCTCCAATCTGACGGTAGGATCATTATGGTAATTAGGTCGGGCCATCAAGTTCATTCTCTATGGTCACGCCGATTAGCCAAAGTGCAACCATCTACTGATTTGGATGAACTGGAAACAAACCCCCCTCCGGCTGCTCCAGCACGACAGCGTTTCACACGAGATCTTCATCATCGTGATCATTGCGACGGACAAGCAAAATGGAAGAAACATGTGGGTTGGGAAAAGGCATTTATAGAAAGATATGTTGTGTAGGATGGAGATGAGAGAGAGAGAGAGAGGAGATATATATATATATATAGAGAGAGAGAGAGAGAGAGGGGGAACGAGTGAGTGAGACACGGAGAGAGACATAGAGAGAGATAGAGAGAAAGATAGAGAAAGAGAGAAAGATAGATAGATAGAGAGAGAGAGAGAGAGAGACAGGGAGCAAGCATTCATGATTGCAATTAATGAAATACTTTCTGGCAGGAAAACATTCTAATACCAATCACCAAGTAGAAAGTAATATTCGCAGTGTTTTCAAGATATAAGTCGTTGCAGTTTTGCAGCTTCAGCTTTTATTATATAGTTACGTTTATAAAAACAAATGTCTACAAAATCTTCCACCATCACACAGCCACCACCACCACCACCACCACCACCCCCTACACTACCACTATTCAATGCTACAGTACATAGTGCAGTGTCACGAGCGGTATCACTGGTACAATAACCTCAATTGAATACCACTGTTAAATGTTTTGATGACACTATTGTACTATATTAATTATGTTCAATCTTGGTGTTCATAATCTTCTCCAAATTATGTTCCGTTTATACCTGTAGTTGATGCTGCATCTTAGTGTCAGATGTAACGTATGCCATTGAGCTATACTTGTCCATGCTTATCGGCTTTTGACGTTACTAATTCTCTTTTTCCTGTACTCCTTCAGATTGTTATTGGTATCTCAAGTATATGTATGTTTATATATTAAGTGGCTGATTCCTGTTTTCAACTCCCACGTTTCTTCAATTATTTTTGTTTATAGTCTACGAACATTATTGTACAAGAGATACTTCCCTTGCATGTTTCTTTGTTTTACTTGACTGCAAAGAAAGCATGTGTATGCTTGTAAGTAAGCAACCAGGGGACCGACGGCTTTAAGTCCTCTCCGAGGGACTTGGTAATGAGGTTAATGCCTTACCAAAGGGCACTAGCGCAGCGACTTGGTTTCGAACCCGGGACCAGTGCCGATTACGAGACCACTGCTCTACCACTGAGCCATCGCGCCTCCTTGCAATATCATGGTTTCATCTTATCCTAGCCGAGTTACATTAATCTCATTAAACTAATCGATCAACTCTTTGAACCCCCGTCCCCGCTCTATATCAGGAGACCTCATCTTGTGGAAGAAACCAATCATTATTTTGTATGATCCTCAATGAAAAATATCCCTGCATACCTTTTATATGCCTGAGTTATCATTCTCCTTACTTCAGCCACTGTGATCAATTTCTCTATCGATTGAGAGTTGCTCTCTTCGCTCAATTTAATATATTTTTCATAACCCACGCCTCAATGGGTTTCATGAGCTTAGGAAGACTGACACTTTTACCGCCATTTCAGTTTCCCAGTTGCATAAAAGAGAATACATTCGACGTGTACATAGAGTTGATTGAACAAAATATAACAATGCGCATATACATGTACGTACCAGTACACTTTATAATTGTCTTACTCCTAAAAGAACAATATATCCCTCAAACGTGATCATCATTTATCTTATTTGATTATTGACTTTGCATTGACAGAAGATGATTAGCAATCATTGTTTTGAAATCATTACTGTCTATTTTGGATAGTTTCGTTTATGGTGTTTCTGTCTACTTCCCCCATCCGTAGGAATCCATGTAACTGTAAACCAATGTGATTGATGATCAAGCACTCTCACGTACTCATCACGCTCATCAGCATTCGATCATTAAAATAATTATGCTCTCATATGCACAATATTAATAGTGTCCCTCATTATAAGCCGTATGGAAAACGGTGTTGCAATTTATAAAAAAAGTACTGATGAGGTGATCAAAATTGACACACGAGCGACTCTCGAGGTATTGAAATACTTGCCAACCGATAAAATGTGCCATATAACACCATAACACTTTAAATGCCACACAAAATTAATAGCCTCAATGTGACGCATGTATCCATCATGGGATAGATATACCAAATGCCTCAATAATGTTTAACTGTTGCAAGATTACTCTATACCGATGTTAAAAGGTCTGTCATGGAGCTAATCAAACTCAGAAATGGGTACTTTTGCAAAGCCATTGTGTTGCACAAAGCAATCTTTCTGTCAATTGGGAGCCTATTGTTTGTGCAAAATTGCGCGTGTGGCAAACGAGCGACTGTGCAGAGAGAAGACAAATGCAACCGAAGTGTTAAAGGTATAGACCAGTTTTGGAAACGCCCCCTCTCAAAAAATGAAATGGAAGCTTTTATTACCAATTATGTGAAAGAATATGTTTTGACTAATGATGATACAAATTTTGCCGGGAAACCGCCTACTAATTGATATATTTTGTAAATTATCATATCGATCCGGACTGGATAGATATCGCGTAGAAAAAGTCTAGTCCCATATACATCTTTCTGTGTACAGTGCTTGTAACTTTACCAAGGCTGGGCCAAATTTCTTATCATTTTGATGATTCCAGAACCTTGCAGTACACACCAATACTTATATGCTAGATGATCAACCTTTTCTGATCGATTCCACAACGTTTCTTTCACAATGCAATCGCATGACCAGAACTGGTCTATACCTTTAAACGGAGCCACTAGTATGACAAGTTCAGGGTGGAATCGTTTTAGTAGTTATATATCAGCATGTTTATCACTTGTCCCAGTCATCACCGCCATGATTGGCAATCAAGAAGTGGCACAACCTGTTGCATCTCTTGACCCAACACCCCCCTCTAGGGCCGATCAAAGCAACACTTAAAACATTGGCGCTATGTCCCTGAGATGTGAGTTGGTCTAGCGGCACGTTCACTTGGTCAGCTCTCTGTCTTCGCCTACAAACTGGCTCAGACGATCCCGGTTCGAAACTGAGTCACGTATTTCGGATGGTGACCTTAAAGGTCGGTCACCAGACGTAAATAATCATATCTGATTGATACACGTCTGCAAAAACCCAATTACACACACACACACACCTGACCTGCAGTGTGGGTGGACGCCCCCACCGCCATGACCATCCCATTCTTCAAAATCGAGGCTGTAACTATCTGTTCTTATATTGCAGACCATAATTATTTACAGGTACCTTTTTTAGCCCTCGGACAAATTAACATTAAATATAGACAAATTCTGCACGTCCAACTATCTCTGGGGCCTCGAGCGTTTTGGAGAAAAAAAAAGGTTTCGTTTGATTGATGATGATTGGCTTTTGTTCGTGAGCGAAGATTTAAGATCTCAAGATAATTATCAGACCTACCCTAAAAGGTTTCGTTGACACATGTTTTAATACCCCTGTCACATCGGCGAGAGCGACACCAGAGAACCCAAAGCTGGAACAGATACATGTACCTGCATTACATTTCACCGATGAAGCATCTGTCAGTTTATAGTGGGGCTGGGGTCAGTTTGGCGGTGTGACGGAGGGATAACAAAGGAAGGAAGATGAGGTTTTGTTTTAATTTCGAAGTTTCGATTAATTTATCACAACTGTTAATACAGCATGCTGTTGAACATATTGAACGTCTATATTTAAAGTGATTTTTTTTAACAGGTGTAGTATAGTTGAGAACCTTTTCCTTAGGGCAATGGAGGGGGGGGGGGCGTTATGTTTCTCTTGCAACCCCATTAAAGGCATCGTTTAACAATGTTAAATCTGAGATGCACGGCCCTACGTGTTATCAGTGTCTGTGATATGGTGTAATATTGAAGCCCTAAAATAACAAGAAGTTCCTCAAAAAAGTAAAAATCTTTGAGTTACCGGTTTTACCCCAATAGAATGTAGTGTTATGAAAACCGTTAGGAAAACGCAAAATTTGGTTTCGATTTCCAATCATAAATATCTTGATAATCAGACAGGCGATTGGCTTGTAAAAGTCATGGGTTCTCTGACTGACCTAAAGGTTTATAATTATGATTGCAGCATGAGCTAAATTCAGGATTTTGTTTCAGAATCTGAGACAAAGTTACCCAATCCCTTTAAAGATACTATGTCCCTTTTGCAGCCAACATCAAATTCTGTAGAACTTTGCAGGAATTATGAATATGTCATGTATGTCCTATCTGTGAAATTTAAACGTTAGCAGTGTCCTAATATTCAAATTATGCAAGGAAACCCGTTTACTTGCTAGACTTCACTGTCAGACACTATTGAGTGACTGACTGGCTTTTTCATCTTTGGTAATAACATACATAAAATGAGCTGTAAAGGGTACATGAGCATTTGTCTACATCAATAACCCACTTCTTGTAATGGCCAAAATTAAACTGATTGAATCTTTGCGCAGCATAAAACGTACGACCATTCGGTACAATGGTCTGAAAAATCAGACTATTACTTACTGGCTCTATAGCTCCTAAGTCGATTCGACAACTAATAGTCGTTATTTTCCCACTTAAAGACATTTTCAAGCCCCCTTTTTTATGGAAGTTCTAAATTAGTATTGTCTTTCAAATGCCGTTGGAATTTAACCTTTTCATTTTTTTGGCCTGCAAATGGGACATAGTACCTTTAATCCTAATCAATATATGACATGCTTGAGACACGTCATATAATGTCTTTAATCACCTTCTGTTTTGTGCAGTCACCTATTTGGACCCACTCCATGACCATACATGTACGTGTATAAGGTAGGACTGATCATGTACATCTACAATCTTGTCAGTAGAAGGCATGTCCTGTCGTAACCTATTTAAAGGAACCGGGTATATAACGAAAGCTCTTATCCATTTGCATGTTACCCTTAGGGTAGGTGCATGAGGGATAATATCTTCATCTTGCTTTAACTATGGGGCTTTGACCCGTCTTGGAAGGGAAGCGTTCGCCTATGAAAAATACAGCAGCGGCTAATTAATGGCACCTGGATTACCGCCAATCGTGTTTTTTCGGGGGGGCAGTTTCCTCATCCGTCCTAATCCGCTGCGAGAGGTGCACACCATATGGATACACATCTTTATAGGTGGACATTTGTGGTTGGTTTCAAGGTATGTTGCATGACGCAGATCGTCATGCTAGTGCTCCTAAAATGCATTTCCAGATTAATTACTAATTTTTATGACCATCTCAATTGCTATTCAGAACATTAATGCCAAAAAATCATTTATGTAGCTCCGAGATTATACTCCAGACTCAATTACTAAAGGCCTGATAATGTCATTAAGAAATAGGGTAAGGGTTGCATTTGGTATTGGGCTTTACGTTATTTTAAGTTGAAGTTCAGGGTTAAGGTTATGATAGTTTTTTGCTCAGCATTATACGTAACGATCCGGTTAGCGTACAAGTAGTTAGCGTAGGTATCGACAGCGGAGCAATTGTCGACGGTGCATGTGTCGTGTAACCGTTTAAAATTGTTAGGCTCATACATGTAAATACATGTAAATATTAGTTTCCGATGAGGAAATTATGCCAAGTATTGGTGGATAAATAGTTACTCCTGGATATACGCCAAAGCCCTGCAAGGTATACAATGGCATGAAAATATACTTCTCACGCCTCGACCTTACACTCTAAAAACTGAAAGAGGAGTGACCACTCTTTCAAAATGTCAGATTGATAATTTTAACCTGCTAGATTCAACCTTTATTACGTTGGATCCAGCATGTTCAAAGTGTTAATCTACCATTTTGAAAAAGTGGTCACTCCTCGGCCCTTTTAAATGGTGATTTAACATTTCAGTTTTTAGAGTGTACCTATATTCGTCGCGGGATATCCATTCGCAATCTTGACCGATTTATAACAAGCTAAAGAAGGAAGGACAAGCTTTAAAAACACGCGATGTAACGCGATCCCTTGCAGAAAGGTATATTTTGCATATTGAATTATATACGTTGATTGTAATCACGTGTCGAGGTATATAGGTGGTTTAAAGAGTGCATGCGCGAGTGTGTGTATGGGGGGTCACATGGGGTGTATGACGCCACTCGTCAATATTCACAATACTATTATTAACATTATTATTTATTTGGCCACACAAATCACAAATTCACAGTATATGCAAAGTCAACATAGTAAATACAATTATCTACTACTATTTAACAAGTATAATTCTGATTGTATCAATTTTGGCGTACAGCCAGCCTACCATGTATAACATACCGAAGTAACGATTACGAACTTTACTATTCTATCCTTGGGCATGCGCAGAACATGAATGGACATACCAATATTGTCTAAAAGGATTTCTACAGGAAGTGGCGTGTGCGTGAAACGACCTAGTAAATATACATTTCTTTCAAGTAATGTATACACTTCTAACCCCCCTGAAAAAGCAGTTTGGATGCATGTACCCAAACCAAGCTGAATAAATATTTACAGGCCTACTATAGTGCATTTACCGTTGTGTCACGCCAAATCGCGATAGTGAAATGAAATTGTATGTGAAAAGGGGACATTGAACTCCGATAATTAATGGACCGATTAATTTGATTAATTGTGTTTTCGCTGGTATCTCTCACGCAAAAAAAAAAAAAATTATAAAAAAAAAAATCACGTGATGATCTGCGCTGGGTAGGCATATTTGATTAACGGAATGATGATGGTACATGCGTTTTATGGCCTGACTAACCTGCAGATGAATTAATGAACAGGTCATAGCATGCCTAGATCATTAAATCAATAATTGTGAGCAAACATGAATGGATTGCATGATGCCAATTTTATTTGCAAACATGCTTGTAAAATTTAGGCATGATTCTCTCCTGTTGAAAGAGCGAAGGGTTGCGAGATGCGGGGGTAGGGAGGGGGGGGAAGGAAGAAATAGAATAAGGCGAGGAAGAGAGAGAGAGAGAGAGAGAGACAGAGAGAGATTAAGTAGTTTTTTTTTGGGGGGGGGGGTCTTAGTATGCAAACTAACAATAGTGTTCTTGTAGCTGTCTATTTCTTAAATGAAGACCGAATATATTTATACAGCATGTTCTCTCATGCTGTTTGTCATAGCAGGAATGTACTACGAAACGAACTTTCTTCTGAACCATGCTGCATAACATTTGACTTCAATTGACCTTAATTGACCTACCCATCTCACATCCCGCGGGAAGTCTAGTAAAGGTCAATGTCATTTGTAGAGAGGTACCACTGCTGAAACGATGCATACACTAAATACGACATTGTACTCTTTCAATGCTGGAGCTACTGTCCTTCTTATTTGAGACACCTCGATTCCAAAGAACAATTCAAAATCTGAGTTTCCTCACCAGTATAATTATGTTTTTTGTATGTGGATAGCATGATTATTGTTATATTAGCGCAAACAATGATCGAGATGTGGAAAGTTGGAAAGATGTGCGCATCAGAAATTATTATATAGTGGATCACTTAAGTAGTAGTTTGAATTCTGTCTTGGAGTGAATTCCGCTATTTTGAGAGTATATTTTCATCTCCCAAACTAGGCGATCCGTAATGGCTCCTTAATGGGACATTTATAATCTTGTTCAGATGGGAGAAAATGGTGCTAGTGACTTCAATGCTAGATGTACAATTAAAGATAATCTGAAAGCTTTAGCGAAAACAGACCACCATTAATGATAAAAATTGGGAAAACTGATCTGATCGATTCCTAAATTCTCCCAACTATATTATTATAATTTAATCAAATTTTAGGTGAATTTAAATCGTCAAAAAGCAATGAATTGGCTCTAGATTTGAAAAGCATATTTCATGTCTTATTATCATGGAAAAATGGTAGGGAAAATTCAAAAATTGGTTGGAAGAATTTAATGTTAGAGAGGGTTACACATTAACGTCTTTAAAGAAAACCATAAATATCTTTGTGGTTTGAGAATTTTTTCAGGATTGTTTGCATGTTAGAGGATTAGTACAGTAGAAGGAAAATAGCCTAATAAGTAACATTTCATACAAAAATTACTCAGTTTTTTCATCAACCTTCAACAATGTTACCGGTTCACTTTAAAGAGTGGATTCCCTCTTCTGTAAATTCTATACAGAGTAATGATATTAAACAGGGTTTTGACATTCTGGTTATTCTCATTTTGTCAAATATCGTTCAATACACTCCAAAATAATGGTGTGAACTGCTCTTTTGAGGGTGGATTCCACTACTATGAACGTGGACTTCCACTTCTCTACATCTTGTTAATTTAATGTTAATTGTTAATTTAATCAATCATTATTCTTAAGTATCATTTCAGGTGTCCACACTTCTACAAGCATTGCTTTTTAGTGGAGCCCTCTGTTTCCAATATGTATTCTTAAATTGTTGTAAATGTTTAAAATTGATTTGTAATGTTTTGTTGGAAACATAAATAGATTGAATTGAATTGAATCTAATACTGAACAGAGAGTAAGCATGGTATTACATGGTACTGAATCCTTGTTATTCTCAATTGACATTTTGGGTCAAAATAGACACGGAGAACATGTGGTGCTTTCCCACAGTGTGTCTCTGATGGTAAGAATTACAGCTGCTGCGATGTCTCATTCGTTTGCCTGAAATTGTTTGCACGAATTTCCCCGGTACTTTTATATCGTATTCGTATACGGTTTATTGCCGTTTGGTCTACAGTCAGTTTATCTGGTCTATCGCTCATTCAATCTAATTTCCAATCGATCTTATTTCCAGTTTGTCTCATGGCTATTTTGTCTACTATCAATTATTATGGTCTAATGATCATTTAATCATAAATAATAATAACCATCAAATGATTATTAGACCTTATGGATAGTAGACCAAAATGTTATTAGCCTAACTGGTCATTAGACCAAATGATAAGTAGACAAAATGATTATTAGACCTTGTGGGTAGTAGAAGGGCTGGGTGGAAACCATATGGGAATAGACTGATTGGGTAGTAGACGAACTTGTTGTAGACCAAACGGCAATTCATTCTTGCTAGATATGAGTAATCATCAACTTAAAGAGGATGTTGAGTTCTGGGAAGAGGTGAAAAATAATTTGTGAGCGTTATCATTGTATTATGCAAGTGTGGAAGAACATTAGATAAAAAATGTTCCCTGAAAATCATGGCTCTTCAAATGCCTTCATATTCTAAATATGGCATGTAACAGCATAAAAATTGGGACGGATTTTTATGCTTCATGTTTGTGTAGTCCCATATACATCTTTCTGTGTAAAGTGCTTGTTACTATACCAAGACTGGGCCAAATTTCTTATCATTTTGATGATTCCAGAACCTTGCAGTACACACCAATACTTATATGCTAGGTGATCAACCTTTTCTGATCGATTCCACACCGTTTCTTTCACAATGCAATCGCATGACCAGAACTCAACTTTATCTTCAATATAGGCCTAATCCACATACTCTTGTAATACGATTCGATTAATTATTATTATTATTATTTTATACAAACGTAACAAATCGTAAAGGATGGGCCTACACACTGTAAAATATATTGGATCGACAATTGCCGGACTTTCGGGTAATCATTCGGGTGTTCAATGTTATTTTTTGCCGAATTCTGGTAATAATTTCCCCCAAAGTGCAGTATGGCGTTTAATGTTGACCATATACAGGGACATGATAACTTCTGAGTTAAGGATGGGAGTCATCGATACCATTAATCATTCATATAAAATTTAATGCACATCCTTATATTAAAAGCACCTGTTAATTATTGATTTCGACTCTGTTGCTATATTTATATCATGCAAACTTTTAGACATTTATAATTTCCGCCGAAGGCCTACCTATGTCATAACATTAAACATTATTTTTATAACGATTTCTTAGATTATTTTGGTTTGATCTTCCCTCATTATCAATTAGTATTCATCTCTATTTTAGACCCATCATGCAAATATTGATTAGAGATTAAATACCCTACGAATAGAATTTATCTATTTAGTTTTGATTTCATTATTTTTAGCCTTTTAGCGCTGTGATTTAAAGATATTAATTTATTTTTTGCATGGATTTGCATTGCATGAGCGTATACAGCAATTCTGTTCATGTGGGGTGGATTTTCGAATTCTATTTTATCTTTGAGAAACCTAATCTCAATAGACACTTGAACTTTGCATTGCACACTCAATGCCGTAAGCATGTTCCTAATTTAGCTTCAAGAGGCGGTACAAAACTATTTGTTGTTTACTCAAACAATCTCAAATATTAATTCAGTTAAGCAATATTAGATCTCCGGGGATGATTTGGTATTGGACGCTACCAGATAATGCAGTAAGATTCTTCCTTCTTCCTTCTCGTTTTCTCTCTTTCCATCTCGTTGTTTCTCGTCACTTCTCGTTTCGTTTCATATATTCTCGTTCCGTGTTGTTACTCTTTCTCTTTCGTACTCGTCCCGATCTCATCTCTTCTTGCCCTCTTGTTTCCTTTTGTTCTCCCTTGTACCTTCTCATCCACCGCTTTCCCACCTGTGTTATGGTTCCTTCTTATCCCTCCCTGTTATTTTTCTTCTTCCTCGTCCTCTCTCCTTCTTCTCGTTCCTTCGTGCTTTTTCTCGTACGTTTTCGTCATTTCTCGTTCGTTCTCGTTATTTCTAATTCCACAAAATTCCCCTATATGTTATTCTGTCCGCAGCTTTGGGATTAAGTTTTAATTTACACTTAATGGTGAATACTCTCAACGCAATGCAGCATTTGAAGCGGTATCTTCTTAGATACTTTCCATTATCGAATGACACCACGGAGACCAAAGTAGCGTAATTATTAATTTTATCACGGCCCATATTCTAGCATTTTGAAGGTTTTAGTGCAAAGTTCGTGAATTTGGGGTTTCACTCTTACTCTTATTGCGGATATGAGGCAAATCGTCCTTACTTAATATTCACCGAAGACCCCGAGACGGAAGTAACAGTTTACGCATAATGAATTTCTACTACGTGCCATGGCACTACATAATTATGCTTCGGGTCGCCTCAACAGATGAAAGTCATCATTTCTCTTCTTACAGTTGGTGAGACAAGAGTTCCCCCACTTTCCAAGGTACGTTCTCTTGGCCTTCTATTGGACACCAACATGCCAATGGAGCCTCAAGTATTGTATCTGCCTGTGTCAGAACTACGGCTTATCACCTGAGAAACATTCGCAGAATCCGCGAACACTTAAATCCACAGGCCACACAACAGGTAGTTCATGTGTTCGTCACTTCGAGATCGGACTTGTATAATGGCACACTTCATGGATTACCTGACTTGCAAATGAAACGACTTCAACAGTTTCAAAACTCAGCGGCACGCCTCGACATTGGTTCTGTATATCCTCTGATCTCATAATCCCAGCATTCAAAGAACTAATCAGGCTCCCAGTGAGGCAGATACTCGATTATACAATACTATCTACTGTGTTCAAGATCAAGTCGAACCAGGTTCCTCGCTACATGATGGACATGATGGAGTTGAAAAAACAAAACAAAAAACAAATCAGGATCTGGGACCCATTTCACAAGACTTGTCATCAATGACAAATGACAGTTTTTGTTATAAGCTAAGGAAATCCTTGCTTCTGATTGATTATCAGCAGATTTGTCACTGAATTTTGTCATTTGTCATTGAAAAAAGGCTTTGTGAAACCGGTCTCTGGTCTCCGCTCAGGAGATGTAGACCAGTCCTGAGAAGAGGTGATCATGGGGCGATGGTCATTCTCTGGTACTGCCCCACTTGCCTGAAACGCCCTTCCCATGGACTTGAAATCATCTTCATCAACCAGGCGCTTTAAAAAAAAGACTTGAAAACGATGCTGATGAAGAAAGTCTATCATTAATGTCATGATAATTAGTTGAACCTTGGTATTTTCGTAAACTGTATCTTTCTGTATTTGCTAATGTTGTTGTCATGATAATCGTTTGTTGCTTCTTACTTTCGGAAGTTGTTAATTTGTACAGTTATTAACTGTCCATGCTTGTATCGATTTATAAGTCATTGGTTGTGCGTCAAGTAATGGATTACATTACATTTTCTCGTCCGTTTTTCATGCACAAACTCACTAGTTGAATCGTGTTACTGACACAAATGAAAGATTTTAAAGAATAACTTACGGGCTGTTGGTGCTTTTAACACGGAGCGTGAGAGAAAAATAGGGTACAACAATCGCATATTGTCTGCATGACTTTATGCGGCTTACATGCAGTCTATAGTTATCCGATCGAGTGAAACCGCAGGGGAATTTAGGTTAATTTACGATTATTTAGCACGTTTTGTGCTTGGAATAACAATGCATGACGTCATAAAGCCATCACGATTTGTGTTTGGATTATTTTCCTTGCCTTCAAAATGATCCTGCCCTGGTAGATCGTACGAAATTATTCATGTGCAACATACTTGTACTAATTGCATTGCCTTCAGCAGTATGAATAATTAATGCTTATGTTTTCGCGCCATTACACCAATACAACGGTGTGAAATATGATACAGTGCAACGGAACGCTGAAATAATTTCTCTAATTAATCTTCTTAGGCGATAATTGCAATGATAATCATAACTAATATACAAAACAACAACCGCCTTTTCTCTGTACTAACTTATTACAGTCTAATCGGCATTTTTCCATATTGCTGATGAAAATATGAATTCATGTTCGTGTCAAAAGAAAGAAAAAAAAATAGTGTGAAAATAACCGAGGGATGCCTAAATTAAGTGTTTGCAAAGAACGACGCATCAATTTGTGTTATAAATAATACTTGATCAATGGCTGCGCGTCATCATTACTATATTAACAGCCGAATAATAAATGTCTTGCGCGAGAATCAGATGTTACTGGTCATGAAAATAAAACTATTACAACAACATCAACGACTTCTAGTGCTTATGCTGCTTCTACTACTACTACTACTTCTGTTGCTACTACTACTACTACTACTGTCGCTACTACTACAACTTCTACTACTACTACTACTACTGTCACTACTACTACAACTTCTACTACTACTACTACTACTACTACTACTACTACTACTACTGTACTACTACTACTACTACTACTACTACTACTACTACTACTACTATTATTACTACTACTACTACTACTTCTACTATTACTAACTACTACTACTACGACGAGGACGAGGACGACAACGGTTACCACTACCGTACGGAGGACATTACCGGAAATAATCTCGAAAGTAGACTTCGCTGGACAAGAAGCTAATCACAATGAGGTACGCACCAATAAACCAAGCTATTCTATTTCAATTATATCACAACTGCTATATTAAATTCAAAATTCTATTTTTTACGGTCCGGCAATTACAATATCTATCATAATATTCACTTGGGAGGGCAATTCATTTTCGATTGCCTACCCAGGTGAATATTATGATGGTTATTGTAATTGCCGGACCGTAAAAAACTAGAAGTTTGAAGTTAATATAGGGTTATAGCCCTTATGATATAATTGAAATGGAATAGCTTGGTCTATTGGTGCGTACCTTATCTTGAAACGCATGATAATGAAGTGCAATTTTCGAAGTCATACTGCAGGAGAAAATCTGGCATTGTCTTTCAAAATAGGGGATGGGGTACAATACCTGTATTAGAAACGAAAAAATCCATGGTCCATGAAAAGCGCAGGGTATAGAGAACGACTAACTTTGTCTTAGAATCGGAGGTGGCCGTGCGATTTTTTGTCTTCGATATTGATCCGCTCCTGTGCAGGCATATCGAGGAGGCGAGATTAGTGGTTAAAACAGTTGTCTCATAAACGGGAGGTCCCGAAACCAGGTCGATGCACTATTACCCTTTGGTATGGCAGTAACCCCCAGTAATCAAGTCTCACGGCTTGGACTTTAATCAATCGGTAAAATGGTTGCTTATCTACATTATAAGCATAATTATATACGTCCTTGATTAGCAGTCAGGTCAATTATGAATATGTCGAAAATTTTAGTGTGTCGACGACAGATTTAATTTCGTATATAGTTATCAATTAACTGCGCAGACAAAAAAAAAAGAAGAATAAAATCATGTCAATCATGTCAGGGAAAGTAGTTCTGCCTCACATACACTGGCATAGAGAAACGTTGTTATGTAACATACGTTATTGAAAAGCACTCGTCTTAAAAAAAAGACCCTACACCTGTTTCCTCTCCTACTTATTACGCCTGTGTCTGCTGCTTTTGTCAGGAAGAGCTCTATAAATTAGTCAGATGAATTAGAGAGTCAGAGAGGCCCGATGGAATTGGAACTGTTTATTGTGAGACAGCCCCCCTTCTCCAACGCGCACAACGAGTAGAAAAGGTGTAAATTGATTCAATGGATATACATGAGAGAGAGAGAGAGAGAGAGAGAGAGAGAGAGAGGAGAGAGGGAGAGGGGGGGGGGAGCTGTTGGAATGGACTTTTTTTCTTCCTGTTTTGCTGAAAACTTACACCCCCCCCCGCTTTCCGGTACAAGACGATAATTAAAAATAATATAATAATACTTACGATGTAAATTGTTTTAATATATATAAATGAAAGACAGATAGAGAGAAAGAGAGAGAGAGAGAGAGAGAGAAAGGGGGGGGGGGAAGAGAGAGGTTTTCAAGTTAATGAGAATCGTACATAAAATGAAAGTCAAAGAAAAGTGAAGGAGATCGAATGGGTGCGAGAAAGAGCGAGATGCACATACTGACTGTATGACAATTTTTATTTTGTCAAATAGTGTACTGGCATGACACAGACCATCCTTGCCAATGTGGAGCCACTGTCCCCTTACAGGATGGTACATAAATATTGACTGTAACATCGTTGCCATAACAGTAACATGTTCCCAGTTTGTCGTATATTATTGATATGGAAAATATAGAAACATTTACCTCCCGCGGGCTATGACTAGGCGCCATGTTAGGAGGTAAGTGGCACGTCTTTTTAACACGCATGAAGGGAGGTCGTGTTAACCAGAATATTTTTTTTGATAGGAACTCAGCATGCGATGGCCTGCTCTGGTAGTTAATGGATGAATAACAGAAGAGGTGGCAATAGAAGTGTATGAGAAGGGGTGAATGCAATAGGATTACGTGAATGTAACTTTGTTACTTTCTGTAGTATCCAAGCGCTTTACAGTTGCTAAAGCTAATCTACAAGTTGGGGTGATGGAAATTTCCAAGATAAGCGGACTTAAAGATAAAGTGAGTTCTGGTCATGCGACTTCATTGTGAAAAAAAAAACAGTGTGGAATCGATCAGAAAAGTTTGATCATTTAGCATATAAGTATTGGTGTGTGCTGCAAGGTTCTGGAATTATCAAAATGATAAGAAATTTGGCCCAGTCTTGGGTGTACAGTTGCAAGCACTGTACACAGAAAGGTGTATATGGGACTATACGAACAGGTGGCAACAAATCCGTTCCGATCTTTATGCTGTTGCATGTCATATTTAGAATATGAAGGCATTTGAAGAGCCATGTTTTTCAGGGAACATTTTTTATCTGATTTTCTTCCACACTTGCGTAATAACAATGATAACGCTCACAAATTATTTTTCACCTCTTTCCAGAACTCAACTTTCTCTTTAATAGCAAAGTTTTGGGAAATTTTGAAAATTTGATGGATAGTAATTCTTTAAAATGTTGATACATTTGGATTCCCCTGTGGATGTATTATAAGCACTAGAAAATTTAGCCCCTAAAACACTTCTGCTTTCGAGTATATTGAATAATCAAAATTTACCGGTGCTCCCGGTAAATTTCAAATATTTCAAATATCGCCTAAGGCCATTCCATGGTAGCTACGACCATGAAAATATCAGAATATGCAGTTCTGATATATAATTCCAAACGGGAATAGCAAATCGGTCGATTGTAGTCAAGAAATATTGTTTTAAAGCTAAAGTAATATCAGTCTTGAGAGGGAGCTTTACAACATAAAAGAGTTTATTATTTACAATTTCATCACTTTAGACTCGATTTCAACCGCGACAACGATCATTGAATATTGTAAAATCGCACATGCTTCCAATATGTACATTTGAACAAAATTCATGACCCCATACGGCATACCAAAACGTTGTATTACCTTTACGGAAATGTTAAGTGATTTGGTCTTCAGTACACATGGTAGATGGATTGATGGAATGAGCAGAATGTTAGCAACAACAGTTTGTTGGAAACACCTGTAGCTAAAAACAAACAACAACAAAGAAAAAGAAAAATGGTGGTATTCTCGAATGCGGACTAACTTTAGTCCATGGTTTAATCCTCCGATTAAGTATGGAATACCAAGTGTACATATGAATATATTTTTGAATAATTTGATTTGTCCCTTAATTACCATGATAACATAACTATTTCATAGTTATATTGTTGTTATTAACTATGTCATTACAAAATATTTCTTTAATGAAAACATTTTATTTTAATTTAGTAACAGATTAAATTATTCAAAAACATATTCATAATTATGGACACTTGGCTTTCCATACTTTGTCGGAGAATTAAACCATGGACTAAAGTTAGTCCGCTTTCGAGAATACCACCCAAAGAAAGAAGCAGAAGGAAACAGAACAATCAGGGACTTGTCGAAGTGCTGTGCCGGAGCTCGAACCCAGAATCTTTGTAATATCCATGACAATTATTAAAATGAAACGAAGAATCCCCTTCAGGAGGAATTCGAGTATCGAGTACTGTTTATCGGCTTTTGTGAATGCAATATATATGCAGTTTAATAAGAATACAATCAACATGATTATAGGAAGAGAGATCCAGGAAAATCAGAGAGTATACGAAACGGCAATGATTTCGTATAGTGATCGAATTTAAGTGCGATATTGATGGATGAACGATTAGTTTGAGTCTAATATTTCAACCCTGCAAGTCTGAACTAGTTTCCGTTGCCACAATAAATTGATGATATATTTAGAGTCGTATTTTGGCAGTTTCGTTAGTTTTCTAAACAACCATCGCGTGTAAAAAAGCATACATTTTCCATTCATTGTTTCCACAATGTACAGTGTTTCGCTCTCGCTCTCAAGCGTGGTATATGGGACTTTGAAAGTCCAATAGTTCAAGATATAATAGCCCGCCAACAATAGTACAGGCCCTTTAGCTACCGGCAAACCTTGTTTGCTGAATCACAATATACGTCTAAAAATAACTCTGTTATATTTTTGCAGGCTTTATGATTGATAAAATACCCACCAGTATTTTGTTAGCGTCCGAGGTTTATGGTTCAATCGCATCGCATTGAGGAAGAAGGGTATTTACAATACCCGCATAGTCACGTTGAAAAAGAGAAGAAAATATTGAGAAATATAATTAAATAAAATGTAAGGCATTAGTTTAAAACTAAGATAAGATACTGACCCCCAATGGCGGACCCAGTAATCTGAAGAAAAAAAAAGGGGGCAGGGTGTACAATTCCGAAAATGACTTAAAAACAATAACAACAACAACAACAACAAAGACACCAACACCAACGACCAACAAGAGCAAGAGCCGGGTCAAGTTGAGGTCAAAAAGTATGAAAGGGGCCCAAATGAAGACGGTAAAAGGGAGAGCACAATTTCTTTCCTATACTCGGCGTATGCCACTTGGGTTATAAAGGGGGTAAGGTGATTCCCCTAATTCCCCCAGTTATTGCAGCAAGACCCTCATATTATTTTGGAAAGTGTTTTTCAACATTTTGCGTAAAAATGATCGATATTTTAAAGGCAAAGACCAGTTTTGGAAACGCCCCTCTCTCAAAAAATTGAAATGGAAGCTCTTATTACCAATCATGTGAAAGAATATGTTTTTACTAATACGTGATTTTGCCGGGAAAGTCGGGAAACCGCCTACTAATTGATATATTTGGTAAATTATTATATCTATTGGGACCAAATAGATATCGCGCACGTGGTTGCGTAGTCCCATATACATCTTTCTGTGTACAGTGCTTGTAACTTTTCCAAGACTGGGCCAAATTTCTTATCATTTTGATGATTCCAGAACCTTGCAGTACACACCAATACTTATATGCTAGATGATCAACCTTTTCTGATCGATTCCACAACGTTTCTTTCACAATGCAATCGCATGACTAGAACTGTTCTTTATCTTTAATAAATAGTTTTCTTCTATATTCTAATTCTCTCATCACGAGTGTGTGTCTTTTGTTGAACAGTTCCTCGTCTCCTCGTAGGAAGCACCTTTTGACGATCGTTTCTAAGCATTCAACACATCCTCTTCGAAGGCCAGCTCCAAAGACAATTGTTGATAATCTGACAATGATCGTAAAGTCGTTTTGAAATCCATCCCCCAAACAGTACAATCCTTCCCGTTTCCTGTGCAATCACCGCCTGAGTATCATGTGCCAATGGATGTTTTCCGTCGTTTTTTCCATTGTAAGAATTAGGGAGATATTTGTCATTCAACTTTGCAAAATGTTCTCCTGTATGTTTATTTAGTTACATGTACATGTAGTTACTACTGAGCAATTTTCTTGGTTTCTTTGACGATGTTAAATGAAAGAGTTGTTTGTCTTGTCTGTTTCCTCATTTTCTTCCCCACTCTATCTTTCTCTATCTCTGTAACCCTACCTTCTTCCACGTTCTCCAAATCTCTTTCTCTCTTTCCATTTTTCCTTATCTTTGTTTTAGCTCCTTTATGATGATGTTGTATCGAGGGGCAGGGTAAAAAAGTCCATGTTTCCCCAATTCCTAAATTTATGCCTCATTCATTTAAATTGTTACATCGTATTAATTAAAAAACAAATATTTATACTTTTTAATTGTATACACAGTTTGCACGTGTAGTCAGCAGTGCATCTGCTGTGTTTTAAGAGTAAAATAATTAGTTGAAAATGAAATTGGAATGAAACTGGTTGACAAGCTTTTAATTAGTTCAGACCGTCTCCGGACAGATATTTATGTTTGTAATCTCAGAAAAGGGCAAATTGTCCATGAAGGGGACGTAAAGCAACATATGGTATAGAAACATAGACGTGATACCTATCATGACTAAGGCAAATTATGACCCTTTTCTAAAATTAGGTGAAATCTGATAAGGTTTTGGGAAGGAAGCCCCATCCAAATAAACAGTTGCCAAGGGATCATGAAGGGGGCGATAAGGGGTGTCCAGTATCCACGTATGACTAATGGGGATGTATCAGGAAAGGGGGCGGGGAGGAGGAAAACACGTGACCGGAGAGGGGAGGGATTCAAAAGGTAACATCTCTGTCAAAATAGAATTTGTTCACATACTGACATATATGAGATGAACGATCGCGTTGTTTCAGTACTGCACTTCTTCAATGTGATTACCCCTGTATATGGATTATTCTTCTGTGCTATTGCTGTTCTCTGCTTGACATAGAAAATGTAAATTTGAAACCAAGCAGAAGTTAATAATGTGCTGATATGAAAAACAAAAATGATAACCATAATAAACTTATGGTTATATGCCCAGAACGTCACTGTTCTGTCCAAAATATTTATGTTTGTAGAGGAAGATACGGACACATGAGTGAACCGAGCATATGCACTGCTAGATGGATATGTTGTATGCATGTATTTTGGATTACTACACTCATTCGCTACCGATCAATATTTATTTGCCTTTAATACTTTTCTTTTATATGATCTTTTTATGGTTGTATGGCCGACTATCGTATTTATTTCATTGAATTTCTCAACATTGATTCCCTGAAGTAGGACACCTGTTGCCCTATTTCGCTCAACTCCCCAGACATCCCGGATAGGAGATACCTAGTCTTGATGAGCTAAAATTACAAGTTCACTGAAAAAGAAATTGAAGTCTTTGGGCGAGGAAAGTAAACATGTAATATGAAGATAATCGGAAAGTGATTCTACTATCTTAAAGGAAGTCGTTTGCAGGGATATGAAGTTTCATATCAGAGGAAAGGCCATTAACACAGTAATAGGAAACTATGTAGTTCGAGAATCGTAAACATGCTCATTATAAAACATGCAGTTTGTTTCGTATGCAGTAAACGAACCATCGGGATTGGAACTAGAAATGTTATGCTTGTTACAGTCGATAGAAAATTAGTTATTTTGAAATTCTTGAACAAAAGTAAGAAATAACAGAGGTTTATATTCGTTGTTGATTTTCAGTGTGTCGTATCCGATTAAAATTTGAAGAACAACGAGCAACATTTTATCAGCAATGTCAAATTCTGTGAACTGTAGCTCGATATAGACAATTTCAATTGTTTCACATGTTTGTTCTGCACTGAGGCAGTAAGAAGGGGAATGAACTTATGTGACCTGCTCCACATAAACTGAATTTCACCCTACGGGATTTAAAGAATAACGGGAAATAGCGAGGGAAAGTCGTTAACCCTATTACATGTTTGTGTTAGATGCAGAAGAATTTCAGTTTTGTAGTTCTGAGAAGAGGTGTAGATTGAAGATTCGATTCTAAGTCTCGTCGAAGATAAATTCCAAGACGGTTGTACGACGCTTTCTCCTGCGGCAGTTGCTCCGTGGTAATGTCCTAAATGAACCGAATATAACTTCAATCATGGACCCAACACTCATCCTAACCATAACCCCAAACCTTCCCTTACAAAAAAAGTACCATGGTAACCATGGTTTTTTTTGTCCAAATTACCATCTACCATGGTAACCATGGTAATCATGGTACCAAACAATGAAATACATAGCTATGTTTATTATTGTTTGAAACAATGGTATCCATGGTTAACATGGTGGATGGTAATTTGGACAAAAGAACCATGGTTACCATGGTACTTTTTTGTAATTACCGAAGACCAATTGCACATCTAACCCTAAACCTAACCTAAGTCATATTGCACTCTTAATCCTATACTATAGTTTTGACGAAATAAAACTCGGATTAATTGTTGCCAGAGCACCACCAGGGGTAAATAACCAGGGGCCCAGCCTCAAAGGTAGTGTATCCCTTTAGCAGCCAACATCAAATTCTGGAGAACTTTGCAGGAATTATGAATATGTCTCGTATGTCCTATCTATCAAATTTAAACGTTAGCAGTGTCCTCGTATTCAAATTATGCAGGGAAACCCGTTTACTTTCTAGACTTCACTGTCAGACACTATTGAGTGAGTGACTGACTTTTGTTTTTCTTTGGTAATAAAATACATAAAATGAGCTATAAAGGGTACATGCGCATTTGTCTACATCAATAACCCACTTCTTGTAATGGCCAAAATTAAACTGATTGAATCTTTGCGCAGCACAAAACGTACGACCATTCGGTACAAGGGTCTGAAAATCAGACGATTTAATTTAACGACCGCGATCGCTAAATTCGATTCGACAACTATTCCACAAAAATACATTTTCAAGCCCTTTTGTTTTGAGGGAAGTTCTAAATTAGTATTATCTTTCAAATGCTTTTGGAATTTAACCTTTTCATTTGTTGGGCCTGCAAATGGGACATAGTACCTTTATTAAAAGATAAAGACCAGTTCTGGTCATGCGATTGCATTGTGAAAGAAACGTTGTGGAATCGATCAGAAAAAGGTTGATCATCTAGAATATAAGTATTGGGGTGTACTGCAAGGTTCTGGAATCATCAAAATGATAAGAAATTTGGCCCAGTTTGTACACAGAAAGATGTATATGGAACTACGCGACACGTGCGCGACAAATGCGCGATATCTATTCGGTCCAAATAGATATAATAATTTATCAAATATATCAATTAGTAGGCGGTTTCCCGGCAAAATTTGTATCATCACGTATTGGTCAAAACATATTCTTTCACATGATTGGTAATGAGAGCTTCCATTTCATTTTTTGAGAGGGGGGCGTTTCCAAAACTGGTCTTTACCTTTAAGAAAGTGGAGTTGATATGAATCGCAGGTCCATACATTATACTTGTGGATATACGGAACAATTTTCATGATTGCAGCATATCGTACTCAAATCCATTAAAACATCTCTCAGCTGTGCATTTTGATCGTCCTGCACTTCTCTTTTGTAACATTTGATCCTCTATTACTTGAGTCGTAAAATATCTAAATTGGGCTTAACGGGTCCAAGGTGAGGGTTTAGGTTAGTCATCTTTCAAGAGCAGGTTGGGTTATGGTGAAAATAAAAGGAATTCGTGAGGTCTTTCATTCCATATGGGTCAGTTGGAAAGGATATCACAATGGAAACATCCAAAGCGAAGCACTTGCACTCATATCCGAAATATGATGAAAAATACTTGAAAAGTTTGGACTGAACTTCATGCCAAATGGGTGTGTCGTCCCATATCCATGTTCTTCTGTTCCGTTTTGTAAAATAATCATTTTCATTTCATTTTGAGGATTCCAATCACACTAAAAGTGTTCATCATTTTTTTTAATACTACGTAATCAGCCTACGTTATCAACAAACAGTTTCTTTCACATTCTTATCGCATAACCAGGGGCCCGTTTCATAAAACTTGTTATTTATAACAACTGCAAAATTTCTATGACAAATATGCTCTCAGCCAATCAGATGACATGATTCCAGTAGCTTATAACAGTAGCTTATAACAGTAGCTTGTAACAGTAGCTTATAACAGTAGCTTGTAACTTGTTATTGATATAAAGTTTTATGAAACAGGGCCCAGGATTCAACCTGATCTTTAAAGTCGTAAAATATCTCAATTGAACTAGGCCAGCCATGTTTAACCTCATAAGCTTCTGGTCTGAACCCGAGCTTCACTTTCACGATTTGCTCGTCTGCGAGGCATATTTCCACGGATTTGGGACTTTGGTCTTCTTGTTTTGAAGGCCAGGTGTATTCGTAGGCAAACAAATTAATCCGACAAGGTATTTGTTCTAAATCATATCAATATTTCATGCTGCTCCCTTAGTTCCTGAAGACTGACAACACAATGATATATTTAGAACTTATATACATGTAGAACCTACCTTTGAAAGTTATATGAGGACACACTTGGATTTAGGGTTAGATTTCCTTAGTTTTACCGCTTAATTTGACACGTGCATTAAATTTGATTTTTCACCGTTCTTTCCGAATTCCCTAACGATATACTACGCAGTTTTAATACGTTCTTTAACCTACATTAGTTGAAATTCATTTACATTTAGTGTTGATGTGTCGAACAAAACTCGTATGATCTTCCGGGTCAAGAGTGTCTATTCTTTCAACGGAAGTATGTTCGCCTGCAAGATTTGAAAACATTCGTAAACTGGTCTGTACATGATCAAACGATCCCAACAATTGAAAACAGTCATTCAAAGGAGGTGTGATGGATGGTTCAGTGGTATGGTAGAGGTCTCTCAACCGTGAGGTCCTGGGTTCCAAGCCGATGTGCTAGTGCCATTATAGTTGATGATAAATAGCTACATTCATATTGCGCACATATCCACCCCAGGGGATGCTCAAGACGCCTACAAAATAAAATTATTACCCTGACTCTAGCCCAGCTGCACATAGACGCTATAAACATTCAAGGACTGAATTATTATAAGTTCCCCATTAACTCCACCTGGGTGGAGACTCATTCTCGTGTCCCTTGGAGGTTTCCTTGTTCCTTACCCATAAATCTATACCTGCCGCTTAGCTGTCAGGTAAACATAAACATATCTCAATATCTTGTCATTAGCCACACTTAATGCAGAGAGTCTGGCCAGTAATATCCAGCTCAAAATGCCAGTAGATTCAAAATGCCTATACAACGGTTGGTTTAATAGTTAAGTACCTTTACGTTCAGGCAGCTGGAAAATGTGCGAACCAATAACTTATACTACCTCTTAAAACTGCATTGATGTTGGCAATCATTGGGTGACGGGTTAGTACGCAAATATACAATCAGACATGGCCTCCATCAATGTCACCGGCTACTCATTAATGGAACTCTGCAAATGATAAAAGAAAACAAATTTTACCTTAAAGGCGAAGTCGAGTACTGGGCCCTGTTACAAGAAAGCTTAACACTAACTTTGCCATTAATATTAACTACCTTGGCAATATTACTCAACAGCCTATCAAATCAAGATTTCAATTAACGGCAACGTCACCCCAATGCTGATAGTTTTATCATTTTATGCAACGGGGTCATAGGATTATATTGCGAAAAGAAATCTCTGGGAGCAACTGGGGAAAGTTGATGATGTAGTACGTAATAATTGATGTAGACTGTCATAACTGTGAGGTTTAACAAAGATCGACCTAAGAATAAATGAAAATAAAAAAAATCACTCTTGGTGCAGTACGGCACAAATCGATTGGATATACAGGACAATCCACACATGTGGCATGAAAGTTGTATCCAAACGTTTCAGCCATTCTCGCCATATTTCGAATAATAGGGCAATTTTAAGTGTAATCCTTTCAGGGGACAATTCTACAATGCTATTCTTCCAAAGCGAAATAAAAAAGAATGGGTAAGCTCACGAATATTTGTTTCATCTTTACCAGCTTTCAGCGTGCTCTTTAAGAGAGTTGTCAGGCTGGCCAAACGGAGGTGGCTGCATCCATGTATTGCTATTAGAGGGATAATATCGTTGATGCGCTGCTGAGCTTTATCAAATTATCCACGAGAGTAAACAATTTAACCATTTGACTTTTGTTAAACCAATCCCGATCACGAGGCTGTTATAATGTTGCTATAATGAAGCTTTATAAACAACGAGCAAAATTATATTGTTTCAGAATGAACCTAATAGGTTCTTAATTACGGCAATTCTGTTGGTCTAAACTTATTTGCCAAGTAAAAGCGCATATACAAGTCTAGGATTACAGTCCACGTGTAAACAAAACATATATATGTAAGTGAAACTACTTCTTCAAATGATAGGGTTTGTTCAAGCTTTTTACGTCAACAAAAAAGAAATTAGAAAGTGAAACCTCTTTTCAATTCAATTCATTCAAGGTATATTAAAGACATGAATGACAGTCATAGACTAGACTGAAATGTACATGCTTTCACAGTGCAGGTAAAATACAATGCAAGTAAAAAATAACAACATGAGATAAAGAAAAATGGAATCAAATATAATGTTTACAAGCATAATTTAAAATTTGATTGTTGAAATTATAGTAAAATATATACAGAATTTAAAATGACTGATTGATATTGCTTCACTGTTAAAAATGACATACTATCGCACAGTTGTTAAAGGCAATTATAAGCTTGGATTTGCATAGTGAAAGTTTAACATACGCGTGAGATTGGGAAGAGCACTGTTCTGGAATCTCTTAGTTTTACAAGAAAATCCTGTATTGACGCTTCGTAAATTGAATTTGTTGGTTTTCTGTGGCGGTAACCATGATTTGCACACTAAATTCGTTTTTAGTGCAATAGCCAGATCTTTGGTGAGTTTTCTCTTCGAGTCACAAGGGTTGGCAATTTCAGTCTTTATAGAGCATTGTCATATGAAGTATAATATGATCCTAATATTATATTACATGCTTTGTTTGTCTACTTTCTATAACATCAATCTGTTTACAAGTCAAACTACCGGAAAATAGAGGTGCACAGTACTCCGTAATTGGTCTTACATACCCTATTCTTCAAATTATAAGCTTTGTTCAAGCTTTTGATGTCCACTTTAACAACAAAGAAATAAGAAAGTGAAACTTCTTCTTCAAATGATAGGCTTTGTTCAAGCTTTGACGTCGACTTTAACAAAAAAAGAAATAAGAAAGTGAAACTTCTTCTTCAAATGATAGGCTTTGTTCAAGCTTTTAACGTCCTCTTTAACAAAAAAAGATATAAGAAAGACAAACTTCTTCTTCAAATGATAGGCCTTGTTCAAGCTTTTAACGTCCTCTTTAACAAAAAAGATATAAGAAAGACAAACTTCTTCTTCAAATGATAGGCTTTGTTCAAGCTTTTGACGTCCACTTTAACGTCCACGTTCATTTAAAGTGGTTTAATAAGCATATAATAAAGGAAGAAGGGGGGAAGAGCTAAGAGCTGAATTCATGAGAGACATGAACGACAACGAAATGAGAAATCATGAATATGGTCGTTCTTGTGTATTCTTTGTAAGATACGATTTTGAAAGATAAAGAGGAGTTCTGACCACGGACCAAACCTAATGCATTAAATGCAACATATATATTAATATTTGTGTGCATCAGTTTGACTTTCAGCAAGACTGAGGACATTTATTTTTAATTTATAGCCTTTCAAAACCTCACTGGATCACCAACCCTTCCCAGACACTTCAAGTGGTATCTTTCACATTAAAACGGCATGACCAATAATACTCACCTGCTTGTTTGAAATGAGCTTGCTTGTTGTGTGTATAAATGTCCCATTCCTCTCCGAATTGATCCTGTTACATGACAATAACCCGAGGCGTTAGCAAACAGCTTCCTGTTTTGGATTAACATTAAACATGGCCCACGCGCATTCGATATGTTACAAATGGTGTTCTCAAAACCACAATACACTGTATATGTCGATTTGTTATTGGTACGTACCGTCACAAACTGATTGAAGTTGAATTTTGCCCCCCCCCCCTCCCAGAATGATCGATGACAAAACCCATTTCGATATACTTGTGTTTGTGTTATCTGTGCTACTTTAATAATCATAACAAATACCAAACAAAAATGCCCGAGGTTTCCACTGATATTATTTAAGTCAGCTTATTTTTGTGTTACAAGCAATATGCAACAAATATGACAGTGCACCATATCAAGAGATAGAGCTCAAGAAAATAATCGCCCTGCCCTATATATATATATATATATATATATATATATATATAAATCAAGCTTCTTATTCAATTTATTCTGTATAACTCGATGATTACTCCCTAACTGCAAAGCCTTTATTTCAACTGTTATGCTGTTTCGCCAATCGTATATGCCTCTCACGTTCTCCCTTTTTCTTTTATCGTTTTTGTCTTTGCTATATTTTTTGAGTATCTTTATATTTCTGATACCTTTAAACAGTAATGGGATTTTTTTTACAACGCTTCCCTCGGAATCATAATTTAGATATACTGTTGTACAATTGCAGGGGAATAACAGATTGTTACAGTATTTAATATCACTCAAGTCCGGTCAATTTGACACAAACTGTCGATTGTTCTTGATTGATTGATGGTTATTTTACCTGACTGCTAAGAAAGCATAAATGCTTGTAAGTAAGCAACCAGACGGACGACGGCTTTAGGTCCTCTCCGAGGGACCTGGTAGTGAGGATTAATGCCTTACCAAAGGGCACTAGCGCATCGACTTGGTTTCGAACCCGGGTCACCGGATTACGAGACCACTGCTCTACCAACTGAGCTATAGCGCCTCCTGTCTATGGTTATATCACTCATCCTAGCTATGTGCGTATGTTGAGAACCATGAGGACGTTAAATTTATCTTAAAGTAGGGCCATACATCTCAGATTTAATATTGTTAAACGATGCCTTAAAGGCATGGTTTAACAATGTTTCCAGTTTTACAAATCTGAGATGGATGGTCCTACGTGTTATCAGTGTCTGTGATATGGCGTATTATTGAAGCCCTAACAAAAATTGCGCTTCAAAATGATTATGAAGTGCTTCACACACAAAAAAAAAAATCTTTCAGTGACCGGTTTCACCATACTCATTTCCCCCAATAGATTGTAATGTTATAAAACCGTTGGGAAAACGGTGTTTGAAATTTCGATTTCCAATCATAAATATCTTGGTAATCAAACATGCGATTGGTTTGTAAAAGTCATGGGATTCATTTCTGACCTAAAGGTTTATAATTATGATTGCAGCATGAGCTAAATCCAGGATTTTGTTTATAATCAGAGGCAAAGTTACCTAATACCTTTAACACATATATTCTTCGTGGGACTAATGCCATGATTGTGGATGATGGTTTTACGGCTTGGATTATCGTAAAATAATTATGAGGGAGGGGGTTGTAAATATGTCTTTGTATTATTAAGTGACTTGAACTAGTATCATATATAAATGGGTTTATTACCCTTGTAATCAAAGTCACAATGGTGGTATATGCGTGTACGAAAATACTAAGTATCTATTGTAGTTTGTTCCTCATTGTATTTCGTTTGTTTAATAGCGCTTAGAGACTTCGGTGGAAAGCGCTTTATAAGCACCGTTTTATTATTATTATTATATTATAGTGATAGTTTCAGTTCTGTCATGTCCGTGGCTGACCTCGTATTAACCTCACTCAAGAAACAACATTTGATGAGGTTTTATGATTGTTTGAAATACGATAATGTGGTTTGGCACAGAACGAAGAGTCTTTGTTTATTATAATTCTTCTCTACTGAAACCCAGATACTGAAGAAAAAAACTGAGCATACATTAATATACATAAATAATCACTTGTTATGGCCTCATAGTAACTAATTCCTCGCTTGTTTTCATAGTGAACTACAGCCAACTCGATTTAAACCTCGGATTACCAAAATAATCAAATGCTACTAGACTATCAGAATGCTGGCCTAGTATAATTGGCAATAATTTCATAAGACAAACACTGTGCTGTGTTTGCTAAACTCCCCCGCATCTGCCATTAAAAAAAAATCAATAAAGTGTCAGGATTTCCCGGTAATCGAGGTCCTATGATCGAACAGTTTTCTCTACGCGTTATGTCTGCATCAGGACATAAGCAATCAAAATAGTGAGGGTCATGGCGAATTCGTGTTGAATATAAGTGGTGGTAATTGTTTTAAATATTCTGAATGGTAATGCATTCACGTTTCATTTGCCAGAGTGGGGATCAGTATGGCATGTATGGAGAGTGAGGGGGAGAGAGGGAGGGAGAGAGAGAGATGGAATCACTACCACTTGTGTCACGTGTGATTGAGGCCAGAAGAAGCTTTTGTCATTTCATGATTATTTCCATCATTATCATTATCATCACAATGAGTGTAGTGGTAGTAGTAGTAGTAGTAGTAGTAGTAGTAGTAGTAGTAGTAATAGAAGTAGTAGTAGTAATAGTAGTAGTAGCAGCAGTAGCAGCAGCAGCAGCAACAGTAGTAGTAGTAGTAGTAGTAGTAGTAGTAGTAGTAGTAGTAGTAGTAGTAGAAATGTACAGCAGCAACATCAGTAGTGTATTTTTTGTATTAATAATTATAATATTGCTATCCTTATAAAATATCACTTTTACAATCAACATCATCATTACTATAATCATGCCATTGATATCATCATAATTATCTTATCACCACCACTACCACCACCATCACCATCATCATTATTATCATCCCGATTATTATCATCATTATCATCATCATCACCCTCATCACCATCATCATAGTCACCCCTATGATAACCACCATTATCATCACCATCACCACCATCATCATCATCATTATCACCACCACCGTCATCATCATCATCATCATCATCATCATCATCATCATCATCATCATTATCTTCGCCATCGTCCCTAATAGTATTAAGTATCAGTGGGAGTAGTACATGAGTATAACGAGCTACATGTACTCTCGTCTCAGATGTATGTTTTTTTCCCCCGCTTGCCTGGGCATTCATGACATGAGGTTCAAAGAACCCGTGCCTTATGACGGTTGCAAGAGCACCACCCTCTAAAACTTATACTCCAGTCACACAAACAAGACCTACTCAAAACCGACAAGAGATCGAATCACGTTACCCTCAATGGCTCAAAAATTGACCGGTTTTGAGTAGATTTGGAATCGGTTTGTCGGTGTCGGAGATCCCAACTCCCTGGTGTGACTGGATGCGAACCTACAAAACACAGAGAGCCTCATGCTGCTAGTCAAAACAAACCTTACGTGTGTTTTTCCAACGACTTAAGTGGTTTTAACGAAGGCTATGAACTTGGTTCGGTTGTTGATTGCCCTTCGAGATGAAATGTATTTGTGCTAAAAATATGGTACACTTAAAGGCTGTGTACAACAGTGGCAAACGGCATCAAATATATAATAAAAACATATAATCGCCGGTTGTCATGGATGGTTGTAGCTCGAAATACATTGTTTTAGAAAACGGAACTTGATTTAATAAATGAATTTAATAAATCGAAATAACAAGAAGGACAAGAGGGAGGAGAAGATGTTGAAGATGAAGTACAAGTTGGTGTAGAAAGATATGAAATAAGTAAGGACATGATGAAGTAGTTAATATTTTGAATATCATTATTTCCTTTTTTCTATCATGGGTCGAAAACTGTGTATTGGTAGATGATAACGTATAAGCGGTACCCTTTTACAGTGATGACATTGTGCATATATACACCGCTATATTTATCATCATTAAAAAATTACCAGGATGTAATGTTACTAAAGGAATTTTGTTAGCAGACATTTAAATGGTCTCCTACCGACAACCGTCCATGGTATCAGTGAATAACAAATCGCAAACGGAGTCATTTACACTAATAGCACGTTCGGTTCTGTTAGGATCGGCTGGTAATGATGTATTTTAATGACGAATCAGTCATGTATTTAAATTATATTTGCTACCAAACTGAAACATAATAGTGGCACGCATTGGGCCCCATTTACTCTCATACAATAGGCACATTGAAACGGTATTGCGTTTCTCATTTAAAGAGCATATTAACATGTTCAAAGGATATTCGATCGCTTAAACGTTCCAAAATGTCATTAGAGATATGTTACACATAACGAAAGATAATTGTATGAACTTTGCATTATTGTTACTCTGAAAGCGTTGTAAAAGAAGTGCAATAAATAACCATGAAAACTATGCCATTTGTACACTTTCCCATGGAAGAAAATATATATATATATATATATATATATGAACTTTGCATTATTTGTTATTCTGGAAGCGTTGTAAGAAAATTCCAATAAATATTCAATCATGATAACTATGCCGTTTGTTCACTTTGCCATGTAAGTATTCTATAATCTATATTCTTAATATACAATAATTATCCGCTTTTATAATATATATAAAAATTATATCGGCTTGTAATCGTTTGGTTATTATTCACGTTCAAGTTTGTATACTGGGTGTGTAATGAAATTTGTGGTTTAGACCTTGGGGTAGCTCAACCTTGTGCTATGAACCATTTATCCCATAGCCTTACACACACACACGCACACACACACACCCACACACACATCAATTTATCGGCGGCCATTGCCTTGTGTTCGGTCAGCATTACCAATCACTGCAGTCCACTCCATGTGTCGGGCCACTTAAAGAATGGCTTAATTGGAAATTGCCCCGTGTCTAGTACCATTGAAAGGGACTGAAGTGTCCATCCTAAATTAGAAAATTGGCGTCATAGCCTTCCTAAAACATGCTCTGGCGACAGTTGATCCGAGATCAACAGATCGATGTCCTGCATGTCCTTCGCCAATGATTTGTATTTGTTTTATCATTTTATTTCTTAGACATGATTGATATTAAATTGGGTTCACGCACGTATGAATCGTATAACTCATATAAATCATATTAATCGCAATTCTTTTGTTTGAACCTTTTATCTAAACGCAAACGAGAAAAAAAGAGGGAAGGGGAAAGATAGTGAGAGAGAGAGAGAGAGAGAGAGAGAGAAAGGAGAGGGAGGGAGAGAGAGAGAGAGAGAGAACAAAACAAGTATTATCGATGAACATAAACTATAAAATAATAGGCATTCATAAATTGTTGTTTGTGATCGACACGCTCTAATGATAATTCGGTTAGTCTAACGAGATTATTGGCTGTCCGTTGGTATAAGTCCTCCTTTGTATCGAGATTATCTTATTATAAAATCAAATTACGGTAGCATGCATACATGATGTAGTTCAAGGGTCATTAGAACACAATTGATATGCTTGGTATTAGGTATTGACAGCTACGTAGACTTTGAGTAGGTATTGTGACCTTTCACTTGGATACATATTCAAATCCAGTCCTGTTGACATTGACTCTCTTCAAAATCTGGGTCAGTGGTTTGTAACTAGGCCTAGGGTGATTTGATCTGACCTTGGAAGTTATATTGACTTGCAAAGTTGGATATTAAAAGTTTTAAAAAATCTGCGTTCAATAACGCAATACAAATAATTGAATATGACAGCAAAAATATTTAAACACATTACAAAACTAGTTTTGTACACACCGCATAAGGAAAAGTATGATTTTAAAAGTAACATAATTTGTGAACGCAGGATACCGCTGTCTTGAGCGAGTTTCTTGATGTCGATGGCAACCTCAAAGTAATAAAGGCGACACAGAGTTAACGAATTAAAAGAAAAGAGGTCACGGGGTACAGAGCCAGTGTAAGTGAATTTGTGGTCGAAATATCTATTCATGAGTTGTTTTATGATGAAATGAATACAATGTATAAGTTATACGGAGACAGTTGATATGGTGGATTTGAATATAAAAATAGGGGATCATAATGAGAATAGTACAAATACGTAGTGCCCGCTTTTGTAGGGAAAGTATAGGGGTGAGTTTGGTAATACCGCAGTTAGCCCCAACAATATCGCAGTATGTTATACAACGGAGTATCAATGTGTGTTATATAGTAATACAAAAGTTGTTTGTGGCAACGTCAAATTTAGCTAATGAATGATTCACAATCCTCGAGAAATGCATAATATACTATGATTAATGTGATCATTCCATGTTAAGTTCGCATCAATCATGACTCACAGGCACTTAATATTGACAGGAGTATTGGCTGTGTGGATATTACTGTGTTTGAAATGCATATATTGTGTTTTTTTTGGATATTGATAAAAAGCTTATTGCGCTCAAACCAATTCGAAAATGTTAGTAAATTCAACCTTTAAAATATTTTCTAATGATTTTAGGTTCTTACGAGAACTTTTGAAGCTATATCATTGCCTTTGCCAATATCTTTATGTTTTATTCGTAGTGCCTGAACATTTCACTTTTTGACACTCCGCAGAAGATAATAATATGGTAAAAGAAAGGGTTATCAATCTCAATTTAGTCATTATCAAACTTATCACCCACGAAATGAAATAGATGGATGTTAAACATAATAAGAAACATAATATATTGATGTGTACAAGTATAGCACTGCTAGGAAGTGTGCTTTAATCTTTGGAAAGAAAACACATAATTGTTTCCCCAGGGAATTGTAATATGACCTGGTATCACATATTATTATAGTAACAGAAACGGAGAGGGTGCAGACAAAAATATCTAGGAGGAAACGGAAAGCAGAATACATTTTACCGCTTCTTCCTACATGAATGTTCTGTTATCACTCTGAATAAACAGTGCCGGCGGAGAACAACTTAACAGCACGTGTTGAAAAGATCATGGCAAATGTTCAGGGCAAGTTCCTTTCGCGCTCTACTGCAAATGCTTTAATAGCGTGAAATACATCACCGACCCCCGCAAAGTTTGCGAACTTGAACCCAATCTTCTAACTCTCTCTCTCTCTCTCTCTCTCTCTTTCTCTCTCTTTTTCAAACGGCAAGCCAGTAGCCACCCTCGATAGCAATCCGTGTTTCGGGAATACAAAGATTAAAGCGAACAGTTGTGTGAGTTTGATTGCTTTCAGCTGTTTAAAGCCAATAGGTGACAGGCACGTCTTTCCTGCGAAGTTCAACGTCGTTTTGATTATGGATTCAAATTTTAGTTCAAGGTCACTTGGGCATCGTTTCACAAAACCGTTATAAGTATAAATTCGCCTATATCTCATTGAAATGCATTTTAATTGTAATACACGCGTTTCAATAGAATGTCGGAAAATTTTTAGGCCACTTATGACGGTTTCGTGAAACTATATACGCCCTTATAACGCAAAAAGACACGGATGTGAAAGGTCTGGCACATGTTATGACATTGACCTTAGCCGTGAGGGTTAGTGGGAGTGGGAAAAGGAAGATAAAAGAAACATAACGAGATTAACAGAGATGGGTACTGAGGAGAGAGAGAGAGAGAGAGGTTAGATCGTGAGACATTGAGAGAAGGAGTAAGAGAGAGAAGAGAGAGAGAGAGAGAGAGAGATCGGGAGCGGTAACCGTGAACCTACCAATGATGGTTGTACACACTTGCTCCTGCGACAACTGCTTCACGTCAATTTCTTACACTAAGCGAATCCTTAACATCAACCGTGGACCAAACATTACACCTAACTCCAACCTTAACCCTAACCTAACCTAAACCCCTTCCAACCCTACCTCTAAACCTTTGATGAAATAAAGCACGGAGCAATCATTGCATGCGCGAATACCGGGTCACCAGGCATGACATATGAAATTGAAGCGCCCCCTATTGCCCCCACCTGCCCCCACGTCACCCCTCCCCATCCCATAGGAGGTCAGCAACAAACAATTTCGATATACTATGATTTTAGCTTGTTTGTTTCTTGGTTTTTGTTTCAAGTCGTCACACACTGTCGCATGTAATAATCTGTACAGTTTGTTTCCAAAAAAAACAGTTATGCAGTCAATTGAGTTTGATGTGAGAAAACAAAGCGTCACATTTCATAATCATGCACTGGCAAGTTTTCCGTGTTCTACTTTAAAAATACGTCAACACCCATAGCACTCACATGTTGTTTCCGACGTGTTTATGTTCTTATGTTCCTGAGTAAAATGAAAGTAAATGCAAAGGTAATGGCCCGTAGCCAATCGTCTTTTCGTCATACCTATATTAACAATTTCGTTTGTTCTTTGCTCGTATTTTGTTACTTAAGTGCCCATATTTCCGACTCCTCATTTGATTGTTTTGACTCTTCTCCCAAAGTTTTCCCCTGAATATCCTCCATGGTGTTGCCTGTATTTACCTCAACTTTGCTGAACAAGAAACCCGTTTTTGTAACGCTGTGGTATTTCCATGACCCGATTCGCCACCGAAATTCTAATTTTGTTTTGCTGATATCCTGCTTGCCAACGTTATCCTTCCTGAGTGTGTTTTCTTAGCTTTGCCTTTGCTTCTTCCCAACAAACATCCCCATCGGTGGCGTATCCATAGGGGCGCAAGGGCCTGGGGCACGCGCCCCCATTCTGTTTTATAACATTTACCATAGTATACATAGAATATGGAGTTGGCATATGATCTAGGGGATTAGTTTCCGGACTGTACATCTAATGGTCTGTGGTTTGAGTCCCAGCTACCAGCGGATAATGACGTTGGCAGGACACCAATCCACATTAATTTGTATCGTTCTCAATCCAGGTATAGGCATACTGAAAGAGTACGTAGTAGGAACAACATATACGATGTTTTCAGCGGCTTAAGGAAGCTTGGTTAAAATATGGGTTATCATGATAATTTGTAGGCGCCTTGTCTAAAGCAACCCTTGTGATCGAAATGCGCATGGCAAGACAGTGCTTTTATGATTTTGGGGGCGCCCCCTTTATTTCAAAACCTTGGACCCGCCACCGTTGTATGAACATGATACATGTCTGACTTTTTAGTGGTTCTCCATAACAGTTTACGGTGACAACATTTCCTTGGTGTCATATTGAACTCTTTGCAACAATGTGTTTCGCCAATGTACATATTTTGAGAGCATATAATAATAATAATAGAAATGGTGGCGTCTTATAAAGCACACCAGGTCCATCAGGCATGACGCTCATGGCGCTTTACATACAAATGCAAATTCAAATACAAAAGAAGGTACAATATATCTATACACTATTAACATATTGAACATAAAGCATAAAACTAAGGTGCATAAACATTATTAACAAAAGGTAAAATACACATTAATATACATTTTCCGTGTTTCTAAGCGAGCTTCATCTCAGAAATTACCATGGTTACCTTAATATATATCTGTATATGCTCATTGTATCTCTATGTCTAAGATGTGTAATATTCCTTCCTGGCTTAGACCCCGTTTACAGTGAGCAAAAAGGCCGGGCCGGGCCGGGCCGAGCCGCGGCCGGCCTAGCACTGTAAACGCGCAAAAGGCCAAATGCGAGGCCAAAAGTGGCCCCGCATTTGGCCCTGCTCTGGAGGTAGTCTCGGCCGCGGCCGGGCCCGGGCTTTTCTCACTGTAAACGCACGCTTTTAGACACCACGCTTTTTTCCGTCGAGGATACTCAATGAACCCCTCTCTCGATTGAGTATGAGCGCCCTCTGTCGGCATCTCAAAATCAATTTTTTTTTTTTTATCGCAACAGCGACGAGAGATGCAGGTCTTTTGGGGAGGGTGATTGCATTTCGATTTATGGGAGGTAATGTTGGAGAAAATGCCCCAGTAATTAAGTAATTAATGAAGTAATTGCAATTTCAAATATATTATGATGCTGGATTTTCATTGCGGTGCACAACACCAAGTTTATTAATATTCCAACCTTTTCATTGGTTCCTTTCAAGGTGTCATATTGGCCATGATGACAGTTGTACTTAAATAATACTGTCTTCATCATTTTTCTTTTTTTCTTCTTATTTAGACAACAAGCCAAGTTTCTCCTTAAATGTTTTCAAAATACATTGTGTCCTACTCCCATGCTATAGATGTTGGGCGTATAATGACCTACGATCGAATACAATAGTAATTATATTATTTTATTCGATCATAGTTCAGTCCATTCCTAAAATCAATGCCGATAATAATGTGTGCAAAATTAAAATGGTTAATAAATCATTTGGATTCGAGTGGAGAAGATAATATTTTTTTCTATCCCACTAGTGGAAAAATGAACCAGACTAATGTCAATTGCTCTTGCATCTTAAACAAACATGTCACATCTTTAAGAAATAAATGACTGCAGCTAATCACAAATGCTCGAGCACCGCTGCAAGACCGAGATAGTTACCATGTTTACGCTTCCTGGTCGAAAATCCGGGGCTGTGTCGATTAGAAAACAAGATAAATCGGTTTTGAAGAATGATCTCTTCGGCTATCCCTCTCTGTCTCTATTTTGTCTCAGCCGGTAATTGCACGTCTCTCACCCGCTGATGCTTCTACCCTGCTTTGCTACACGACTCAAGTAGTTGTCGAGTGGTTGTGTAGATGAAGGCGAAACGGTAGACAATCTGAGGCGGGACTCTGGAGCATCAAGAGCGGTCCTTGATGCTGCGCTGCTTCGCCGCATAAGAGCCACTTCTCGAGCGCGGGCCCCTTGAGAGGGTCCTTGAATGCCCCGTGTGAGTTTCATTGGGCAGAGAGCCACCCAAAATGCGCGGTACGGCCAAACACCAACATGATAAATTGCCCTAGGAAGATTTTAATGAACAATTAAAAGATGTTTCTAATTCGTTTGTGAGGGTGTCGGGGTTTTCGCATGCAAACAAACGCGTGTCCATGCAGTAAAAGGTAAAATCGTAACAACACCAAGAACCAACCGAACTACACTAAGAACAGCAATATTATACGATTAAAGCTATAAACCTTCTTTTGATAATGTTGTCCTCAATTTTTCCTTTTTCCTAATTGTAAATATAAACCGCCACACGAAACACCCTTTAATACTCGATAGTATAGCAACAAGACAACAACGGCTCTACATGATTTAAATATTCACCCTCCTACACCTCACAACACACGATTACACAAAACAGCAAAAGTATTATCGAAAAACAACTAAGATTTACCCGTGACGGTAGTGGTATATTGAATTTATCAACTCATAGTACAGGTGTCGTGGTCGAGTGGATACGTCACCGGACTGTGGATCACAAGGTCCGCGGTTCGAGTCTCGCCGCGGCATTAATGTCCTTTGGCAAGACATTAATCTACATTTCCCACGCTCGACCCAGGTGATGTAAATGGGTACCTGGCAGGAATTAGTCTCTTAAAATGCTAGAGCGCCGTAATGGCAGCCATGCTAAAGCCGGGGTAATAATTGCGGAGCGTCAGGAGTGTCAAGTATGACAGATATGAGCGCTATACAAGAACCCAATAATATAACGAATGCGCAGGGGCATACATTAACACAATTATGAATATGTATAAGATTAATAACAGTTAAGATTCGTAACACATTTGTTAGAACACTGGTAAAAACCCCAAATCATATTTCGACTGCAAACCTGTTTTTTCCTTATCCCATTACCATTTTGATTGTCTTTTCCAGAATCATTACTAATAGTAGCACTGTAAATGCATAGTGTGTCCTCAATATGGACACAATGTTTACTACAATAATGATTTATTCCATCAAATTTTACATTTTTATTGCCATTAAAAAAAAAAGAGAACAAAAAGGAGTTGTCTGTTTCGTCAAAGTTTGCCATAACATACACATTAATCTTATCATTCATCAGATCCACTTTTATTACAACTTTTCAAGCATGTAATTGGAAAATTAGGATCAGGATATCTTCCCTCATCATATTTTTATTACCCGATTTGTCTCCCGCCTTTTCTTGTATACACCGACGTATATGTAACCATGGCAACCCCACGTAATATCCAGCGATGATTTAATATGGATTCTCCTTTTACAGAATAATCTTAAATCATAAGTGCATTAGTAAATATAACCCTGCTGCTGCCAAGACAATTGTCTATCAAGCTATATGGAATTACTGCTTACTTGGTTCGATAAGTTTGCTTTTGATTTAGTTTGTAAGCCTCTATTCTAATACCCAGGGCATGTTTGGACCTCAGAATAAATAGCTATCTACTCCAGGTATAGGTTTATATACGTAGAAACTCCCTTTTTGTGTGTATATATTTCTTTCAAATCATGATATTTGCGAAAGGTACGCACAGAAAGTACCGACACGTTCGAGTCATCGTGCTTGCTAGCAGGGTATAATAACGTTTGAATGATAACCTGAAAAGTCAGACCAAACTATGGTAATGTATGCTATAGTATTATAATAGTAAATAGTATAGCGCAGTATAGTTATTATAGTTATATATAAAGTAGTAGAGCATAATTGAGTATAACATATTAGTATAGTATAGTATAGAAAAGTCTATAGTTTAATAGTGTAGTATACAATAGTGTAGTTCATTTATTGTGTTTCAGGAACCTATTCCTTTTCCACCGGTTCTAATACATAGAACAAAACTGACAGGATACAGTCATGGACACCATAGCAATGTACAGGATTATGCATTTAACCATTTGGAGCACTTGCACATCATGAATACCTTACAGTTCTTTTACACTCTCACTTCACAACCTTTCAAATTAAAATAGCAATCGCTATGTCAGACATGGCCCACCAATGCCTAAAATCAGAATCACAATGAACAGTTTTGCAATTGGAATAACATTTCACTGAACTGGCATTCCCCCCTTTCGTGTTCAAATTAACGAAAATAATTCACATTTGAATGGACATTTCTAGCTGATAACTTGGCCTTCAGAGGCTGAACATTGATGGGGAACATTTAATTTTAAAAGGTTTCTGTGTGGAATAACAGGAAACAGGAAAATACAAAAATCGAAATTCAGGCAAATGGCTCATGAATCATGCTTGGTTAGAGACCGAATGCTCAATAATGGTCTAAATTCAAGAGGCACCCGTCTAAATATTTGTGCATTCTTTCGGTTCTCAACTGAAATTACATTTGATTGTGCCTTTCCAGGATTGCTTTATCATTGTCGTGTAAAGACTACCCACGTAAGTTGTGAGAAAAATACAAACATCGTGATAATTTATATAAGTTATCCTTGGGTCATATCACGGAGAAGAGTAAAGTTCCCGTCTAAAACTTAATCTAAATCTTTGAAGAAGAAACAAATAGTTTCAAATGAACACCTGTTTTCTCGCTATTTAAATGTATACCGGCTGTTTCATATTTTGACATACATTATCGTGAAAATAGATTGAGTACTTAAGACTGTAAGAAAGAAAACACAATCTGAAAGTTTTATAGAAAAAAGGATTGTTTATTATGGAGAATTATTTATTTTTGTTAAAAAAAGAACTTCATTGATATCACGGAAGATGAAAAAATAATGTATATATTAATAAATACGTGTTAATTTTGTAAGAATTCATAGAGCTTTTTACCAAATATCCACTACTAACATCAAATGAAAACATTTTACCCGTAGCTACATTAAGTACATGTAGATAATAATTATGGGACCTAAAATGTCCTAATCGAAATATTGTAATACGCGTTCATATTTGCCTCAATTTTCCACAATGATGCAATCAGAAATCCTGTGTCGATCAATAACGTTAATAGACCAGTGAGAACGAGGCTATTTGCAATCGATTATTTACTGTAAACGTCTCGGCGGTCAACATTCAACGTCACCTCAATTAGTCTCACTCCAGGCGTGTAGGGCTCTTGATATATATTAGCCACGCTCCATTGAACTGATAACCGATGCGCTCATTTAAAAGCCTTGACACGGGCCTGTAGTGGTGACGTCACAATGGTGCCCTTCTTTACATCCGATTACGCTTTGGTGTTTAGGATGTGTAAAATCATTATTTTTTTCCTCCTGATTTTTGTCATTGATTTCGAAGTACGTTCAAAGAAATTATCAATAAGAGAACAAACGAGTATGGGAGGAAGGGGAGGGGATAGAGAGAGAGAGAGAGAGAGAGAAAGAGGGGGTGGGCGGGGAGAGGGAGAGAGAGAAAAGGAAGAAACCTTGAGAAGGTGCATACAAACAATGAAAACATAAATAAACAAATCACATGCATTGACGACGAATGTGTACCCGTCTTTCCTGTTGTATTGTTACATACTGTATAACGACAGAAAGCATTAAACAAGAGACATTCAAGCCTAGGCTACTGCCTGAATACACAGGACAGTAAAAGGCGGGAAAATAATAATAAATATAATTATATATCTACAATGAACTAACAAAACAGAAACATAATAAACATACAATGGATGAAATACAACTAACACGTCAGATGGAATCGCTGCGTAAGTTCGGGTATTCAGAGTATTGACTTGAAAGTATTGTTTGTAACAGGTGTCCATTTGCATTCGACTTTTAAAACGTCTAAGAACTGTGAAGATGATTTGATCATTTGTTTTTATCAATGTGCGTGGATGGAATGAAGTATTCTGCAGTTCCTAACCAATTAATTCCACTCCATACTCGCCTCTCATTTTAATCCTGATGTCATATAACTTTTTGACTTAATGTTTCAACCTGTATTTACAAAAAAAAACTGAATTACGTAGGACCTTTAATTAAAATACCATCTGATGAGGGAATAGAATGTAAAGTGATATTGATGAAAAAGAAGGGGAAAAGAGGAGGGAAGATGCTTGATGGAAGAGAGTAGCGTGCGAGACCTTGTAGCGTTCTACGCATCAGTAGCAGTGACGTAATGGAAGTCAAAGAGGCAACCCACGGTCTGAATTCTCCGCTAAAAGGCTCCCATTTCATCAATAGCCGGTCTCCGTGGAAATAGGCTCGAACAAAATACAAGATGCGATGATGTTTATTGCATTTTTTTTCTTCTCGACAGGCCTTTCGCGCCAAAATTTACCTTCTTCGAGAACGTGGCCCTGCATACATAATAACCGACTCGTCTTCGGCGCACTTACTTTTTTGTTCGATACGTGATTTTCTTAAACAGAGGAGTGCGCTTCCCTTTGCACTCTTTGGGGGTACGTGGTGTGCGAATTAGATGACCTTTATGGTGGTTAATTTTGCGTGTTGCCGAATTACCTTTCATAAGAAGTGCATTTTGTTCATGATTCTTGTAATAAAGGTTGAAAGTTTTCATGTTACTTGTAATAAGTAGAGTGGTTGCCATAAATGCATGTTGTTGATGGGATTTCAGGTAAGTGCATTTTTCCTAGATATCAACTAAGTAAATATTACTCACAAAAAACACTTCAAAAAGGGGCGCAACACGTCAGCAGTCTTGTTGTATTTCCATTAGAAGAAAGACAAAAAAATAATATGACCATCAATAATATCGTCTGCTGAGAGCCAGAAGGCGTTAACCTATTGAATTCTAACAAAGGATAAAAGTCCTTTTGGCTCTTAACAAGAATAACAACAGATAAATTATTATAAAAAATATTCTCATTGCCAATCTATGCAACTCAGAAGAACAACTTATATTATCTGACTTTTATAAATTAACTTTGATAAATGCAAGTTGATCAATGCAATAATTATTAATGTTATTTCAATAAATGTAATTTAATAAATGTAATTTTATGTTTTCAAGTCGGGTTTTACATCACGTATTCATAAAGATCATACATAACAATATTTAATAATTGTATTTTATCGATTTATTTCTTATATATATATATATACTTCATGTAAATGTTACATTTTAATCATTTAGTTTCAATTTTTTAATGATCAATAATAATTTTCTCTTAATACATTATCAAGATGTCCTGCACCGACTCTCAACTTTATATCTGACATTATACCCTTTGATTTTCTATTATTTCATATCCAAGTATGCAAACGGAACTCAATATTATTATTGTTTTCATATTTATGATTTATGTACTATGTATTGTTTATATATGGATTCATTTAAAACTGTTAAAGCATATAATGATATTTATATGTCTATGGAATTATTTTTACCTTGTAAATTCACTTGTATCAGCCTCCAGCTGTATTGATGAATATTCGAATGAAACCTTATCAAATCAAATCAAATCAAATCAAATTAAATCAAACAACAGCAACAGCAGCGGCAGCAAACATGGCTAATATGACAGAAACACGATATCAACTACGGTAACCTCTGAAAAAACAAACCTAAGGCAATTTCAGTAGACTTGTGCGTCACTTACTGAAATGTGCGAACATAACAGTGTCGTATTACGTAATCCGAACATGATTTCCATGCATGGGATGTACAATAGGTATTGAACTTTTCCTTGAGTGAATTTCTCGAAAATAGATGCGATCGTATTCAGAGGGCCTTTGCCGAATACTGGTATAAAATTAATGACATGATAACAGATCTTGCACTGGCTGTTTAAAAATCACCCTTTTATAAGGCAAAGGCGCAACTTGCGACTGTTTATTCCATATTGGTATGTGTTCTATGAGTAGAGGTTACTGAACTTCTTTTATTTTATTAGTATTTTTTGTCCTGGTGAAGAGAGAACACAAGAATTGGTATGCAACAGCGACCGAGGAAGTGTTGTAACATATATGGTGCAATGGCGAGAGCGCCAGACTTGAACGCATGTCGTGCGGATCACATAGTTCAACGTACTTTCCCACATTACTTTCATCTGCAATTTAATCCGTTTCGGAGCCTACTGGCTATTGCATGTGTGTCTGAGAGACATGCGAGTTTCCACCCACTTCTCGTCTCCTAGAACCACGCGTTATTTGTCACCTTACGCCAAATTGGACCTTTTAGGATATCATATTTCAATTCGATGATCGCTTGACAGGATGTAAAGTCTAGAAAAGTACAAAAGTTGGTGAAAATAAAGGAAGCGGCGGGAGTCGTTTCTTTTAATAGAACAGCGCCATGTTAAAAGGATTTCGTTTCATATAGTACTTGTGTGACAAATGGCGCCATTAGAACATATTAGATATTCATAAAGCTGAAGGAATAAAGTGTAATCGTGGTAACACACGAATGACATGTTGATCTTTATTAATTACCAGGTACTGGTTTATTGGCTCACATTTTACCAATAATTCTCAAAGTCGTAATAAGTCGGAAAGATAATATAGGCCCGTAATTGGCACACTTCATCTCTATAAAAAAAAAGAAAACAATATGACAAGTTGATTCAGTTTATGATCGTATAATATGAAACTGTTCTCAAGGCACATAAACTCAGCAGATAAATATCCATCCCTATGACGTAGGTTATACAAATCCCTTTAAGAGGAATATCAATTTGTCTCGATCCTATGCAAAGTAAGAAAATACCGTTTTAAATCAATTTGGAGAGTACATTTAGAGAAATTACATACATATGAAATTGAAATAGTGATGCTGGTCGTTTCTATGACCAGATGACACTGCATGACTACGATGGAGCAATTCAACACTTGTGATATCTTCAAGAGATCTCTTACCATAATATCAAGTCCTGTTTCTACGTGTGTAAGCAATTGAAGCGAGCGAGCATTAATTGGACATTTCTTACTGTAAAAAAAAGAGAGAGGATTTTGTCACCAACAAACCGGTACAGGTAGATCACCTGACAGACCGAAGCCTTAGAACTGTCTAAGATCTCGGGGATGGAGGCACCGGTCAACCCCCACCCACCGCCTCGTATGATAGGATACACTAGCATAGCCATCCATAAGTTATATGTGATGCTGGTAATATGTTTCAAATAGAAAATGGTATTTTTAAACACGGAGTGGTATATTCTTGGTTTTAACAGGTAGGAAAAAAAGGTCGCTACATGAAATTGAACGCACGGTCTGGAATACCAACATTCCTTTGAAATGTCCTTTTCATTGCTAATGAAGTAACTAGAAAATGATATGATAAAAACTGATATAGAGTACATACCTAACAGGGTATGCTAAAATGCATTTTCCATTTCCTTGCGGTGGTTTTGATTTTACTGTTCTCAGTATTACTTATTTTAGGAATACATGAATTGCGCATATAGCCTTGTTTTTACTTACATTGGACGACATCGTTGCAAGTTTGTGATTACAGATAATGGAGATGGGTAATTATTTTCTACTTATATTCACAGAAAGATTAACGCATTACTGGCCGAGGTGGCATTTTCACTGGAAGTGGAACATTAACAAAAATATCAAAATACATTAGGTGCAATGCATTTGCTTCATGAAATTCTGATTAATCCACAATGACTTGAAAGCATACTGAGAAAATGCATACTTCATTTGTGCTGCTATATTAGAATTAAGGAAGCAAAAATGCTTTTGAGGAAATGCTCTTTTTTGAAGGTGATAAAATATCGTGAAACGACTTTCTAATTCGAAAGGTGCAGGGTTTTATGTTTTAAAAAGGCACAATTCAAGGAAGGCCATTGTAAATCTCTGTAAGAAGTAATTTTATACATTAAATGCAATACGTCAGGATGACGGTCTTGGTGATCAGGAATGTCTTGAAAAGATATTGACCCGAAGCAATTTATTATCATTTTATTCTGCGGTGTAGATAAGAAATGTAAATTGTCTGTTCGACCTTCGACAAACCTAAACCATTCTTCCCGATTTGCATTAAGATATGGAATAAGCTAACTTTCTGGTCATTCTCTTCTTTCTTCCTTTTTATGTTGCTGACGTCTGTGACAACTCACCACCCATCCCCGGATCTTAAAAATCATGCTCAATCACCATGGCAACAAAAGCAGGTAAGCTCAAAATCGTTGCTTTGTGTTTTCACAGGGGCTTTATCGCAGGGATACCTTAATACCACACAATAACATAACGTGGGTATACGATCAGATTCTCGTTTATCAAAATGTATTCAAAGGCACGGATAGACAGAGTCAACAGGTTTCTTGTTGTTGAAGAAGATGACAAGGAAAATCATGCTCAAACATTTGTTTTCTTTCTTGGACATGGAAACCAAGTGATTTGTGCGACTCAAAGCTTAGATCTAGAATGTGATTTATTGATAAAACATGTTTTGCATAATTTTTCAAACGCACGACAGGTTTGTGTTTTTCTGCATTTCTTATTTTTTCCATTTGATTTTTCAAATAAATATGGGAACGGATAAAGTGAAACTTTGTTTTTAACAATTTTGTTTGCCAAGAAGTCCTCCCGGCGAAATGGACAGTTTGACAACAATTGATGAATATAAGTGGGAGAAAAAAAAGTCAGGTAATATGATTCATAGCGAGCTTGTCCTGATCGCATGTAAAGTAACAGCTGATTCATAATACAGTAATACCGAGAGTAACTCCAGCGGGACTGACACTAGACCCGGCAATGGACCAAAGCGGTCCGGGTTTGGAGTCGGTTTGGTGTCTGTTTGAGGTATTAGGATTCAAAGGCCCGTTTAGACAAATTGCAGTAAACCACTGAACATTGAAAAACTACCGCAGTAAGCGTAGTCACTTTGCATTAAAAAAGGTCCTTTAAAAACACAGTTCTATGAGTACGGTAAGGGTGGTTGCACGTGACTTTGTGTTGTTTGTTTATTTATTTATTTGTTTGTTTTTATTGATGGTTTAACTTCCACGCAATTGCCTCGTACTCTTTTTACAGGTAACATTTTAACGCGTTTATCCCAACAAGTGTGAACGGGTTTAAACTTCAAAGATAAATTCGAGTTCAGGTCGAACGACTTAATTGTGAAAGAAACTTTACGGAAGCATATGCGAATGTTTCAATATATAGCACATACGAATCTGTGTATGCCGTGAGATTTTGAAATCATCAAAAAGAGATAAGAAACTTACTCAATCTTGCTTTAAGTCATATACACTATACACAGAAACATGTATATCGTACTACACGAACAACCTGCATGAAAGTACGGTCCAAACTTTTAAAACTATTTCTTGTGTAATGTCGAAAAAGACGGCTTGCGAAAGGCGATCCTATTTAGGGGACAACTCTTCTGTGATATTTTCCAAACTAACGTAAAGGGACTGAGGCAACTACACATTGTACACCTTCGTTTCCCCTTTAAAACTCAACCTCCTCTTTAAGCGTAGGGAACTCCCAGACAGGTGGCAGCGTACTCTATTCATTTCCTCTCTCATTTAACGTAACCACATTTTCCCCTGTGATGTACTATTGATTAATAGGAACGCAACTCTCGATTAATCTTGCTTGTCTACCAGATTCCTAGTTTCGACCCAGCGTAGCGTCACATTTTGATTGTCCCCTCAAGTTGAGATATATTATGTAAACTTGTCTTTAACTTCCGGTCGGTGACCCCTAGAATGAGGGGTCACTCAGTCTGAAGTTCATGGGAAGTGGCATACGGCTTTGGTAGCAATCAAATGTCTAGGCCTTCAATTACTAAAATCACCATCAACAGCAGAGCAATCGAATTGAACAAATTAATTGACCATTATAGAGCGTTCTGTTTGGGAGTTAATAATTTTCTACTCATTGTGTTTCGCGTTAGCGATGATTTTACCTCGAGCTCTGTGGTAGGTCTAGGTGAATAGTTCATTTTCAGGACACGCTAGAGTCGTAAATGTCGAAATCTGAATAAAACAAGCAAATTATCCTCGTTGTACTTTTTTTAAAGGTACTATGTCCCATTTGCAGGTCAAACAAATGAAAAGGTTAAATTCCAACGGCATTTGAAAGACAATACTTATTTAGAACTTCCCTCAAAACTAAAGGGTTTGAAAATGTTTTTTTTTGTGGGAAATAACGACTATTAGTTGTCCAATCGACATAAGTGATTGCAATCACCTAAGTAAGAGTCTGATTTTCAGACCCTTGTACCGAATGGTCGTATGTTTTGTGCTGCACAAAGATTCAATCAGTTTAATTTTGGCCATGTACTTGTTACAGCTCATTTTATGTACGTTATTACCAAAGAAAAAAAGATGTCAGTCAGTCTCTCAATAGTGTCTGACAGGGAAGGCTATAGAAGGTAAACGGGTTTCCTTGCATAATTTGAATACTAGGACACTGCTAACGTTAAAATTTCACAAGTCTGTGACTGGTGACTTTCTTTAGAAGGTTAAATGGATCTTAGGTTAAATGGATCTTTTTTGGGAGAGAAAAATTGTCTCTTGACGCATCAAACAAATTTTGTTTTAATGACAAAGTATGTTGCTATTGGATAAGGAATGTGTAAATAAATAAATAAATAATATGGATATTTATATAGCGCCGGTATCCGCCAGGCTCTGACGCTCATGGCGCTTTACACATATTACCCTGGTTGTAGCCGAGCTAGAAAAAGTAACGAGCGATCAAGCATATCAGGTACCCATTTACACCTGGGTGGAGAGTGGCAAATGTAGATTAACGTCTTGCTAAATGACATTAGTGCCGCGGCGGGACTTGAGCCCCGTACCTTGTGATCTGCAGTCGGATGACTTATCCACTAGACCACAACACATCTACACACGTGTACGGTCTAATAAACAAATTCATGCTCCGAATATGAAAACGAACGTGTTTCAGTATTATACACTTGTGCGCGCTCTTTTTTCTTTAAACAAAAATGGAATAATGGTCCATCATGTGGAGGTACATGCCAGCAATAAATCAACCTCAGAAACGTTGTTTTGCTATAAAATTGTACCCACAACAGATACAAGATATTAGGTCTATCGATTTGATTTAGTTCTGATTGTATTTCTCTTTGTTTTCTCTTCTTTCACCGGCCCTTAGGGTATCAAATGGGCGGATATCAATTTACGTTGTCAGTTTCGAGTCTGGCCTAGTTTAGAATTAGCGATGCTCTTAAGTCCCATCGAATTGAGTTTGGTCACGGTAACACAATGCTTGGCTTTTCGTCATAACGCGGTTCAGAATGACATCTTATCTTCTAGCTTATATAAAGATGTCAGGGGATGCACTCTGCTGGAGAGAGATGAAACGGGATGAGGGAGAAAGGGGCGAGGATAATCGAGAACAAAGAGGAAAGTCCTTGGGGGAAACACGCTGGCCGTTGAATAATTGAGATTTGAAAGGGGATGTCATTGGTGATGCACTCCCACATTCTTGTGTTGATTAAGATGGAGAGGAGAGATGATGATGATGATGATGATGATGATGATGATTATGATTATGATGCGATGGGAAAGCAACGCAAACCGAAGTGTAACAAGGAGATAGAGAGAAGAGAGTCCCACGGATCGTGTTTCGCGGGCTTTCACGAAGGATTTGGCATTGCCATGCCAACATAGCGTCAAAACCCACACTTTCCTGTAAGAAAGTATCGGATGTCGTGTTTCAGTTTGTTTGTGGAATTAAGTGGCCGGTCAGCTCGAGGGTTTGGGGTCCTGTGTTTCAAGGCATGAGCTATTTTGTATTTTTGTCATCGTTTTTATTAGCTACGTCTTTGCATGCCCCTAATGTCCCCCTTATGCCACGGCATGTCACGTGTTCGACTGGCTTCGTTTTCTTTCCTTAGTTCGCTCGAAAATAACAATTAAAGGACCTAATACTTAGAAGTGAAACAAAGTGGCTTGTGATTTCGAATACCTTTTGGCATTTTCGACATATGATACAAATATGCGAGAAGTACTGTTATTGAACCATATTGCGATTGCGGGCCGAAATTCTTCATTTTTTCATCATGGTAATATATTTATGGTAGCTCAGCATTTTTTTCTTCATCTTGTTACTGTTAACCGAATGCAACTCATAATAATTATCAGAATAGAAGTACATGTACTGTAAATAATGGTAAATGGTAGTAATGATGATGATGAAGATGATAATAATGATAGTGATTAATATGTGAATGAATGGTAGTGATATTGATAATAATAGTAATAATACTACTAATAATAATAATAGTATTAATGATAAAATTAAAGTGATGATAATATTAACAATAATATTAATACTGATGACAATAAATTTAGTAATGATAATAATAATAATAATAATAATGATAATAGTATAAGTAAAGTAATAATGATGAGAACATCAAGAAAAACAACGACACCAGGAAAACAGCAACAACAACAACAAATACATCAGTAATAATAATAATGTTATTAATAATAGTAATTATAATAATGATAATTATAATTGTAATACTAATAATACTAATAATAACAGAATAATACTAATCGCCGCACAGACAGTAACCAGTCGCAGTTCTACGACAGCCAAGTGACGCCGTGTGTGCAGCGTACATAAGGATGTTTGTAAGGATATCTTGAACATTCATCATAACGACAAAGGAAGATTGACAAATATTGAATTATAGATATATATATATATATATATATAAAGATATTTTGATTTAGAAATCAGTAGGTTTGACCAAGGAATTATATTCTTCGATTGTTAAACGCCCATAATTAATATCCTCTATCCTCGAAGTCGCATTCGTCAGTGTTTCTTTTTAACGAAACGATATAGTGAGTGATAGTGGGTAATTTCATTCTGTGTTGCCCAGCCGCCCACAAACAAACTCCTATCAGCTCCATGTTCTTCCTAAATCTGTACACCTAAGTATCATCATCGTACGATGATTTTCATGACGCTATCATGTTGTTACAGTCATCAACATGAAATGACAGTGCTTTACTTGACTCCACATCCATCCAAAGGGCTGTTTTTTTTTGTTTTTTTTTACAGCGAACCAATCCAGTGCGCTCTTTTTAGGGTCGCAGCCGCGCGCGTCAACGGACGTGCCGATGCAGTGGTAAAAATTCACCAACTCGACTCGGTTCTTCTTTTATTCATTACCAGTTGGTTTTAACGCTCTCAATAACACATCATATAACACCCGCAGACACCGGGTATAAGAAATGCGGAGAGGATTGTTGAAGCGACTGTGCAGCTCGAGGGAAGTATTCTGTTTTGCCATTGTACTTTTAACAGAAAGAAACTAGATTAATTATTGGATTCGTGTGAGACCATCCTGGTCAAGCTGACCTGATCACTGCAGCAGACGTGATCTAAGAACGAATTATCTTCTTTTGCATCACCTTGACGACTCCTCTTCATCTGCTATACACAACCAAGTGAATTTAAGTTGCTTCATTGACCTTAGACTTCTGGTGTTATCATCGTTAAGTAGTCTTGATTTCAAATCGCTTTCACTTTGGCGGAGCCAACCGTACAGTGGCGTCGTGTTTCGAACCGAAATCCTTACGAACTCCACCAAATGTTTTGCAGTCTCTAAATTGCGTCTGTTTTGGTTACTTATATAAGCGGGACATTATCTTCTTCGAGTTAGCCGTGATACGTGTTCGCAAGCACAACGAGGACAGCAGTAACTGTAATCGGATGTGTCTTGATTTCGTCTTGCTTTTATCTGCATTTGATTTGGGGTCTCAGATGTCGTTTTGATCTTTCATGATTCATGCAGGACCCATTCATCATGCCTTCGGAAGATGCTTCATTGTATATGTGATGTGCTTGTGAAGATGATGTCGACGACCATTGTTTCCCAACTTTGAGGAATAGATACTTTAATATTTGTACTCACTGTGTATCATGTACTATTAGCATTGCGATTACCACTAGCAGGTGCTTGTTAAACCCATCGTATCCTCGTCTGTGCAAGCGTATATGTACTTAGAAAAGCCGCTGCATGTATTTGCAAGGAGTTGGTATAATGTAACGCCATGAGTTGACGAAGAGGTGAGAGCTTTGCCCAGATTGTATCGCAGCATACAGACGGCGATGCCGACTCCTTACATATTGTGGTCTGGTTACTGAGCAAACGGTTCGGGTCGCAAGATGCAGAATGTTTGAATTATAAATCGGTCGTGTTCAGCAGAGAAGCTACTGATTAAACATTGAGTCTCTTCAGGTAGATTAGACAGGGGTGCGTCTGCGATATAAGTGATCATCAGAAATCTATTTAAAAAAAACACCAACAAAACTTGTAGTTGTTGATGGTTATTGAAGGTTGTTTCTGTCTTACCCCATCCAACGTAATTTGGCTGTCTTAAGATGAACTTCTATTTCTTGAATCGGTTTCTTTTAATAGTCAGTTGGTTGTAAACTTTCAGACTTTGAAGTTCAGCAACTTTTGCATTTTCAATGTCGATTGTACTGTAGAGGATTCCTGCGGATTCAGAGAACACGTTTGTGTTACCTTGTGAACATATTTATTCTGCAGGTACTCGGTCTTGCTGAACACCATCGTCTTTTATGACAATTTATCCAGACCTATTTTTTTTGGGGTGATCTGGTGATTGGAAATGACATGGAGAACATAGTCTTAAACTAAGTACGATTGATTCGTTAAAAATAGAGGAATGTACAGGCCATTGTAAAAGAAGCAGTTTCAAAGACTTCGTTATTGTAGAGACACTATATCGCATGTTGATCGAGATCTACATAAAATACTTTCCTACCTGGAGCCTCATTCAAACGAATGATCTTGAATCGATCTAGCTTTCCGCAAAGTTCCCTCAACCACTCCTACGGCTGATACCTGTTTCGGGGCTACCATCGATATTATTCATTCATTACCCCGCTTTCCCCCGTGATCATGATACGACTTCGGAAGCATCAATATTGAAGTCACGATACCTTGTGCCTGCAGGGCAATTGGAGAGAGGTAAGGCAATATTTAGCTTTAAATTGTCTTGTCATTCTCTTTTTACCTCACAATTAATGCATCTTTTATCGCTCCCGTCTCACCTCCTCTGCCATCTCTCTTCTTTGCTATCGCTATCTCGTTCATTCAGTTACCCTTTATCTCTCCATCTCTCACATTCGACTTCTCCCCTCCCTCTCATCACCTCGCCCTCTCTGCATCTACGTGACTCTTCAGAGGCCAAACACTTTATGCTTTCTAAGTCGAAATCAATTTTCCCGTCGATCCTCCAGTAATTGGAAAAGGAAGAAAAACTGCCTGCGTTCGAAAGCGTGATAATTTCTCGTCACGACTGTTCTTTCCGAGTGTTTTAACTCACCTTAATTTGGGTGTCCCTACTTTCGCGCATATAATGACGCCTGCGAGTATCGTAATATTACATCATCCATTACATTCTGGTAATTTACATCACTGTTGCATCCATTAACCAACAATATAAGCACATACTACCCCTCCTCATCCCTCGTAACGATTCTACATTTCAAATTCCACATTGATCATTTCGTTTCCGCCTTCGCATCCGCTATTACCTTACAAGACGCTACCTGCGCACACCAATATTAAAAGCAATGGCTCTCGTCATAATACGGACACTTATATTGTTTTGTTTCCGCTCTGTTGTCCTCCATTTCTCCTCTTCATCCCTTCCCTTCCCTCTCATCATCGTTTCGCATTAGCTATCCAACCGATCATGAGCGCCAAAGGGGAATCGTGCAGGAGTCCACACTGTCTTCTCCATATCTCTCTCTCTCTCCCTTCAATGACAAGTAATGCCCTGCATTTAAGCAATGGATATTCGTATTCCAATCATGGCAGTCACTTATCCATAGTGACACGACGACCTTTTGGCAGAAAGCATTTTGATCGATACGGTATTTTGACACGAGTGACGCTTTTAAGGAATCCCTTTCCCGGGAAGAAAAAGCCTGGCCGGCGTGCTGGGAATCGACAATTTATCCCTACTGATTTTCAAACCGATAATGGCTCGTGATTTCACCAGGGCCAAAGTGTACGATCTATGACTGGCTCTGTTCCCCCGATGTTCCTCATATTATACTATCAAAGTAATCAAATATATTCCAAAAAACTCATTCAATTTACAAACTGCCAGTCAGATAGAATTGTCAATGGTTTCCATCCCTTTCCTATACCTTGTATTGTTGACAGATTTGTGCTATCAGGGATGAAAACGGAGCTGAAATCAAACCTTCGACGTTTGATGAAAAACCTGATTGCAAATAATCAGATCAATGTTTTTCAAGGCCTAAAGATTTAGATCAAATTTCTTGTCAATACTTTTCTATGAATTTGTTTCGACTTAGGTGGTTTTGATTCAACTTTCACTGATAACTGTTTTTTTTTCTCCCTTTTTTACGTTGTACCTCAGAGCATTGATTACTATGACACCCTAAAAATCACTGTTTTAAATCGAAGTTCCTTGCTGTCGGTATCATAAATACCATTACACCATAAATACCATATTAAGGTTTATGGATTTAAAAGAGCTCACATGAGACAGGATACGGGAAAATAGATTCATCTTTTCAGAATTCTTTACTTTAAAACGCGATTCATTTCCAGAAATATACCATGATGGGTGAATGATAATAAAGATAACAAAGACAAGACCTTCATCATTGGCAGCGGGAGAACGACATGAAACGTTGAAAGGGGAGACTTCAAACGTGCAACATCCTTTTATTTCACGTTTCGAAGCTAGAAACACGCCACTTTTGGCATTCTTGAGATTAACAAACAAATGCACATCCTTGCCTGCAAGCTAAGTCAAAGGTTTGATTTAGAAACCGAAGCTCCTTAAAATCTGTCTTGACATCGCCGTGTGCACTCGATTTTTGCTCCGTTGTCGGTGGCCATAAACAGCGATGCTGCCATGGTTTTTGCGGTCTCTGTCGTGTTTTTTCCTTGTTCACTGAGGATGCATGACGAGGTATTGATCGAATTCCATCATCGACACATTTTTTCTTCTCTCCAGCAAGCAAGGTGTTTGCTGTACCCCGTTTGAAACCTGTGCTAGGTACTTGTGAAACAGGTATCGGGTGTGTCAGAAAATGATGCGAAATACAGGCATTGCGCATAAGAATGACCCAGGCGTCATAAATGTTATGACTGCGAACAAACATTTTTGGTGTTGCTTTACTTGATATAATATATCTAAATGATTTGTCAGAGAATTATGCGAATTCCATGCCTTATTTTATAGGCATGACCATGGTTGGGTCAAATTTCAGCATCACTGCATTTCTGTCCTATTGCGTGCCTCATTTCATACATTTTGAGAACAGGTACAGAGTGTGTCAAAAAGACGCGGAATGCATACATAAGGTTCATCGGCTCAACCTGCATTGATCGAATAATATAATAATGATAATATTATTGATGATGATAATGATAATAACAGTTATAATGATAATGATGGTTATACTACTACTACTACTACTACTACTACTACTACTACTAATAATAACACCAATACAAGTATGTCTTGCTTACCAATGTTAGCCTCATTAGTATTCATACTCTTCTCCCTGAGGGCCCTGCAATCATATTTTTTTACTCAACACCGCCGCATTTATTTCATTTCCCCCATCTGACAAGAAGTTTGTTTTGCCTCATTTGATACATGCACTGAGCTCTTGTGAAACAGGTACAGTGTGTATCAAAAAATAGATACGACATCTTTTGATAATGCGAGTAGTAAGAAAATGCGAAATACAGTCGCCTTCACGCTTTAATACACGATCGTTTCAGCTTATGATGATAATGTGGATTTGTTTGATGTGCATGGGCAGCATGAGAAGGATACAGTATTATGCAATGGCAATGCAATACAAAAATGCGAGAAAAAGCGGACTTCTCTTTTATGTATTTCAATGCGTACATAATCCCCCTCTCAGGCTCTGCGTATTAAAGCGGGACTCCACTACTTGTTGCTAAGTGCGCCCTCTACATAGCCAACAATGCCTAAGCGCTACCAGTTGGTCCCCCATAATCCCCTTTCTGATTGATGAAATAACCACCTGCCAGTGACCACGCAGGGAGGTCTGATCCCTCTTGGCCAAACTAGTGCAGATAGGCTTTAAGGAACACTAGTAGCATGTACGATAGTTCAAGAAAGACAAACAAACAAGCTGATTCACTATCGTATATTACATGCAAAATATATGGTGTGATATTCTAGACACTTCCGTGTTAGTTTTCGACTCCCGCATGCTTTATAGGCAGTTTCAAGGATGAAACAGGCATTTGTTAATGACCATAATTGCTGTGTTTTTATTGCTTCTACCGCCCAATGCAGAAATTTCCCCCTTTTGCTATTACACCCCCTGCATCGCTTTAGCATTACTCTGGAAAGAAATCTCATCATAATAAATCATAGCTCTGTCTCACTTCCACATCCACACCTAGTATTTGCAATTGCGATTATGCCGTTCAAAGAATCACATGCATAAATTGGAAAGACTATATGTCTGTGTGAATTTCGTTTGAAAAATTGTGTCAATTGCGTATAGCATGGGTGTTTGAATATCCTTCTCCGAGGGTACCCACACGCACAGCGCATAGCAATGGTAGATTGGATTACAAAATTTTACAATGTAGTTCATGATTTGTCAGTCCTTAGACTTGTTGACGAGGAAACCAACCCTTTCGGTTTTGGCATTATTTGCAACTTTTAACATTCTTTTTCTTCATAATATATAAATATGAAATCTTGGTCGTGTTTCTCTACTGTTCTCGTACCTCCACACGCTTTGTCAATCACGAATAAATTCATGAGTCGATAGTACTTTGAAGCTAATTCCCACGTGATCAATCTAACGTGTTTCCAATTCTTATCTTATATTTTATTTGCTTTTATATGTTCCTTTTCTTGATATACCCTATTTCTGACCTTAAAAGTTAATTTCACGTTTTATTTGACGATAATACATGTAGTTTAGTCTCTATTTTATGTCCATCAGCAACATTTCGCATGTGAAACCTATCGCCTCGTTTCTAAAGAAGGAGAACAATGTTTCCACCGACCACCGTTTTAATCCAAATTATACGGTGACCCTTGGACAAATGTTTATGTCGATATAAGGTATAGTTTTTGGTCTTCTGATGCAATTTGGTTTGAGGTTAGGGCGAGGGCTAGTTTTAGATGAAGTTTTAGGAATGTAGTTAGTGTTAGTAATAAACCTGCCTATCCACTAAAAATGAAGAAGAATTGTACACGGTGCGATTTCTACCCGAGACGGTGTGGTATATTCCATTTGCCCGCCCTTTTTTGCAAAACGAATGTAAATCCCCCAATTATTGCTCTTTTATCACGGATTCCGAATATGATCCATACTTTCAGCCGACTTTCAGCCATCGGTAAACAAGGATTATAATTCTAAACGTCCTTACCCCTTCCTTTTTATATCCTATCCTGCCCCCTCCCATAATTCACCCTCTTCGCCCACCGGATTGTATTCTTCCTCCTCCTCCTCCTCCTCCTCCCCCACTGTCGGATTCCGGTCTCTTTCATTCACATCGCGGTGCCGCTTAAAACCAGATGGATGCTTTTCCGCCGATCCAATTCCGCAAATAAAGCACTGCTTATTGGCTCTTTTCATAACATTGATTGGACGGTGTTAGTGTGTGTTCTACCAATCTAAACTCGATTTCAAATGTGTTTTCCACCAGGTACTGGTTGCAAACAATAGAGAGAGAGAGAGAGGGGGAGGGAGAGACAGAGACAGAGAGAGAGAGAGAGAGAGGGAGAGAGAGAGAGAGAGAGAGAGAGCGAGCCCTGGGTTGGTTTTATTTGATGTGTGTTTCCCTGATCAATCTTTTTTTTTATAGTGCGTACCCAGCTGGCAATCTATATATGATCACCCCCGGTTTAATAATAGAGTGAGAGGAGAAAAGGGAGAGAGAGAGAGAGAGAGAGAGTTTCTTGAATGAGAAAACAGAATTGGAATTGAGTGTTCCCATCAATGGAAATTGGTGGAAATATGAAGGGTGCGGGGGAGGAAAACACGACGACTGGATGAAAAAAAAGAAGAAAAAAAAAGAAGATTACATGTGTATGGTCCTCTTTTTTCTGTAAATGTGTAATTTTGTTGTGGATGTGTGTTATCCATAAAACACCAGGAGCACACTGAAATGTTAACAATTAAGAAGGGAGGGAATGAGAGAATGAGACGGAGGGAGAGGGACAGGGAGGGTGTGAAAGACAGGAAGAGAGAGAGAGAGAGAGAGACAAATTGAAAGATGGAAGGTGGACAAAATGAGAAGGAATATGATTGTGCGAGTGAGTCGAGATGGGGAGAGATAAAGAGGGAGAGAGATTGAAATAATGGTAAAAAGGAGAGAGAGAAAGAGAGAGAGAGAGAGAGAGAGATGGGGAGATTGAAAGATGGGAAAGGGGGATATAGTACGTGGGTGATAGACAGAGAGAGAGAGAGAGAAAGAGAGTGAGGAAGAGAGGGGGGATTGAAAGATGGGAAAGGGGGATAGAGTACGTAGGTGATAGAGAGAGAGAGAGAGAGGGGGGATTGAAAGATGGGAAAGGGGGATAAAGTACGGCGGGGAGAGAGTGAGAGAGAGAGACAGAGAGAGGGAGGGGGAGTCGATACTTGTCTTGAAATAGGTGGGATAATCTTAGTCATTTGAGGATTTAAAGAATGCAAATCACAAGAGCTTTCCACTTCTTTTTTATATGATCCAGCCCTGAGGCGAAATACTTCGTACTCAATATTGACAAAAACGCGTTAATAAAACATGATAAGTGCTTCCATGTTCATGCCGTTTGATCAGGACGGATGACACAAATCCCTCACTGAATTTTATCGAACGTTTATTTCGGTTAGCGAAAGTAATAAAAATGGTAAACTCTGTTTTACACCAGCCCTTGGTATACACAGCCATGGCTGAAGCGAAAGAAGAAAAGCTGAGAGATAACATTGAGCTCTCTGTCTTAGTTCTATAGCGTCTGATTCTTGGTGAATAATTTTCGATTGAAATACCGCTAATACCGCTGTTTGTTATTGTAGAAAACACAATTTGGAATATATTTGTACATTTGAGTGAGGAGACATGAATCCCTTGTATGCTGTTCTTGATAACCACGATAACTGCTTCTGCATACTAAGCCCCATTTCTTTGTAGCATTCGATTTCGTCGGCACTAAACATCAAAAGAACGTTCGTGAAGGCGATGTAAACGAAAAGCTGAAAACCCTACTAGTTTTCTTTGAAATGTAGATCAGAGCGGTGTACAAAATAGATGGGCTAACAATCCCGTTTTCTTTGTTTCCCCTTTGGAACCCTTCGCCATTACGTCAGCGACTCAGCGAGTCAATAACATTACAATAATTTGCGATGAGAGTCGGAAGGGCGTTAATTGTATGTAAATGTATATGTGTCAACGCTCTTCTGGTGCTTAGTATAGACAGTCAATATTAACATCTCGAATGCGTGGAACGCAAAATGGTTCCAAGTTTATCAACCGACTCATACGAAAGGCTTTGGCAAAGCAGGAGTTTGAATGCCAAGAACATTACTGTTGTGATAATCTATGGTTGCAATGCTGATATGAATTCATAATGACGCTTGTCTCCTTCTATGCTTCACCCAAATTCAAATCGAGCCGTTCAATATTCGAGACATGTCGCCTACTGGCATGCTTCGTGAAGGTGTCTGTCTGTTGATGAAAGATTCTTCCATTATTAAGTAATTTTGTAGAAACGGATGCATCATTTTTATTTTGGCGCTTCCGATAATTTCGGTTATAGAGCGAGCTGTCAAACAATTTCACAATTATTTGCAGCTGTTCTTCAAAATTATTCAATCAGAGCTCTCAAAAAAATTCCCGCTAAAACAGCAAAATTTCCTGCTTATACAGCCAACGGTGTTAATTCAAAGAGAGAGATCTAGGGTTCTGCCTGGCTGTCGGTAAAATGGGGCATTATTGGTGCATTATATATTTTTCTTTCGTTTAGAAGGGTTAAATGAGAATGGAATTCGAGATGAGTTGTCAATTTGAGCGGTGTGTAAAGATTGTGAGTTACGCGGTGAGAAAATATTGTTGCCTGGGGCGGTATGCGGTGCATAGCTGTGGGTGAGTTCACATCAGCACAAGATAACGGATGTTCGTAAAGCGCTATTCCACGACGGCACTTATAGGGAAAGCACTCTGCATTATAAACACAGTTTGACCGCAGAGGAACGGTTTTATAGCACTGACTTTGGAAAGACACCGTGATTACACTCCTTTATAAACAGTGTTACAACGACTAGGCGTTGTGGCGTGCGCCTGTAATCCAGCTAACAGTGGAAGTTACAAACTGATTCAGCCGAGGACGCAGGTTCGAAACTGAATCGCGTCTTTCGGATGGCGACGTTAAAGGTCGGTCCCCAGACGTAAATAATCATATCTGATTGATACACGTCTGTAAAAACCCAATACACACACATGGTACACTGTCATCATAAAGATGAAGACAGTGCACAAATTGCGCATGCCACAGCTGGACCACAGAAAGTTTGCAATGATGAGAACGAATTTTGCTCATCCTGTTTCACACCACATTAAGCGTGATCTATTTAAGAGAAAGATAGGTGGAGACGGAGATAGGGATAGAGTAAGAAAGAGACTCTGATTGATAGATAGATGTTTAGAGAGAGAGATATATATATATATATAGAGAGAGAGAGAGATAGATCGAGAGAGAGAGAGAGAGAGCAAGAGAGAGGGAGAGAGGGGAGAGATTGAGAAATGGTGATAGATGACAAGATAGAGAAAGATAGAGAGAAGGAGAAAGAGAGAGAGATGGGCTGACAGACTCAGGAGATCCAGGATTTTTCTTATGCAAAAGAAAAGAAAAAAAAAATCAAAAGAGAAATTAGAGGGATGGAAGAAAGAGAGAGAGAGAGAGAGAGAAGCGATGGGATTGGTGGGGGGTGAACATAAAGACAAAGAGAAAATTAGAATCAAATCATTTTCATTTATGAATTCCATTATTGGATCAAATTTATCATCATTTCTTCCAGATAGTCGACATGAATCTACAAATGTGTTCACATCTGCTTTAGATAGCAATTGCCTTGAATACGAGTATTCATACATTTGTATTATTTGTCTATTTTTTCCCCACACTTTTGTGGCTCTGGTAAATGATATACACTGATATGGATAGACTGAGCTGAAACCAAGATAACATGGAGTTAACAACTGCTTGTATTTTTCACAACAGATGTTTACCGATGTCTATTTTGTAACCGAACCTACTGATAAATGCAGTGAGATTTTTATTTTATTTTTTTTTTTTGGGGGGGGGGAGGGTTGGCGATAGTGAAAGATAATTTTCGACAGAATACTAGACAATAAGAAAGGAAAACTGAAACATTTCAACGAGATTTTATTGCGCAATATATTCGTATAGATATTAAATCTTTTAGTTGGTCACAGCTATAATGAAATGAAGATGATTGGATCAAAGCCATTAGTTTTCATTGAAATTGAATGAAATATAGAATATTTGAAAATTCTTAATAGTAAACGCCAGGGCAAATTTGAGGGAATACAAATAAAAACGACATATCAGGTGTACGTCAAATTGCAAAATGACTTTGACCACATTTTTCTTTTATACTAATGCCGACTTAAAAAAAGGTTGCCCTACTATTTCGCGGTCTGGAGGTCATTTTAGCGGAGACTACGAGCTCTCATTCAAACCCAAATCGTTAGAATGGGAGAGGGAACCCTTCTCTATATAACTCGATCATGGGCGCTGGCAGGGCAATTAGGCGAGAATTGGAGTGATGTCTCCCACACAAAACGAAGCTATTCCTTCATTTACCCAATCGCTACCAGTCAATTTGATAGGACGAAATACATGAAACTAGAGAGAAAGAGGGGGAAAAAAACTGACGTCGGTGAAAAATGGAGAACTTAAGAGCAGGCATTAATAATGCAGGGCGTTTGGGTGGACAGTGGAATGGAAGTGTAAATTATGAATCTTTTGTTGGTGCGAAAGCGGGTGATTACTCCAATCAAGAGTGGATTGCTGTTGGTTATTGATATTGCAAAGCTCGGCCATGTCCCATATCTGCGATTTCATTAAACGCATAATACTGTATGTAGGATAATGCCAATTTGTCATACCCATTTCCCCCCAAGTTCTGGAGATAATGCTGATTATAATTGTAATCCCCCATAGTCCGACTCGTAGGTATTTGGCGATGGCTGTCGAGGGTTGTCGATTTTGTTTTGATCACTTAGTATATTTGTAATCAATTCCGGCATCCATGTTGTGTCTGAGCTCACGATTTCCGACTTCTGCAACTGAACGCTAAATCGATGACATATTATCATGGGGCTCACTGAAAGTAAGATTATCTGCGGAAACGTTGCAGTCATGACGCTAGAACGTGCATACAAGACCAAAGCAACAGTTAAAGTTTAGAGGGATTGTAGAAGGAGAGTGGAGATGTTTAAATGATAAATTGGACAGAAAGACGGGGATGGACGGAGAAAGAGAACAGAACAAACACCCCAAAATAAGCCATATGAAGAGGAATAGAAAGAGAGAGAGAGAGAGAGAGAGAGAGCCACATGAAAAATGAAGGTGGGAAAGACAAAGAAAGAATCTGAAAGGCTAATATAGAAGTTTGGAGAGAGGGAAAGAAAATGAGAGAGGAGAGAGAGAGAGAGAGAGAGAGAGAGAGAGAGTCAAACTGACAATCAACAGTGACAAGAACACACTAAATTAAGAACGGGAAAATCGTATATTTGGAGTCAGCAGGTACATATACCGTTGACTACTGCATTTTTTAATTGTCATAGGCTTAATACAGGGACCACCCGGGTCCCGTAGGCAATGGGTAAACATAGGATTAAAGCTAATATGATGCCCCTTGGTAGAGAAGGGAAAAAGTAGGTAAAATACCTTGTCGAAAGATTTAAGCCCTAAGCAGTGGTCGAACCCGTGACCCATTGTATGAGAGTCAAGAACCTTCACCACGGCCGAATATACCACAGTCATGACAATGCTCCCACCCGCATTGAAAACTGCATCCACCTAAAAACAAGAAATGGCTAGCGATTGTCGCAAGAAGAGAGAGGAGAAGAGAGATAGATAAAGGTACGGATGGAACGAGAGCGATGAGATGGGTTGTGGGGGAGGGAGAGGTGGGTAGATCAAGTGAATGAGATCAAAACAAGGCGGTCGTAGAATGTATGCCACTGTGTTCGACTTTTCGATGCGAATAAGAACAATGTAAAGATGAGTGCTCCTTGAGAATGGAGTACGTCATGATGATGCTGTCATACCGTGAAGGCATGATGGAGTGGCTCTGGAGAGGAAAATGAATACTAATTATGAGTGAACTCCGAACATCCTTAACATACATAACCGAGGCATTTTGTTAGAAGCAGCGGTCCAAATTAAATTGGCAGTATGTTTACATTTCAAAAGTTGTAGTAGATAGCGAATTTGTTTTCCTTATATAGAGAGTTAAACGTATTTATTAGCAAAGGGGAAAACAAATATTGTGTTGTAATATTAAGCTCTACTATTCCACTTTAAGAAGTTTGGATTGATGGGATGAAATCGACCAAGTTCGTGGTCGGGGCATGAGGTGTAGGTCCGTGACAAACAAAAGCTGTTAAGTCGTACAACATCACCCTGCATTTACATTTACATTTTTAAAGGAAATATTAAAGGTTTCTCATGGGGAATATAATTTGTTTTGAGAATCTTATTAACCATGGTAACAATGATGATATTTTCAGTGGAATGTTCGGATAGGATGTGGGTTACATCACACAAAACTCCCCCAGAAAAGGAAAGAAGAGGAGAACGGAGGTGGAAAGGGGAACGCCCCAAGCAAAGTCGAGTAGAATTTCAAATATCGAGATCTTCATCATTTCGTATTGATTCTCGTTTCATTTCCACTTAACGATTCTTATCAAGGATGTCATTAAAGAGCAATTACCGCCCCAAATCCCTGCCTGATACATCCCCGTAATTAATATAATTTTCCCCCTTGACATCAATGACTTTTCGAATCACGCGATGCATTCCACATTCACCGCCACTGAACTTCGTTTCCTCCATCGCCCAATGAAGGCCCGTCCACAGATGTAGCCGAAAACATCAATTTATCATTATTTTTGTTTAAACGATGACGTAACCTTGATACGCCTTACAAATAATGAGTATGCGTATAGACCTTTGTTGCACGCAGATACTTTTCTCATCTCAACTTGCCAAGCATATAAACTGGTAAAAACAAAACAACATCTGTTTCCAGTGTCATATGTAAACGAACCCCTGAAGCAGAGAGGACTCCCTACCCTTGACATTTTGGCTCTCAATCTGGTGACTGAATGGAGGAATGAGGCCCACATCAGAGCGACTATCAATCCACCAAAATTGGTCATCAGTCTATTAATGGAATATTGATTGGTAGAACGCTGTCCCGTCACGGCTAATCAATCATTACGCTGTCACTCAATAGTGTTTGATATGGGTAGGATTGACATGGGTGGTAAGGGATGGGAGGGTCGGTGGTTTGGAAGAAGTTTGGAGGTAGCAGATTACAACTATTCAGAAATAGCTGGAAAGGAATGGGTTCACAGAGGCGGGAGGGCCAAACATTACTAATTAATAGTGGAAATACTATGTACTTATATAGTGCCATACATCTAGGCGCATCAACTAAAACTATAGTACCCCGCGGCTCCGGCATCTTTGCCGCCATGATCATAATGCACGTGAGACTTCACAAATGTGTGACAGGGACTCGAACCCATACCTTATGAACTAAAGTCCCACATTTATTCACTACTCCTTCTTTGTTCAAAGAATAGATAGGGTGGATTGAAGGGAGAGGGGGAAAAACAAGAGAGGAATACAATTAAGATTGGTTGGGTAATATCAAAGAGATATCACATAGTAGTTGTGATATCTCTTTGGTAATATCAAGCCGGTCTTAAAACGTAAATTCATTTTACGATGCTCTTATCAATTTTAGTCATTCAAAGCCTGTATAAAGCCTGATCCCAGTTCATCACTCGTTGGATGTACATGTAGGTTTCATTTATAAACGCGATAGAAACTACTTTCGAATAAATCAACCTATAAAAGGCAATTTCAATAACCTTGTGTGTCAGCCATTGAAATCTGCGAACTTGACAATGACGTATTACGTAATCCGAACATGATTTCTATGGGACATACATTAGGGTATTGAAATCGCCCTGAGTTATTTTTCGAGAATATTTGCGATTGTGTTTATAACGGACAGTTGTCGTGAAGATGGGACTAATAACGCATTGGGTATGTGTGAGAAAATCTAGCCACTCGTTGCTCGTTGTATAAAGAGGTTATTATTTATTTGCTGGAGAAAAAAAGGTTGTGCCCCTTGAAAATTAATAATTTACCACATCCCGAAATCAATGTGGCTCAATCTGATTTGTAACTGTGATCTACCTATGATGAATTTAACGAAAACTGAAAGGAAAAGGTGTTTTTGTTGTTTTTCCTATTGCTTTTTAACTATTTATATGCCAAATCACTATTACCACTGGAGAGATATACCAAAGGCTTCAAGATTATCTAACTGTTTCCAGTGCAAGGTGTATCTATACCGGTGTTAAAAGAGTTGTCATTGAGCTAATCAAGAGCGCAAATGAGTAATTTGGCAAAGCCCTTGTGTTGCACAAAGCGATCCTTCCGTCACTTGGTGCCTATTGGTTTGTGCATAATTGCAGTTGTGGCAAACGAGCTACCGTGCAGAGGAACAAAATGTCGAAAGAAATAGGTTTACGACTTCGGTCATACTGCTAGAACAGCATACGTAAACTTTCGCAAAAGACTGGCAGGACGGAATTATTATGTAACTCTTCGACAGCAAGTAAATGGTTGTATCATCATGATCACTGTATATAAATCTCTTTTGTTAATTACGGGATGGGGGAGGGGGGAGGGGGCGTTGAAGGCGATAGAGGGTCGTCCCAGCTGAAATACACCGCCATTAGTTACTCCTTTTCTCATATGACTTGTAGAAGCTCGGCGAAATGTTTACGTTCATGGCACCACGCTGTGGTAAATATTGCTGTTATGGTCGACTCACTATTTTTCATACTTCATATAGTATAATTGACAAGAAATCTGATATTCGTCTTCTGGAATAATTTATAGCCTTAGTCATGCTACTTTTCTTGATGCTCTTCTTTGTTACCTTTCTCTTACGTTGTTTCTCTCTCTCTTCCATTACCACGATTGCTCCTCTGATTTTTTTAAAGGCATCTTTTAACAATGTTAAATCTGAGATGCACGGCCCTACGTATTATCAGTGTCTGTGATATGGTGTAATATTTACGCCCTAAATAAATCGCGCTTCAAAATTATCAAGAAGTGCCTCAAAAAAGTAAAAGTCTTTGAGTGACCGGTTTTACCATACTCGTTTTCCTCAATTGACTGTAGTGTTATGAAAACCGTTAGGAAAACGCAAAATTTGGTTTCGATTTCCAATCATGAATATCTTGATAATCAGACAGGCTATCGGCTTGTAAAAGTCATGGGGTTCCTGACTGACCTAAAGGTTTATAATTATCATTGCAGCATGAGCTAAATCCAGGATTTTGTTTCAGAATCTGAGACAAAGTTACCGGATCCCTTTAAAGGAAATATGAATGAACCAGGGGAGGGTTGGATGGGGGCGGGGGTAGGGAAGGTCGTCATTCATCCATGGATATCACTATCACGACCTAATGGAATGGGAGATAAATTTTCTAATATGAAAACTAATCTCTGCCTCTGCCTACGCACGCCTACCTGTACAATGTCCCTAAGTAATTGGGCGAAAAAACACGATCACAGGCTTGCATATTATTGGAGAACTATTCCTCAATCAAAGTCAAGTCTGTCCCCATTTTCGAGCGGGCTAAATTATTGTTCAAATGAAATTGAGTCATGTTCGTAATCGGTCATGCTGCTAACATGACAAAGAGGTCCCTGCTTTACCTGAAAGCCTTGACAAATTATTCTCATTTTACTTTCAGCGTGCGTATAAAATAAGCCGTATTACTCAAGTCCTCTTATTAATGGAGAAAAGGCAATTTAATTTTCCAAAATGATTGATAAATGGGTAAATTAATTACATGGATGGCCTAGTCGTAATTTAGCCTTTCATTCAAAACCGCTAGATGCTCTTTCGATTTGAAGCGATTAGATGCGTGCCTGCGCTCTTAAATGATTTGCAATTATCGCATCTTCCCTCCGAAAAGAAACGCCCAATTTTATAATGCACTGTGTTCTCATTTTTTCCTAAAACATTTTCCCTCTTCGTATTCGATAATGTTCCTTCTCAATGCATTAGTTTTCAGTTATTGTTCATAACTCATGCAATTCTTGAATTTAAATTGCTTTTGTAATTGAACAGAAAATATTTCCACGAATATCCCTTTCCACAGCTCATCTCTGCGTAGATAGGTCTAGTACCTGTATGTCAAAGTTGCAATTCCTCATTTACAATCCATTTGTTATCCAGCCTATATTAGCAACGCATGTAATATAATATTAAAACCAAGTATATTGCACTTCCTAATTTTATTCAATATCTATTCAGTCTTAACCTTATTAAAGTGCAAATGCAAGATATTTTAATTCGTAACAGAAACATGAATGATTAAAACATTTCCATACGCTTTATACTAATCTGTTATGCATAACACAATCCATTCATTCTTTGTAAACTTTTTTGTAATCTAAATATTATACAAGTACATGTATTCGTATCAACGGAACGACCTGTACAATCGACTTGCACAACCGCAACACTTGTTCTAAAGGATATATGCCTGCTTTTCTCTAACTGTATATTCATTACATGAGAATGGTTCGCTGATTGTGAAGGAGAATACATTTTGAGCATGTCCATGAATTCTAATGAAGGACTGTGGTTTTTCTTTGCAAATCTTTTCCGTAAACAGGGAACAACATATCCCAGCTTGGCGAAATTGCATCGTTCGTTGCTTTTCGCTCTATCCCCGACTGTCCCGTGGGATGTGCCAGGTTCGAAGGATGGTATTTGTGAGGGTAGGCGAAAGGGGGGGGGGTCCTCTCTGATGCCTTGTATCCATTTCTCTAAAGCACAGCTCACACGCTCTCTGAGTGTCTTCAAGAGGCAAATCCAACATGGAGAGTCGCCCCAACAAGATGTTTTCCTGCGATCTCAAGCGTCTCATCGGCAGAGTGCCCATTTTGGATTTTCTCATCTTAATGGATTCCGGCGTAACACCTAAATGTTGGCATGCCACTAAATTTCACTAGGATGTCCCGCAGGTATATCATCGCGCGCTTTGGTCGACTTAGCTCTACATTTTCCTTCAAACACGCCTGAATTGTTTTACCGCTGGAACCGTTTAAAAAGAACCACGGACCTTGGGGCTTTATAAATGAGCTCTTAGCGATGCGTTTGAAGGATTCATAAGAAATGATGAGAAAAAAAACAACAAAAAACGACTCTAACAAACAAGTATATCCCCGGAGTGTTTGTTTTTATCATCGCACAAGGACAGTTTTCTTTTCGCCACTCCCTCCGGCTGCTGCTATATCTAGTCGAAGTATCTGTAAACAGAATCAGGTGAAAACCTAAGGAGAGATCGACATCTTGAAATAATTTTTCTGATTACAATTATTCTTCCCTCTCTTTCTCTTACTCTTTCTTTCTTAAGTGTTTGCTAGTACCAGGCTGGCCTTATAAACACATTTCCGTCGTAGCATTTGTTTATACATATTCATCTCAACTTTCAGTGCCCCAAATGAAGCCGAGCAAATAGCCAATTTCCTTCGTGTAGGCAAATCAGATTTTATACTACCCAAGGCGAGTGACGTCATTACGATCCAAGATCGGACTTTTTTAACGCGTCAACATCAGAACATAGGCTCTGGACAATTAGCCTGAATTCCTCTCCAATTTCATCAAACGTTATGATTTATTTCTGACCTAGAACTGAGTTTCTCATCCTTTTTGTAATATTTTATACCCGACGCAAGCCTACGCTGATTTGGTATACGCCTTCTTCCTTGTGTTGATATGCCTATCAAAATATTAATTGGGTACTTGAAGAAGAAAAAAATGTTACTTATTAAATTTGAACATAACTGATATCGTTTGTTTGGAGCCACAATGATGTTAACTCGGGTAAATAAATACAGAATTTACACTCTTCCGACTCACAGCAGACGATAAATTGAATATTTCCCTCATTTTCGTAAGAACCCCGCGATTCTTATAGTGGTAATTGATGTCAAGAGACCGAATGAATCGACTCGTGACAGTTGGAATTCACACCCCAATATGAAATAGAACAGACACTAATTTCCGTGCGCGGTGTTTTCTAGATCAAGGTGAAAGAACCCGCTTTGCAATTGCTTTTTTTCTCAAACACGCCATGAGTCCAACATTTCTTTGAGTACTGCTGAAGAAAAAGACATCCTTTGAATCACTCTTGCATGAAGATTAAGACAATTAAATGGAACAAATTAGGAATAAGTTTTAAGTGCATCATAAGCACATTAACAAAACCCCACGCACTCTTCCTCCCACACACAAACAGCCCACGCACACATTTAATGTAATCGTTTTTTGTGATTGCGTTAGAAATTACACTACGGGGACAAAAAGGGAGCAACGACGCAATTAAAGGGTAATTATAAATGGTTTTATCTTTCAACTTCTATATGTGTACATTGCAGGGGGATCGGTACGAAGAAGTGAGAACGAGAGAGAGAGAGAGAGAGGGGGAGCTTTAGACACTTAAAGGCATTACAGAGAACAAATAAGACACGCGTATCGCAGTTATATGGTATATGTAAACAGCACCGGAGGAATAAGTGTACCCTTCAAATCTGATCATTATCGTCCATTCTCTTCGTGTGAGTGATTCTCAGTCTCACATAGGACCTATATTTTTACCACTACTTCTGAAATACTTTACGAACTGAATACTACATTCCACCACAAAATACCATCGGAGGAAAGCTACAGGACAGTATAATCGTGATGGGACTTCCCAAACCTCCCTCTCGGCCATCAAACGCAACTTCAAGAGATGGATGCTCAGAGCCGTGCCATCTCATTTGGCAGTGTGTGTTTCCACTATTGATTCCGACAGCCGGCTTCGTTATTTCGGCTCCGATTCCGACTCGGAGAAATCCCGGTGACTTTGCCCGTCTCGTATAACTATCCTTGACTAGCTTGGGAGATACCTAACCTCCATAGCAATGAAGTCCCCATTAGTATTTGATCGATGCTTCGCTCATGTGATACTCTAGAAAACTGCCAAGAATCACCAAAGATTGTATCCTACGCGTAGGTGTAGCAGGAAAGGAAGGGGGGGGGCGGGGGGTGTTGGTCGGATGGGAACAAAACATGAGAAGCAAAATGCGAAGCTAAGTGGAAAGGGTTGGTGTGATGCTTTTGAGGCGAGAATCTTTAGAAATCGGGGTTCGTGAAGTCAGAGTCGGAAATTGCGGAAATGGAAGCATATACCGTGTGAGTCAAAAAAAAGTTTACACCTAGAAAATTGCCAATTACTTTAAAAATCATCTATGAACAGTAAATTATTATACATCCTATGAAAGAGCGTTTTCCCCCAAATCATTTGGTATCATTTTTGTGTGGTATGTGTTCACGCTTGGATGAACAGGAGGCATTGTTTGCGAGAGTGCAAAAATCGACTTGCGCCAAAGTGATGCCTACAGTATGTGATATGTTGGGATTAAAGTGAGAGAATGAATTGAATGTATCAAATGAGATGCATTGCGTATGCTTTTTGCAGAAGCAAAGTCACACACAGGCGTTCACAAATGTTCGTTGATATTTGATATTCGATATTTGATATGTGTGGCATGATGAATTTTGTTAGGGATGTTATTATTATTATGTAATAATTTACTGTTCATAGATGATTTTTAAAGTAATTGGCAATTTTACGGTGTAAACTTTTTTTTGACTCACACTGTATAAGTGCAAAGAGTTCTCCAATACTTAGAGGAGATACGTACAGGGAATTAAAATGAAAAAATCATAGTTGTGGACATTTCAACATATTTGTTTGCCTCTTCGATAGGAGGTGAAGCTGAATAAAAGATTTTATGGTCTTTTGGCCTTTAATCCCATAGATGTTTATCAAGCAAATTATTTGCATAAAAAACGTCGTGCAATACTTTACTTTGTTTCTTGTACTTAAGATACATTTAAATACATATTCACGACATTTTACGAATGAAATATCAATATAAATGTTTCAGTGAGGATTTCACCAAGAAAGTTAAAAGTAGTTTACCACGCCAACATTGCATTTATTTCGGCCGGCATTCTAGAATCAGGACTTATTATGATCCAATTCGCCGAAAACCTCTCTTTTTAATCCCGCTTCCTTCCTTCCTTTCTACCATATCAGATCAATAAATTCGTGATACAATGAATTGCGGGATGCCGCTGCTTTAATCATGGCAGCAACACGAACCAAAATCGTTTTCCTCACGAAGTTTGGATAATGCAAAAAAAATGGGCATCCGCTCTTTTGCAACTCAGATAATAACATCCTACGAATTGGACCTGCATGGTATCTGCAACCTACTTTCAGTCGAAGCGTATGATTAACTCTTGTTTGTGAATGTATCACGTCTCGATTTCCTCCTGAACATGCTTTATTTCACCAAGAGTCTGAAGCTCTGGAACGGGCCCACCAACACGCCTTGTAACAAATTGAGCGTGAAACTATCACGACAGAAATGGGTTCTCCCCTGCGCTCATGTTGATCTCAATTTCTGTGCGAAGAGGGAAAACATATTCGTCGTTGTTGGATTTCTTTTGGGGGGGGGTCTATTTCACGAGAGAGGGAGAGAGAGAGAGAGATAGGGAGACAGAGACAGAGAGACAAAGAAATAGAGAGACAGGGGAAGAGAAGATATATGTAGAACATTGTAGAAATTAGAAAAGGGAAGGACGATTCGCAGGGGGATTAGTAACGTGCATATAGGATATTGTTTCTTCATTTCTAATAACACTTACTAAGGATTGCAGTTTACAATGCCGATTTGTCTGTAAATTATTGATATGCTCGAGCATTCTACGTTTATTTATTTATTTATTTTCATTACTGTGAATCATATTACATTTCCAGGAACGCAATCAATAGAACAATACGTGATACAAATTTAGAAACCGTAAGACATGGCCGGGGATTTAGCTTCGCTGATTGGGATGAAAAAGGCTTATAAAACGGCGATCTCTCTTTCTGACGAAGGAAACTGGAAATCAATTCTAGCTCTATTTTGTTTTAATAATCAATGAAATCTCTCTTCTCTGTCTCGGTTGGTGATACGACAAAATAATACTCTTTGGCTCGAAGTCGATATCATGTGCTAATCATGATCTGACTGCAAGCCTGGACTAAAAACTATGCCTCACCTTAACTCTAAATCTAACCTGAAACCATGTTGCAACCCTAACCGAGACCTTTAATATCTTTGACGAAATAGAGACGGAGCAATTGTCATCTGGCCCAATGTCGGATCATTAGGTTTAGGATCAGTGTAATGGTTTGATTAAGTGTTTGAGTTAGGAATTCTATATTGGCGTAGGAAATAGACCGCCGGACAATAATTGTCACTTAAGTGCCGGGCAACTCACGTGATTTAGTCGATATATTCTACCAAAAAAAAGGTGTTGACCGATCTTTTGTAATATTTTACTCGAGAAAAGAACAGGGGGGTGTTTCACAAAGACTAAGATCGACTTTAAGTTGGACTTAAGTATAACAGGCCGTTCATGCCACTGTTTGCTCTTAACATTTACTGGCGTTTGTCTTTCAAGGCACGTACAAATCGTGGTCTCAAATCTACAGAGTTTACATTTTTTGATAGTTCATTATTGAAGGAAAAAATATTATCTAAAGATTATACTTTAGAGACCAATGGGGATAGCAACCAATGGCATGAATGGCCCGCCATACTTAAGTCCAACTTAAAGTCAATCTTAGTCTTTGTGAAACACCCCCCAGGTGTAGGATGAGGTGAAATACCTTGACTTCTAGGGAAGTACAGTATTAAAATGAGAGATTAACTATCATGACTAGAGTACAGTTCTCTCCCTTTTCCTGTATTTAGACACTCAGCATTCAGACCATATAATGACAATATAATGCAAGGAGTAATATCGATATGCCTATTCCTCATGTAGTCTGAGTGTTCGGGTACATATTGATTGTTTTCTCTAATTTAGTTATTTATGGTAAAATATAAACCCCAAACAGTTATTATATTACATTATGTATAGCCCATAATAATCTGTAACACAGCTTAAACTGTAACAAAAGGTTTATTTTATGTGTTTTATGGATAGTGCTCTCAAAATCGTATGGCCTGTCATAAAATCCGGAATGGGACCATAGGCCTGGTATCTATGCATGGCAAGTTCTTTGAAATAAAGACTTTAAGGCAAACATTACAAAATCATTCTCTGCCCATTTATTGATCTAGATTAAACCTCAACTTTCATGTTTTCAAGATGGGAAGTCAATTACGTAGGAGGTAGGAGGAGTCGGGTGAATCTAATCGTTTCTTGTTGGATACCGTCTCGTTCACAAATACTGGTCAGATTTCATCCTGATGAATCCCGACTCTAGATATTCCCAATACACTGGGACAACTGCCCCCGCAAACTCTTCGGATTACATTTGTATAGCGTGCAATATCCGTATTATAGGCTTCAGAATATTCCGATTGGTCCCTCTTCATCGTACACAGGTACAATTATTGGCTCGTCGCCAAATTTCGTGTAGTTTCATATCTCATCTAGATTTTAAATAAATTACACGAAGAGTTGTCAATACGGGTGTGACTATTGGTGACATAGGCCTATTTGACTAATGCATGGACCTGAATGTATACAATTGAAGGGAATCGGTTCTTATGAATGTTCCTTTGAGTGTAGAAATAATATAGAATATGTAAGAATATGCCTTCGAATTTCCAGGATCTTTTCTGAATTAAAATGTATTAATATCTTATTCCAGAATTGTAGAAATGTATTTATGAACCTTCACCTTGTTCGGAGACGACATATTGGCCAATTTCATAATTATTCTTAAAAGTACATAGATGGATACCATAAATATTTTCAACTACAGCTTATCAAACTGCTGAGGAGAGGGCACTGATTATCTTCTTCTTCGTCGTCATAATCTGCCTCCTTCACTCTTGAAGATTCTTGCAGATGAAAGGGGTGGTGTGTCACATAGGAAGTGAAGCGCTGAGTGTCTTATTTACATAAGGTGCAAGTAAAAAATCTTATATTCTGGTTCTGGATTATAATCCCTACTACTCATGTAGGGATACAATCACTCAACCATAACAGTCTAAAAGGGGCTATTGTTGTCTTACAACAATCCGACTGACACTAATGGCAATTTATGGTCAGCAACAAGCTCGTATCGGTCTAAAATGCATTGATCTGCATTTCAACAATTTAGCCTCAATGAATAAGATATTACAATAATAATAAGCTAATATATTTGTCAAAAAAAATTGGGTGTACACTTCAATAAGTAGGATATCTTTCTCAAACGTTTTTTTAATCAAAATTACCGTTCCTTTGATATATTTTGCTGAATTTCACAGAGTCCAAGTATTATATCTGTTTAATTAAAAGAAAAGACAAGTTGAATAACGCCTGGGGCTTTTTAGTGCATTTCCCCTAATTCCGAAGCGATTTGGTGCAGATTACATTTTGTTATTAAGTGCGACATTATGCTGCGTTCGTCGTAATCCCTACTTTGCGCGTTCGCATTGCCATCATGCGCCCGCGATTATGGACGAAAGGCTAATACGGGCGGCATTTGATCAGCAATGGGAACAGTAAAAGAACAAGGTGCTCTTATATATCACGACGAATCCAGGAAATTGATTGCAAGCAGCGGAGGAGCTTTAACAAAAATATTTTAGTTGGTTTAAAAATCATCTGACTGAAAATGGGAGAAGATTTGAATCACACATGCTTTTTTTTAACGCAAAAGAGTGTGGGTTGCAACTGGCATTTGAAGATGTTTAAAGGCGTAGACAGACTTGTATTGCTCCAGCGATTTTTATGATCGTTTTCAAAATACTTAACTCTTATCCTGTCATAATGAATACAGCCTAATGCCACAGGGCTAATCCCCATTGTGACAAGCCTCAAATCCCCCCTGTGCCAAGTTAATTTTGAGATAATCGGATTAACGCTATGGTACTATCAATAGCCCATGCGAAGCACTAGGCACAGTACAATGAGCATGAACAATAAGTGCTATTACGAATTCGAGCAATCATGCATAAAGCAGCGAAGCAATGGGTTGCTCGCGTGAATTAAGCAGCCAGTCGATAGCGCGCTTGCGTGTACAAAGCACTATAACGGTAGCGTGCATGCGGCCTTATGGCAGGATATGAGTTAAATGCCTATTCATATTTTGATTTTAAATACCTAGCCGTCTTAGATCCCTGCCACCGTGAATGAAAGCTTAATCAAACACTACTAAATAAAGTGAAATGTCATGGACAAGTAAACTAGACTTACAATGTACTACGTTTTAGCTTGCGACGTTTCACGTTCACTCCGGGATGCTTCATGAGGCCGACTGGTCTTTGGCGACAAATGATTGTTGACCCGTGACGGGGTGAGTCCAGTCTTGGACTTGTCAATAATATTTAACTTTATTTATCTACTATCTGGATGATTAAGAACATTCATGGACAAACACCAATACGTTCGCGATATAAGCACCAATAGTAAACATATTTTGCAAGACAATGGCACATGTTTTTGACATGCGCGCTCTACGAACTTTCTCGTAAGTTTACGAGTGAATGCTGAACGGACGCAGACGATTGCAGACACCGGTCGTCTTTATGCGGCAAAGAATGCGTTAACAAAGCTCACCTAAAGTGGTGGACGGTAATGATTATATCATTATTACAGCGGATGCACGCACGAACGCACAATATCCGGATGCGTTTAATACATTGACAACACCCGTAGGACAGAAGCATGTTTTTATGAGAACACAAGGTGAGAAAGAATATTTGTAATCATCACCTGTCTCGACTCTTCAGAGAATGTTGTAGGTTTTTGCCCACCGGCACACTAATCCCATCTCCAATTAGATGGTCGACAACAAGTAATGGGGAGAAGCACTTCTTATGTCAGAAGTTAACTGGGAAGAAATTAGCAAGACGCAGCCATCGTGCATATGCGGAGGGAAAAGGGATACGGAAATCCATGAATACTGCATGCGTCTCATAATTTATACATCGTTTTTACCGAGTGATTTGTCAATGCATGTCTCGTTCTATCGGCCCCATTGGAGGTAGGAAAAAGGCAAGTACGTTTCGTGTGACATTAATCGGAATATTCGGCGGCATCAACAGGAAATCTAAGAATTTTCTTTGGTGAAGTGACATAGAAAATCGTGATCACAGACGGAGAAACGGCAATGCATCGAAATTGTCGTCTATCATTTCATTTAAAAAAAAAATCGGTTGTATACTGATAGAAATAGCAATAGGAAACTAGTAGCAGTAGTAGGAAAATTTTACGTTTCATCATAAACCCTTAACGAGATGATCTCTAGGGAAGTTTTCGTCATCTATTATCTTTCTTCTTTTCAGACTTGACGATTTATATATCTACAAAAATTTCCTAAATAGTTGATTCATTATTACAATAGAATTGTGCGCACTTTGTTAGCCACATTTGAAATGTTTGCATTGTTGCGTTTCAAAATACATGCTGATGTAATTTATTTTCTTCAGAGCAGAAAAAAGATGTTGCTTATTGTTTTTTCTCTCGGTATTTTTTCCACATCTACTCACCACAATTTTCTTACCGCATTATCTTCTTCTATTTGTGCAGGACATATGCCACCCCCTCCCCCGGCAGTAATAAGAAAAGCCCTGATATAAATCCAAGTTTGGGGGATGACGAGAATATTGTAAACTGGGTCAACCTAAATGAATATCCGTGTTGTATTTCAATTAAATGAATCTAAACGCTGATATCAGATCATCACTATATTGATTGGAGTTGTTTTGCTCCATCTTGCGTGTGGGAAGTTCCACGAATTATGAGACCTGACAAACAAATTTAAAGTCAGTATCTCTTCTATCTGCTATGCCCAAGATGGTTTTAATTGGGATATTATGTCAAGATAGAATAGTGGAATCATTTTCTACCTTCAATGTTATCATTGCGTGTCACCTTGATGAAAAATCTGATTACTGTACATCCATTGATATGTGACTACAACAAATATTTATACAAACATAGTTTTAGCATACGTTGATATCGTATTTTGGACGGAATGCCCAAAGTCAATTAATTACATTATAAACTCTATTTATAGACATTAGAAAAGTGCACTAAAAAGGGTATTAAAACACCATTATTTCATGATTTTTAAAGGTGAAAAGTTACTAACCTGAAACCTTACAACACGTTTAAATGTCACTTAAATGATAAATATTTAATACCAAAACAAAGGATAATTCGTAGAATGTAACTGAAAAACAGTAACTTTGCCTATTAGGCGTCCAACGTCCAATCAAAGATGACTCATAATATGACATGTAACTTGTTATAACGTTACTAACCAAAATTTGGGTCGCCGCTTTAGCCCCTAGCAATGCCCAAATGATTCCATTTTCACACAAGTTAAAGGTCTATATAAGAACTAGCCTTGGTTTTATTATAACAAGTTAACACGCACAGATTTTCTTCTATGGGGCCACAAACGAAAAATTTCTCTCAGAAATGTAACATGGAATTGCCAATATGATCAATGTGTAGTAAGTTAAGGTTATAGAGCTTCTTTCCACCACAGTCACAAACATATCACTGTTTTATTCGTGGATGGTGTTTGAAGGTTTCAGTTGTCAGGCGTTTGGTGGAGCTTTGACGATGCTGCCTTGCATTCATTGGCATTTCATACCATCAAGTTTTAACCACAACCATCCAATCAGAACGTGTCTTTAGCTGGTTAAACGATGTTGGGTTGGCATACCACCCCTCCCACGTTGTAACGTCCCGCATGAACACACGCCCGTGTGGTGAGATAGGGATTTTTGTATGGTGTTCTCTATCGTGAAATATAAAAGGGAATTTAAAAAAGAAGTCGACAGTCGCCCTGACATACAAATCGTCGTGTGCCCAGCCATAGGGCACAAACCATCTTTATTTCTAGAGTTGATTATTTTCTTCTTTTCTTTCTGAAGAGACTATACGGTTGACAAAGTGAATGTTTTACCATGTTTGTGGATGCATTTTGTGTTGCGTAGATTTAGTGTAAGACGTGTGTTAAGCTGCTAAAGTGTAACCTGCCGCCAAAGAACTCAGGAACGTTTTTCTTGAAATGTGTATTCGTTGTATGCGATTCCATCCGGGTTCTTTTGCCTGACACAAGACGGAATGTGTAGTAAGATACATTGTTTGGTACGATGTTTGGTTGTTAATACTACGTAGCGCTGGAAATATGATTACTAACCCACAACATTGTTGACACGATTACAAGGCCCTTATCAAATCTTCACTACAAACCACACTTACCGGGTATCGTTATCAACACTTCCTTTTGATACCTGTTGATAAGCTGCCAAAAAGAATATAATGCTTGCATTTCGAACGTACACCAATTCTGTCCAATTGGTAATCTTCCCGCCACAAAACAACACAAAAAGTTGTTTATGTAATTACTGCCTACTCGCTATGTATGTTCATGTTGCGTTCGTGTTGGGCAAGCCAATTCATCAACGAGCTCTCAGCACGTAATTTCATTTCCCACCATTATTCATGAAGCGTAATGCTTAATATCGTAACTGAGATTATATATCTAATTTCCATCGTGGACGCGATGCGAATGCCCAAGTGGACGGTTCAGCCTTGTTTTGAAAATAGTATTTGCATAATCGTAACTGAGACCACTTTCTAATTTCGAGCGTGAACATGATACGTATGACCATGTTTAGTGTTCATATGTGTTTTTTAATCTAGTATTTGCTTGTAGTATGAGATTTGTACCTGGGAATATCTTCTAATTTCGAATGAGAACATGATACATTTCAATGATCAGGTAAATTAAACACTGAAAGTTTCGTATTTCCGTTCCATTTGCGTTTCAAAGTGCTTGTGCAAAATGCGTTGACACAAACTGGTATCTTACTCTTCTGCAGAAAGCTTTTTCAATGGTATTATTCTGACTCTAAGTTTTGGTTGTCTTGCCACTTCTAATATTTTATATTATTTTCTGTCAAATGCACAAAGTATGTCAAGTATACATTTTTTTTTCTTCAAAAATATCATTTTCTTTAAAAACATGGGCTGGTAGAAAATATATTTTAAAAATGTTTAAAATTGTCTGTACCGTGTTGATTTATATTGATTTCTTCTTTGTTATACTTCGTAGTTATACTTCGTGATTCCTTTCCATGAGAAATTCTTAAGAGGGTTTCATCCTTCCCTACCTCGTACTTTTGTGCAAGTATTGATAGTAACAGCGCTTATTTTTTATTACGAACCGTAAGCTGTGCGTTATGAAATATTCATAAGACAAAACTAATTTCGAATACCTGGGGAAACGGTATTTCATTTTGAATCTTAAAAGATTTTGATCACTTGGTTTTACACTGTGATGGTCCAACACAAGGAAAAACGGGTGAGGTCTACGTTATTGAAGGAATCTTGTGGTACTATGCAGACATTTTTGCGGATACACTGAGGCCTCCATAACCCGGGTAACCGACACTATGCTATTTCACTGTGAATTCTGCTCACTGTATTAGATGAGTTATCACTGCCTCTTTTCATATAATTCAAAGTGAAGTCGTCGATGCTTTTAAACAGTTATTCACGACTTCACTGTCACCCCATAGTCGTTGAGACGGCGAGAATTGATTATCAGGTTACAAAACGCCTGGGAATTCGATTGTTTAAAGTAGGGCACCCCATAAAGAAGCAGGAGCTTGGATCTGATTTTGTATTTACTTATGATAAATAAGGTGATGAAGCTAGCGAAAATCGTGGCTTATCTTGGCTGACAAATTCGTGTGAGATGAGTTATGTTCATGTATTCCCGAAAGAGCTATAATCCGGGATCTGACGGTATAATCACCGTGACTATACGTTCATCTTGTAATACTGGCTATACTGGCTGAAAGGTATTAATGCGTCCTCCTTGCTGTGCGTGTGCGTGTGTGCGTGTGTGTGTGCGTGTGATTGTAGGCCTACCGTTGAAGTCGTGAATGTCACTTTCACCAAGTACAAGGACAACTTAAAGTAGAAGCATAGATTGCATTTAATACAACCATGTTTCTATTTCTCATTTGGACTTCTGTTTAATACATATATGCAAAGTATACAACATACGTGTCTATGCTCATGGTTTAAAAGAAGATACTCGTATTTATAACATTTATTATAAACTTGGTTCAGCTTTAGTCCACTGAATGACAAGTTTCACCACAATTCCTTATAAATTACTTTGAATATTATAGCAATTTTTATGGAGCGAATGAATACACATTTGGCGCTCCACTAAGTCGGGGGTGCAACCTGGACTAAAGCTAGTACGCTTTTATTATGAGTATGTTCGACTCGGGACAGATAAACTATTTACAAGGTCAATGATCAGCTTTCTTCCTTCGCATCTTTCCTCAAATACGAGGCGTTATGTATCGATGGAGCTTCTTCGAGCTACCCTTTTCTCCACAATGCTCGAGGCTGCTATGGAGCATGATGAATTTTGCAAATTTAGTTACCGGTAACGAATGCTCAATGTAATGCATGTGTGTCACTCGATTGCCATAATGCATTAGATAAGGAGTCGTTATGCCTTGCCACGCCGGTTTTTGAATATGCTCTAAGGCTGATTGTACATCATACGAACGGGCTCTTGAAAAACAGTCACCCATTTGTGGGTCATTCTCTTTCATGTGCAACCATCTCTCAGCCATTGCTTTTATGCACTATTTCGCCTACTTGTTAACTGAGCGTTGGTGGAAATATAAACCTGATTGAAGCTGTTCTCCTATGAATATTTATGAGTGTCGATGCGTGCACGGCTTGTTAGTATTAATTACTTAGGCCTACATCGTGACTTGGTTTACGATAGAATAAAGTCCACTTTATTGAAAGTAAAAATGAAATAAGAGGATGAGATAATGGTGCACTTGATCACGTTCATACTTTGACGCTGAACATGTTGGTTTGAGATACCCCAGTGCTATCTTCCGTCAGTATCCGTTGCGCACGGGGTGTCATTCTGCAGATGTAGGGCTGCGTCAGGGATTGGCGCAATTTTCGACGTACTATGTGAAAGTAAAGACGTATTCTTGATAGGTGCATGTTTATACACAATCGAAATGATGCCTCGTGTGCAACAGACAACATGCATTTGAAGTCATTGCATGTTGATGAAAAATACTCGGTCGCTTACGTGTTGCTTCGTTGTGATGTAGACCAAAGCATTCACGTTGAGAACAAAGCAACCCAAGTAACCCTCTTACCGCTTTATGCAGTATCTTAACGAAGTTAATAGAACTGTCCTCGTAATACCTGCAGAGCCTTATAGTATTGCAGCACTATCGCCCCTAGACGTATTTCATAGATGAACTGAGATGAAGCCCTTAGCAGTGGCGATCCTAGTCATCTTATCTTCAGTAATTATCATCTAGTTCTCTCGGAGGCGCTATTATCTGCAAACAGCCTTATCGTCGTACCATCTTGCAACGTCATCCAGGTCCGTCTACACGAAGAAAATTGTACGGCTTTCGTGGAGCGTGTCCCCACTGCTCCGTGAATAGTCACCACGTGAGGATTTCATCCCGGGTCTCGCGCGCCCTCTTTTCCATCAATGGACGAAGCGTGTCCATTCCCACATACAAACTGTAAGGGGCTTGCAGAATAGAACATGACTTCGTCCAGTGGGAACGATGGCCACGTGTACGGGAATGAAACGCTTACAATAACCCTTTGAGGGAAATCGTACAGTTTGTGAACAAACAAAATAAGCTGTCAGTCAGTGATACCCGCTAGATAAATTCGATTTTGACCGAGTTCATTGACATACCTGGTGATTGCACGCGCATTAGAAGTAGGTAATTAACGACTGTTTTCGTAGAAAATTAGAACGTTGTTTTTGTCGTTAAGACTAGAGGCAAATACACCCTCATCGCAATAGAATATATAATTAAGACTTTTTATACGATTACTCTTAATTTGGCGTGACTATTTTTCCTTGAGCTTTTGCAGCATCGATCTTTTCTCCTGAAAACACATTTAAGAGGAATTCGTTACCACTCCGCATGCATTACGAGAAAGGACATAATCATTTCGCAACGTAACACTATCATAAGTTAGTGACAAAATAAAAGACGAGTGATGTTGTGGTTTGCCCACAAATAGGATTGTTCAAATGAGGTTTTGATCCACTACAGAACCACAAACGAGATATTAGTCTTAAAATACTAATTTTCCTCATTCAATCCAATCTGTTAATGTTCTGAATAAAATTGTCATCAGTTAGTAATGGCAATTTTCAGATCCATTTATTTAACATGTTGTATTATATATGAATCAATCATTGTTTGAATGAAGCTTATCTTCAAAATGCACTTTTATAGGAAATTATTTCGTTTTGTATCATTAATATTAAGCGTAGGCCCGTTGCAATATAACCCAATGTAATGTTACTTCTTTCTCATGAACATGATCGATGAAAATGTGAATAACTGCTTTTCTGCCCTTTAGTGATTTGTTTTAAGAGTATCTTAAGTATCAACCAAGAGTGGCTATATTTCATATCGGTAAGGCAAATGCGCTCTCATTCCTGGGGTCAGCGTTGTCTCATCTACCTCTGCGTCCCAAACACAATACCCATATTTCGTAAAGTCTTTCCCTTCCCAGAAATTGTGAGGTTTCCCTCGCAGCAGCAAGGAATCTACTCCTGCCACAGAGATGCCCACTCAACGTGTTGTGCATATCCCACGGACACGAGTGCTAAGTCTCTAATGAATTGTTCCCGATCGGATGATTCTGGGACTGCGAAACAAAAACCTCCATTGCAAATCTCCCCTCACTCCTATATTCCTCTCACTCTCTCGTCTTACATTTTAAATTTCCCCTCTTTTCTGCATTTGCGTCGCCTGTAGGGGTATTAGCGTTTGTAAATTCTACAGAAAGTAAAGAGAAATGTATAAAAAAAAAGTTGAAGTAAGGCTCTCAAAGGGACGGCTTTCGGAGGCTTTAAGATGATTTCGGCAATGTCGCGTTGACTAAATAATTTCGGTGTTGTTAAAATACTTGTAAGATATGCGCAAAGCCGTGTCTGTGTTTCCCCGTTTGAAATCGAACCGGTGCATTTGAATTGGAGCGTGGAGCGAGATGGGGAAGACTTGCTCATCAATGATTTGGGAATTATGCTAGAATCACTGAAGGCTGGTATCCATTGTTTAGAGAAGCCACGATCGTGTTGCAAAACAAGTGAATGTTTGATGAAGGTTCGGCGGGAAGCCGATATCTATTCCGTTATGGTAATACCAGACATAGTACAATGATAATTAAACTGGCAAGACAATGATTTGCATCAGATTGTCTGTGGAGCTGAAATGTTAGATGGGATTCTTTTGCAGTGGATGTAATCAGTCAGGTGTCCTGTATAATAGCCCCATTCCTCAATGTCTGTAAAGCCTTTCCATTAATCATAATGCTCAGTCGGTTTTGTATTGATTATGATGGGACCTTGATCAGACACGGATAGCATTTCATTCGGCTGTCTTAAAGAACAGAACCCCGGAGAGAAAAAGCTAAAATAATAACAAAATCATAAAAAACAAACAAAACAAAGCAAACAAACAAGCACAAAATAAAGTGGGATTTCAGTTGATGTGTGCTTGAGTGTTTTAATTGATTATAATCATGATCATGGACCGCCATCGTTAAAAGTTGAAGCACTAAGTAGAAACGTAACGTTTTATAACGAATCGGATATCAAATGTGAGTGTTGATTGCAATTGAGTGACATGTATCTCGTTGAATTGATGTAATGGCAATCCACAGGAGACAGATCAAACGATCGGTCGTTCACTTAAAAGAAAATCACAAGGACACATATCTGAGTATGATCATGGACCTGGTATGATATAGCTAACATGTATAGCCCCAGGCACACCCTGCCCCAGCGGTATTTAGACTCCTCCGCACCCAAGAATCTTTCTCGTCTTTCGATATTTTCCTTCTTGCCCCTTTCTTTCTTTTTCATATCTTCCTACACAATCGATGATATTCATTATTTTGACAAAAAGGAAAAAGGAAAAAGGCATTATGGAAAGTGGTATTATCAACAGGACGGTGTGGATCGAATTACTAATTGAATACGTACCTAGACAAAAACATGATTTGCACGACCTCTCGGCAAGGCTAAATTTGTTTACATTTACAATAAATTATTTTCATGCCAAAGAAGACCCTAGCCATAAAATGGAACCGTCAGTGGTAGTGGCAAATCGTATATTCATACATGTTATTTGGATATGATCTGTGTTTCTTGCCAACTTACAACTCTTAAAGAGTAAATGTAGAATATTCATTCTCGAGATTAGCTCATTTCAAGTTTCAGTGTTTACAAATCTTAGTTGCGAATATTCCAGTAAAAATGGTCGAGTTAATTTACAATGTAGTAAAAGATTATTAGGGCTGCTAATATTGGGGTTTTCGTAGCCCCATGACTATCGTGACTGCGACAAGCATTTGCATAAAGGTAGCGTATTCCATCGTTTGGTTACAATCAAATGGGTATTCTCAATGCTAGCACGGTTTACTGGAGTCAGAATGTATCAATGTAATAGCATACAAATTACAAGGTTTGAATGTGTATTTCTTAACGTGATAAAACCCTTCTGTATTATTCTTTTTCATTCTAATCGTATTTTGTTTCCCCGTAAATTCTGCGTGATGCATGTTATATGTCTGTCCCAACATGGGAACGAAGTATTTCGAAAACTTAAATTTGAAGACACCATAGAGGAATTGCGATAGCTTATGATTTTGTTACCATTTTGTTTATATTATTACGCAATTTATATTATAAGCATCTGCATTTTCAAATAGAGTTAGAAAAAAGGGACTCTGGATTAGGTGGGTCTACCATCTAAATGTGGATTTCTCAGTCGACATGTTTTATACACAATGAGGATATTGCAATATGCTCAGGTAGATAGGTGAAGAAAACAGCTATCTACGACATTAGAAACGGGACAAAAATACCCCTTTTTGTCTATTATCTCTAAGCAGCCCGACTGCTAACCTAATCAACGTGTATCGATCCCCATCGCTCCCCAAGTCCTTATTCACTTGCAGCCCCGTAGGAAACCTCTATTGAAGTAAATACCAGTAATTGTTAGAGGCAGCGCCGCCTGAATTGGTTGCCCGAAATTAAGCGTCTTGATGGTAGAGAATGATAGGTGATGTATTGATCAGGTCGAGACATTACGCGGGGAATAAGATACAGCGATTGGGGTAATTTGAAACCTAACCGGTGAGGTAAGGGGGAGGGGGGGGGGGGCACGACTTGCTTCTCCCTCCCCCCTCTCGTTCTGTCGAACCAAATTAGGTCTACCCCTGACAATTCCAAGACTTTGGGGTGTCCCATCTGCTTAGATAGCATGAAGAGCGTGATTCAAACGAATTTATGAGTATTGCGAGTTTATGATTACCTCTGTTTGGTGCTCACAATGAGTTACATCATAATCATTTTACACGGAGCTAACGCTCCACACATCCAGGATTAGAAGATTATAACATTTAACAATAAAGGATTGGTCAATTTTCGCAAAACGCAACCATATCTTTGAATTCGGTGCGATCCTGATAATCTTATTTCAAGTTGGTACATTCACATCTAATATAGATGTCGCCTCTGGTAATTGCGCGGTGGCGTAATGGAATATGGCGTTTAAGCGCGGAAAGTTGATTTATTCTTAATGTATTGAATGCATAGATCTCATGCTACATAATTTAACTACCACCAGCTCCTGCTATACATAATAATATACAGGACATTCGTGTAGGAGAGGGATACGGATAAAAAACATTGACGATACGCGGGCACATATGGCGCAAAGCAAAGATAAGATTGTAGATTGTAGAAAAATTATAAATTGCATAGGTCATTGTAAAATCTCTACTAGATAAAAACAGAACGTGGAAGGCTAAAAAAAAAAGAAAGGTGATTACATATTGATTGCATGACTCTGTATTTCTATATTTTGCATAACCTCTCTCTCTCTTTCTCTCTAACTGTTTTCTTCTTCTTCTCTCTCTTCCTTTTCTAAGCTGTTTGTCTGCCAGTGGATGAGAGAGAAGAAAAAAACAACAAGAAAGGTGATTACATATTGATTGCATGACTCTGTATTTCTATATTTTGCATAACCCCTTTCTCTTTCTCTCTCACTATTTTTTTCTTCTCTCTCTTCCTTTTCTATGAAGCTGATTGTCTGCCAGTTGATGCAATGTAAAACAAACATCAAGTAGGCAAATGTGAAGTCGTATGAACAAAATATCAAGCAAAACATCGAATTCGTTAGCCCTTTGTGTAGAAACATAGCAAGATAGACGTTCGAACGTCTGCGATGAGGTCGCTCCATTATGATTTCTAACTTGGCCTTCAGCATTGACATGATTGAAGGGTAGTTTCGTAACTCACATGTGTATTAAGTATCTACTTTCGTTTTTTAAATAGAAGACTAAAATGGAACGTGGTCCTGTTTCAGTTGTGTCCTTCAAGCCGTATGTATAGCGAGCCTAGCACGTTTGGCTTCCATAAGATTTCTGAAGGACATGGAATGAACGAGATTGATTGAAAGAGGGTGAAAGAGAAAGAGCGAGAGAGAGAGAGAGAGAGAGAGATAGAGAGAGGTAGAGAGAGAGAAAGAGAGGACCTAAACATCCAGAAATAAACAAGGTGGAAATATTGTCACAATTTTTTCGTCGGCGGCCACCGTATGGAAGTGAGTTGCACACGTGAGCTCCAAATTTTATTTACCATGCACTTAAGGTCGGGTGGTATTAAGTGTTGCGATGATGCTTCGCTCCAGAGTAAAATGGCCACTGTTTGCTCTCTACTCAAGCGCCAGACCTGACTGAGTTCTCCTATCAATTCCTTCCTCCTGCGCCCGATGATGAATTGGTAGCCAATCGCGGATACAGTTAGGAGGACGTCTGTATCAAAAGGGAACGTCGTTGTGTGTACGACTCAAGAAGGCGAAGGTGAAAACCATTCTTTGTTTCGCGTGACAAAATATGTGATTTTTAGGTTATTCCCTCTTTCCTTCTCTGCAGAGAACTGTGTACCACTCACTTGCTTTTTAGACGCCCCCTCTCTATCTCTCTCCCTCTCTCTTTGTCTTCCACCCTCTCTCACTGTGTCATCGATCACGTACATCCTTCTTCTTGAATTAAACAAAGTATCAATGCTAGAACGTTATATAGCATGATAATAATTGCTTTTAGTTATTTAATTATCAAAGTTTTAGTAAGAACTTATACTCTTGTTATATATTTTTAAATATGTGCTATGGGGACATCTGATATTTATTATCAGCGTATAACATGATAAATGTTCCTACCTGTTAGAAGAAGACCGATTGGGAGAGAAAGAGAGAGAGAGAGAGGGGGGAGATAGATATAAAGAGAGAGAGACGGAAAGAAAGAGAGAGAAAGAACATATAAAATGGGCGTTCTCGTTTGAGTCTTTTCTCAAGAAGGTCTGAACATGCTGAAGACTCTCCCATATCAAAGCTGACCGGGTGCCTTGACTTTAAATATCTACCATGCCTGTTCAATTACGGTAGACATTATTTCCATATTCAGTCCTGACCCCTAGATTATCTCCCAAAAGAGGGTGATATTAATACCCCTAAACAAGATTTGGGAGATAAAACAAGGTTGCCGACACTCTCTGGTATTCCAGTCACGCGCTCTTGCGTTTTGGGTAAATAGTACACGGTACACTCTTTTGAAGTGTGCCTTTTACATGTTTGCATGTAGTACGTGATATTCGCCACTACAAAGTGGCGGATAATAAGTGGTCAACAAGAATGGAGACATGTTGCGGAAATGCATCCAGAAATTAAACAGAACTCCATCGCATGTCAAAGGGGAATTCACCCTCGTCCAATTTGTTGTGCTACACGAAACTAGCATATTTTACTACTGTCAAGACCATGTCAAATTTATAATCGAAAATTCAAAATATGGTTATACGTCTTTTATCTGCAAAACACGACGCATCCACGAATAGTTATTGAATAATTGAAACTATTTTGTCGTCATTTAACGTCCCAGTGGCGTCTGCTGTGAAATTGATCATGTTGATCTTCAAGTTTACAATATAAATGTAAATTGCATCATTAATGACACTTTATTGTCTCCAGAGCTGATCTATATGAAATGGGGGTGACGGAGCATCAGAGGTATAACACCAATGTGGACTTGGGTCCACAGGGCATCTTTGGAGGCGCTGCAAGGAGTTTACTTGATCAGAAATACAAATTTTACTACGCAGATTAGACCCACAAAATAAACTAACAAGAAATGTATCCGTTCTTCTCGTGTATGGACAACGGTAATCGCGTTTCAATGTTCTAAAATGATGAATCCAATATAATAATGTTACACCAGGGGGGTGTTTCACAAAGATCCTAAGTTGAACATATCTCTATAAAGTTGGACTTAACAATTTTGGAAAGCCGTTAGCATCTATGAAAGTATTTTGTAAAAGTTATTTTAAAAGGCATAAAATGTTGATTCAAATCATTCATATTTTCTATTATGATCATGGAGATTTCATGTTCTTGATGTGGAATTTATAAAAAGTCTAAAATACTTGAATTTTCGCTTTTAAATATATCTTATTTTAAGGCTACAAATGGCTCTCCAAATTTTTTAAGTCCAACTTAGAGTAAAGTTCGACTTATGATCTTTGTGAAACACCCCCTGGAATTGGCAGAATGATGACGATCATTGGGAAGCGGGATGGCTGTGTACCAAATAAACAACTCTGATCTTTAGCTGCCATGATTACTCTAGTGTATCTTTGACTTTTTGACCTTTTTGCTGCACTGGTTGCCTCCATTATGATGCAGTGCCTAAACAGTTGTTTTGTGTGTGTTTTTTTCTTCATTTTTGCTATTCATTGTTGTTGTTTGTTAAATTTCACCTATATTCGAGAAAGATAATCTAGACGTGTAGTTTTCAAAAAAGCATATTGGAAAGTGAAACAACAAAAAACATCACAAATTTATAATATAATTACTTACCGAGAAAGATATAGAAAAATAGAAAGAGAGTGAGAGAGAGAGAGAAAGAGAGACGAATACAGATACATTATTTTTTAATTTGTTTCGTTGAGTTTCCCTCTACCATTTGCTGATTTAGATATTCTTTGTTGAACTTCCGATTCATTAATTTTATGTGAATATATTTTTCTTTTTGTCAACACTGTATAACGTTTCCCCTTATTTCAACATTGTGAGCGTGGGCGCTTATACATGTCATCAACAGTGTTGTGTTTGGAAAGCGTTTGACTTCATATCATAAAGTTGACACATACTGTTTTGAACACCGTGTACCAACTACCAACATTAGACATGGAAATGACTAAGTGTACAAGATTGGGGAGGTTGAAAAACCAATTACCTAAAGTACGTTGGATGGGGTACAAAAACTAGCTGTCAAAATGAATTTCTCATTCAAAGTGATATGTCTCGCAGTTGACATTTCAGTGTACATGTGATTCAAACCAAACAATAAACTAGACAATTATGCCATTAATTCTGAAAAATGATGTGATGATTGGAAAGTAACGTAGGCATTACGATATCACAACATAATATGAAGTTGAGTGCAGTTTAGTTGTTTTTCTTTGCCCATTTACTTAATGACATCATTTTCCCCAATAACAATGTCCTCCACGGCAGGTGCAGAATGGCCGAAATAATAATTTTGAAATAACAACAACAACAAAAACACAAGAAAAGTGGATTCCAATCATGTCCAATCATGTCACCTAATTTTGTGTATTGACACGATTTTGATATGAAATGCGGGGTCTTTTCTCCCGTATTGATATTCCAGGCTAATGCATGCACTTAGGGCTACATTTTCTGGACTTTTCATGATTAACATATGTCGCAAAGACTTTCGAAAAATCAATTCCAGTGCTACTTTCATGAGTTCAATACCCTGTTTGTATATACCGTAGAAATCATGTTCGGATTACGTAACACGTCAATGCAATGTGCACACTTTTCAACGGGTAACGAACAAGGCTACTGAAATTGCTTAAAGCCTGTCTGCACTAGTTTGGCCAGGAGGGATTAGACCTCCCAGCGTGGTCACTGACAGGTGGTTATCTCATCAACTCAGCTCTTCATGACACGGATGATAACTCGTTGTACATGTTGTACACCGGTTATTGTAATTTGCATTGAAATTGAATTTGAAACTCAGAAACGGACAGAATATGAAGATTTTCCAAGGACAGAAAAGTCAATAGAATGATAAACTTAATGACATGGTTTCCAAGCTTTCCTGAAGCTATGACGATGACGGACAATAAAAACCACAATTTTCCCACTTGTTTATTCGGTCTCCGCCACACGCGCGCTAAGCATTAATATTTCATCAGAACTTTATTTGCACTTTCTTTAGTTGCCATCCTGAATTTTGTTCATCTGTATTCAGCTTCTGAACAGCTACAAGGTAGAGAACAAATAACTCGGCGAGGTGCCCTGGAGAATTGAGAAAATGTCATCCAATGGAGAAAAAACCCGTAGAATCAGTAAAAAGGAGATTTGAATAGAAATCAGGATTAAAGGGATCTTGACTGGCATGAAATGCATCATCTCCATTTCAACTCACTTCCCTTTGTTAGGCATGTTGACAGAAGCACTTTATTTCTCTTTTTAGAAATACTTATCTGCAAAGATGCTACCATCTCTCGTGTTAAGAATTAACAGAGAAAAGCACCTGTTGTTTTGGTGCTATTACATCCATATCGTAAAGCAACAGCAGGGCTGCTGAGGACTTCTGAATAATTAGTTGCCTATGTTCTAATCTCACCCGAACTTTATCGGCCTATGAAGAAAATGAAAACTGAAAGTGTTTTCAGACGTAAGGAAGATTTGAAAAGATTTAAAGTAAATTCTCCGAATCAGTATTAACGGTGATAATGTGTCATGTGAGAACAAAATCCTCTTTATCTGGATTTGCCTAATACTTCGTAGGTGTTTATTTGGAGTCTTAATACTTTTTATCTTTTAAAATGAAACATTTCAAGTTGTGAAAACATGAAATTTATTCATTTCCAAAGGAAGATTTTATTGAATATTCATCCCACCAACTTTATGGCCAACTGAGTAAATAATCCGTCCAATCGGATTATTTACTCCGGTAAGAAAACAAAGAAAAAGACAACTTGCGAGCTTCCTAATGGCAATTCTCGGATTGCCCAATAATAAAGGTAGTAATGGCCGTAATAGCATTTTCTGGGACGCTGTCCGGATTTCTTTTGAAGAAAAAGAAACGCGAACAAATGAACCTAGCATTTCCCCTTGTTGATCTTTGTTTTTAAGATTATAGTATAAATCTCCCATAAATGCAATTTGTTGTAGACTAAAAACTCAGATCGTACACAATTGACAATATTTTTTGCGATTTACTTCTTAAATCAAATGCACATGACATCAGTCAAGCTAGTCGCTATCCTTACTGAAGTCGCATACTACGGGAAGCGTGTTGATGGGTCGTAATGCACATGTTTTCATTACTTGTCCAGTTTGTGGAGGACTTCCATTGTCTCCTGGGTACCTCCTGGTATGTCTTTATTGTTGTTGTTTTTGTTGTTGTTTTTATAGACGCTCATCATTCAACTTTTAATATCGTTCCCTACTTGATAGCCTGTGCTATCAACGCCATACTTCATTTCTGAATTCTTTTGTTATCGTTCAAAAACAGTCCCCATAGTATCCTTTATATCACGTGATCTGAAACGTGACGTACCTCAGGGATACATTTACCCACCTTAGGTACTTGTATCCGCAAACCATGCATGGTAAGAATAACGGCGAGTGACTTTTGAGGGATCTGACCGTATTAGTCTTGACCTTAAAGTGGAGCGAAACTCTAGTGTTATATAGAATCAGTCAACTTGTCTGTGGGTGTGTGTGTGTGGGTGTGTGTGTGTGTGTGTCTGTGAGTGTATTATAATTTCTCACGGAGTAACAAGAGTATCACCCTTTTCAGATAAAAGGTATGCTACAACTACATTATCCTTTTTTCAGAGTGGCTACATTGATGGCTAAGTAATCGAAATTATGTCTTTATGGTTGAGGAATACGTATTGCAAATTTCAAAGTGAAAAAAATGGAGAACAGATTGTTGGTAGGCTACACATTTTATTGCTCTTAATTTTCGTTCAAAATCTGAGTGTACCACGATAGAGTTAAATTTTAATCTATTTAAAAACATTCCCAAAGGAAATGAGCAAGAGTAGGTAAAAGATTCAACAAAATGAAAATATTCGTTTTCAGCTCACTTGTATTACGTAAAAGTTTTTTTTGATCTTTCAACGTTTTAGCTACCTTTGTGTCCATGCATATAACCCCCAGCTAGTTTTGTCGTTCGGAAATGTCTCATATTCATCTCATGCTCATGATATTAATATCAAACTCTGGATCCCGTTTTTAATATCAGAGCACAATGTATTCCGACAGGTCTGTTGAAATGCTATTAGGATGGTTATGGAGAAAATAAATAACACGATTATAAATAATCTCGCTGCCCAAGGCAATCTCGAAATTGTTTTGATCCATCATTTGGGGAAAAGCATGTCTCCCGTGGAAACTCAGTACAGGAAGGCTATTATGAGACATTATGAGACGAAACAAATATCGACAAAAGGAAGGAAATGACATAGCTATGATTACCGTCAGAAATCTGAAATATTTATAATTCATGAAGAAAAAAAAGGGACGAGAAGCAAAATGAGTCTAAGATGACACCGTGTGATAAATTGGCACATAGTTAAACTTGAAGAGAAATGACACACGCCAGACGCGATAGTTTATTGGTAGTGCAGCGGTCTTGCAACCAGGAGGTGCCGGATTATAAGGCATTATTCTTCGTTACCACGTCCCTCGGAGAGGACTTATAGCCGTCGATCCCCTTGTTGCTTACGTATACGAACACATGCTTTATATTTAGCGAGCTAAAACAGACCAACAACCTCATCCTCAAGACTGATATGGGATGAAGGATTCAGCGCAAAATCATCCTGAACGTATTGTCTGAGTGAAATAGTTTTGAAGAAACGCGCTACGTAGAAAGTAGTCTGATTTGTAGGTTATGTATACTTAAAGAAGGCTCTGATATCTAACATTTCGAGTTTCGAATTTTAGACACGGTGCCACTATTCCCTAGTTTAGGGTGATGATTATGACGTAACGGTAGAAACTTAAACTTGAAATGTCCCTAATAGCGTTATACGTCAAATCTCTCTGTGGAAACCGTGGATAACAAAGTTAAATGTATGTATGTTGTTGGGTACTTTTTTCAGAAGAAATACAGAACGGAATCACACCATGTTATCACGCGCAAAATCACAGGCTCATCTCCCAACCACTGAAATCAGCTACCAATTAGTATGACAGTAATCTGCAGTAGAATTTAATTAATTATGATTATGAACGTATGTTATGAAGTAAAAGTTTATCATGATGATTGTTGAGTCCTGGAAAGGGGAAAAAGTAAGACGTTTTAATATTATAAATTCTTAATTATCATCATAGCGGTGGTTGCCTAAAAGGTTGTATTTGTTTTCAACAGCATGAAAAAGAGCTTTTAAAATGCAAAATTTTGATAAGAAAGAGAGAGAGAGAGAGAGAGAGAGAGTAAGAGAAATAAATCTCTTGCGTACATGCTCGCATAAGACTAGGTATTCAATTTCACGTTCGTTTTGTGTAGTTTTTGCAAAATTAAGTATCGATTAAACTCGTATAGAGCGATTCCGAGAAAACGAAATCTCTCATGTTAAAGTTAGATTACCAAATACAATGATTAACAGGTAATTCCTTTATTACATTTTGCTTTTTCCAACTATTTTTGCCCAAACCAAATAATAATACAACGAAATTATCTAAAGATAAACGAAAAGCATGAAAAATAAGCGATAAGTAAAAGGGCGGCTAAAATATTATCATGAAAATTTTAAGCCTCTATTAAAAGTTAAGTAAATATTATATGGTTTGTTTTCAATTGTAAAAAACATAAACAACACCAATATCATTGTCCTCCTCATTGACGTCATTAAATTTTTTTAAAAAGAAGACGATTCGTTGTACCGTTCTTGACTCTTAATATTTGTTTGAATACAGTTTCCACCCTCTCGCGCGTAGCGCGGAAGCTGTGACGTTTCATTTAATTATTAGAGAAAGAAGACGATTTGTTGTACCGTTCTCGACTCTTAATCCTTGCCTGAATTCAGTTTCCACCCTTCGCGCGTAGCGCGGAAGCTTTGACGTTTCATTAAATTATTAGAGAACGAAGACGATTCGTTGTACCGTTCTTGACTCTTAATCCCTGTTTCATTAAATTTTTAGAGAAAGAAGACGTTTAGTAGAACCGTTCTCGGCTATTAATCCTTGTTTGAATAAAGTCCCCCCCCCCTCCCGCGCGAAGCGCGGAATCTGTGACGTTTCATTTGATTATCAGAGAAAGAAGACGATTCGTTGTACCGTTCTCGACTCTTAATCCTTGTTTGAATTCAGTTTCCCCCTCCCGCACGGAAGCTTTGACGTTACATTAAATTATTAAAGAACTTCTTTTCTGACAAAACATGGGGGACATTTCACCACCTGAAAATTCGTGGGGATTGACGCCCCTGGTAGTAATAGTAGTAGTAGTAGTAGTAGTAGGAATAGTAATAATAGTAGTAGGAGTAGTTGGCCTAGTATTGTTATTTTTCCTTATTAACACGTCTCTGACTTGATGCATTACTATAACTGTTCGGTTCGTATATTATATATAAGCATTATAATTTACTATGCTCTTATTACTATCTAAAAAAATCTGCAATTCGGCCAGTTGACCGCAAATGATTTTGTTTCAACTAACCATTACTACCACTGCTACTGCTATTACATGGGATGTGGCAAATAGACCATTACTTTGAATACCCGGCAATGAAATGGCTGGTAAACGAATATGAGGTATACTGCGGAATATTAATTATTTTATTTCGGGGGAGGGGGTGGGGGAGGCGCTTCCTCGTACTCCAGTTTATGTTTCAATTGTGAAACGAATGATTGTTCTGGATTTTAAAGAAGTTTCTTTAGTAACCCGTATTTGGCTGTGTTACAACGAAAGAGTAGTCATCTGTCACCCTACAACACTAACGTTTTGTTATCGCGGACTTGTACACACCCGAAAACACCCTTTAGTTTTTGATATCGCGGGTTTGGTCACATCTGGCCGTTTTCCTATACTATAGATTGTAAGTGCGGTCCGCGAAATAAATGCCTATAGCCTTATAAAGTTCCCCCTTTTCCGAATATCATAATCGCCACGCAAACTCATCTGGATCGTGTGAACACGTCCAAGGTATGGATTAACAAGAATACCGCTGATTTCCCCGATTACGAAAATTATCATATAGATTGAAACAGAAAATAAACAATTCAAATTTTGTTGCCGAGTAATCCTTCACAGCTACGCTAGGCTACGCGAATTGGTGTTATGAAAGATATAGAATTTACTCCGATTTCAGAAGTGGGCTCTCTGTAATGAAGTTGCAACGAAGATCGGGAATGGTTTTAGTGGTACGATGAATTAGAGGTTAGAGGTATTAAATGCAATTTTTGTATCCACGTAACCTTGCCGACGAGGTCAATTCTTAGTTTGTGACGTAAACTTGATAATCTGGGTTTCCTAGGGTTTTTCTCTCTCTCTTTTTATTTTTAAAGCGAATGATAGAAAAGTCAACTTTGAAGATATAAATCCCTCTTGCGCTCCTCTCTTATTTGAGTCTCAAATACCAGAACGTGGGATTTTAATATTTCCGTGATAAAGCGATAGAATATCAAGTGGCACACAATACCATGAATTTAAAATAAAAATCTATCTCTTGTAATTGATCTTATGATTTTTTTAATGAATTTAGAGCCAAAAAAAAAAGAAGAAGGAACACAAAAATGATCGATCACTTTTTAACAATCACGAATATAATTAGCCTTTTGAGCGAATTATTCCGAAAAGATGGATCTATTTATGAACGATTCACAGTGTTGACTAATGAAAAAGCAAGAAAATGCCATCTCCGGGGCTAGCCAAACACTGATATTTGGAAGATCCTTCAACTTCTTCAAGATTTTGATTAATGATTGATTTTGATTGATGTCTAAATTTCGGTGTTCGATTTCCGTTCTTTTTCTTTCTCTTTAGATTAATTAAAAACATCTATCTTGATGTCAGATTAAAACCATTCAATTTATCGAGCATTAATTGCCAGATGTAGTGAGACTGTTCTTCTTGCACTCAGGCTCGTTTTACATACTGCATATCTGAAATGGAAATTACAAGTATATCTCTTTTCTTTCCTGGATCTCTACTTTCATTTTCGTAAGGACAATTGACAATTTCGAGGAGATCATTTTCCTCACCCTCCATCTGTCTCTGCCTATCCCCTCATGTAGCTTGTTAACCCAGGGTTCTTTTTCTTCTCTTAGCTGCACTTTTCAACGAAAAGGAGACCTTTTTTTTTTGCCTCGAAGAAATGCTTATCAATTACGACCCTTCGGTGTTTTCTTCACAATTTATCTGTACCCTCGTGTGTCGATATGATTATGCCCCCTCGTCATTTAAGCTGCAATTCTAATGTTATTCAGAATAATATCTACCCCGGAGGTGTTGAGAGGGTAGTAGGTGGCATGGATGTATCAGACGTTTCTTGCTTGGAATATTGCTCTTTTCCCTCACCGTTCAGGCGACGACATTTAATAGCCGCCAAAAGCATGTTCTCTTGTCCAGATTTAACAGTTTTTATAAGGCGTCACCCTCCGTTCTCTCTCTCTCTCTCTCTCTCTCTCTCTCTCTATCTCTCTATCTCTCGTTCTCTTTCTCTTCCTACTGTATGTCCGGATGTTTCTCTTTCCCTCCAACCCCCCTCTCTTATCCATGTTTATCTTTATCTACCCTCTTATTTCTACCCCGTTTTTTTTTTCCATCTTTCTCAAGTTTTTCATCATGATCATGTGTATTTCGTTATTTTTCTCTCCCTCTCTTTCTTTCCTTCTTTATCTTCTCTCTCTCCAACTCTGCTTCGTACTGCGTGTACACTACGTGTGAGAGGACAGTAATTTTTAAAATCTCTGCACCGCATCAATCTGCCTTGTTATCAACCAGGTGCCTCCCGAAAACACGATGCACCCAATTAATTCAATAACAAAAATTAGCAGTCAAGCATCATTTGAGGTGATTGACAACTACAAGTAGTAATCCTGATGCATTCAGCTAGAATCAATGTAATTCCAAGCTTGGTTTATGAATGTTCCCCTATGGTTACTCCCAAACACCCTACCAAGGGGGGCTTTGCTGATCTACCCCTCCATTCATTACCGCTATATCCCTCAGCTCTGGTCCTGTACGTGGGGCATTTTTAAAATTGCGGCTTTGTTAAAGGGCAAGCGGCGCGAAATGTCATTCTTGATTTTTGAGGATCTCGCGAAGTGCGTTGAAAGACCCATGAGAGCGAGCCGAGATTTATTGGACTGTGTCTTTAAAGCGTCAATTACTGTGATTTCACGCTCACGTTGAATCCAATCAATAAAATTTCGATTCTATGCATGCGGGGTTATTCAGTTCGGTGGCTGCGCGTGTAGGGAGAGGCGATGGCAGACGCACTTAGCGTGATTGTAAGGGCTCACGACATTTCGAAGTAATTATGAAGTAATGGCCCTAACTGGAATATTCTGCTAAAATGATGTTTAAGTAACTGTAAGTGTAAGATGTACTTATCATCCGGTCTAATACCCGCTCATCTTTGTATTTGCCTCTTTATAAACCTTCCCTATGAAAAGAGCGGCTTCACTGCTCCTGCCGTTCTTCCCTTATACTGCTAATCCTGCCAGTTGCCTTCAGAATATATTCCACGCATCATTAAAACAAAAGAAATACTTTCTTCGGCTGTCCTTACAGGAGATATTGTTTCCCTACCCTGCCCTGACTGTACAGTTGTTTCCAATACAATTAATTAATATTAATAACAACCATGACAGTATATAAAATGGCAAGCGAATAATCCCTTCCCTCATCACTGCATTCGTATTTGAAATATATCTCTATCTCGTGTTTTGATGATGTTATTACATTTTCAGATCAATATTTTATTCAGCCCATTGATCTTGGTGATTGGTTCTTTTCAGACGAATTCATTTTTTATGCACCATTTTTGCAATTTGAGTTAATTGCAAAGTCATACACGTTCCCTCCACCAGTCTGAATCCGTCGGCATGGTTTCATTAGTATGGTTAATGCATTATTGACTCATTTTAGATGAATTTTAATGCATTAGCATGAACATACGAAGATACTAGGAAGTTACATGTAAAGTATGGTGGCATAATGCCATCATCATTTTACTTCAATTTTTCACATTGTTTACGTTCTGTTTCTTCTTTGAAGTTATGAAATATTAAAATACATTTATTTTTCAAATGCACGCCCTTGAAAATAAAAAATGGAGTAACTCCCATTTTTTTCTACCAATTTTAGATCTAAGCTTTAGCTGATGGATTGCGCGGGAAGACAAATTTTGTAAAATTTATCAAAATTTCACAAGAATCTTAATTCTAGTAATTACCATGGCAACGTATTTCAATACTTAGCATGCGTCATACCTCAATCAAGTATGCCTACCAAGGCTTTGCTGGTTTTCGTGTTTCATCTTTTTATACTTTTTTCTTGTTGTAGATAGCATGAATACATGTTTATTCGTTTGTGAATACGGTTCTTGGTCGACCTACAATTTCTTTCATCATGTTTTAAGCGTTCACAATGTTTTAACGCCCAGCGCTGTACGGTTAAAGGGCGTTCTATATAATCTTTGTGAATACAACAAAAAAACAAAACAGGTAAACAGGTCGGTGACAGTTACATGCATTCGAAAAGTGATAATAAATGTATGTATCCTGAATACACGGAATACGGATTCTTACCTGTGTTCTTGCACTTACAGTGTCACATGTGATTGCCAATGTACGCGAAACTTGCTTTCTGTGGAACAAGTGGTTTGTTGGTTACTTCCTTTATAAAGCTTGTGTAATGGCGGTATTTTTTGTCAAATGACACCAAACCATTTATCAACTGTTTACGATGGGAATCCTAGCATAGACCCTAATTCTCTCATTGAAACAGGCTATTCTCCACTGCTACTCCATACCCAGGAGAAGATATGGTAATCAAATTATAAACAAAATATATATATATATATATATATTTGACGGAATCGTTCTCACTTCTCAGGATAGATATGCTTTCGAGGACTTAAAGGTATAGGCCAGATTTGGAAACGCCCCCCTCTCAAAAATGAAATGGAAGCTCTTATTACCAATCATGTGAAAGAATATGTTTTTACTAATACGTGATGATACAAATTTTGCCGGGAAACCGCCTATTAATTGATATATTTGGTAAATTACCATATCTATCCGGACTGGATAGATATAGGATAGTCCCATTTACATATTTCTGTGTACAGTGCTTGTAAATTTACAAAGACTGGGCCAAATTTCTTATCATTTTGATGATTCCAGTACCTTGCAGTACACACCAATACTTATATCGATTCCATAACGTTTCTTTCACAATGCAATCGCATGACCAGAAATGACCAGAACCTTTAAGCTGAAGTGTCGTAGTAGAGTGGTTCATTCACTTGAATTTCGATCAAGAGGTTGAGGGTTCGAATCCCAACCCGGCAGTAAAGACCCATTTGCAAGACGTTAGTCAACTCTACCCACGTGTTAATGGGTACAGAAAAATCTAGAACGCTTAGACCGGAAAGCTAACACTGTTGGCATGGTTGGAGAGCCACGAGCGTCTGGCTGAGATGAACGTTATATAGGAGAATTTAATACTACTTTAATTATTAAAAATTCATTTTCCTCGCGGCGTTGACAAAGTCGTCTGTAGGATACATGAATAGGGAATGATCCCCGTGGGAGGAGGATGATTTATGTGTCGGCTTCATTTGCGAATATCAAACATATAAAATATAAATGTCGTTAAGAGCTTTGGCGCTGGATAATTATGTTACTGTGTATTAATTTTTTTAAGGATCCAGTTTATTCATTTAGTACACATGTTATGCATGAACAACAAAACAACATGTTTTCCTCTAAATACGTGTTTTCCATCACGAGCTAATTTAATGGAGGAAGATGCATTTAGGCTGGTCACTGCTGTGGAACAACTTCTGTTACAGTACGTGCTTGAGATAGTAGTGAATTTACTTTGATTAATGTAGCAATCTGCTTCTTTTTAATTCCACCCGCCTACGACGCTGTGCAAGATAAACAGAGGTACAGGCAGATACAGGAAGGAGAAAGAAAGAAAGAGAGATTGGGAAGAGAGAGAGAGAGAGATACAGAGGGAGGCAGAGAGAGAGAGAGAGAGAGAGAAAGAGAATGAGTGAGTGAAATAGAGAGGTAGGAAGAAAGCGTGGGTAAGATAGACAGAGACAGAGAGAGAGACAGAGAGACAGAGATTCAGTGAGACAGTGAATGAGGAGAAATAAAGAGAAAGTGGAAGAGAGACAGAGACAGCAATATAGAAAATGATGATGAGATAGAGAGAGAGCAAGAGCGAGGGAGAGAGAGAGAGAGAGAGAGAGCTAGGAAGATTGGTTAAAGATGCATAATGACAGACATGACATGGAGACAATGCTCCGAGGAAGAAAGACTGGGGTTATGAGAGATAAATGTAGATATAAACAGAGAGGAAGATTGAAAAGAAGATACAGCTAAACAAATAGACATCGAGGGAGGAGTAGTGACAGACATGCTCTTACATAGGAAAAGAGGGAGGAGGGAAAAGGCATTGGGAGGGTTCTCCTAACGGTTAATGGTTCACATGCATACGATATGTTTTATGAACATAACCAGTATGATTTCTTGTTACGCGCCTTTTCAAATCATCAATTCCGTGTTTGATTGGCAAAAGGGAGGATGTGATACGTTTAAAAAAATTATCTTTGAGTACTAAGGAGACATAAATCTTCTCAGATTATCAGATCAATCTCGCAAGGTAGACGAAAGTTACGCCCTTAAAAAAATATCCACACCCACCCACACCCTCAATGTTTATAATTTGTCTACTCTTCTTTTCTACTGCCATTAAAGGGATTATATCTCAAATTATTTTCTGATGGTTGTCACTTACTGCCTTTTGCCAGAGAAGGATGTGATTGGTTATATGACAGCGTTGTTATTGGGGAGCAACCAAGATGAAGACACCAGCCGGTTGTTGCTGAAATTGTTCTTTTCAATCACATCGTTGTTTCCAAGCACGTTCTGCTTGTTCAATAGTGATGAAACAAGAAAGGTCCACAGCACGCTTCCAAACCCAACCAATCGAAGTAAGAGTTCGCCATAATCATGATAATATCCGTTCCACACAAGGCGTTACTGAAACTGCGTTACTACTTACGCCAACGCAGCATCTGAAAAAATGCTTAAACATGCGTCAATAATCAAACGATATATATACTGTCCATTTTTTGATTTACATTTTATACAAACTCACTCTCACATGGTGCGTCAAAGACCGCACCATTTTTTGACGTAGCAATGCGTCAGCAAAATGGCATGTTCATAACATGAGGTGACAGGTGTTTATTTGTTATCACCTTTGACTGTTCATACGCTGTTGCATCTCATGCTGCGTTTCTGGCCACGCCGAGACATGTCACATCCTAAATACAGCGAACTGATATGACATTTCGCTGTCCATACGAGCAAAGATGTCTTGGCGTGTTCCGAAACGCGCCGGACATATCACAGTGTATGGGAAGCGAAATGTGTTTAAGTAAACACATTTGTATGCTGCATGGACAAAGCAGTGAACACTGTTCATTTTTTTTTGCAAACGTGACTCGACCATTATACAGCCAATTAAGTGATAATCTTGCCGAATAAAATGATCAGGTTACAGGCTTTAATTTAATTCCGAGTTGTGGAAGTAACCACAAACAAAATAATACTCACTTAAATCTGCAAGAATCCATAGCTCTGGTGTATGTCAAACGAGCTGTAATTAGCATGATTGGAGAGAGAATGGAGGATTAGCAGACCAATGATATGGGCCATTTTCGAAAAGTAAAAATAAGAGTACATATCCCCACACACCTATATTCATAATAGCACGGTTAGTCTTCCTTAAACACAAGACATTAAACAAATATGCAAACAGAAACGAGTATATTGGGCCACATACACGTTTGTCACTAACATCTGGCAAACAAAAATTATTTTCAGTTATATTTTTCATAATTTAATAAGGTCGTTTCAAGAACATTCTTAATCATGCAATATTCTAGTTGTTATATCCGCAGACAAAGGAATAAAATGAAATTCCAAGAATTATTTATCATCTTCATCAGAACTTATTCTTATCTTTAAGGTGTTGGTTTGTGCCCCCATCTGTCTTCTTGTACACTGTAGCATATTGTAAGAAAAAGCAAGCGAGAAAGTCAGCATCCTATATACCCATGATGATGCTACCTTATTGGCCAGACTGTCAAATTGAAACTCAAGGCATTAATATAGAACTCACTCCACATTTGTTTGCCAACGTTCTCCAATGTTTAACCCATAAAAATTGATTGATGCGAGCTCCTTAATCCAAACTCGTTGCCAGAAGAGAAATATGATTATCAAAAGAGATATCAGCTAGCACGGAATAGGAGTGTATTCTGTTTGTTTGTATGTTCTGTTTGGCTTTTTTCTCATGATTGATGCGAACTCCTTAATTCAAACTCGTTGTATGCAGAAACATCCGGAAGAGAAATGTGATTATCAACGACAAAAAAGGGGTTCAGCTTGCACGGAATAGCAGTGCATTTTGTTTGTTCGTTCTGCTTTGCCCTTTTTCTTCTCATGAGTTACAGTAGGATATAATTCCATCGTTTTTCTTAAATGAAAGTCCATTTTCCGTGGCTTAAACGTCCAGAGGAACTATTAATCTGCACCACATGGATGCTATTCTACCTGTGTATGCCTACACTGATATCAACAAACTACCTTCTGTTTTCTTTTATTTCAATTACTCATACATGATATAAATTCAATATATGTCTATTAGACAAAACACGTAAATCATGTTTGCATTGATCAGTATATTCTGTATAACTATCGCAGTAATATATTTTGTTTTTTCTTTTCAATTACTCTTCGACTGTGAAAATAAGACGGAGGGCATTTACGAAATGGCTCAATAAAAAAACATAAAAACGTCATAGTTCTCGATTCAATTTGCATCGATAAGAGATGCGTGGCTCGGAGCAAATCACCAAAGGCGAAACTTGGACGTGAACTATTATAACTATATTCCGTACACTGCCGTATTGATATAACACTGGGTTTTCCAACGTGCTTTTTGATTGCTATTTGGCATAAGGACTCAACCCTAGCTGACCGTTCAAAGAGAAGGTGACAAACCTTTTAAGGCGAAGATTTACATTTCACATCTTTGGGTGGCAAATGTTTATTATGAACATGATGTATATCCGATATATTATTTGACCAGAAATTTAAATCGTGGATAAAATAATTAATCTGAAGATAGTGTTCATAATTGAATAATCACCAGTGCTATGAATCCTCTTGATTCATAACTGGCTACCAAGTGCCTTGGCTGTTCAAAACATTATCAATCTTGGCTTTGCATCGACTTCTATCTCTGGTTGTTTGTGATCCACTGCAACTACTCTTTCTAGTCAGCCCAAATAATAATAATAATAATAATCTTTTAAAGTCCACTCCAAATTTTATTAAACCGAAAATAGAAATTCTTTGTGCCCAATTGATCGTGAGCCCGGCAGCCACTGAGCAGCGCCAGATCGACATTGCTCTATCCCCTTATTGTTGAACGCCAAACAAGGTAGCAGCGACTCCCATCTTTTAACGTATTCTGGTATGACGCGGCCGGGGTTCGAACCCACGACCTCCCGGTTGTGAGGCGGACGCTCTACTGACTGAGCCAACACACCGGTATCGATGAATGGATCAATGAACAGTTGTCCGCTGTCTTCCTCTGCTTATCTTTCAATGAATATTTGTTTTCCATTCAGTTTTCTAGTCAGTATTCTGTTCCTATTTCAAAATTCGTCACACGCATATCAAGATCGTGAAATATGGAGATGCAGAGGGAGTGAGAAGGGGAAGGAGGGAGGGAGGGAGAGAGAGAGAAAGATAGAGATAGATAGACAGAGAAACAGAGAGAGAGAGAGAGAGACGGGGGGGCTGTTTGTGCCACGTAGATACCAACATTATTAGTATGGCTCAACGGCAACATACTGTGCCAATCGGCATGACTATCACCTTATTCTCATCACCATCAATTGAAAAAAAAGAAGGAAGGGTAACCAACCAAATAGGTCGATTTAAAAAAAAAAAAATTCATCCAGACCTACTTTTAAATGAACCCATCATCTTCCATTAACTGCGTACCAAGGAAATGTACATGATCGAGAACACGACACTTTTATTGCATTCATAAGTTAAGATATGAAAAGTCAATACACACTTAGATGAGTGACACGCGAACGTAGAGAAAGCGGAAAATCATGCGTACACAATTCTGAGATAAAACGGGTTTTCCATTAGGCTCTCCGGTACTCACTTCCACCGTTGGAATCATTTCATCTGTAGAAAAAGAGGAAATTCCTTATGGCAGTAATTACCTGTTTGAAAATAATGTGTGTTCTACCAATTGCAGTTTATATCCGAAATGTAATAACACAATGGAGATCATAAAAAGCAGTGCATGATAATGTCTTTTAAAATCAAGTAACAGTTTTAAAGGGGGAGGGGGGGGGTTGACCCAATGACGATGCGGATACTGTGTGGGTCTGGATACATGATGGTGTTTTTCCATGCACATGATTTTCACTTGGCAGCCCAAGGCGGGGGCCGTAGATCCGCCACTTATTATCATTTATTTAAGTCGGCATTTCCCTCTTACAACTTTACAAGTTTTACATAGGGGTTACTGTCGACTTTCATCCCGAGATGACATATTCTCTCCGTTTCTTCCCGTCTGCACATTCCTCCTTATCATTCAAAGCAACCTTATTACATTTTTTCTTTATTCTTTACTATATCCTTCCACAACATCTTTGGTCTTCCTCTCCTTCTCAATATTGATTTACTGGTTGAGGTTCATTATTTGCTGGTCTTTTGGAATCACCATATTCATGTTTCGGTCATTGCGCGATCGCCTCTGGTTCCAGCAGATATGGGGCGGCAGCGTGCACACCGGCCGGTACTACCGGCAAGGTATAGCCGCTGCTGACGCTCGCACTGCACTGCGAGCTTCCGTTGTTTGTATCGGTAATACAGTCATAGAGAATCTGATGTTGAGATGGAAATATAGCGCCCTCTTGCGGCGAATAAGCGCACATGCCTCTAGACACCGAAAAATATGAGCGAGAAATCCTGCACCCCAATCTAACTTCCATAGTTCCGACCATTTCAATGGTTTAAGGTTTGAAATACATATTAAGTTGATACTCAATATTGTGTGAAAGTTATAACAGAAAAAATAATCTTTATTCTATAATTCCACGGGGGCGATTTTTAATTTTTCAATTGCCCCCGTGAGCATTCTGACAGAGGCGATTATGTAGCTCACGGGGGCGAATCGCCCATCGCCCCCGTGTATTTTGAGCCTTGGTTATTTCGCTTATGTTGCACTGCCTCAGCGCCTGACGCGGCCTTTGACGCGGCATCTGAGAGAGAGATAATATTGGATTAATGACGCAAACGAAATAACGCCTCTCGTGCGACAGACTTCGACAGTGAACGTGGGGAGGGGGGTCTGTAACTACATGTGCACGATGTGTGTATATATATATATATATATATATATATATATATATATATATAGATGTATATGTGTGTGTGTGTGTGTGTGTAAGATGTTCAGCCGCTCGTTGTTCGGATGACTATTAATTTATTTATTTTTGAATGATGAGAAGATAGTAAAATTGTATGTTCTATTTAAGTTAAAACCATAACAACGAGTGCATTGGTGTGTAAGCATCAAGTCTAGAATTCGTACTTACATCATGTACATGTTATTTCTACACTCTATAAAGATGTTTGCCTTTTGAGGTTATCGCTGTATTTTGTTACTGTATTCAACATCTAGTTTTACCTCGATTATTAGTGATTATGATTTTCTTTGTATGGGTGCAAAGTAATCCTCGGCTAGATAATACAATCCGGAACTCCCTGAGGAATCCACTTAATCAGATTTTGTTTTAGCTTAACAAATTACATATTATTATTAATGTTTTTATCAATTCATTACAAATTTTCTAAATAAAATACATTTTCCGCCCTGCTAGGGCCTAATTGCACCTACATGTTTATAAATAAACTACACTAGTAGTACAGTACATCGTCGAGGTCTTATAAGCGCTGTAAAGATATTTAATTACCACGCCGGTCATCGGATTTAGGCGCCATTTTAAGACGCTCCAGTGCTGAGCAAACTACAATGATGTTTTCGCATTCTATCGGGTATCTATTTAACACCTGGGTAGAGAGTGGCAAATGTGGATAGATGCCCTGCCATCGGACATTAGTTTCGGGGTGGGATTCGAACCCTCAACCCTCGGATTGGGAATCAAGTGAACCACCTTACCATGACACATGATGAATTATTTAAATTATAATCGTTACGCGGAGTGGATAACTCTCAAATCATGTTAACATGATCTTCCGTCTACATGTCCTTTCAAAATACCTATTAATAATAATAATAATTGATTCTTATTAAGTGCTTTTACAGAATACTGATCAGAGCGCTGATACAACCAAAAAAATAAATGTATTTGGAACAATAACATAATTATACATATAGCACTTAGCAGTAAACATAATATTTATATAAGAGATAATAATAGCAATGCAGAGTCGGATTATCACCTGTCCTGTTGACACCCACGGCAGCAATACGAACTTCAGCTTTATTTACGTAATGGGAAAAGTAGCATTTCTTTTGAAAGTGTCTTCTGTGTTACATAGGCGGAGATGTTGTGGTAGAGCATTCCAGATAGCCGATCCTTCGTATGAGAATGAGCAATCGGCTGCCTTTGTGTTTGTGCGTGGGATTTGAAGTAATGTTTTATCGTTCTGTGAACGGAGATTATATTTGGAAACTGCAGAGGTGATCAGTAGGTCAGAGAGGTAATGTGGAGCAGTATTCATCAAGCAATTGTAGACCAAAAGCGCCAGTATATACCCACTTTATATTACATATTGCATAAAACCAATCACTTGCCCAGTCTTTTCCAGGTCAATCATGGACAGCTTATTATCACGAGGTGCCTTACATTTAGGCAACTATAGATATTAGGGCTTTGCATATTCCCGGATTGGTTTGGATTAGTTGGGAATATCATCACAACTCGATGAATAATTTCATGACATCGTACCTTGTAAGGTATCACCTTGTTTCACGGTGTCATAAACTAGCTTTCTAGGTAAAATTTGAAAATGTGAATACTTGTGCCTCTAAGGGACGTTGTTTTCAAAGTTCGGAAAAGAGGGAGATGCATGCAGAGTGACATTGTATATTTCTTTTCTGAATTTGATAGCTGCTCTGATTCGCATTTTGTTCAGCTTTCGGTCGTGTCCCCTCTAGGACTTCATTGAGGATCGAGACAGGTTCAGCCTGCACAATCAGTCAGCTATCATGTGGGCCATCTCTGTTTACATTCCCCCTTTGCATTCGGTCAATATCTATCAGAAATGAACAACGGTGTGCTGGAAAAGACAGCGAGTTCGTAGAAAATCGGTAACATGACAATAAAATTATCCCTTGTATATTAGGCACATACAACCCATGGCTAATTGACATGAGAAAAGAGGTGTGTTTAGAATATTTGTTGCCGGCGTAACACTCAGTGTCAGGCGTTTTAAAAGGATTGAGACCTGCTATAGGTTGTAGCTATTATCATAATGTTTTCAACCAGTGAAGATAACAATCATAACAAACATAGATCACTATGTCTTCATATCAGTTTATCTCTTAAATCATGATATCAATATATATATATATATATATATATATATATATATATATATATATATATATATATATATATATATGTTGATGTGTCACACATTCTCGAAGAAATACAAATTTACAAATCTATATTTTGTTTTTGTTTGTTATGATTATTTAGTCCCTCTATCAGTCTACAATACAACAATCCGCGTTCACTCGCAAATATATCCAAGTCAAAGTTTGGAGTTTACCTTATAATCACTCTTTATAGTCTGTAAAATGCATTTGTTATGATGCCAGCCATTTGCTTTATAGCCCTCCTAGTCAATTAGCTTTCGATTTTTAGGCGAAAGTGTCCGTGATAATATTGTATTGAATTGGCGTTAATGTTAACCGGAGAGAGAGATCTCAACGTCTTTGCGCCCTCTGGCGGTAAACACTAGGTTCGTGACGAGCTTTTTCCGTGTGGAAATCAATTTTCTCAAGACTTGAATTGGTATAGGGTTAGAGCGCGAGGCTGGCCCGCTAGAATACGACGGTTTTCTTAACCCCCTTTCAGAAGTTTCTTTCTAGATTAATCTAAATGTGCGCCTACGATCAATAGCCCTTAGGATTGAAAGTGATGAGTTCTAATTTCATTTGGTGGTGTGTGGTGTGGTCAAATAGTCACTGAAACCAGGGGCAGAGCCAGGAATTTGTAAAGGGGGAGACAACATTGACAAAAAGGCCTCTGACAAGAAAGATCACATGTTCGAGGTGCTGGTTATTTATTGGTCTCGATTTTTTTTTAAAGGGGCGCAGAAACTAACTAATGAAACTAGTAACTGATGACTGTACCGTGGTTCCATGTAACTAGTATTGATCCCATAACAATGAAGAAGAAAAAGGATCAAATCTATCATGATTGAATTATTGAGATATCGGATTTAAAAACTGTGTTACAAATTTCAGGCATAATTCATATGCGAGTAATACTAATACTCATCTCAAAAGTTAAAAGTTATTTCTGGTAATGTCATTACATTATGAAAGACATCGACTGGAAGCAACTTTCGAGGTTGTCAATCATGTAGTAAATAAAACTCGATGCTTACCGAATGCTCAAAACGAAATGAAATTGACCCAGTCTTGCTTAACATCGCATGCACTGCACACAAAAATAGGTGTATGGGACTACACACAAATTTTTGCTCCAAACAAATTATTAAAAAAAGAAGAAGAAAAAACCCGTCATATTTCAAACGTGAAGGTATTTGAAAAGCACTCTTTTTTAGTGAACATTTTCACTATGTTATTCTTCCAAACTGACTTTATATCCTAAAGAAATAGAAAGCTCACACATTCCTTCTTCGTCTTAACCAGAATTCATCATTCTCTTTAACTTTCGACTACTCACTCACTGCCTATTTTTTGTTATAATGCTATTTTCCCCTTAGGTTTTCCCAAGACACAGTATCAAGTACAATTGATTTATTGCTTGCGTTTGTTGGTATACATTCTATTTTCCCATCTTCAGCATTCGGATAAATGAAATGTATATCAAATGCCTATGCGAAAATAATTTTCTGCTTGAAATTGTTCTCAGGGTACTAGTTGTTTAGTTTTTATTTTCCTTATTTCGAGAAATTAGTCGATCCTCCGGCTGCGTAAACAATCTACACTTTCTTTTCGATAAGTTGGGAGGGCATCAATTTCTTTGATTAAGCATCCCAATGGAAATTCTACTCACTGGAAAAATATGGCGAGTTTTTCGTTCCCCGAAAAGAATTTGGTGAGATGGAGGTATAAATTAATTGCACTGAAAATACAGATTGCTTTGGCATCAAACCAATTTGCCAGCAATATACCTCAGTCGAATGCATTATTGAGCTGATTGTCTAGAGGAGGTGGATTTTAGGGTTCTTGGATTCGAGCAACGCTACGGCAGCAATGTCGTTTAGGAAGATATTCGTCTATATTTGCCACTCCTGACCCAAGCGTAGAAAATGGTTAGGTGGTAGAATTATATTCCCTGAAACATTGATAACGGGTGCCGGAGTTAGATGCGGGGTAATAAGTTTCAAACCACTTTGGAAATTTATTATTGTTTTATACACTATACGTCGGTTTTAAATCATTCTACAATCAAACTGATTATAGAAAGCATATAATGGAAACTGTTATTACATTTAGCACAGTTTAAAATAGATTGATGTGATGATTTGATGTAAAAAATCAACAACAACAAAAATCATTTACATCATAACTATTCGTCTATCATTACTGTGGCATGTTGCCAAAAGGGAAAGCATATAAAGAAACCTTTTTTAGACTTTGCGTGGTAATTGAAAATGTGATTGAAATACATAATTTTTCACTTTGGAAGCTTGCCTTAATAGCAAGTTACTTTTAATTAATGAAAAAATGTTTAAAAAATGAGAATGTGAGAGAGAGATACAGAGGAGTAAAACCTTAACGATTCTTTTAAAATTAGAAATATGAGAGTCAGGCACATGAAAGTTTTGTTTGATCAGTCACAAATTGGCAACTCTGTCTCGTTTATCGGAACCAAGTCTCCATTATTGCACAGTTTTAACAAATATTCGGTTTCTGAGGAAGAAATAGATCTATCTTTTAAAGACAGATTTCCAATTATATATCTATATAGGGCACAACTATGGTTACATGTTCTCATACTCCCCATCCCCCCCCCCACACACACAAAATATATTTGTTTCACATTTAAAAAAATGGTGGGCTGCTCGCAATGCTTTTTCTCTAAATTCATCGATCTTTTTGTTGTTGCTTTCTCAACTTCGATTTTCACTGCATACCAGAGTAAACATTTATTGAAAGAGAAGATTAAGTTTTAAGAGAGATGAACAACGATTTGTAAGCTTATTATATATTCTTTCTATGTTAGAGTGGAAAAAAAAATCATGGAGCCCCCCTGACAAGGATGACTCTTCAAGCGCCCTCAATTTTGAAGTATGCTAAGGAACAGCTACAGTTTGGGGACCACACTTTCGTGCTACATTTGTGTGTACAGCACATTGTAACCTTTAGCGAGACTGGCCCAATTTCTTATCGTTTCTTGATGATTCCAAAACTTTACAGTATACACCTATACCCATTTCTAACAGGATCAACTTTTTTTCCCATCGCCCCGACACAGTTTCTTTCACAATGCAATCGCATGACCAGAAGTCCACTTTATCTTGAACAGATTAAGTAAATGCATTATATCCATTAAAAAGCTTAGAGATTTTGCATTTCTTTCGTAGTTACTGCGTAAGCCGCTTTTACAACCCCTCATCCTCAAACGAGCTTACACAGGCAGAAAATAGCGAGGAGTTAGTGATACCGAATAATGTATTTGTAATAATTCATTTATCGGGCTTTTTTTCTTAAGATAAAGATTAAGGGACTTGTCTTTACCTTCTGGAAAGCACAAAGTAATGCCGCTCGTAATTGGAATGGGATAACAATTTTCATCGAAATTCCTCTATGATAAGCCTTGATGATTTTCTTTACGTATTATATTTGTATATTTGTATATTGTATACGATTATATACTTTGTTTCAGATGTATGAGATGAACGAGATGAGTGATGTAGATTCAGCTCTAGGAGCGTTAATCCCATTTGCACTCAAGTAAAGTGCCACTTATGTTCTCCATACATTGTTTACTTTGTTTCCAGCATTATGGTTAGCTAGAGTGTATGAAATCTTGGTTTTAAATTGGTTTCGTTCTCTGTTATTTGTTCTTTGATGTAGGTTCTAACTGTTGGGACGTTGTGCCTCCTGCTCACACCAGTGCACTGCCAAACGGACCCTGCTGCCGCCACGCCACGGCCCATCGGCGACCAGAACCAAACGGCGTCAGCCACTGGCACAACCCCATCTCCAGTCTTATCTTCTTCCACGCAGCCCGCTCAGTCTTCCACCAATGCCACGCTGCAACTAGAAAACCGTGACGGCAACGCCACGTCTATTCCGCCAACGCCCCCAACGTCCGATTCTAACTCAACAGCGCCAAACACCACAGCCAAAATGGAGATGACGTATTTGGTCCGTCGCCCCACCACCCAACCCCCGACAGATGCGCCTCACACTCCGTCGGAGAACCCGATCGATGAGCCGGAGAGCCAGCTGATGAACGCATCTACATTTGAGGTGGTCGTGAAACATCTAGCGGAGACGGAGGGTTTCAATTACAGCGACCCAGTTCAACAGTGCGATCTCCGCAAATTTCTAGAGCCCATTTACCTCGATTATGAAGCAGAAAATGGTGGTAATATTTATTTCTCACTCACTTCAATTCCGTCTTCAAGAATTTTTTGTTCGTATTCTTCACGGGGAACCATAGTCTTCCTACCCAATAATCTCCTTTACCAAGAAAATAATATCTAATGCTGCCAATTCCTCACCTATTTTCTTTTTCGAATGTGTACTAAATTAGAGATGAAAATGGAAGACGGATATTGATGAGCTTTGACTTCGTACTAACGTCACTTTAAAGATTAACAAATATTCGTAGAACATGTACATTAGTCAGCTACTGTTCTTGTGCATATGTATTTGTACCCTTTTTCTTAAAATACGGTCGCAAAGACTTTTAAGAAATTAACCCAAGGGCAAAGTCGCTACCCTAGTTTATTGCCTTTAGAGATCATGTTGAGATTTCGTAATACATCACTCTAATGCTCCCCACTTCAAAAGGTAAGGGACAAGACTTGTTGAATGACCTTAGGATGATTTTCGAAAGTCTTTGCGATTCTGATTTAAATTGAGGCAACATGAATAAACCCAAACATAGTAAATATCTCCGGATCTTACCTAGCTACAACATAATAAAACATATGACAGGTAGAAATTGCCAAGAGTGCTGTATGGTCCAGCATGAATTTTTCTACCGTTTATCCCGTCTTCATGTGAAATATATCTCTTTGCACAAAAGTTGAAGAAAAAAACAACATGAAAAAGCATTTGAATTCGTGGAAATTAATTAAACATTGGCGGATGTAACATAGGTATAATATAATGAAGCATGTGAGTCTTAGCAATTTCTCAGAGCGCTGTATGGTTCAGCATTTATGTTCACCGTTAATCTTTCTTTTTTCTTCACTTGGTTCATGTGAATTTTTACACAACTTCCCTTATAAATTGAAGCAACATGGGACAAAATTAAACAAAAAACCTTTCATTTCCTCGAATTAAGAAAACATTTGCAGATCTTACCGAGGTAACACATGATGTAACACATGATGTAACACATGATGTAACATATGACGAAACGTGTGATTGATATAGATCGCCCAAAGCTCGGAATGATTCGGGTTACATGCTTCCAAGGTAGAGGAATTTCGAGGGCGGATCAATGGCATACCCGCTGGACATTCTGTCAGAAATAAGAAATTACATTCAGCAAAGAACAAAGTGATGTTTTTCCCTTGTATGAAGAATCTGATTAAAGAGAAGGTCTGATGGAAGTGAAGGAGACAAATAACTTGTGAAATTTATCGTTCTCTTTATGTCAGTTTGGACGAATATCACACTAGAAATGTCTACTGGATTGTTATTTAAATGCCCTCCTGTAGAAAATAGTGACGAGAAATATCTGAGACGTTAAAACCAAACTTTCATGTCACATCTGTTTACGTAGTCCCGTATACCCATTTCGGTTTGCAATGCATGTTACTTTCAACTCCACTGTCTCAATTCCTGTTATTGTGGTAGATATAAAACCTCACTGTATACGCAATTTCTTATGTACTACCTAATGATATGCTTTTTCGGATGCTTCCAGATCTATAGTTTCATTCATATAAATGTAATTACATGAACAGAACAAAACTTATCTTCAAAAGGCTGCTTTATGTGATACGATTCTCGCTTGGGCGCTATCGTTTCTGACGTCCTTGCCACGATGCCCAGGCCCAGCCTAACCTTAATTTATTGTAAAAAAGAAAACTCTATTAATTCATGCCGATTGATAAGTCTTTGCTGTGATTGCGTAATAAGGAACAAGAACCTTGTCCATACCATCACTTTTGTTGAAATCGTACATTAATTTACCCATGATACCTCAGTCACACCGCCATACTGACTCCAGGCCGACCAAGTTATAGCCAATTCAATGGTTATGTGAGTTTTTGTTCGGTCAATTATCGGTCTGGTGTCGGTCCGGTGTCTGAGATAGGATGAATCTATGCAGAAATTACTTTGTCAAGAATGTCCACTTGGTTAATAATGGTGCATTTAACCTACAATATTTCAGACCCACTTCCAAGCCGACACCACACCGACCAATTATGTTCGATTCAAGAAATATAATTGTTTGGTCTGCAGTCGGTTTCTGGGCCCCGTTTCACAAAACTTGTCATCAGCTACAATGACAGTTTTTGTTATAAGCTACTGAAATCCTTGCTTTTGATTGGTTATCAGCAGATTTGTCACTGATTTGTCACTGAAAATATGCTTTGTGAAACGGGTCCCTGGCGTCAGTCTCGTTGGTGTGACTCGGGTATCACTTCTGAAATACTTTTGATATTGCAGGTACGTACTGTCCGAGTTACTACGACGAGATAGTGTGTTGGGTTGCTAGTCCACCAGGTCTTGTTGAGAGGCAATGTCCAGAATTCTTCAACGGAATCATCTACAACACCAATGGTTAGTTAGAACGTCAGGAGTCTGATGTGGTATTGATAGTGATGGTGATGGTATCGAGTTATGGGTATATGAGATTGAGCGTCGATCGTGAAGTTTGTGGTTATACATGTATTGATGGTGATTAAAAGGATGTTGTCAAAGGTTTTGTTAACCGTGGTGACATTATAGATGATTACGACGAATAATGATGGTTACAGTATCGTGCATGGAGTGTTTTAACGCCGATCCAGAAGTTTGGTGTTTAAAAGAATAGACCATAGTTACGGAAAGGTTAGAGCAAGGGTACATGACAGAAAGCGATGGATGTGCATAACCGCCAACCCCTTCCGAAGGGACGGCACTAGATGATGAGACCATAGTGATGAAGATGATGACGATAACAATGTTGACAAATTATTATTGGTGTCACGAATACCATTATAATAATGTTGTTCGTGATTAATGCGGATAACGGTCATGTATTTATGCTCGCAATCATATCGTGATGACGATTTCGAACTTCATGTGGTAATGACGCTGACAACTACGACAACGATGATGACAGCGATGGTGATGGTGATGGTGAAGAATTAAGTAGTTAATTTTCTACTCTATAGTTTGTGTGTGTGTTTGCTTCTCTTTGCCTTTTAAGCGGCCCCTGTGTAGTCCCTTTGAATGTTGTCTTTCCAACTTTTATCTGTTCCCATTTCATCCGTTTCCTAACACAGACACTGTGACTAGATTGTGCATGTTCAATGGCTCGTGGGGAAATGACAATAAATCGGACTACAGTGATTGCGAACCGTTGACAGATTATAACGTAAGTATTTTCTTCTTCTAAGCGTTTCCCAACTCTATCTGTTGTCACTTACATGTAAACCTTCCAACTATTCATCTTGGTAAATTAGAAAGAATGTTGGCTTATTTGTAAACATTTCAGTGTCATTTCCAGTCCAGCATTCAGCTGGGTAACACCCCCTAGCGCCCCCTCCGACAAAAAAGAAAACAATTAAAACTTTAAAAATGGGATAATGTGTGTCAAACTTGGTCTATAGTAGGGTGAAGCCTTTACCCTGCTTAGCAATTTTCTGATGTTAAAAACACTTCTTTACCGAGGGCAGTTTCCATATGAAAAGGGGATTAATACATTACCACTCTATTAATAAGTATTGAATAAGCCTAGTCAAAGTAATGTGGACTTTACGTGGGTAGAGATCCTGAACGATTGAATCGGTTAGGTATGAAGGGGAATAACATTTTCAATGTGATATCAATCAGACTTCAACTCTGTGATGGTATGATTATATTGAAATATTTAGAATTAAATTCATATTGTCATCAAATTTATGTTTTTTCTTTCTTTTCAGGATTTCAATCCGCATGAGAGAGCCGCGGACATTTTGATTTACACGGGTTACAGCCTGTCTTTCACCACCCTACTGGGGGCGTTTGTTATCCTTGTATATTTCAAGTAAGTTGTTATTTTTAATTTGACTGTATTGATGATGATTTGTTTTTAGGACAAAATGCTCCTGCGACAATTGTTCAACGGTAAATATCAAACACATAACTTAGACTAAAGCCTAATTGGATCCATACGCCTACACACGTTGACGAAATAAAATCCGGAGTAAAGTCGGATGACCAACGGTGAACCTAAAGCTTCAGTCACAAATGCCATTACGAACTGCTACGAACGCCGTACGAACGATTTTCAGACAATGGAAATTCGGGAAGACAATGGAAAAACAGGGAGATTCGTACGAAATTATCGTTCGTACGGACCTTTGTGACCGTAGCATAAATCCTCGGTCACAAATGCCATTACGAACTGATACGAACGCCGTACAAACGATTTTCAGACAATGAAAATTCGGGAAGACAATGGAAAAACAGGGAGATTCGTACGAAATTATCGTTCGTACGAACCTTTGTGACCGTAGCATACTTTATTGATGAGAAGGCAAGTACACTGTACTGGTTTTGAGTCCTATTCAAAGTACTTTATAAGAAACTTTAAATAATTTTTTGGGAATTAATTAATGCCTTATTGGAGGTTTCTAGAGCATTGACTTGGTTTTGAACCCGGAACCTTCTGATAAAGGCTACACTGAATCATCCTGCCCATTAAATATGTCACTTTTTGTCGACATCTTCTAGTTCGTGGGTAATCATCCATGTACGAAGAACGACAACAAAATGTAGAGAACTTGAATGTTTTCGACCTAGCATAAGAAAATAATGTTTAACCGGCTATGGTTAAAACTACAAATAAGTAAATAAGTCTCATATTTTCCTAGTGTAAGTTGGAAAAGTACATGTTGGGCTGCAAATTAATAATTACATGGTTCAATATTTGCTGATGAATGATCGAGAAAAGAAATCCCCATTTATGCAATATATTATTTATTTCCTCTCTTTAATTCTTGATCTCTTACTTCTCCTTTCCACTTTTACTCCACCTGATCATTCTCTGTGTCTGGCTATCTGACTCACTATCTCTCTATTGTCTCTCACTTTCTCCATTTTCCTTCTCTCTCTCTCTCTCATTATATCTTTCTCTCTGATTGCCTTTCTTCTGCAGGAGCTTACGATGTGTGAGGAACTACATTCATCTTAACCTCGTGACCAGCTTTCTCCTTCTCTATCTCATCTTTTTTCTCATGATCATCATAAGTACTTTTTCTGAAGTGGCTGAAGAAGCAGTAAGTACTCTCCTTATTATCCGGTCAGGATGGTATAATATATCTTTGATATAACAACAGTTACGGAACAGAACATTACATCACCCCGGTCACACAAATCTGACCGACAACAGACAACAACATACCGAACAGAACATTACATTTCCCCTCTAAACCCCAGTTACACCCATCTGACCGACACCAGACCGACAACAGATCGAAAAAATGGCATTATTCCTAATACCCCAACAAAAAAACCTCACGAACACCACATAGACAACAGACCGAATGAAAACTTAAATTACCGTACTAAACCAGTCACACCAAGCTAACGTACCAACAACAGACCAAAACAGACCGATCAAACAATTACATTACTCCTAATACCCAAGTCACACCACCTTGTCCGACACCAGAACGACACCAGACCGAACGAAATATTACATTACCCTACTAAACCAGTCAAACCAAGCTGACCGACACCAGACCGACAACCGACCGATTTTGTTTTTGCATTACTCCTAATACCACGTCAAACAAATCTGACGGACACCAGACGACAAGACTAAACAAAAAACTACATAACCCCGAATGGAAAAGGATCGCGCGGTCTGGAGTCGGTATGGCGGTGTGACAACGGCACTACTGTTTCTACAAATCTGAACAAAGGTGACACCTTTCCATTACTATAGAATTGTTTATGATCCTATCAGTTTGATTCTCCTTTGCATTCTGGGGGCGCGCTGAGATTCAATCATTCAATCACTGTGTGGTGGTAGGGCGCCCTCCCTATTTGATAGACTCCCCATTGTAGAAAAAAAACTGTTTAGTATATCCAAACAATTTACTCCCCCTTTTTATTCCAATATTCTTTACGATTCAAATGGTATGTGTGGTCATACCTCAGTCACACCGCCATATGGACTCTGAAGCGAATCCAAATCGACCGACTCTCGGCCATTCAGGCTAACATATTGTTCTGTTTGGTCTGTGGTCCGTATTGGTGTCGTTCTCGCTGGTGTGAATGGTTTATCAGACAGGTAGCTAGGAAGAAAGAGGCTCCCTCACCGGCGCTTTACATACATTGCTATTCCTGTTAGGTGTTGTGCCAAGCCCTAGAAGGAACCTTTTCTGAAATGTATGACGTATATAATGCATACAGAATGACACCGTCTTTAAGTGGCTGATACATGTTATTTGTTCAATATGACCGTTCCTCTAAAGACACAAATAAGAATGGTTTTTAGAAAGCTGGAGTGTAGGTAACAACTTCTGCAGTTTATCTTTCTTATCCATGAAACTCCTATCACCTTCCTCTGGAATTAATTAATGTTCAGCAAGATTATTTGTCTTGGTTATACTTTCAATGGCACTCTACTATCACATGGAATGATATCATTCATATCATTTTACACACCTCGACATTTTGTAGACTATCATTTTCAAGCTTCTATCATGTGTAACTGAATTAGTTGAACGGTGTTACGTTTCTTAAACATAATCAGTGTTGTGAATTTGTCTACAGTTGTATCCCTCAATCCCTTTGATTACTCCCATTGTTCATATCTTGTTATTTTATCTTCGTGTTTAGTGGTACTGCCGGCTGCAGGCGACAGCTCTTTTCTATATTAATCTGACCAGCTTCTTTTGGATGTTCGTAGAGGGCTTGTATCTCCATACCATGGTGGTGCGAGCCCTCGCCGTTCGGAGAGAGAAATTTTGGGTGTATTGCCTCATAGGCTGGGGTAAGTGACTACGTCCCTAATAAGACAGTAAAACCGGGTATTCTGCAGGCAAATAAGTCTATAAAGCATTAAATTTTTTAAATAAAAAAAAGCCTTGAGCCGAGTCTAGCTCTGTCAGTCTCTGGACTGGCTAAAAATGTAAGTAAATTCTAAGCCTTAAAGCCTTAGGTAACTTTTTCCTCTGATTCTAAACAAAATCCTGGATTTAGCTCATGCTGTAATCATAATTATAAATCTTTAGGTCAGAAATGAATCCCTTGACTTTTATAAGCCAATCGCATGTTTGATTATCATGATATTTATGATTGGAATTCGAAATTTCAAAAACCGTTTTCCCAACGGTTTTTAAACACTACACTCTACAGTTTATTGGGGAAAATGAGTATGGTAAAACCGGTCACTCAAAGATTTTTCCTTTTTTAAGCACTTCATGATCATTTTGAAGCACAATTTTGTTAGGGCTTCAATATTACACCATATCACAGACACTGATAACACGTAGGGCCATGCATCTCAGATTTGTAAAACTGGAAACATTGTTAAAAAATGTCTTTAAATGTGCAGCAGATAATGCAGCCAACATACTATCACAATACAGACACTCTGTTTTGTGCCTACGAACTAAAACCACGATGGGCGGGGGCAGGAAGGGCAGGGGGCAGTATTACATACATGCACAGTATATTATGATAATCTGCAGAGTCCATAGTTAATGCATGAATAAGAAAGGCAAATGATAAACACCACTTTGACTGCTCAAACGATTATTCAGATCTGCGGTTTCCTAATCTCGTTTCTTACTTTTCTACTTGAAGGATTACCGGTCATCTTTTCAGTGGCCTATGCTATTACTGTTACAGTACTGGCTACCGGCACAAAAAATGAGTAAGTTTGCAACCTTTGAAAGCTTTGTGGAGAGAGATTTCAGAGAGAGTGAAAAGTATAGAGAGAGAGAGAGAGAGAGAGATAGAGAGAGAGAGAAAGAGAGAGAGAGAGAGAGAAAGTGATAAAATAAGTAACAAATACTCGCGAACATGTATCTCATGATTTTTTACATTCTATTTTTCTTCATCATGATACAGTTGTCTCCAGAACAGCAATGCGGAATATATCATTCGAGTGCCTATCATAGCCGTTATCCTGGTGAGTCTGGTGCCTCGTAATACATCAAGGGGGTACTTTTTCTTAAGCTTTTTATGTGATTATCTCTGGGATTTAAAACAATTTATTAACCTCTCCACCCAGGAGTAAATGGGTACCTAGCAATTGATGGGTTAATAATAATTTCTGGGCCCTCAGGAAAAACAGCATTGATGCTGATTGGACTTCCCTGGTTAAACAAAATAATAATGATAATTATTACTATTATTATTATTATTATTATTATTATTATTATTATCATTGTCATTATCATTATTATTATTATTATTATTATTATTATTATTATTATTATTATTATTATTATTATTATTATTATTATTATTATTATTATTATTATTATTATAAATGGATGTATGGCGAAGGAGCTACCGTGCCAATTGGCAATGGGTTGAAAATTAAAGTTTATTGTTAAAAAAGCCGGAATTGTCCTACACTATGATTGACAATAAACAATTATCATATGGCGGCTAGTATTGAATGATGACATATGTCTTTCCTTTGGCAGGTCAACGTATGCTTCATGGTTCATATTATGATCATTCTTGTCACTAAACTGAGGGCGTCACATTCCTTCGAAACGCAACAATACAGGTATGGCCAACCCCAGTAGCACTCCGAATGTTTCAAGTTGAAATCAAATTAGAGGCAACTGTTGATTCTATTCCCCTCTTCTTTGTATTTACACATCAACAACATAATTTAGCAAAGCAATCAAAACTGCTTAGGATTATATTCTAAATTGAATGATACCCCGATTTGACCATACCGATGCTCTTAAGAATGCATCATGAATTATAAAGATTGAAACATTAAAAGTCAAATATTAAACCTTGCCAGTCTATAAAGTTTACCCTATTTTAAAAATCTTTCAAAACCTTCCCCCTTTTTTGTATGTTTTGGTCATATAGATATAGGAAATGTACGGGTTTATAGTCGGAGATAGCGAATAGGCTAGATTGAAATTACTTAGGTATTATTCATGCCTACACTAAAAATCTTCGAAAATCATAATGGCACGTTTTAGCACACGTGTAATTTTATACTAGCGGAACAACCATAAGCATGATAAGACATTTCCATTCGTTATATTTTTCATAGCAGAACAAGATTGTCTTAATTTGTCTTAAACTGTCTTAAAGGTATAGACCAGTTCTGGTCATGCGTTTGCATTGTGAAAGAAACGTTGTGGAATCGATCAGAAAAGGTTGATCATCTAGCATATAAGTATTGGTGTGTACTGCAAGGTTCTGGAATCATCAAAATGATAAGAAATTTGGCCCAGTCTTGGTAAAGTTACAAGCACTGTACACAGAAAGATGTATATGAGACTACGCGATATCTATCCAGGCCGGATCGATATGATAATTTACCAAATATATCAATTAGTAGGCGGTTTCCCGGCAAAATTTGTATCATCACGTATTAGTCAAAACATATTCTTTCACATGATTGGTGATAAGAGCTTCCATTTCATTTTTGAGAGGGGGCGTTTCCAAAACTGGTCTATACTTTTAAAAAGGTTTTGGCCACCCCCACATCTAATTTAAACTGTTCTGGCAATCTCCTTGCCCCTGCTCTTGACACCTGCAATGATTACATTTTGCTATTTCCAACGTCGACCTACAGGAAGGGTGTCCGGGGGATCGTGGTCCTGCTGCCTTTACTCGGAGCATCCTACTTCATGCTTCTCCTAGAGCCGAGCCCAGAGAAACCCAACGCCTCCACCTACGTCTACCGGTACCTAAATGCATTCCTCCAGTCCACCCAAGGCTTCTTTGTCGCGATCATCTATGTTTATATGAATCAGGAGGTAAGATATAGCTTAACATATGTACTACGTACGTTGATCCAGTGGCGTGAGGGCGCTGCGGCCCCCTGATGGGAATAAAGCACGATCATCATCCATTCTATAAAGAACACGATCGATCGCAAAGACTTCTAAGAAATCAAGGGCAATTCCAATGACCTATTGTATTAGTGTTTGTAGAAAATCATGTTCAGACTACGTAATATGTAATTGTCATATCACACAATTTAATAAGTAATGCACAAAACTATTGAAATTAAAAAGTTTGATTTGTTAAGGTCACTGTGATCGTGTTTATTGAAAAATGGTCATCCTTAGGATCATCGGAAGGGCTGGCATAGAGTTTATGGGTTTTTATCTAATTTTTGTTTCCTTCGCTTTTCGAACAAAATCTGAAAGTTGGGAATAATCCCCTCCCCCTACCTTCGGACATTTTTCATTACCGGGTCTGGTTTTTCTTCTATTTTTATTTCTGTTATGTGTTTACATTTCCAGTAATATATTCGTACTGGGTTCGGTCCTATCAAGAGTTGATATTAATCGCAAATTATATCAATCGCAACTATGTGCATAAGAGATACGGGACTACAAACAAACTTTATAAGACAGGGCCCTGGCCTCGATGTGCATGAATCTAAAATGAATCTTTAAAATATGTTCACCCACAAATTAACAATTCTTAATCAAGGCGGATAAAACAGAACTTTTGCTAAATTTGTTTTCACATTGTTAATATTATTAGAAGTGCTTTAGAAATGTGCTTACGTAAACGCATTTGAACGAATACATATCCAGGCGAAAGAATACTGTGCTAATGAATGCTATTGCGTCTGTTCTTAAGGGAAAGTATCTATGTGAGGGCTTAGTGTTGCAAAGGAGGAAAAAGAAAATTTTTGCTGTATTTCTAAATCATTTTCCCTCTCTCCTTTTAGGTACAAAATGTTATAAAGAGACTGCTGAGGAGATGGCAAGAACAAAACACGCTACCCTCAGGGCGTAACATCTCCCGGATAGGTTCACACTCGCGACAGAACAGTCTTGCGAACAACCTCTCCCACTTTAGAAGAGGTTCCAACGAGGATACATGCGCTACTCTAAAGACTAACCTCTCCTCCAAAACCGATGGAGGGGACCACGTGGGCAACGGGAAAGTCCCAAGTTACGTGAGCATGGGAAGACGAGAAGAGCTTGTTCCCTTGCAACCCGTCCCGGAGGGCAGCAGTCTGTCGGTGAACGAGAAGCTACCAGATTGGCCCGCCTCGGATTCTTCGGCGACGATTCTTGACAAGGAGACAACGGCACTTACGACAGGTGGGGTGCTACAAGATAAGAACGACAACGGCGTCGAGCCGGAACATGACAAAGCAGAGGAAGAAGACGAGGAGATGGGGTTTCGAAGCGATGATAATTCTATGAACGATGAGCATCCGGTAGGAGTGGGGTCGGATGAAGCCCTGATCATCCACGGCAACACACCTGTCATGGAACAGAATCTGTTTCTGCAGGACAAACTTGCTCGTGAAAACAATAACCTCCAGCGAAACGGCACCAAGGTAAATAGTTCCGATGAAAACTTACTGGCAGGACAAGTTGGTGCATTGAACGCTAGCAAAGAAAATATGCCAGGCGGTGGTGACCAACCTTTCGGAAGTGTGCCTTCTGAAGGCAACCAAAACAACAGCAACAACACGCAGCTTCCATGTATACTAAAAACCCCGAACGAGAGGCATTGTTCCGGTGGTAAGAAACACGTTGCCTTTGTGTGTCCAGATATCACAGGGGATGTTCAGTCCCATCCTCAACAGTTCTTTGAGGACTCCGAGTTTGACTCGTCTTTCATAGCGAACCAATCGCTTGGACTCTCGCCGCAACCTGCTTCCACGTGCAGTACCATCGCGTCAGACCCGTGGACGAGGGAAGGTGATAAGTCAAAGTGGAGCCCAAAGATTCTGTTTAATCGACCAAAGTGCTACGGAAGTCCCGCCTCACAGAGATTGGTACGTCCCTCCTCTAGCGACCAAGGCCGCAATGGTCGGATCAAGCTTCCGAAATCGCCCGCTGGGACTCCCGTATGACTAGCTCCGCAAATGGACGGTTACAATGAATCAAGCCGCGACTTTATTTGATGACATATTGACCTTCTTTTCAAGGGCATGATTATTTCTGCAACATGAACCATTGAGTAGCACCAAATCTGTACTCAAGTGAACATCCTTTCAAGATGAGCTCAACTGCCCTATTGACCGCGAAGGATGTGGACGAAGGATGTGGACGCGTACAAACGTGAATTCAATTTGATATGATAGTTCACCTAGCGAATAGACAAAGGGCGGAAAGGGAAATTGGCAGATGGCACCAATATGAACCTGCCTGACCTGCCTGCAAACTAAGGCTTTCGCAACAGGTAAAAGACGGTGTGTATCGGCCGAACGCCCTTCCTAAATGATAGTCATGTGAATCATAGCCGAGTGCCTCCAAGTATTTCATTGATATTTGTACAAACCGTTAGCAGTTCCAATTTGCAACATCTTATTGTTTTCGTCCTAGGCCAGGAGCCTAGTCATGGGTGCTTCTGTAATATTGCCTACACATACCCAGCAACGTACCTCAACTCTAAACTCGCAGTGGTAACGATCGTAGCGGGAAAAATGGAGCTTGCGCTTGCAACCAGTCACTTCTTCACAATGTGAACTGCCCTCTGTTGTTCTGCCCAAGTTCGTGTAGAGGATTTTGTTCAAAAGCAACTACATGTATACTGCAGTTGTCGGCGTATTTCCAACCAGCTATTATGTGTAAAGTGTGCATACAAGGAGTACTTGCAACGTTGTGTTTAATGTATTGACGTGTATCGTTTTGCTGAATGTAAACAAGAGAAAAATGTCATCCATAAACCATAGATATCCTTACGATTTATTGTAAATAGTTTAGATGCACGGTTAACAGGGGCTCTATGGCATATTACTTTTATTTTGTAAATTCTACAAAAATATTCAAATAGTCATTTTTAGAGTAAAGATGTTGCTGTATATAATAAGGAAACTGACTAAGTTTGACTGAACAAAATATATTTGAGTATCTAAAGACTTGAGATATAAAATACAATGCTAAACTGCTGATCAGATTTCCCCATTCGACCCAGGTGAATTAAATTGGTAACTAGCCAAGCTTGGATAACAATAGTAACAGGGCCCGCAGGGAGAACAGTATCCAATACTGACGTGGCTACCATGGATAAATATGATCAGACTTTTAGAATGATTGTTGTATTATTTTATCATTATGCTGAATATTATTTATCTTTAGCAAAAACTCGGGGTAAAATGCCCGATTCAAATAATAGCCGATGAATAAGACCCAGATGATGTCAGCAACATATTCCAATTTGGAGCGGTCTGTACCCGCATTGGGTATAAACAATACAAACTAAAGACGATGGATAAACACAAACAATTTACTAGGTAAACTGACTGTTGTAAAGACAATTTTTACACTTGGGAATAAAAAGAAAACTCTCCCTATAATTTATGTTCCCTTCGTTGTTCATTTTCAGTGATTTTTTTTTACTGATGTTCCTTCCAAAATGACATCGAAAAGTTGGTTATAGTCTGCGTATCAATTACGCTTGTATGCAAATACTTTATTTCTTCTTATCGATCATTTGTAATTTTCACTTTTACAGACAGCAGTCAATAGAAGCATTTTATATGACAATTTTATAACTATTTAAGATATAATAATAAGCCATTTAAAAACTATATTAACCACCCTCCTTCCCAGTTTTCAAAGGTACTGAATAGAAGGCTAATGCTTTTTCTAATTTCTGGATGGATTTGAGCTATCAAACTATAATAGAAATTACTTCAATGTTGAGTGCGCAATGATAACTGCAAATTTGTCTCTGTTCATATCTCCAAATGTGACATGTTTTATGAAAATACAATTGACACCATGATTGATTTTCTTAGACCTAATGTCTGTAATAAGATTAGGACATTCTGTGGAATCTGTGGCTTTCTAGTTTCTTTTCCATCCAGGCAAAATTATCTTTAAATGATTACGGTTGTAGTATTTTGTCAGGAGAAAATGGACCAGACTAAATTATGAGAGTCTCATTTGTTTACATGTTTGCTTATGTTTCTTTAAAAGTTGTTAGCGCATTAATTGGTTCGTGTTCAAACAGGAAATTATGTACATACATAGTTTGTATTATTTTGTTTCCATTTATACAGAAATGCTGATTCTTTTTTATCTGCTGCATGTGTGTATAAGACCATAATTTGCATACTGAAATAATTCGTGATTATGCGTCGCTTTTTTGTTGCTCATGTTTCTTTGAACTATGACATAGGTCGTCTGGTGAATCGAATTTATAATGTATGGGCCTATAGCAATCGGGAGGGGGGTATTGGCTCTGTCTGTATCTAGTCATCATTATCTTAGGAGGAGGCAACATCGGATTCTGTTTGATTATTATTCCTTTTTTTTAGGTGGGAGAGTTGATATTTCCAAGTTAACTGAAATATCTAAGTAAGTTGTTTCCTAATGATCTGATGAAGCGAACAACGGGACTTTGATTTTAAAAAATTAGATTATCGTTTCAGTACTGAGAAATTTTATTTTATTATACTTTATTGCAAAGTAACATGGTTTTTGCGATCCTGGCATGATTTGATGTTCTACGTCCCTCCATGTGTATGATGTATCTCCTTTGAATTATTAATGATATATAAATCAGGAAATATTAATGTATATAGATTAAAATATATATTTGTAATCGATGAGACAGATCTGTAAAATACAATGCTGCCTTCAAATACTGAGATTATGTAGTTATCCGTCTTGTTTCTACGATTACCGAAAATGACAAACCGTTATGATTAATATTCCCTCAAAAGTCAACAAGAATATTTGGTGGAGTTAAGCTCTCTTCCAACAACGACATCGAAAGAAACCTCGTGGCGAGTTTTCTTGTTATAACCACAATGTCTTGTTATTATGCATATTGAATATATATATATTTGTGTGTATACCATGTATGTATGAATATAAATAATGTTTTTTTTTTTGTAAAGAACATAATTATGTGAAATATTTTTATTACTACCAGAAGTCGGAAGAGGAAAACAGTCGGTGGAAGTATTTAGATTTTCAGCATTGAAACGCAATGTGTGATTTGGCTGAGATGATACAAATTATGTATGGTATAATCATGGTTCACTGTGTAGAGAAATATGAAAATCTTTCTCATTTTATAGAAGGACCTGTTTTTATAATTGTGCTATCCTCTGTAAGCATACTATGCTCGTTGCACACGAGACGTCATTTTACTGACGTAAGATGGCGTCAAACACTGCGTCAAACACTGCGCGATCTGTTTGGCGCCGTATGAAGTGACGTACGGCGTGCAAAGTGAATGCAAATGTGGAAGGTATAGGAACTACATAGAACGGCTGACGCATGGCTGACGTAGGCTTCACAAGCGTATGGAAGAAAACAACGCAGTCGGAAAGGCAGCTCGTGTGCAAGGGTATTGCATCAGATGATAATGTGGATGCTTTGTTATCTCTTGTGTATGCTACTGGAATACTGGACCTGATAAGAATCCTATCCACGACATGAACATAATTTGGCAGGACATTTAAACACATTCGCCACTCTTCATCCAGGTGTATAAATCTATGTAAGAAACCTGGAAGTTGATACTTGTTAATACGTACATTCCCTGAATACCATCTGCAAACTTGAGGGAAGCTCGGCTTAAGCTATGATTATGATATAACCTCGGGAATTGTCTAGATAATCCCTTGCATTTGGTAATTAGCGCTTTGTAAATTATTATTATTATTTTTTTGTTTTACTTGATTACTGTTGATAATATACGTATTAAAATATTGAAGTCGTTATCAAGTGCTTGAAGGAGAAAAAAAATCTGTTAAGGAATTACAGGAAATACGATGTGCGAATATTTAACAGTCTGCGAATGACATGAAAAAAAGATATGGGGAAATTGATAACGCATTTTACTTTCTAATCGTTCTACTCCAATGCATTTTGCTGCTGATGCGTTATTTCATTTCTTGACGCAGGATTGCGTCAGTGACGTAGGGCTGCGTCAGTGACGCCGGTAAACAAGCGCTATGGGAGAGTCATTTCGTATAAATAGTGATTGGGAAATGAGCAGGGTAATCATGGCGTTGAAATACTGGAACTACTTATTTGTTGCATAGAAAGTATGATAATGACGATTACACACAAAAAACTACTACATGTACTAATAAATTGAATTCAAAGTTTAATGATACTTTACGTTTGATCTCACAGTGTTTGTTCTCGGATAAGCGCTCTTCCATGATTTCTATTTAATGTTGTGGATGTATTCCAAACTTATTGCATTTTTGTTTTGCTGTTGCTGTTTAGAATGTTTAGACTGCTCGTTTTTATTGAAAATACATGTATAATGTTAATGGTATCGAGATACGGGCGTAACTATAATGTACGGTGATGGGTGTGGGGGTTACAAAAATTGGGACAGCCCAGTTGACCGACAGTCAACGATGTCTACAATATCGGTCTAGTAAATTCTAGTGAATAGAAGGTCTGAGAGACCGACATCTCGGTCTCATTGGCTGCCGGTCTCCTGAACCATTTGATAACTTTCACGATACCAACACTGTCGTTCTCATAGGCTGTTGGATTGTTGATGCGTGTCTGGACATCGAGAAGATCGATGCCTTTTTTTCGTCCCTTGTTGAGTAAAGAAAATATAAGGTATAAGGGAACCGATGTTGGTAAATTTAAAATCCCACAACCACTTTTTTTCAAATTTAATAATGTCGTCAAACACAGTCCAGCACCCCTCCCCCTTTCAAAATCGCCCGGCGATATCCCTGCGTTACGAGTATGTAACCTTCCTTCTTCTCCAATCAAATGTACATCAAATATCAAATTAACGGTGAGTGCATTTTTGTATAACTCAGCGTGTTTTTGAGTGTCTCATTCAATTTCAATGACAAAGGTAACTATTATTGTTAGTTATTACCAATATTGTTATTATTGCATCATGATTTTTCTTGTAAGCAAGGAAATAGAGAGCAAATGTACGAAATACTATCCCACGTATGTTACCAAGTATCGAATATAAACCTTTAATTGAAAATATGTTCGAATTCGAGTTGGCTGTACCTGTCGAAAATGAATTCAATGTGATGTCATTTTCTATTATCCACCCTTTCACATACTGTTAATCGTGTACAAGAAGACTGTATCCGATCTAAGTGTTTTAATCGTGTTACTTTTATGTGGTGAAAATGGCGAGTCGTTTTCAGGTAAAGCTCAAAGGGATGAAAACCGAGGTGGTCTTTTGTAAATATACTCAAGATTAAAAAAGAATGTGAATGTTTCACGTACCGTAGTGGTGTTGATCGATGGGAATTTGGGGTTTCTTTCTTTTTCTGTCTGGAGGAAATGCATTAAAAGCTGATTTAAACAGGATTGCCAGCAGTTGAAAATGTGTTTTATTTTGTTTTCACGTGCTATGTTTTTTTGTTGTAGCGAAAGCGGGTGGGATCTTGGTCATGTCAACATCAAATATACACGGTTAATGGTTGGCCCCTACATAGATGGTGATACAGTTTTAAAAAAAGATCAGCCATGACTAAATATCAAGGCTGTTTGCTACCTGTATGGAGAAATATACATGTATAAGGGGGAAAAGACTCACTACACCTCTGTGCCGTTCATTTGACATGTTTGAAACGGTACTTTTGAGAGGATTAAATATGAGTTGATAGCAAAATCTTATTTTCAAAGAACATTCAATATAGAACACGATCACAATGTCCGGGGTCTGTTGTAACTGAAAACACTAACTAAAGGCAGGTCCAATGTATACATTTGATTATATTTGAATTTAATCAAATTTGACTTAGAGTGTAAGAAATGAATAGGACTGTTAATTTTATTTAATGAATAGCTTTATTGGAAAAAATTGGAATGAGAGGTGACTTTCTTGTTGTTGTTGCTGTTGTTGTTGTTCTTCCTTATATTATCATTATCATTTTCCTTATTTCTTTTTGTACTTCTTCCTCTTCTTCTTTTTCTACTACTTGCCATTCTTCTAAATCCCCTACCTATTTCTCTTCTTCGATGATAAATTGCAATTTCAGATTTTGAAGATCACCCCACTCCAGGTTGAGTGCACGCTTGGAGCCAATACACATTATTTTTAGGGCAACATTTTAAACAATACACGTGACACAATTCTCTCCATTAGCCACGGAACTAGAGAAGTGTCATTTAAATCAAGGACGCAGACATAAAGCTTTAGGGTTGTACCTCGAAATCGGTCCAGTATGTTAGTTTCCTTGGCTGATCAAGGGAGGAAATGCCCTGGTAGTCTGCCAAGTATACGAAATAAAACATAACGAGAACTGCCAATTTACTAAAATAAATTTCAAAACGGGTTATTGCACTAAAGATTTTTTGTTTGTTTTTGTTTCGTTCCAGTGGAGAGATCACATTCCCAAAATTGACGGGGGAGAGAGAGAGAGAGAGAAAGAAAGAAAAAGGGATTAGTGTGTGGTGTGTGCGTGTGTTTTCCTCATAATTATTTGAATAGGCCGAACTTCATTCATAGGCCTATTTGATATCTTTAATTTTTATTTTCATCTTCCTGATATCCCCAATCAGACATGAGTACTTATCAGATCCGACCTCAGACAGGTGGGACGGGGGCATCTATTGCCCCCTTCCTCCCAAACAATCGATTTCATAACACCACACCTTTTCAAATAATCTTAACTGTGCGAGTGCGTGAGGGAGAGAGAGAGAGAGAGAGGGGGAGAGGATAAGAGCGTGAGGGAGAACGAGATTACAAGAATTGAACAGCATTGTAATTGACAGAATATTGAGACGGATTAAATGCTTGGGAGAGGGAAAGGGAGAGAGAGAGAGAGAATACGTGTAAGTGTGTAAGTGTGCATGTGTGTAAGTGTGTAAGTATGTGAGAGAGGAAGAAAGAGACATGGGAGAGATGAAGATGCATGCAAAGGAGAAAGAAATAGAAATAAAGAGGTAAATGGTAAAGAAAGATGGAAATAGAGAGATTGAGAAAGATAGGGAGGGAGAGGGGGAGAAAAGGGCGGGAGGGGGAGGAATACCGCTCATATCAATTGTTCGTGGGAGGGGGTGAGGATGAGGGGAAACTCTCCATTCACCCACTCTTCCCAATACATGAATACTAAGTTACTACATTAATTTTCGGTAAATCTAAACACAGGTTTATGACCCTTTATGACTAGTTTGTCAACTACCTTTTATTTCTGCAAGTCGGAAACATCACAACTGGCTTTTTGTTTGCTCAGCCCTCGGTGCATACTACAGTGGACATTACACAAACCCCGCGCACCACTTGAACGCACCGCACTTGACATGGTTATGAGCCCAAATCCAGGGGCGAACGGGGCCACGGCAAGTGCGCCGGATTTCTGGTGTGTGCCTAGAATACCGCACATTTCCAATGTTGCTGTGAGGTTGAGCGAACACAATCCCGATACGAGCTCAGGTCCTCTGCGCTCTCTCCGCCGCGGAGTTTCGGTCGGTCGAATTCTAACACAAAACACTAATGTGGTTGTGCGTGCAGATTGTGGAAAGAGAAGTAATTGTGGAATCATCGACATTTCTGGAATATAGAGCATAGTTGGGACCGAGGAAAGTCTAAAAAGCATTCTAAAAATGGTAAGTCTTTATAAGCCTTTCGAACATTTTTGTAACCGAATTGCGCGCAAATTAATTACATTTACCACCGTTTAGAACTGTTTGGTTTTGTTCTTGTTTGCTTTCCTTGATAATGATTTTCACGGTATATTTATGCATATGGATATGTAGTGGCGTAACAGGGTTTATACTGGTGTCGGGGAGGGGGGAGGGGGATCTGTTTTTTTTTTTGGTATGTAAGTGAATTGCAAACAATAAGACCAGCAAATGGGGTTAGACTTAGAGGGAATTTATTTTGTTTCTACGTCTCTGTCTCCCCTGACCTCTCTCCCTCTCTACCCCACTCTCTCTCTCTCTCCCTCTCTCGCCATTCGGGGGGGGGATGCGTGCCCCACATGCCCTGTGCCCTCATTTATCTACCCCATTGTTAATCATCACTAGAGAATGAAGACATTCTTTATTACTGAACAAATAAAGAATCGTACATTGGAATTTTGAGTGCAACCAAATAAGCATCATAAATCAGCGCTCTTTTGTAACTTCACATCAAAATATTTCTCAGTTGACTCGAAACGACCTGTTTGGCAGTGATCTATTATGTCGTGGAGTGTGGTTGAAAAGATCATTGCAAAAAAGACAGATTTATCGACGAATTTGGGAGAGCTCACGTTTTAATTGATTTCAACGACTGACATACGACATGCAAAGAGCATTGAAAAGTAGGTCACAGATTTTCCTGGGGACAGTCTGTATTTGAAGAAAAGAAATTCTACAGAGCCTTACACCATTATTCACACAAAAATATGTCAATGGTAAAGTTCTGAATAGTAAAGAGAGGGCTTCTTACCTAACGAGTTGTCAGGTGAATTAAAGCAGGACTGCACTACTTGTATCTACTTGCGCCCTCTATATAGCCAACAATGCCTAAGCGGTACCCGTTGGTCCCCCATGATCCCCTTCTTCTTATGTCAATTGAGAGCTGATTTGATGAGATAACCACCTGCCAGTGACCACGCAGGGAGGTCTAATCCCTCCTGGCCAAACTAGTTCAGACAGGCTTTAAAGAAAGAAGAGAACCTTCCTCTCCCTTCTGTACCATCTGTACTCTTACCCGAACCTAACCCGAACCTAACCATACCCTTACCCAATAACAAAGGCTAGTGTAAAAGCTAGTGATTTCAACACTAACTCAAACTTTATAACTTTGAAGAAATTTGAGAGATTGTAGTCGGGGCACATGTCGGGTCACAATTATTTGTGCGTCATTCACCCACCTCATGGCAATCAACGTGAGTGTCATAAGTGTCATAATGCTCAGATCAAAGGTCAAATATATTAAAATGGCAGATATAAGAACTACGTGCGTGAATCATAATTCACGTTAATTGGTTATGATAGCATCCTATTTATGAATACAACATATCACGTCATAATATATGTTCGTGAATAACATATGATGCCAATGCTCTAACGAAGTCACGGTAATTTGTTTTATATCGGTTTCATGCGAATAATAGCCCTTAGCTACGAAAAAGAAGGTTCCCCTTTTTTATTCGTAAGTGTTACATGTGCCAAATAGCTAAGGTAAATTAGTTGTCCAGGGTTATTGTTTGTTTATTTTTATGTTTGATTATATTCTTGAATTATTTATTGTTGTAAATTTCTGGGTGCAGCACCCTCACTCTCCTAAAACCGCCCCTAACCCATGATGATGATGATGATGATGATAATATGATACTTTTTTAAAGCTCATATCACTATTCACTCCATACGCGCTTCGGGGGACAGGGACAGATATAGTAGAAGACAATAAAAGAAAAGAGAATTCAAATAAAATATAACCCAAACTAAACTTAAATTTGACCAAAACAGTGGTTGAACGAATGAATTATCGTTTTATATTTATATTTCGCTCTATATTTCACACAGTTCAACACTTAACATTTGTAATATGTATATACCTATTTTTCAAATTACATTCATGAATACCCATGTCATATCGATGTCAGCAAAGTGTTAATGGTAAAATTCTGTGCTTGGAATATACCATGCAATGATATATAGGCCTAGATGTAGAAGTATGCAGCATATCAAGATCGCTTTCAGAATTGAATTTATCGGCACGTCATGCGCTGGGACCAATGTACAAAGTTTGAACCGTGTAAATTTACCTAAATATTTGGAGTACCAGATATCATAATAAAATTACCAACAGATACAAATTCGGTTAACTAAAGTTCAGTACACATTTCATGAAAGGGATTCGACGTAATGGTAATTGTAAAACGAAACGAAGAATAGGGACATGTTTGTGAAATGCGCTACCTAAGTATGGGATATCACAATGATTATCAGCGCTCAAAGTTTTGTTCTTGGCTAAAATGGTGATAGATCATCGTGTGGCCTAGCCTTCTTATTCTGTATATTGTACACAAACAAAATTATGAAAAGATGCTCAAACTTGACACACCGGAGGTTTCTTTTAATGTGATGTTAAGCTATCATTATAAACAGCTTAAAGCCCCTCTAAAGTGTTGGGAGCCCCAAAAATGTGATGGCAAAATTTCATTATGTAGACACATTTCTGCAAGGATTTTCAAAGCAAATGTGTTTGAAGTCGAATATTGATGAAAGAATACACAATTGAGGTTTTTATGTACAACAGAAAACCCAAATTATGTATTCTTTTATCAATATTTTCTTCAAACACATTTTTTTTTTTTTTTTGGGGGTAAAATCTTTGCAGTAGTGAGTCTTAAATGACATCCTCTTTCACATTGTGAACACAATTTTAGTGAAATTTTGCCATCAATGTTTTGGCGAATTCGGGGCTCCTAACACTATAGAGTGGCCCGATGACATTAGTGCCGCGGTGGGACTCGAACCGTGAGTCTTGTGATCCAAAGTCCGAAGACGTATCCGCTTGACCACTTCACCTCTACACTACACCTCTTCATAGCCTTGATGACCGCACGTTATTACGCAATCGTTTCGACGCCTCGTGCGCCACAGGCATTTTCATTATCACATTATACATCCTGAAGGTTTATGTTTTAGCCTTGGTAGAAAGAGTTCGTCCAGGTTGCAACGGCTAAACTGTGTTAAAATTCTAACTTGAATCTTCCATTTTAGGTGTAATGCGATAGACCGGTTATTATCTAACACATTTAAATTTGTGGATTTTTCTTTCCAGGGGACGAGTTTTTCCAAATCACCTGTTTTTAATAAATGAACTACTACACTCGGAATCCAGTCTGCTACATCACTTGTTGCTATGTCGGGCAATCTTTCAGGTTGTGAAGAGCAACATTTGTTTAAAAAGTATGAATACAATTTGAAATGTTAGTAAACCGGTCTATTGCCGCTATCGGGAAACAAATTCGAAATTTTAACTTTACTTGAAGAAGGGACGTACACATGCATCTTTTTCACGAATAATTCTTCTATACATTTATTAATAATTCAGTTTTTAATGCACCATTCTCGGAAGCCAGTAGGGAATTATCTATGGAATTATCTAGAAACATAATAATGTAATCATTACATGTAGTAGGTCCATGGCGTGATACACACACAAAAAGTGCAGTTGACCCCAAAACAGAATTCGTAATTTGCTTTGAAACATGGCTTGTCTACATTTTTGGCAAACCTCAAGTTTTTGCTGATTACAGGATTGGGACGTGGAAAAAAAATCATATTCTGAGAACAAGACTCTCGCATAATAGGTGTTCATGCATGGGTTGGTTATCAAAGACCGTTATCATGTTTATTTGCTTTGAAGAACTGTGGAATTCTGCAACGTGAATTACTCGTCAAAACTTTAATGTTTGTACGCGTTTGATCAAGGAGTTACCTGGTTTTATACTGAATAGCACGATTAGATTTCTATCGCTTCGCCAATCAAGACTACGAAGGGTTTTATGAATGCCGAATGTTACAGCGTTTCAGTTTCGTTTAAGATATAAATTTGACTTCTATTAAAGCCCCTCTAAAGTATTGGGAGCCCCACCAAATTGATGGCAAAATTTCACTGAAATTGTATTATGATGTGAAAGAGGATGTCATTTAAGACACATTTTTGCAAGGATTTTCAAAACAAAAGTGTTTGAATTCAAATGTTTGAATGAAAAAATGCAACATTTAGGTTTTTCGCGTTGAACAGGAAAAACCTAAATTATGTATTCTTTTATCAATATTTGTCTTCGAACGCATTTTTTTTTTTTGGGGAGGGGGAGGGAAATCTTTGCAGATTTGTTTTTTAAATGACATTCCTTTTCACATTTTGATACAATTTGAGTGAAATTTTGCCATTAAATTTTGACGAATTTTGGGCTCCAAACACTTTACAGTAACTGTGCGAAGATTTTGAAAACTAACTTTATTTTCATTATTGCAAAGGTGAAACTTTGATTGGACAATTTTATCGAAATTCAATGGCAATGCTTGGAAACATTCGAAGTAATGATTATTATCAATTACAAAACGCTTATTATACAGCCCCCGCCGGCAGTGAAGAGCTCTCCGAACACTGCTGAGATGTGTGACATCACAGGTTGGGCATGATTTGCACAAGCAGACGATGTCCCATGACATCTCACACATTTTCAGTGCCTGCTCTGTTATCTTCTCTTCAGTTAATTATCTTACTTCACTACCGTCAGGCTAAATGTTTAATCTAGTGCCTCACTCTAAATCCCGCGGATGGTATTATTTTGATGAAAAATGCAGCGATGAAAAAATAAAGGAATCCGTCACTTGTAAACAAAATACGACGCCATTGTATTTTCAGCTGCATACACCACAGTATGTTCGGCGTTTCAAGAGGGAACAAATGCCGTCCATGCTATCATCCCGGGGGTCTTTAAATTTGAAAGTGTGGTTTCTTTGATTGTTCAATAACCCCTATCCTGTGTATTTACAAACAAAAGAATTTAGTTATCAGAATCGGTTTCATATGCCTTTTTAAATGGTGTGAAATGCCATCACATTTATATACACTAAACTCATTATAATTTGAGAAATAATAGCATTGCAATTATGTTCATTCTTTATGGGATGTCGTCTGCTTGTGCAAATCATGCCCAACCTGTGATGTCACACATCTCAGCAGTGTTCGGAGAGCTCTTTAGGTGCTATGCCGGGGCTGTATTTAAGCGTTTTGTAATTGACAATAATCATTACTTCGAATGTCTCCAAGTATTGAATTTTGATAAAATTGTCCAATAAAAGTTTCACCTTTGCAATAATGAAAACAAAATTAGTTTAGTTAAATCTTCGCGCAGCTACTTTAACGCAGTTTCATCATTCAGAAAACCCACAGTAAAAACCAATACTTGTGTCCTACATAATCAACTATCCCAATGGGCCATTTTCGTAATGTTATCAAATTAAATGCACAAAACTCTGTTAAGTGCCTCGTTACAAATTATTACATTCACCTGTTACAAATAATTGTCTTTCAGTGGTCAGAAAGCGAATTGCATACATTCCCTCTTGTTACGTAGGGCAATCCATAATGTTTGTCCTACCTAACAACAACTCAAGTATGCAATTCGTATTCTGACTATTTATATACAATTATTCATAGCTGGTGAATGGAATAATTTGTAACATGGCACTTAAAGGTGGGGTGACATCCACATATAAGTTGATTCCTGTTGATGTGCAGGGCTGCATACAACTCATATTTTGTTATTCAAACATCTGAATATATTTTATAGATTTATAACTGATTTTAAAAATAATTTTCTCAGACCTGCTAAGCTCCACGCTAATAAAATGCTCCAGATCTCATTCATCTTGTGACATCATCTGTCAATCATTAGTGAGCCCAGGCCTGCACATCAACAGGAATCAACTTATATATGGATTTCCCCAGACCTTTATCAAATATTTATGCTATATATTTCATTACATTACGAAAATGGTCTATTGCAGCTAGTGCAGCCTAATCGTTTTTTTTTTTTGTTTTTTTTTTTTTGGGGGTCACGATTTGAGCACATGACCAGAATTCAACTTTATCTTTTAAGCTACAAGCTTAAACGGCCACCGACAATGCAGCGTTTGCCAATGGAGGAAAATATATTATTTACGTTGCGTGTTGGTCCTCTGTTGACATTACATGTCTGTTTTCATCAGAATAAATTCACCATCAAAACATTGACAAAGAGGTGAAGCTGTCAAAATACTACCTGTGGTGTACGCCACTGTATAAACATAAACAATGGTTGTCAGTTTGTGAGTTAAGGACAATAACTGCAATACATTGTGATATCGAGGCGAACAGATGGACATCAATGACATATCTCGTCATGTCAATATTGGTCCCTCAAGCACTTACATTGAATACATATTCAGTAAACAGGTTAAAGTTAAAGGCCAGTTTTTGAAAAGCCCCTCTCTCAAAATATGAAATGGAAGCTCTCATTGCCAATCATGTGAAAGAATATGTTTTGACTAATACGTGATGACACAAATTTTGCCGGGAAACCGCCTATTAATTGATATATTTGGTAAATTATTATATCTATTGGGACCAAATAGATATCGCGCACGTGGTCGCGTAGTCCCATATACATCTTTCTGTGTACAGTGCTTGTAACTTTACCAAGACTGTGCCAAATTTCTTATCATTTTGATGATTCCAGAACCTTGCAGTACACACCAATACTTATATGCTAGATGATCAACCTTTTCTGATCGATTCCACAACGTTTCTTTCACAATGCAATCGCATGCCCTGAACTGGCCTTTATCTTTAAGGGTGTAAATGTGTTCATGTATAGATGCATGCACTTTTTATTCTGAATGCATTCTATGTAATAGGACATTTTCGTAACGTAACCAAATGTAATACATAAGTCTTTGTGAGGTGCCTCAATACAAATTTCATTCACCTGATAAAAATAATAGTATTTCAGTAGTCAGAATGCAAAACTGCATATATTAAGTATCAAGCCATAATGTTTGTCCTACCTGGCAACAACTAATGTATGCAGTTCGGATTTTGTCTATGGAAATACAATTATTCTTATCAGGTGAATTAAATAATTTGTATTGAGGCACTTCAAAAGACTTCTGCATTAAATTTGGTTACATTACGAAAATGGCCTATTGTTTAATCATATCGACCTGTTTAGTAATTTATTATAATGTATGCATGTTTCTCTCCCAAACCCTTGGTTACCAGCTATTTCATTCACCTACTATGGATAATCTATGGACGGAATCCACTTTGTATACATTAGTTGTTGCTATGTCGAGCAAGCATCTGACCGGCTGTCTTTTGTTAGCTCACTAATGATTGACAGATGATGTCACAAGGTGAATGAGATTTGGCGCATTTTTAGGGTGGAGCTTAACGGGTCTGAGAAAATTATTTTTAAATGTATTTAAAAATCTTTGAAATATATTTAGATGTTTGAATAACAAAATATGAGTTGTATGCAGCCCTGCACATCAACATGAATCAACTTATATTTGGATGTCACCCGACCTTTAAGCTGCAAGTGAAACTTTTGTTCAAAAAGTAGAAATAACTTAGTGAACCTGTCTATTAGCTAGCAGAGTTGTGCAATGAACCGGGGCGGGAGGGGGCAGTGGGACGTGCCCAAAATCGAATAGACTTGTTACAGTTTTGTAACTCATTTCATGTATCCTTCTTCAACAAAAGTTGCTTTTACCGACGCAAAACTTGCCAGAGGCTTTTCCTATGTAGCAACGTCTAATGATTAGCTTCCATCCATAAATATGCCATTATGCAAAGCGGGTGAATTAAATAGGTAAAAACCGGGGTTCTGGATATAAAGATGTTTGCAATACACTTTCAGAGTAAACCGGTATTTTGCACATCAAGCAGAAAGCCAACATGACGAAATAGTGCTTCAGAATAGACCATTTTGTTAACCCTAATAAGGCCGGGGGCCATTATGCCCCCTCCGCGATTTGTCTGATTGTTCGGAAACGCATACGGATGGTGCCCCGCCGCTGGCTGACTTTTTTTTTTTAGTCTTGCGCATCTTTTAAACAATTTCTTTGAAAAATCGGACGTACAGTTACAAAGTCACGTGACCTTTTGTCTTTGCATGTCAGCCCAAAAATCGCTCATTTTCGTGATTTGTGTACAAAACATATGGAAATGTTATTTTTCCTAGAAAGAGATAAAACATTGGTTATTGGGTCTTGTTCAAAGTTTAGGTGTTTTTTTTTTGGGAGTCAAAATAGTTGTATTGTAGTTAGAAATGAAATAAAACAACAAAAACAATAAAATACATAAGTTAAAAAAAACAATGAAATACATAAGAAATTATCAAAACAAGAGATAACATAAGGAATAACCTAGCTCTTCCAAATTTTTTGTCGTATTATTGTTTGAAATGGTCTAACGAATACATGTAGAGAAAAAAAATGCTTAATATGAAGAATATATGATTTATGGGTAAAAAGGTGAATTTTATGACTTTATTTGCATAAATTACCATAAATATGCAAATGAGTGAATTGTTCAACAAAATTAAATTTACCATAGTATTCTATACACTTCACTTGACATGCGTGCAAATTTTCGCGGCGATCGGCCGTTTGACGGTCGAGATCTTAGGGTTATGCCCCCGCCGTATTAAGACCTCAAATAGCCCGGCCTTTTGAGGGTTAAAGAGAAGGTTCATTGATTTTAAAAACTAACTTTATTGTCATTATTGCAAAGGTGAAACTTTGATTGGACAAGGTTATCAAAATTCAATGCTTGGAAACATTCCAAGTAATGATTATTATCAATTTCAAGACGCTTAAATACAGCCCTGGCATAGCACCTGAAAAGCTCTCCGAACGCTGCTGAGATGTGTGACGTCACATGTTGAACATGATTTGCACAAGCAGACGATGTCCCATGACATCTCACACATTCCCAGTGCCTGTTTTGTCTTCTTCTCTTCAGTTATTTCTCTTACTTCACTACCGTCAGGCTAAATGTTTAATCTAGTGCCTCACTCTTAACCCCGCGCATGGTATTATTTTGATGAAAAATGCAGCGATACAAAACTAAAGGAATCCGTCGCTTGTAAACAAAATAAGACGCCATTGTATTTTCAGCTGCATACACCGCGGTATGTTCGGCGTTTCAAGAGGGAACAAATGAAGTCCATGCTATCATTCCATAATTTGAAAGTGTGGTTTCTTTGATTGTTCATTACCCCTCAATATCCTGTGTATTTACAAACAAAAGAATTATCAGAATCGGTTTCATATCCCTTTTCGAATGGTGTAAAATTCCATCACATTTATATACACTAAACTCATAATAATTTGAGAAATAATAGCATTGCAATTATGTTCATTCTTTATGGGATGTCGTTTGCTTGGGCAGGATGGGTTCATATTGTGACGGCATTAAAACATCGTTCTTTTTCTGGCGAATCTCTCGCATATCCCAGATGCTATGGAGGTGGTTTTATTTGTATTTGTATAAATCACCCGATATGTAATTGACTTAAAACTTGTACGATGGCCATCTGTTAGCTTACCAGTGTTATTTGCCATATTTGTGATTTTCTTTGAACAGGCACTTTAATGTATTCAAATTTAATGCAGAAATCTTTGCTAAGTGCCATATTACAAATTATTTCATTCACCTGTTATTAATAATTGTCTTCTATAGTCAGAATGCGAATTGCATATAATTGTTGCTTGGTAGGACAAACATTATGGCTTGTACTATCTAACAACACGTAACGGGGAACAGGTTAATGAAATAATTTGTAACGAGGCACTTCAAGATTTGTGCACTAAATTTGATTACATCGCGAAAATGGTCTGTAATGCCTGGATTACATTTGGCCTGCGATTAGTCTACGGAGCCCGTATCCTGCCCGTATCCTCTTTTCCGTGCGGCCTCCGTACGGAGGCAGGAGGCGGCCGTGAGATTTTCGTACGGATTCACGGGTTCCGCGGGGCTTCGCGGCCTCTACGATTTTGTTTCGCATAAAGTTATACAAATTTGAAAAATCGTAAGCCCGTAGTCCGTAGACTTGTCGTACGTGTCATTGCATTATCCGGAAGGTAACCCCACTTTTTTTGAGGGGAAGGGGCATTTAGGTACCCCGGGCCTTAAAACACACACACACTAAGTGTGTCGCGCAGAACGTGCAGTCTTTACTCTGTCAAAAGTGTGGACCTGCCACTGCATGATCACCTTTTTATTTATATTTATCCTTTCTCTTTTCATATAAATTTTCCCTTGATGGTTTCATTTCGATTTGTGTCATCATCACCATCATCACCATCATCATCACCATCATCATCACCATCATCATTACCATCATCATTACCATCATCATCACCATCATCATCACCATCATCATCACCATCATCATCACCATCATCATCACCATCATCATCACCATCATCATCACCATCATCATCACCATCATCATCACCACCACCACCGCCATAATTACCACCTACCTCTCCCACCCCTCTCCCCCTCTCTTTCTCTCGCTCTCTAACCAATCGACGATTCATTAGGGCCCTTCGTCTTATCTCCGTTACCATGGTAATGTGTAATGACGCATATTCAAAGATAGCCCTGGGGACAGATCGAGTAAGGGAAAGTACCTTTCAAAATGAGATCACATTATTACTTGAAATTAAGTTCATAACTAGGAAACAGCAGGAAATGAGATGCCCAAGGGGGTGAAATAAAGTCAGAAAGAGAAAGAAAAACTAGCTTCTGTTTTCTCTCACTCTTTCTTTCTTTCCCCACGTACATGTGGGGGAAAGGCTTCGGAAAAAAAAATAATCAGAAACAGCAATCACGCTTGCAGTCTGACTGTCGTCAATACGTGCCTTCACGGTTGTTTCATCGCAAAGCATGCCGGGACAGATTTCTAGTCCGGCAGTAGATTTTCACCTTCGTCGCGATCAGCTGTTCCATTGCAAACAACGGGATTTTTATCCTGTCGAATCAACATCATAATCTTGTACAGGATCCGTCATTCTGCAGTGAATTTCTTTCATTCCAGTATAACTTGTACGGTTAGAAACCAAAGTTTGTGATTATGTATTTTTATGACGATCCTTCAAAAAATAAAGCTGATAATACAAAGTTAAGTGGGCTAATGAGAGTGGGTTCCGCTGTATGAATTTATAGTCCCATATGTTCAAATGTGTGTGTGTGCAGTTTGCGTCGATGGTTTGCCTTATTAAACTGCTTAACATTCTTTTTTTAGGTTGAAGGATCGTCATAAATAATACATAATCACAGACTTTGGTTTATTACCGTACAAATGATACTGGAATGAAAAAAATCACTGCAGAATGTCGGATCCTGTACAAGATTATGAAGTCATGTTGATTCGAGAGGATAACAATCCCGTTGTTGGCAATGGAACAGCTGATCGCGGCGAAGCTGAAAATCTACTGCGTACTAGAATCTGTCCCGGCATGCTTTGCGATGAAACAACCGTGAAGGCACGTATTTTTCCACGTTCATTTAGATATCACACAAGATGCGGCAACTCCCAGTTTCTCAATTCTCTTTTTTTTTCATTGTACTTCAGAACAGATCAATAGGGCAATTTAGGTCGCAAGGTCTGTTGCATTGTGAGTGTCTGCTTATCCATTGTTCAGAAATTGATTTATCGTATAAAACCTTAATACAATGGCGTATTACCACCCATTTTCAGTCATATTGTGTACGTCTCTATGCTAGTATTCACAGGGTTTGAAACGGAATCAATACAATACTTTTTATTCAGGAAGGATATAAATCTTCAATTAGGAATTTGTTTAAAGAGAAGCAACCTTTCTGCTTATGGTGAAAGGTAGTATGTGACGTTTCGCGTTCGTTTTTTCTTTTCTTCGATACGTGAAGTGATGATAATAAAGGCACATAAAAAGATTACTTTTGACATTCCCTCCTATTGTAAATATGACTAGATTGTAGGTCAATACTCAAACGTATATACCATATGTGTATGTAGTCCCATGTACAATATACCCTTATCTGCGTGCTGTGCTTTTCACCGTGTCAATTTGTTGTAATTTGGATGATTCGAAAGCCTCACATATATACTGCTTGCGTGTTTCGTAATGACATTTTTCCTGTAATTGTTCATACATTTAAAGATAAAGTCGAGTTCTGGTCATGCGATTGCATTGTGAAAGAAAAGGTGTGGAATCGATCAGGAAAAGCTTATCATGTAGCATATAAGTATTGGTATGTATTCATCAAAATGATTTTGGATTCATCAAAATGATAAGAAATTTGGCCTAGTCTTGGTAAAAGTAACAAGCACTGTACACAGAAAGATGTATATGGGACTACACAAACATGTGGCATAAAAATGAGGCCCATATCTTTAAGCTGTTACATGTCATATTTAGAATATGAAGGCATTTGAAGAGCCATGCTTTACAGGGAACGTTTTTCTCAGATGTTCTTCCACACTTGCATAATAAAAATGAAAATGCTTACAAATTATTTTTCACCTCTCCCCAGAACTCGACATTCTCTTGAAGTACAACATGTCTTATACAATGCATTGACATCTTCTTAACTTTATTTTCAGCAGTTACAGAAATACATGCGTCACAATGACCGGAGAAGTCATACAAAATGGGACGTGAAGTTTTTATGCAATACAAAAAGACCCTAAAGAGCTATTGAATGTCCTCTGAACAAAATTACAGGAGTTGCAAAATTCGAAGGCAAATTTAAATCGGAAATATTTAAAATAAACCTCAAGTTTCGTCATTTTGCCCTCCTTTTTATTTTTACACACCAACTTTAGAGTGCTATAAAACATGAGTATAAATGACACTTGGTGATCCTACCGACACCCAGGTGATTCATAAGAATTACTATTGGAACTCTGTTGAGAATGAGTTCCCCGCGAGTTGATTTATATGTGCAATAATTTCAGTTCAAACTGGTTATTATTGTATATCTTGTCGCGTGATTGATTAGAGACCAATAATAATACGAAAGACGAATAATAATCTTGACAATAATGTTTAATTAAGGCACCAGGAGCATGGGCGTCGATCTGTAATTGATACCTATTGTGCATGGGGGGGGGGGTGATCTTTTCATTCACCCCCTCTCCCTGAACAATAGGTATTAAGTAAGGATCGACGCCAATGACCAGGAGCATGAAGACATTGATCGGGAGATCTAGCGCTTGTCCATATGAAGTTTCTTTCCCGGTTCAATCAAGAAAATTATTGATTTAATCACGAAGCTACTTGTTTCCTCATCGTATCAAGATAGGATTCCCGAATGCACAGCAAACTTCTAATGCAGATTTCACACCATGCATCATTCGCTTGACACATACAGGACTACGTCAATAGATGTTGCGTCAAACCTTGTTAGAGTGACATCCGGCCTCAGTGACGAGTGAAAAAAAAAATTGCTTTGAATCATTAGCGCATGCGTCAATTGCCTTCCTATGCCTCACTATCGAAGGTGATGACGCAATCAAAATGGCCCCCGCTTTACAACGGGCATCGGCCTGATCCAGAAAGACTCGTTTCATTACTTTTTTTTTACTAGCATTAATTCCTCAGTGGTTCATTCCCATTCGGAAAACAAATTGCCTCTCTTTGCTTTTTGGTTATAACGACTTGTGATCAGGAAAAGCACTCCGCCTTAAATCCAAATCCAATACTTCAAGTCTATGAATGATGACAGTCCTTTTTAGCCCTGCCTTCAAATTATTTCTTAAAAGTACCCTCTCTTGCGTTCACAACGATAGACCCCTTTTATCTTCAACTTTTCAGGGGAGATCACAGGTTAGGGCAAGGAGACATATCTTTAATTGTGGGAAAGTATTCATACCTTCAATTCAAGTAGATTTCTTTTATCCTTTTGTAAAAATCGCTTCCTGTGGGTAGATTTCTCACGGCTGTCAAATCTATTCAAACGACAACTATACTTTGTTAGTTTTGTCTTAGCTTTTGAAGACACGGGCAGAGAAAAAGAGGAAGAAACATGAAAAGAGGATAATAGGAAAGAGACGAAAATAAAAGAAAATAGTTCGTGAACGCAGCCACGCGTAGAGACCCCTGGCTGTGTTGCATTATAGGTTTGATACACTATGAACGTTAATCCGGAAATCCATTTACATTAGGTCAGATTATTATTGATCGTAAGTCGACATTTTAGTCGATTTATTGTAATCAAACGATCTATTGTCCCTTGAGCTGTTTCAATTACTTTTATGCCCGTAGCACACGCGATGGCGCCGTGGTTGACACGCCATGTTAGAGTGACATTAAAAAGTGAACTTAAAATAAACAGTTCAAACATTGCGCCGATTTATGGCACATGCACTACGAAGTATGGTATGAACGACGCAATAGAAATGAGGCCTCGTGCGCATCAGGAATATATTTATGCTTATCCATGCAGTACTTTGTTCTTTTCGCTGCCGCAATCTTGAGAACAAAAACTTACGCCCCATGCATGCGCAATGGGGTTTACGCAGAAAGTCTGCGTTCGACGCGCGGTACTGCTCGTTTTTGAATGGATATCAGTCTAATATTCATGTCAGTGAAACCCCAAAATCAAAGATAATGGGCATCAACGCAACGTACAGCATTCTTTATGACTGTTGCACACGATACGTTATTTGCCTGACGTAGGACTGCGTCAACAACTGTCATGGTCTTTGACGCTCCGTGTGAAGATGAAATCTAACAAAAAAAAAAGACAACGCAATATATATATATATATATATAGGTGTGCAAATTGCCGTCACGTAATGGATTAGCGCAGGTAATAGCGTAAACGAAATGACGCCTCGTGTGCAACTAGTATTATAGCCAACTATTGATACTGTAGACATGATACATGCATATGGCTAGTACACTATGTAGAATGTTCACGTCCTTTGTATGGAATGATGAATTTGATTTCCCTAAAGTGCTATCTATGTCGGCGATTGGTTTGACCTCTAACGAGGCACGGTAGAATCTCAGTTGGTCTATTACGAAGGGGAATTTTGAAGATATTCCCTTTACCATACTACGGTACAAATACAATACTCTGAAAAACATAAAGATCGAATAGTTAGATGGAGAGAGATGGAGAGACAGAGAGATAGAGGGGATAAAAGGGAGGAAGTGAGGAGAAAGAGCAGGGGGTGTTTCACAAAGATCCTAAGTTGAACTTATCTCTAAGTTGAACTTAAAATTTATGGAAAGTCGTTAGCATCTATGAAAATAAGGCATAAAACGTTGATTCATATCATTCATATTTTCTATTATCAAGGAGCTTTCATGTTCTTGATGTGGAATTTATAAAAAAATTCTAAAATACTTGAATTTTCGCTTTTGAATATATTTTATTTTAAGGCTACAAATGGCTTTCCATAATTTTTAAGTCCAACTTAGAGTTAAGTTCGACTTAGGATCTTTGTGAAACACCCCCAGGAGGAGAACATTAATCAGGACGCGAAACAGGTGGGTCATATTAATACAATAAATCTTTGGGGGAACGAGCTTTTGCTCATGCCGGAACAGCCCTGTGGAATTCACTTCCACAGGAGCTGAAGGACGTCTTTTAAGAGCAACCTTTAAATCTTATTTGTTCAATTTTGCGTTTTGAATACGGACATTCATTCTTTCATTTTTGTATTTTTTTCTTTCTTATGTAAATGTACACGATTCTTTGTCATGATGTAATGTGTTACCTAATATTTTGAAGCTCCTTGAGCATTTAATTAGAATGGATAATGGCGCTATATAAATCTTATGTATTATTATTATTATTATTATTTCACCAATAGACATTCTTGTCCGAACTATTAAATGACTATACCAGCTGACGATAGTTATCTAATGGTTAAAAGTATGCCATTTCATAACAACTATGAAATTCGAAAGCAGTAAAGAAGATGTGGAGACAGTTTTGTAAACATTATGATATATATATATATATATATACGTTACGTATGATAATTATATGCATGGTAATTGGTATTACAAAACGATGGCATAGGTTTATTACATTTACGTACCTTCATTACTATGTTTAATAAGTGACCTGGGATTTTCTCTTCTTTGTATAATTATACTGTGTAATTTCTTTGTTGTATCCGAATCTCAAACAGCTTAAAACTGTGGCAGCTTCAAAAAACATATTAAATTGTTATTATTGAATTCGTACGTGTAATGCACCACTATTCTATTTTTGTCCCGACTGTGACCCCCGACCTTGACTCCCGACCGTGAACATTCTATTCTAAAACTTCCTTTGCTATCTTCTCATTCTTCTTCTGACTCCCATTCCTTTATATCTTCTCTTCCTAATTCTCTTTTTTCTTACATCCATCATCCATATCATTTCATTGTTTTTGTCTGTATACTTTGCTATACTTGATACTTGCTTTGTTTTCTTTTTTTTAATTATTATACTTCTACCTGATTATGAATGACACTGTGTCATAATGATTTTGAGGAACTTAAACTCTACAAGCTATGCTTTTGATTAAGTTCCTTTTTTCACATGTAGTTTCGAAACTATCTAGTGTAAATGCAATAGAAACTTATGCTGTGTAGATGTCTTTAGTGTTAATGAATACTCAATTTTGTTAATATGCTATGTTTTGGTAATGTATTGTTATTTCATGCCTGTGTGAAATAAAAGAAAACTAAACTGAAACTAAACTGAAAAAATATGATTAATAATTATACTGATATTGAAACAAGTAGCAATTCACATATACGTCAGAATGTTAAATGATAGTTTCAACAATTACTTTGAAGCAAAAATGATTGTGGTATTGAAAAAGAGTAAATAAAAGATAGCACCTGTACACTCTGTACCCATTATAAGATGCAAACGTTTGTGTACCTATTTTTTCGGTCGAAAGATTGTGGTATTATAACCATTAACACAACCGCAGGCATTATTTGATTATGGTTTGACAGGGTTGGTTCTTCGGCAATGTTCGGGCGTGCGCGATAAAAAGGGTCTGTGGTTTTGAAAACAGGTGCGCTCTTTGATGTTTCTGTTATTAACCATATTCGTTCGTACGGGACCATCGAAGTTTTAAACTCTTAAGTTTGCGAAACCTCGATGAATAAACAACGACAAACTAACAACGACGCTGGTTGACATGGAACCGAATCAACAAAAGCTATAACATACAAGCCGGACAAGCAGTCGTAACAAAACGCTGTTGATAATGATATCTCGAATTTCATTTCATTTTCTTTTCATTTCATTTTATTTATTTAAATACGATAGCTCGTATCATATCAGCCTAAACGGCTTTTTTTTAAAGAGTCCATAAACTGAATAAAAATATACAAATTATAATACAAACAAAAGCCAGTAGCAAAATATAATATTAATGGTTTGTTTTATTCAAAATCAATTCGCAGCCCGAAAGCTGAATTGTGTGACTTTTTACAATTTAATAAAAATATTAAAACACAATAATACATGCAAAATCAAACATTACATGAAATAAATTAAAAATTCGTTAAAGTTAATAGTAAAATATAAATTTAAAGATATGTATAAATATGTACATGCAATAATATTTCCTGTCAGATATTCGTAGATTTTTAACGGATCGTGTGCTTAATTGAATGTAATCAGAGCCGGCTAATAAAATGGTTGTAATAAATTGGAACAGTGAATAATTGCGTGATTTTAACAGACTGAAACAATCAGTAAATTACAGTAATAAATTGTTATATCACATCAAATTGATAGAGAATTAGTTAAGATTTACAATAGTAAAATATAAATATACTTTTGATATTCAGGGATATTATAATAACACAATAACATATGAAAAATAAGAAAAACATCAAAAGAAAATTATCAAAACAAAATATGTATGAGTAACATATAAACATAATTTAAAGCCCCACTGCACTACTTGTAGCTACTTGCTCCCTCTATATAGAAAACAATGCCTAAGCGGTGCCCGTTGGTCCCCCATGATCCTCTTTTTCTTATGTTAATTGAGGGCTGAGTTGATGAGATAACCACCTGTCAGTGACCACGCTAGGAGGTCTAATCTCTCCTGGCCAAACTAGTGTAGACAGGCTTTAAAAAGAAAATCAATCAATCATAAATCATCATGATGTACAGAAAAATACAAATTATTCAAAAGTAATAACTAACAGAGGACTTTATTGTAAACAGAGAGTGTGTTGACTCTCCTTCCCATGGTCAGCCCCCTCCCCACCTCATAATATATTACCTATAAAGTGGTGACATGATGTTTTTCTTTTTAGATATTTATATATTTCTATTGTTTTTAATTCCTGTAAAAGTGTGTTTAAGCATTTCGCTCCCCTATAACCTAAACTCCTTATTTTGTCATTCGTTTGGTCCGTTAGCCACTGAGAAATTATGAAACGAGCTGGTATCATACGTGGGGTGTGCTTTTCAAAGAAACATATAATAGGTTTTGGTGCACTTTTATAAAAGGTTTGATGCATCATTATTAATTTCCTTTTTTAATTTAAAAAAAAATGGTATCTTAAATGTTATTTTCAGAAATAGGAACAACTGATCTGTTGAAAATCTTGGGTGTTAAAACAATTTTGTCGCTTTATTTGGTAAAGTTTGAAATTTCCGTTAGTTCGTAACCCCTGTATTTTCATAAACTTTATCACAATAATCGAAATGACATTGTATCGTGGATTTATAAAACAATTCTGCTTGGCGTTGTGTAATAATCGGATGAATTCACCTTAGTATATACAATTTAAACAGTATCTTGGCTTCAAAATCACACTAAGATACGTGCACGATGAAACTCTCGGAATGGGTTTACTCTCCATACTAGTAAATGTATATTAGGATCAGGTCTTTTTAACTTAGGCCTACTTCTGGGTCCCGTCTTACAAAGAGTTGATATCAATCGCAATTATGTACATAAGAGATAGGAGACTGCAAAACTTGCGAATGATTGAGGACTTGCGATTGATTTGGATCAATCGTAACTCTTTGTAAGACGGTGCCCAGGTACCTACAATAAGAAACTCACATTTCTTAACATTTAATTTCAGTTTGTTGCATTTAACATATTCACTTATGGACTCTAGGTCTTTGTTTAGCGTTGATATATTATCTTGAACAATTTCATTTGATCAGCATCAAATGTATTTCTATTTCATTTGTTTATTAATCTACATAAATGGATTTATAATGCTTTAAAGTATCAACCTTGTCCTTTCGGTGTCCTCCCTCTTTTGTTCTTCTGGGAATCATTGCACCAGTCAAACAAATCAAATTTAATGTAACTTTTTGTCATGGTTCTGCCCCAGAAAATTCTCTGTAAAGTAATTGTTCAAATGTTCGGTCATAAAAACCAATGTACCATATGTTATTACACCTCAACGATGATAATAACTGGTACACGCACTTTGCATGTGTATTCACTCTGACTTCTCACCACCTGTTTCGTTCGTTCATTCACATTTTTCTTTGTGAAACTTCTCGGCTGGGGGTCCGGCTATTGTCCCTGGCACGATGAAGGGGGCAAAATAAATAAAGGCGCTGGGGGTACTGTTCAAAGAAGCGATCTTCCTCTTCGCCGAGTTGACGATGTTTACAATTTGTATCATTATCAATTGTATCATCATCAAGTCATTGAGTTTGTTTATAATATTGTGGGAAATTATGGCGAAGTTTGTTATTCGTTTATTATTCCTTTATTGCATTCAAAAAGTTCGATTTCAAATAGAAATAAAAGTCCAAACAGAAGCATAACAATAGTAGAAATAATTTACGCTATGAAACTATATAGTCTGATACATAAGTCAATTAATAACTATGTGGTTGCTACAGTATAATTAATACACAATATCAAATAAATCGATGCAAGCTTATGAGCGTAGTTATGTCCCTAACTTAAGCAGTGTATAAGCTTGCTCTAGGGAATGTGTTTCTCTGTTTTAACCCTTGTTGATATTAAACCATTGACTGTTGAATTCACAAGTCATATTTTCCTTATGGTTTTGAAACAGGAACCACCCGGTCCGATTAGGCAAATGGTTCATAATCTGAAGAGTCTACCTGTTATTGGCACTGTGTATCTTTTTTCACTCATCTCCTTGGTCTCGCTAAGTGTAATGTGTTTGAATAAACTACCACTAAATCAATACCAAAGACTTGTTCTGGAATTTTCTTTCTCTAACACTCCCAATTCTTTCAAAGGAAGAGCGAAATAGTGGCAAATAGATAAAGGAAGATAGAGAGAGAGAGAGATGGAGATGAGGGAGGGGGTGGTGAAGAAAGGGGGAAGAAATAAGTATAATTAATGATATCTCACAAATATGCTCTTCTAGTGAAGGTTATGAAGAAAGTACTCAGCAGATTACCCCCAAAATGGTACGTATTATAATTCTCTCTAGTTTTGTTTAAATGTCACCCATGTTATAAACTTGAGTATAAATAATAAAAAACGAGGTGATACATATCCCTTTTAATTGTAGATGAATAGATTAGATTTCTACTTGCTATATGTTCCGCCAAAACTATACTGCATGCCTTTGAGTTACTAGCCTCGGAATAGGCCGCAAGCGTTTCGGCAATGTAGACTTGAAAATGGATCAATTTCCAGGGGTTCGTTCGAATGGGGAATCGATATACTAGGGTTGTGGCTCTTCAATTTTACATTTAATGTTTGAAATTGCTCCGGTCTCGAATTGATTTTCCAAGATGTTTTCGTCACTTTGAAGTAAATCAAGGCGACATGCAACATCAGAATGCGACTTCAGAAAGGTACCGGGTAGTAACTTTATTATACAAATTTCGTATTGTTTGCGCATTACAGTGGATGTATACATGATACTACTACACTACTACTACTACTACTACTACTACTACTACTACTACTACTACTACTACTACTACTACTACTAGTAGTAGTAGTTCTTGTACTGCTACTACTATTACTACCGCTGATGCTGCTACTACTACTTATACTACTAATACTAATACTACTACTACTACTACTACTACTACTACTACTACTACTACCACCACTAGCAATACCACCACTGCTACCACTACCTGTACCACTACCACTACCACTACCACCACCACTTCTACCACTACCACTACCACTACTACTACTACTACCACCACCACTACTACTAATACTCATTACTACCGCTGCCGCTACTACCGCTATTGCGACTACTACCGATATTGCGACCACTACCGCTACCCTTGTACCACTTATATCGCCGCCGCTGCTACTACTACTACTCTACCACTACTACTACTACCATTATTACTTATTGCCGCTGCCAGTAATACCACCACTACCACTACCACCACCACCACCACCACTACCACCACCACCACCACCTGTACCACTACCACCACCACCACCACCACCACCACCACTACCACCATTACAGACGCCGCTGCCACTACCACCACATTGCGACTACTACCGCTACTGCGACCACCGCTATTGACTACTACCGCTACCACTTGTACCACTGCCATCGCCGCCGCTGCTGCTACTACTACCACCACTACTACTCTAACACTACCACCACTACCATTACCACTACCACTACCACCACCACCACCACCACCACCACCACCATTACCACCGCTGCCGCTACCACCGCCATTGCGACTACTACCGTTACCACTTGTACTACTACCGTCGCCGCTGCTGCCACTCTACCACGGCTACTATACTGCTACTATTAGTAGTAGTAGTAATAGCAGCAGTAGTAGCACTACTACTGCTGCTACGTGTACTACTACTACTACTACTACTACTACTACTCTTTACTACTACGGCTACTACTACTACTGCTACTGCTGTTGCTACTACTACTATTAAGACTGCGAAATCGTACATGGTTAGTCATTTCCCTTCCACGCCTATATTGTCATGATTGTGTAAAAGGTACATAACTTTCCATGTATTATATATGTAGGTGTGTTAACGTTGTATAGAAATATGCAAACTTAAGGCGTGCGACATTACTGTAAATTATAAAAATGATAGTTATGTTTTCCTGTTGTTGTTTTTGTTTACGTATAACTTTAATTCTATGATGCATCATTGTATGTAATCGGGATAGATGGTATATTTTGTACTTAGGGATCATAGTAAAAAGAAATTAAATCGTCAACACAATTGATTTTATATGAATTACCATGAGCCTTCCTCTGAAAATTTAAATTGAAAAATAGAAAGAGAAGAATATACATACTTATTCAATTAATTACATTGTGTCTAACATTTCATATGGATGTCTTCACGTAATTTTCCATATTAGTTAATATACTTCTGTTTTGTAAAACAGAATATTCATGTACCACTTGAATGATGTTTCCTAATAAATACAAGAACAAACGGGGTACCTGCTTTCTTTCCTTAAAGCCATCAGTTCTCTTATCTAGGAGGAAACACATAGAGTAAGTGGATATATTGAATAGTAGTATGGATTTGTATTCTTTGAACAAATCAGCTGCATTCTCTATTGAATGTAAAAAAAATATACTCCTTTGTTTTGAGGTAAAACCAGACTCTACTGAAAAGACTGGTGAACATCTATGCAACTTGCTTATATTAATATGTTCAAGTGTTGTATAAGGCATATAAGCCAGTAAAACCCTAGGAATAAAACCTGTATTTTTATTCGAGTGTTTTCCCACATAACGTTGGCATATGTATTCAACAGTTCAACTCCGTGGGGGAAATTGCTCTGTTTATTTGAACTTGCCTGACCTAAATCATATCAACAGGTGTGGTTGGCCGAGGCATTTTTTCCTTTTTCTTTTTTTGGTCGATGTCAACAACATCATAATTGATCAATACACGTTGCGTTAGTTGTGAGAAAGAAAGACCAAAGGAAAGAGCAAGGGGCGAGAGACTGAAGAAGAAAGAGAGAGAGAGAGAGAGGGGGAGGAGGAGTGTGTGTGTGTGTGTGTGTGTGTGAGAGAGAGAGAGAGAGAGAGAGAGAAATATAAACAGATATTAAAACGTGACGTACGGTGGAAGGGGGATGGGAACAGAAACTTTTATCAATTTGCTTGTCCTGGTTGTGTTTAAAATCTCCGCCCCTCCCATAAAACCTTTTTGTATAATCAATTTACATTGTTAGAGTCGCTCATTCCGCATGCAACGTTTTGTAATTAAATTAATCTCAAGTTGTCCTACCACGATCCCGTGTGAAGATTGGTGCCTCTTGATAAGTCTAGGCACTGAAAAAGAAGAAGATACAAGGTTATATTTTTGTATTGTTTGAATCATTCATATCATTATTTGTCTAAGTATCCTCTTTACACTTGTACAGATGTACATCACAACCCTGTCCTATCTCATGGTGCTCCTATCCGTGCTCGGTAGCGGATGGGGTCAAGGCCCCTCTACCGCGGGCGCCATCAACGTCGAGAGACCGTTACCAACCCCACCTGAGTCAAGCGGGAGAGCGACTGACTACACGGCCACGGCCACGCCCACGCCCAGTCTGCTGCACACGGGGAAGTTTGATTCGCTGGTCGAGCAAGTTATGACGTCACAAGGTGCCGATATGCATGATCCGCTGGAGGAATGCGAGTACCGCCGCTCGCTTGAGCCAACGTTTCTGAACTTCACCACAGATACTGGAGGTTAGTGTAGTTTGGGTCAAGTGATGTAGCTACGGGATGGAGGGGGGGGGGGGGCTGGGCATGAGGGGATACGTTCCCCTCCATCGGATGACTATAATAAGAAAGAGATAAAGATGGAGAGGAGAAGGGAAGGAGGGAGAGAGAGAGAGAGAGAGAGAGAGGGAGAAACGGGGGAGGGAAGTGAAACGAACATTATTTAGTTTCAGTTTCAGTGTTATTTTTATTTCCAACAGACCAATCAACATAAACAATTATTATGACAAGAAATCAATCACAGCAATAAATGTACATTAATATAATGCATTTTGCAAATCATTTATTGAATTACAAAGAGAATGTATACGTTTGCAGTAAGTTATTCATCTTTTTAAGTTAAAACTGTGAAAATCGAGGAATCCCCTGAGAAGTAGGGCTTGTCGAATTATATGACCCCCTCCTACACTCCTCCATCACTGGAAGATTGGGGGAGCACAACCCCCTCACGCCCTTTGAAATCCAAGTATAATGTCTTTACTGCACAAGTCCAGGAATGTGTTCTCTTTTTTTAAAAAGCTTGTCAGCGAATGAGAGGAACAGTGTGTCCTCTCTTTTACAGAATTCTGGATCCAACTGTCCTCCCCGATTAGTGGCATCGTTATTTCGCATTTGATCCACACAGAAATACCGGTGCCCCCGTTCCCTATGATGCCACTAAAGCCTCCTTGTCTGAACCCACGGATATCATGATTATTGTCACCTTTACCATCATTATCATCATCATCATCTCCATCATCACCATCATCACCATCATCACCATCATTACCATCATCACCATCATTATCATCATCATCGTCATCATCACCATCATCATCATCTTCATCATCACCATCATCATCACCATCATCACCATCATCACCATCATCATCATCATCACCATCATCTCTATCATCATCACCATCATCATCATCATCATCACCAACATCACCATCATCATCATCTTCATCATCATCATCATCCATCATCATCATCATCATCATCGCCATCATCATTATCATCATCATCATCATCACATCACCATCATCGTCATCATCATCACCATCACCATAATCTGTATCATCATCATTATCATCATCATCATCATCATCATCATCATCGTCGTCATCATTGTTATGATCTTTTTAGGTGGGCTGTATATAATACAGACCACCTTATGTTTTCGTTAGAATTGCCTTTATTATTATTTATTTATTATTCTTTATTTATTTTTCTTATTTCCACCCACTTTATTGTTAGCAAGATAATTTGAAAATGGCTAAATCAAATGCCTTGAAATTTGGCACACATATGTATAGGCATATGGACAAAGCAAAATAAGGTTTTCAACCTTGACCTTGACTGATGACGTCATCTAGGCGCCATTTTGTAAAATTTTCTGAAAATCTACTCATGATCATATCTTCATAACGGAAAGTCGTTTCTCATTCATATTTATCATGATCAAGGTCAATATCCGTCCGGTCAATTTCAGGTCAAAAACGCGCGCACATGCGTACGTCCGCGCGTTAGCGCGCGCAAAATTTCAAAATGCTCAAAATCGTCTCAAATTCATTTTGCATACGTTTCAGGCCATTTTAAGCATTTTATAAAAATCGCGCACACGCGCATGCGCGTGCGTTTTCGCGCGTACTGGTATTTTGCAACATAGAATCGCCAAATTTTCTTTGTCATCATATTTGGCACATTTTTCCAAGCATTTTGATACCTTGTTCACCTTTTTTGACCATTAATAACGCAATGAGCGTCCGTTCAAGAAACTTGTCCGTGCGCGCGAGCTCTTGTAATACATAGCATATATGGGCAAAAACATGCCTATACAAAATTCATTGTAACTCTTCAGAATGGATGGGAACTCCCAATTTTTTTCATATTTGGATAGATTATGAGTCGGAGATATGATTTCATGTCTCATTTGACCCTCAATTAACTCATGACGTCATCATAATGGCCTCCGAACTCAAAATTTCAATTTGCATATTATGACGTCAGCATATTTTTGGAAAATTGATTGTATCTCTGTAAATATTGATCGATTTTCTTCCAAATTTTGATATGTTCTAGCTGAGACAATTTCTACAAATGCAGTATACACGATTTTTCATTTTGACAAAGGCATCATGGTGTATTTTTGCGATTAAAGGAGGCATGTCAATTTTTTACATTTTGCGTGTATTCTCTATGGGACATGACTTTTTTCAAAACTGGATTCTACATTCCAGGCTTTTTGAGCAATATCTCGTCGTTTTTGCTCGTTTTCTGCCAGCTTCGATATGTTGTAGCTGAGACAATAAGCTATCACAAGTGTGCCCTTTATTTTTCGATCAGATGCCGGGATCATGCTCATATTTCACTTGCAAAGTGGGATTTGAGAATTCCATTTTCCGTTCACGTGTAATGTCTATGTGGATTATTTTGGTATAGTGGTCATAGCACTTGCCTCCCATTCCGGCGACCCAAGTTCGATTCCTGGTGGGTCAATTTTTTTTTTTTTTTTTGCCGTCGTTTTGAATTTGATTTTATGATCTTCTTCGACTATTATAACATATTATCATATACTATCACAAACAATGTAATAAAATGCCTAATTTTGCGTGTTATATCTATGGGAGAAATATGTCAATCGTTTGAGTACAACCTTATGGGAAATCTGAGTCCTTGTCGTGTATTAATTTTTTATTCATAGTTGGATAGAGTATGAGTCGGAGATATGATTTCTTATAAAAACAAAATCTAGAAAATGCATATTTCATTTTGATATTTAGATTTGAGGGTCAAAGGTCAAATATACTGTACATGGTTTCTCTAAAACCATGCATTGTATAGACTTGAAATTTGGCACACTAATAGACCTGAATATGGATTATTTCAAAAAATAAGGTCAAATCATACCAATGTTATCTTAACTACTTAGTATGTCACTAAACATGTGTGGCATGCACTTGGAACAGCCCACCTATACTTGTTATTAACAAGTATTACATGTCTAGTTTTTCCTTCTAATTTCAGATCGATATTGTCCTTCCTATTACGATGAGATACGGTGTTGGAAAGCTTCTCTACCTGGCAATGTGACGATGCCATGCCCGATATTTTTCAACGGCGTTAGATACTCTAACGACAGTAAGCTACAACATTATTGGGCTTTTACATTATGCTACTGTCATTGCTCTTGAAAAGTTATGATCAATTTTAGTGTTACGTAATTGAACATTAGACCCCCAAAACGAAAAACATGTTGTAATAACTCATATGGAATAAGTACTGCATTTTTCATTCAAACTAAATGACCTTTGATGAATTCCAAAGAAATACAAGATGCATGTCAAACTTGTGTTGATCATGTTGATGGACTTTTGTTAAAAAGAGCCATACGTACTGAATTATCTAAATCGTTCATCGTTCATCGTTCATCGAAAAAACAAAACTTAAAGCCTGCCTGCACTAGTTTGGCCAGGGGGGATTAGACCACCCTGCTGGTCACTGGCAGGTTGTCATCTCATCAAATCAGCTCTCTATTAACATAAGAAAAAGGGGACCATGGGGATCAATGGTCAGCATTGTTTGCTATATAGAGTGCGAAAGTAGCTACGAGTAGTGCAGACAGGCTTTAAAAGGCGATTTCATTAGCCTTAAAGCCTTTCTAAAGTGTTGGGAGCCCAACAAATTTGATGACAAGTGAAAGAGGATGTCATTTAACACTGACTTCTGCAAGGATTTTCAGAATAAATGTATTTGAAGACGAATATTGATGAAAGAATACAAAATTTAGGTTTTCTGCGTACAACACAAAACCCAAGTTTTGTAATCTTTCATCATTATTCGTCTTCAAACACATTTGTTTTGAAAATACTTGCAGAGTTGAGCGTTAAATGACATCCTCTTTCACATCATTACACAATCTAAGTGAAATTTTGCCATCCAATTTGTTTAGCGAATTTGGGGCTCCCAACTCTTTAAAGGGGCTTTAACGTCTATTAAAATATACGAATATTTTCATGACATACATGTATTACGTAATCCAAACAGATTTATATGGTACTTAATAATGTATTGAAGTTGCCCTTTAGTTTTACTTTTCGAATGTCTTTGTGATCGATTTTCTGATTGTTCTTCAGGATTTCCACGTAAATGAATGGCAAAAGTAATGTGCGCAGGTTGCGCACTTTGCAAAAAGATTGTGCAGATCATGATTAAGTTAATCAAGAATTATTTTGACAATAGCTTACTTGATGAAGATTTTACTATATTTTTCTCGCTCATTTTTCAAATTATTTTTCTTTCTCATATTTTTTCGTTTCCGTTTAGCCACGGTGGTACGTGTCTGTTTAGAAAATGGACAATGGGGTGACGACAACAAATCTGACTACACTAGTTGCGAGCCCTTACTAGATTATCTCGAGGTAGGTTGCTTGGCGTAGAGTGCGCCGAGTCATGGGGTTGTAGTGAATAAGTGGGGAGGGGCCAAATCGGAAGGGTGGAGCGACCAGGTGAAGGTCAACGATGTGGCTATATCATTTCCTCCCTCTACCTCCCTCCCTCTCCCTCCCTCCCTCTCCCTTCCTCCCTCCTTCCCATCAATACCGACACCCCTCCAGTCTCCACCAATATCTCTCTCTCTCTCTCTCTCTCTTCGAATCTTTTTCCCCTCTGCAATTTCCTCTCTTTCTCTTTCTTTGCCTCTCTGCCTCTCTCTCTCTCCTTTTCTCTGTGCTTCTCTCTCTCTGTCTCTTTCTCTCTCTCTCTCTCTCTCTCTCTCTCTCTCTTGTTGTTATGGTAGGGGAGGGGAGCAAGAAGGTTTGGGGTGCACACAATTCATTACAACGGGCGCGAACGTGATGGGATAAGCCTTTTTAATTAGTTCATATTATCCCTCAGTAATTAGAAACAAATTATATAAAAACAATCAGAAAATTATGAGGGGTGTTGACCTGTGTAATACCAAACGATGACATTCGTCTTTTATGTAATTCTTAACACTAATGGTTGAGTTGTTAGTTGTTTGTTAAATTTGTTTATATGTTTAATTTTAATCATCATTCTTTTCTAGCCCGAAATCCATTTCTTCCGGCTGTCTGTCATTGGCAATGTCGGGTACTCGATCTCTCTATGTACAACGTTGGGGGCGCTACTCATTCTGATAACATGCAAGTAAGGCTTCTTTCATCGCCAATGTTGCCGGGCCAATGTTTTTCATTTTTCATTTCAATTCATTTCACTTATTGAAAAATGTGAACAATGTTATCCCAATGTTTCATTCAATTATAATAAGATAATGACAATAATTAATATTGTTATGTCTAGTATTATATTACAATCTTCGTAATGATGTTTATAGTATTAAAGGGGATGTAAACTGACGAGACTACGTGTCTTTCCCGTGGCCTGAATACGGCTACGGACGACGCGACCGCAGCATTCACGTGCGTGTAACATACGCGAAACCGAAGCGTGAGGAGAACTTCGGTCTGTTTCGCGAACGCCGACCATGTAGAGATTAAATCGCTGACTAGCGTTAATCAAGTCCATTCGTTTACGCGCAGTTGTCCAAAAGGAGACGTAGATGGCGTTCCCCTGTATTCGTCAGTTTACACCCCTTTAATGTAATAACAATAAAGATGATGATGATAATAATAATGATAATAACAATAATAATAATGATAATAATGATGATAATAACAATAATGATTATAATAATAATAATATTAATAATAATAATAATAATAATAATAATAATAATAATAATAATAATTGTACTTATAGTACTTATAGTACTGATACTAGTAATGATAACAATAATAATAATTATTATTAGTATGTGTTTATTAATAATGTAATTATTATGTACATAATTATCATTATTTGTAGTAGTATTAGTAGTAGTAGTAGAAGTATTATTATTAGTAGTAGTAGAAGTATTTTTACTACTAATACTACTATGATGATTACTGATATGACTACAATTTAGCTGTCACAATTTCCTCATTTTTACTACCATATTAGGTCGCTGTGGTGCTTACAGAACTACATCCACATGAACTTCTTGATTAGTTTTATAATCATCACCGTTACCTTCTTCGGCTTCTTACTTGCAGAAAATAATTCTAGCTTTGATTCAGTAGGTGTAAGTTTTTTATATTTTATATTACCATTAAAAAAAAACACCAACAACAGCATAAATAACATTATATATAGGCCTGATATAGTTTTATATCTGTATTAGTATTATTTTGTTTTATTCTTAAATTGAAAAATAATGTCTATTAATGTATAAATTGCTTATAAACGCTGATGTCTTTCAAATTTTGGTTACTTTGTTTGAATTGTTAAAAAAAGGTTTCAAGATCCCGCCACTATTATCAGGGTAATGATATCACTGTTGCCTTTATTGAATTAAAATAACCCGAAAATCTAATTGACACTGACTCTTTTTCTTCTTTTTTCTCTCTCTCTCTCTATCTCTCTCTTACTCGCTCCATCTCCCCTCCCCTCTCTCTCTCTTTCTCTCTTTCTCTCACTCTCCTTTTCTCTCACTCTCTCTCTCTTTCTCTCTGTTTCTCGCTACCTACAGAGATACATCTGTCCGACCGTGGCCATCCTAATGGCCGCCTCTCTGGCCAATTTCTGTTGGATGCTCGTGGAAGGCATCTACCTCTACTGCACATTGGTTCGAGGGATGACGGTAACCCTAAAGACCCTCTGGGTCTACGCACTCATCGGATGGGGTAAGACTGTATGGCTAGCACTCAATGCCATAGTTGAGATGCTGTTTTACTTCGAACTCCGTGGCCCTAAATGCCTTCCATACAACTGTGGTTTCCTTGTTGATGTATAAGAATTCAATGATGCAATATTGCTCCCCGTCATGTACATCTTTTGATCTTATTTGCACCCCCATGAGGGGAACAATAAACCAAACCACAGAAATGTGCGAATGGATGAAGGTTTGGAGTTCAGCTTTCGTAAAATGCTGCTGTTTTGAACCAAATGCAAAGTTATGTTTTGTAGTACTAGTATAAAGGGTTGTACATACATGTATCAGTTCATATATACCCCCAAAAGGACGCAAATATAAAAATTCCAAAATGAAACACATGACATTAATAAATATTTAAAGTTTCAAAGAGAAACACAACTCCATCCTCAGTCTATACTACTACATCTTCCTCTCTTTAAAGTGTCATTTGTTTTTATGAAATAGTTTAAACTGACTTTTGGGTATGATGAGAAGAGGAGATTAGTTAATGGAAAACACGTTTGATATATTCAGTTATCGTAAGTTTACAAACGAATACTACTAAGCTGTGCCTTCTAACTAAACTTACGATTTTCTATTCGAGTAATAGCAGGGTCTATGAACAGAGGAGAAAATGATTGTGGAACACATTTTGATACATATTTGTTTTACCCGCAGTGATACCTGTAACCCTCGCGGCTATTGATGTTACTGTTCGGCTGACAGGATTGCAGGGTTTCCAGACCAAGAGCGAAGCGTAAGACCATTTCATAATAATTGTGCCATGTCATGAAATCCATAACGCATAATCCTCTTACCAGTGGAGTAGACTTGTTCATTTTATTATTATTTTATAATTCATTGAGTCATTTATTTATATATTCATTTATTTATTTTTTATCATAATTAATATTGTTATTAATATTATTATCACTGTTATTATTATTATTATCACTGTTATTATTATTGTTATTATTGTTATTATTATCATTTTTTGTGAGGAGGGGCACGTCCCCAGAATGGAATGGGGAAATTGGATGAAAGTAAAATGAGTTAGGCATAAGCCTTGGGGCGGATGAGACCGAAGATCCCGGCACCCGGCAACCCCAATTGCTGGCAGTGGCGGATCCAGGGGGGGCCCCCCCAGCAAAAAAACAGGTAAAAACACCCTTTTTGAAAAAAAGTTGGGCCCCTCCTGGCGCCCAAGGGGGGGCAGTGGAAAAGAAATAACGCTTTTCGGGTGCCAAAAATTTTTTTTTTTTGCTCACTACCCCACTGAGCGAAAATCGACCGGCACGATTTTTAAATTTTCGCACGAAGTGGGCCCCTTTCTAGGCCCCCTCCCTTGCCGCCGGCTGGATCCGCCCCTGATTGCTGGTGCCCCTTTTTTGTTCACCTTCCATTCGTTAGCGAGTTGTCATTCAATCACGGATCTACTGAGTGCTTCAGGCAATATTCAACAACACTTCAAAAGTAAACTTGGGAACTCCGCGTTTATAAAATGATATCACTCCTACAAAATGTTATGTCTGTTTTTCCGGCTTTTTTGTACTCATCGTTTTACTCAATTATGTTTCTTTTGCACAGGTGTATTGCAACAAACAAAGTCGACTACATCATCAGAATTCCAATTGTTATTATTGTTCTGGTGAGTAGTATTTTGTTGTTGTTGTTGTTGATGTTGATGTTGTTGTTGTTGTTGTTCAAGGGTGTAGAGAAATATATGTACAAAAATAACACAATAATTAAGAGTGCAAAACAGAATGTATTTCATGATTAAAATACATATTTTCTTTTAATTTGCATATTATGTATTTCTTATTTTTTTGTTTCTCCCTTAATATTTGCTCCATAGATCAATGTTTATTTTCTGATCCACATCATCGTCGTCATCATTCGAAGGCAGAGAGCATCGACCACCAGCGATATTCCCCAGTACAAGTAAGTCACACCTTCATTAGCAATTCAATGTTATCTAAATCAAATACTTTATGATTAAAAATTAAAACCTCAAATGTCTCATAATATCGTTCAGCTATGCTTTTCCCTGATACGCTCTGTCATATTGTCATTGCCATCTTTACTTGGTCCTTTATCATGTTAATTCACAAGTAACTACAAGCAAAGCACATTGATATAATGTATTGTATGTACTTAAAGAGGGGGTTGATTTCTGGGAAGAGGTGCGAAATAATTTGTGAGCGTTATCATTGTCATTATGCAAGTGTGGAAGAACATCAGATAAAAAATTTCCCTGAAAAGCATGGCTCTTCAAATGCCTTAATATTCTAAATATGGCATGTAACAGCTTACAAATCGGGACGGATTTTTATGCCACATGTTCGTGTAGTCCCATATACATCTTTCTGTGTACAGTGCTTGTAACTTTACCAAGATTGGGCCAAATTTCTAATCATTTTGATGATTCCAGAACCTTGCAGTACACACCAATACGTATATGCTAGATGATCAACCTTTTCTGATCGATTCCACACCGTTTCTTTCATAATGCAATCGCATGACCAAAAAGTTACTACATGTATATGAAAAATGAAAGACATGAATTCGAATCTAAATGTTCAAAGTGTAATGGTTACTTTAATCTGGAGCTTACAATCTTTTTGAAGTAAATTAAGCTGTCAAAAAAGATGTCCCAATTACCACACAGTTTATGTTTTGTCTTTGTTCTGCACATTCTGATACAAAATTTCCAGAATCATTTTTTAAAACATTTGAACATGTTGAAATTGTGCCATGATGGCCAGTGTCAGCCACTGTATCTAGAAGATATGTTCGATTTACTCCGTTACCATGATGGTGATAATTATATGATCATGAAATATTGACTTCTATTTTCATTTTTATTTTCATCATCATCATTATCTTCAACATCATTATCTTCAACATCATTATCTTCAACATCATTATCTTCAACATCATTATCTTCAACATCATTATCTTCAACATCATTATCTTCAACATCATTATATTCAACATCATTATCTTCAACATCATTATCTTCAACATCATTATCTTCAACATCATTATCTTCAACATCATTATCTTCAACATCATTATCTTCAACATCATTATCTTCAACATCATTATATTCAACATCATTATCTTCAACATCATTATCTTCAACATCATTATCTTCAACATCATTATCTTCAACATCATTATCTTCAACATCATTGTCTTCAACATCATTGTCTTCAACATCATTATCTTCAACATCATTATCTTCAACATCATTATCTTCAACATCATTATCTTCAACATCATTATCTTCAACATCATTATCTTCAACATCATTATCTTCAACATCATTATCTTCAACATCATTATCTTCAACATCATTATCTTCAACATCATTATCTTCAACATCATTATCTTCAACATCATCATCATCATCATTATCATCAACATCATAACCACCATCATCATCACCATCACCACTTTTTTTTAATCATCCACCCCCCCCCCCTCCAACCCCCTCCAACCCCGACATATTACGCTATCAAGCAATCGCTGACTGTGAAAGCCCTTCTTCTGCAGATTTCTAAATGAATAAATACAACATTTCTATTATTATTATATTGTGTACCCGTTCAAAAATTAAGTTATATTTTGTGTATGTTGTATCGCTGAAAGGAAATTTGATTTGTATGTTGCAGAAGAAAATAAATTCAATTCAATTCGATTAATACACATTTTGCCATCATTGTCACAGGAAAGGAGCGAGAGCCCTTCTAGTGCTGACCCCCTTGCTTGGGGCAGCGTACCTCTTTTTCTTGATTGAACCAACCCCTAAGGAGCCGACAGTAGCCACCCATATCTACCGGTACATGCTGGCTCTTCTGCAATCTACACAAGGCTTCTTCGTCGCTCTCTTCTATGTGTTCCTTAACCCAGAGGCAAGTAGACAAAATATATTATGATAATAGTTTATATTAAGTTAAAGGGATATAATTGAGTTTTGGTATAGAGAGTACAGTTTTGGTCAGACTGAATTTTAGAAAGCAAAACCTGCACCATTACATTACAAACGAATAGCTAGAACTGCACCATGCTCGAAAGGTATACACAAATTACAAACGACTTAGTAATAAGCCTCTTAACAATTAAAAAGAGCCGTTAAACCACATGAGGGCGTCTCTAAAAAGTCATTGGTTTCAACCATTTTTAGTAATAGAATAAAAAAAAACTAATATTTCTTTAGATATATGGAAAGTTTTCCGTTACATGATGGACTTTCTAATTTGAAACACTGTCATTTATTTTTTTTATTAATTGATGCATGTTGTATCTCGTTAAGCACGAGGACAAATGGTATCGCACTCAAAATTCATTAGATATTATTTCCCTTTTTTACCCAAAGACAGTATATGAAAGCAAACAAATTGTATTATTTGTATATCTTCAGGTCCATAAAGTAATCAAGCGTCGCTTTGCGAGTTTGAGGGAGAACAACACCCTTTTCACCAACATGTCTTCTCGAAATGAGTCCAAACCTTCCCTTCCCAACATCATCTTCTTCGCAAAGACACCCATGGATGGCGAGGGGAATAACGCACGGTTGCCGACAGAGGGCGACAACAACACTCATTCGCGGAACGGGGAAGTCCCGAATTCCTCTCTACGCAGCTGCAAGCATGATGTGGGCGAACCCGAGGAGACGACTCCGCTGGGCAAGGAAGCGCAGGAGAACGACGTCAACGCGAACAGTTTCCATCATGATCAGCGATGTCCGGACACCGACATCGAATCTGCTCCTTTCGTGAGACACACAGGATATGATGAAGAGAAGGGGACGGCAGAAGATGGCGGCAGAGGATGAAATGAGTAATTTTTCAGTGCAAATCTGAAAATCTGTCGCAATCTCACGGAATGAAACTTTTGTTATAATGGGCTGAAGTCCCACGGGAAATGTTATTTTGAAAATTTCACCCTGCATTGTCGCACCCGTTGGTGAAGAAAATAAGATGCCCAAACAAGCTTGTACCTTCTCTGAAAAATAATGCTCATTCGAAAAAGGAAAGTTTCATGTTGTACCATAATATTTGACTTGTATGTCATATGAATGAATGTTTGGTTGGTTGAGCTGATAGAGCGATCTCGCTTTTTAAAGCATGCACCCTTCTCTTCGAGTTGTGGTGTTAAATTGCCTGAGGACGGCGTCAATACTTGTATGTACCATGTCCGTATGCGTCAACAGTCGGCCTTCTTATTTGTCTGACTCAACTTTTATCTTTATAAATAACACTCTTCCTAATATTTTCTCATCTTCTGTTATACCTCACCTTGTTTTCAACCAAACCAGGGGGTGTTTCACAAAGACTAAGATCGACTTTAAGTTGGACTTAAGTATAACAGGCCGTTCGTGCCATTGTTTGTTCTCACCATTATGATCTTTAGATTAAATTTTTTCCTTCAATAATGAATTATCAAAAAATGTAAGTTTTGTAGATTTTTTACCATGATTTGTACGTCACGTGAGAGACCAATGCCAGTAAATGATGAGAGAAAACAATGGCACGAACGGCCTGTTATACTTAAGTCCAACTTAAAGTTGATCTTAGTCTTTGTGAAACACCCCCCTGTGCTCATAACGGCTACCCTCTTTTTCTCTCTCCCTATTTATATTTTATCACCTAATGTATATTAAATGTAATATATCTACAATACAAATGTTGTTTTAAAGTTTTAATGTGAAGTTACGAATATGTAAATAAATGTCTGTACATACGTACATGCTGTAAAATATAGATGGGTGACCTTTACAAAATAAAATCAGTAGATCGTCAATGCTTATTTAGTAGTAATAAGTGGTTGTATTTACGGTGTGCAGTCAATGCAATGCCTTGATTTCTTCCTCTTTGTACATTACTGAAGTACTTTTTTGTAGATTAGAAAGGAATCGAAAAAATACACTATTATTAGCTATCATTAGCTATTTAGGCAAGAAATGAAAATCAAGTGTGTTGACCAAATAGCAACTGTTACAGATATAATAGTAACCATGGCGACTGGCGTAGTAACCCAGATTGCATTTATATATTAAATAAACCAATTGGCGTTTATTTGAATTAACCTTTTTTAGTGACTACCTGTATTGAAAGACTCTCTCTCTAGATAACATTTACCCCTATAATTTATCGAATTGTGTTTGACATTAGAACACGCATAAACGAAACCTGCGCATACAGACTACCTGTCTATAAGGACCACTTTTTATTCTCTCCTTTGAGTGGTCATCATGAAACATTATGCTTTGACTCAGAAATGAATTGGGACTAAAGAATGATTCTTCGGGGACGGGGAGGGGGATTCATAAAATATTACTCCCCCAAAAAAAAAAGATCAAAAAGTAAAAGAAAAAAAAAAACTTTATCTAATACGCCTCTTTCGCTTAAAAAGATTAGGCCTATCTCTCATCCTTTAACTTTGCACTTTGTGTTTTTAATAGAAAAATACACTCCTTCTATGATCTGCCTTTAAATCAATCAACGGATAATTATTGAATATCACAATAGCTGTTTATTTGTCTTAAAGCCCCACTGCACTACTTATAGCTACTTGCGGCCTCTATACAGCCAACAATGCCTAATCGGTACCCGTTGATCCCCCATGATGCCCTTTTTCTTATGTTAATTGAGAGCTGATTTGATGAGATAACCACCTGCCAGTGACCTAACAGGGAGTTTTAATCCCTCCATGCCAAACTAGGGCAGAGGAGCTTTAAAGATGTAAACAAAATTATTGCGATATTTACAATGTATAGGCGAAAATTGTAAACATTGTACATGTACATCACTTCTCAACATTCTCTCTGTAATTATTTTTTTGTTTTTATTTGTGTAACATATATATATATATATATATATATATATATATATATATATATATTTGTAAATGTATGTTGTGGTGACGTGGGTGTTGCTGTTGTTACTTCAAAAATGAGTTATGGCAGGTGTATGAATGACATGCGGCTAGAAAATGGCCTTGCTCCTATCAGGATTTGTGTTCTTGTGCCGTGTTTATAATTATAAGTAAAACGAACAAAATAAAATACAAGTATACTAAGCCACAGACCTAATAAAAGGCTCTTTGGGTGGCGGGGCTAGAGTCCTAAGAAATTGGAAATAACCGAAAATCGGACGAGCGTCACCTCGTATGCAGGCATAGCACACCTTTATCTTTTAAAGTGACTCGTTAACATTGTTAAATGTTGATGAAAAAACTGCGTAATTTTTGTATGAAATGTTACTTATTATATTCCTTCTACTGTACTAACCCTCTAGCATGCAAAACATCCTGAAAAAATTCTCAAATCACAAAGATATTTATGGTTTTCTTTGAAGGCGTCACTGGTCAACACCTTCTAACACTAAATTCTCCCAACCATTTTTTGAATTTTCACAACCGTTTTTTCCATGAAAATAAGACGTATATAAGACAGGAATTTAAAAATCTTTCAACACTTAAATGTCTGGAATGATATATATAGAGCCAATTCATAGCTTTGTTACGATTTACATTCACCTTAAATGTAATAATATAGTTGGGAGAATTAAGAAATCGATCAGATCAGTTTTTCCCAATTTGTATCGTTAATAATGGTCTGTTTTCACTAAACTTTCAGATTATCTTTAATTTTACATCTAGCATTGAAGTCACTACCTTAGCACCATTTTCTCTCATCTGAACAATGTTACCAAGTCCCTTTAAAGCAAACTAAATCATAAGTGACGAAGAAATTAATGTGTTTTTACCATGAAATGGTATTCATGAGAGTATAAACATCCTCTGATATGGGAATAATGTATATAATTACATATATTTTTGTTTTATCAAGATATTTAGATAAACGTATGCTGCTCAAATGTGACTATATTTTGGTCGTGGAGTTCTTGTAACATTGTTTAATGTTATTCATCTGCATTATCGTATACAAAGGGTAGGCCTTTATGAATGTATTGGAGATATACATTGGTCAGATGTTAGCTATTGTCTCAACTGAAATACTCTTTTTTTTAAGGATATGAATTGTTTTTTTTCCTTTGTAAGACCATTAGAACCACTATATTGTATTTGTTGAATGTATTGTGGTATGAAACATGGTCGTCCCGCGGTTGAATGTTATATTAAAGGTGTTATGATTGGTTGATGTTTTATAGATCATGTATGTATGTATATATCATTTGGTTCATGTGTTTGCTATTTAAATGGAGGGTATTCTACTTAAAACTACTTCAGATTCACGTATACTGCCACGTGCTGCTTGCAATGTTCCTATGTGTCGACAGCCATGTCCCACAATGCACCAATCACCACCTGGTGACGCTCGCGTGATGACGATTGGGTACAGGAACCGGAAATCGCTCTATCATTTCTATGAACGCCTTCACCAAAAAATGGCGCAAGTGAAAATACATTACACCAGTCATTGTGGTAGCGATATCGGTAAAATACCCTGCCTTTGAAAACTGTACGCTATATAGGCGAATGAGGGCGGATGGGGAAATAGGAGAGAAAATGAAAACGATAGGGAGAGAGAGAGAGAGAGAGAGAGAGAGAGAGAGAGAGAGCAGGCGAAGGAAAGAGAGAGAGGGGGCAGGGGGAACGAGAGAGGGAGAGGTGGAGAAAGAGAGAGAGATAGAATGGAGAGAAGGGCAGAGGGAAAGAGGGAGAGAGAGAGAGAGAGAGAGAGAGAGTTAGAGAAAGGGAGAGGGATAGAGAAAATGGGAGGGAGAGAAGGGGGATGAGACGATGGTATAGACGAGAAAGTCAAAATCCCATTTTTAGCAACATCAGAAATTTGAATTAAAATGCGGTAAAACATACTTCATAATTAAACAAACGTTGCAAGCAAAGATGTCATCGTCGCAGGTCTAAAAATAGTCAACCGTTCCTGAATATTCAATTTGACGAGTAAAAACAAAACAGAAAATGATACTGATTCAATGCACAAAGGCCTATTTGACCCTCTCCACATATATCCTTCCACCTGTTGTTCTAAAATTTGTCACCAGTCATTGGGAAACAGAAGAAGAAAAAAAAAAAAAAATAAATCACCAAAACAACGAAACCTTATAAACATATGAATGACCTTGAATGCGTCCTTCGTTGTTTATTGCAGGCAAGTTATTTGTCAATGCAAAATGTATTTTCCCTCGAGTATGATGAGGTCAATATATTTTCCCCTCATATTTTTCTTTACTTTATCTTCAAGGCAATCATCGATGTATGATTAAATCATGAAAAACCTATTTTTGACACGTCCCAGACAAGCGAAGAACAGAATTTAGGACAACGATGCATTGAATAAATCTGTGTTTTCTTTTGGGGGTACATGGAGAGGCCTGGGGTGAGTTGACCTATACATTTGTAATTGTGAGCTAATTTAAGCGAAAAACAGAAGATTTTTTGACTATATATTAAGATAATAAGAATATAAATTATTCTCGAGATATATTTACAGGAGGCACTTTATGCAGATCTCCTGCAAGATGTATTCGACTTCAAAGCACCGATTCCGTCTTATCCATTTTGCTATGAGGCTTTCAAATGGTCTGAAAACGGAAACTAACACATGTTTATGCGTCTCAATAAAAACTAAAGGAAATTAAACAGCAATCAAGAGCAATTTTATAAAATGGACAGTAAATGTTCATTTCATTCAGGTTAACAACAGCATGGAATTCTACCATTAACATATGAATGTTCAACTCTTGTTCTAGGTAAGAACGCCATGGCATTTAAATAATGTTTTTATTGTAAATATTGTAAATATTCAAGTACCAACAGGTATTTGTTGACACTTTATCACACCAGCAGTCTCTGTAAGGCGAGACCCAAATAAAGAAATCAAATCGGTTTGCTAGTGCTCAGGGCCTCGTCGCACAGTGCTAATAATATTAACTATGGAATAAATAACATGATATTGGAAACTCACAGGTTCTCACTTAATAGTCGGAGACCCGGCTGTCATCACATCGGGACATTGTCAGCAGCAGATGGCAGTATACATAGATCTGAACTTCTGAAGTAGTTTCAGTAGAATACCCCCTCAATTCAAACTTTGACCGAGGGCGTATACCCCTTGCATATTCGTCTTCCGCATGACCGTTGGTGTTAATGACCGAGAATAGCGTTTCAAAAACAAGAGGAGTAATTTGTTCAGGTTGAAAGTGCTTTCATCACATCTTCAAAGTACCCTGCCCCCGTTGCCTTCTAAGATACATACAAGTCAAAATATGACACAAGTAAATGAGTTGACATCTCTTCATTTCCGCTTAACTAATACCGTAGTTGCGTTATGTAATACTGACTGAGCCATTACTTATGAACGTTTTTTATTAGATCATTCCCAGACCCTTGCGGGATTTAAACCTTGACTGGTATTCATATAACAGTTCACCTTTCACCGTTTAATAGCGTAAGTGGGCAGGGTTGAAGTACCAAATATTAAAGCCCCACTGCACTACTTGTAGCTACTTGCTCCCTCTATATAGAAAACAGTGCCTAAGCGGTGCCTGTTGGTCCCCCATTATCCTCTTTTTTATATGTTAATTGAGAGCTGAGTTGATGAGATAACCACCTACCTATCAGTGACTATACTCAGTATGCTGGGAGGTATAATCCCTCCTGGCCAAACTAGTGTAGACTGTTGTTACATCCCAAATGAATACGGTACTCCCTCTCTCTCTTAAAAAAATTACGTCAGTGTTCACTTCTTAAAGAGTGAATATCGATTTTTTTTTTTTTAACAATTTTTTTTCTGAGTGATTGATTGATTGATTGATTTTTATTCGACAAGCTTCCAACATATACAATAATAACAGATCAGAAATAAGTCAGCTTGAACAGGATAACCCACGAAAGCTCGAGAGCTTATTTCCAGTGGGGTCCCCTACAGACATGTACAAAATTAATAAGTGAAAATAGTAATGTTTACAGACAGATAAGAACCATAAAAAGAATTACTTATTAAAGATAATGATAATAACAACATTAAACTGATGATGGAAATGATAAAGAGTACAAGAAGAAAAAGAAGAAGGAGAAGAAGAAAAAGAGGAGGAGGAAGAAGAGGAAAATAATGATGAATTTGTAGAATTTCTATAACGTACAAAAACATAAGTATATACAAAATGAAAAAGTATGAACCGGCAGAAGAATACAAATTTCAATCATATAACATGTCATTCACTTCTCTTCTCTGACTCTCAAGTATTAGGTATTCCTTTAATTTCCTCTTAAAATGAGCATAGTTTTCTATTTCCTTTACACCATTGGGAAGGGAATTCCAATGTTTTATGGCATTGTAATAAAACGAATTTCCAATACTACCTACTCACTTAGTGTGCTCTCTCAAGGGAAAATGGGGAACATCCACTCTATTTTCAATATATTGTCACTCCCTCGGGAGTCACGTCACTGATCCCCCATTAAAAAAAAAATATATATATTTATCTATTAATATATTTATTTGTTTATTTATTTGTTTATATTTATTCACTTATTTATTCAAGTATTTGAGAGAGAAAGAGTACATCGCCGTCACGTTCATCTTTCTTCCAAATTTCAAGACTTCACTTCGTTTGTACTTTTTGGAACAAAATTAAATTAATTTGAACGATGTGAAGAAGTTCGTGCCAAGAAATGCCCACAAGGCTGTCCGTAATAGTTTGACACATTGCCGGTCGTATGCAGACAAATACATCCTTGCACGGAATATTTAATAATGATAATAATAATCTTTTATAGTCCACTCCAAATTTTATTAAACCGAAAATGGAAATTCTTTGTGCCCAATTGATCGTGAGCCCGGCAGCCACTGAGCAGCACCAGATCGACATTGCTCTATCCCCTTATTGTTGAACGCCAAACAAGGTAGCAGCGACTCCCATCTTTTAATGTCTTTTGGTATGACGCGGCCGGTGTTCGAACCCACGACCTTCCGGTTGTGAGGCGGACGCTCTACTGACTGAGCCAACACACCGGTACAGGTTACCATGTGTGTAACAAAAGGATAAAAACACAGCATTCTAGAATCCTTTTTAGTATCTTACTATTTATAAAAGAAAAGCAAAGAAATTTCGTAATTTTTGTTTCTTCCCTTCTTTGCTTTCCCAAACTATGTCAAGTACACGGTTGCCCATAAAGTTGGAATAATTTTTCTTTGACCTCATTTCGTGAAGTGATCGTGAGAATATGATTTATTCTTGATAAATAAAGTTTGTATCTTCCCAGCATTTTATTTATAAATCTAAAGAGTCATAGAGGTTGATCAATGATGTTCTGAGAAGATGTAAACACCATCTATCAAGGATGACCCATGTAGTCAAAATCATTTCCTGAAAAGATATAAGAAAAAAGACATCGCAACTTCCCAACTTTCTGGGCAACCGTGTATGTAAGACCAGCTGAGAAGCAGGAGGACGTTGACTACAATTAAAGTTCTATGTTTAAAACCCTTCTGGCTTTTTAACTCTCCCATTTTTACGGGCCAGGGCCCTGTTTCATAAAACTTGATATCAATAACAAGTTACAAGCTGTTATAAGCTACTGAAATCATGGCATCTGATTGGCTGAGAGCAAATTTGTCATAGAAATTTAGCAGTTGTTATAGATAACAAGTTTTATGAAACGGGCCCCAGATCTTCTGATTATTAGAAATTGTATGGAGATTGTATCAGTATATCGTTTTGATCACGCTTTATCTCCCCGCATTCCGAGTAATAATTTAACGATGACTTGTCAAAATGTACAATAAACCTGTTTACTTATGTATTTCAGTGTATGCTTACTAGCCATTTAATTCATACCTACCTTTATTGCTATATCAGGGAAAAAAGTATACATGATATTGCAATAGGCCATTTACGTACTGTAACCAAATCTATACTTAAGTGCCTCGATCAGAATTATTTCATTCACCTATTACGAATAATTGTATTTCAATAGTCAGAATACAAATTACATATAATACGTGTTGTTAGTTAAAGCAAGCCATAATGTTTAATATACCAAGCAACAACTAATGTATTGAATTCTGACTATTGTGATACATTTATTCGTAACAGGCGAATGGAATCATTCGTATCGAGGCACTTCACAATTGTTAAAATTGGGTTAGGTTAAGAAAATGGCCTATTAATCAGATCCCTGAAACTAGATGCTTTTTCCGCAAGGTCTGGACTACAGACTATGCACTTCGCTCTTCTTTTCTCCCAACTTTTAAAAATAGCAGAAGTCATCATTTAAAGGCATCGTTTAACAAATTGAATGTTAAATCTGAGATGCACGGCCCTACGTGTTATCAGTGTATGTGATATGGTGTACTATTGAAGCCCTAAAAAATGATCATGAAGTGCCTCAAAAAAGTAAAAATCTTTGAGTGACCGGTTTTACCATACTCATTTTCCCCAATAGACTGTAGTGTAATAAAAACCGTTAGGAAAACGAAAAAATGAAATTTCGATTTTCAATCATAAATATCTTGATAATCAGACAGGCGATCGGCTTGTAAAAGTCATGGGATTCCTGACTGACCTGAAGGTTTATAATTATGATTGCAGCATGAGCTCAATCCAGGATTTTGATTCAGAATCTGAGGCAATGTTACCGAGTCACTTTAAGCATTACTCGTCAAAATATGTACAATAGACCTGCAATGTATTTCAATCGATACATGTTTGTCTCCCTAACCTCTGGTTACCAGCCATTTCATTCACCTGCTATGAATAATGGCATCTCTAAGGATAGAATCCACTTTGCATACATTGATTATTGTAAAACAAGTTGAAAACAATTCTGCTACCTTGGAGGTTTGATTACCTCAGATGGTATGAGAAATGTGCAAAAAAATCGAAACCTAAAAGTGACCACTGAAATCCAGGTACTGACATGTCATGTATTATACCTTGGACTGACCGGATATCGAACAAAGAAGTGATCAATAAGGCATGTGTCGATAGACCCCTCCTCAACATCATAAGGAAAAGACAACTCCAGTTTGTTGGGCGTATTATGGGAAGAGAAGGCATAAAACCAGGAAACTGACAGGAAAAATTGAGGGGAAAAGAAGCAGAGGGAGACAGCGCATCAAATGCATGGATAAGCTCTTTGGGCTGACTGGTAACAGGAGTAACGTCACATTACAAACGGAACCAGAGATAGAAGTAGATGAAAAGCTTAATCGCCAATGTCTGGATCAGACAAGATTGGGTGCAAGCAAGTTGTTGCTATAGCGGGCCATCAGATCCTTGGAACTCGATGTTTTGCCGCAAGGTCTGAACTTCAGACTATGCACTGCGCTCTACTTTTCTCCCCAACTTCACAGAAGCTGAAGCGCTCGAGTCAAATAGCAGTTTCTATTTTACTGACACGCTCCCGCACGCACCCCAAAATAATTATTGATACGTTTTGTGATTTTCGCATCGCTGTTACAACATACACAATGGTCATTTGACATGGCCTGTTGTCTGGCTTACAGTTGTATAAGGTTGTCACCCTTCGGCTTTGGTGACATTAATTAGACACCGAAAAGAAGTCGATATACGTCGATAATCTCTATTCACTATTGTGGTTACATCATGATAAATTGATACTGTCTCGCTTTGCCTCTCATGTTTGGAGTATTATAGTACTGATTTCTAGCCGTGTCCTTGGATATAATATTATGATCCTGAAAACGAGAGCTGAATTAGGGGAAACCTACGCATTTGATCAAGTAAAAGCTGGTATACGGTGATCATATAGTTTTTTGTTTGCACGCGCGTTGACCCCGTTGACAACTGTCTGATTACAGAATACGAATAAGCCTGGAAGATTATGGTTCGATACGTTCATTCGTAAAATACTATTGTACCATAGCAGAGCTATATCAGAAGCTTCATTCAAGCACAGGTTGTAGAAAATGGACCCTAATGGTGCTAGAAAGTAAAGGGTATTTAATTACCTCGATTTATCATCCAGAAGTAGCGCGAGGTGAAAGTGAAAGTGAATGTGACCTCGAACCTGGATACTACAACAATAGAAACAAAGAAATAACAAATATAAGAACTGCTCTTTTCGGCTCCGTATCAAGAATCAACTCGACGTAGGATCAACTCGACTTGCTTTGTGGAGCCCGCATTGTTGTAAGTCTACTTACTCGGTGAATTTTAGGATTTGTTATCAAAGTAGCTATTTCATTGAGAATTTCCTTTTGCATGTCGAATAGAGAGGAAAACATTTACAAATTCTGGAATTAACCAAGTCTGGATATTTCATTTTCCCTGTCGCTGATCGTCTATAGTAGGAGCAACAGCTAAGATAATACAGGTAAGATGCGTGCATTACGTAATAATTAATATTGACTTCTTGTTGATGGCATGTTACTTGTTACATGTGTTATGTGTTATGAAGAGAGAGAGAAGAAGCAGAAGAGATAGAGAGAAAGAGAAGAAGAAGAAGAAGAAGAAGAAGAAGAGAGAGAGAGAAATATAAGAAGAAGAAGAGAGAGAGAGAGAGAGAAGAAGAAGAAGAATAAAAAGAGGAAGAAGAAGAAGAAGAAGAAGAAGAAGAAGAAGAAGAAGAGAGTGGGGGGGGGTAGTATACTTGATAGTCAATTAAGCGTGTTTTTTTCTTCAAATTTCCCTCAAAATATTCCCTCAAGTTAAGTTTTATAAATGTAAGCCCTTCTTTTAAAAAAATCGCCAGTTTAAGCAGAAACGCCAAAAGAAATCGACTTTAATCAGAGGACGCCTAAAAGCCGAAATGTTCAACAAACCAAACTGCAGAAGTAGGCCCTACATTCATTATGTTGTGCCGTTTACTATATTCGAGTTAATTTTTGTTGTGAAAGAAAAACAAAATACTTTCAAGTTGTTCACTGCACATTTTACTGTTTCTGTATGTTGTTTATAGTTTTGTTGTTAATTTGAAATTAATTTGTTATAGGCGAATTCCCATCAAACTCTTGACAGGTTCTTTCACACTTTGAAATGCGCAAAGTACTAACAACTAGAAGTTCAAGTGGCTCCTTCATATGTTTCTATTTAAACGGTGATCGTGGTGCTGAGTCAAAGAACATACTAATCGGTGTATCAATCTGCACACGGACAACTCCCTGTCCGAGTTGTATTAGGGGTGATGGAGAGAATGGTTGTCGGTGGATATGTCTGGGGATGATAATCTTGGGACAGAAAACGCTGAGTATCATCATCACATCATGATCATATAGGCCTATGTCATCCAATACTAAATGGGAATATTTAAAGATACAGTTGAGTTCTGGTCATGCGATTGCATTGTGAAAGAAACGTTGTGGAATCGATCAGAAAAGGTTGATCATCTAGCATATAAGTATTGGTGTGTACTGCAAGGTTCTGGAATCATCAAAATGATAAGAAATTTGGCCCAGTCTTGGTAAAGTTACAAGCACTGGACACAGAAAGATGTATATGGGACTACACGAACATGTTGCATAAAAATCCGTCCCGATGTTTATGATGTTACATGCCATATTTAGAATATTAAGGCATTTGAAGCCTACATCAGCTCCTTCTTCCCCAGAACTACCAAGGACTGGAACAACCTTCCAGTAGATCCAGCCTGCTCACTCCCTTGAGGCATTTAAGTCCTCACTGGGGAAGATGCACGCCTAACTCCCCTCGAACTGAAATCGAAACCAAATTTTGCGTTTTCCTAACGGTTTTCATAACACTACAGTCTATTGGGAAAACGAGTATGGTAAAACCGGTCACTCAAAGATTTTTATTTTTTTGAGGCACTTCTTGATCATTTTGAAGCGCGATTTTTTTTTAGGGCTTCAATATTACACCATATCACATACACTGATAACACGAAGGGCCGTGCATCTCAGATTTAACATTTTTAAACGATGCCTTTAAGATATTCAGGGTCTTATGTCTGAATTTTCCTCAAATCACCAGTTACGGGACCACCTCCAGAACGAAAATAGACCGTTCGATATACGCGTATTATGGCAGAGACACTTTTATATGATGGCACAATAAAGAGCAGATAGGCGTTTTCAGTGGACATTTTGCCTATGATATTCTTTCAAAGTGACATAAAAAAGAATGAGAAAACCCACAAAAGATTGAGAAAACCTGCAAATTATTTGTCATCCTTACCAGAACTTAACCTTCCCTTTTTAGTCAGTGTTTTAGTAAGGAAGCATTATTAGGCTGAAGCCTTAAAGGGATCCGGTAACTTTGTCTCAGATTCTGAAACAAAATTCTGGATTTAGCTCATGATGCAATGATAATCATAAACCTTTAGGTCAGTCAGGAACCCCATGACTTTTACAAGCTGATCGCCTGTCTGATTATCAAGATATTTATGATTGGAATTACAAATTTTGAAAACCGTTCGCCTGATGGTTTTCATAACACTATAGTCTATTAGGGAAAACGAGTATGGTAAAACCGGTCAATCAAAGATTTTTACTTTTTGAGGCACTTCTTGATCATTTTGAAGCGCAATTTTTTTAGGGCTTCATTATTACACCATATCACAGACACTAATAACATGTAGGGCCGTGTATCTCAGATTTAACACTGTTAAACGATCCCTTTAAAAAAACTCTTTGGAAGGACCATGATTCTTTTATGGAAGTGGTCTCAGAGGGTAAGGTTGTAGCGGGTCATGGTAACGGAATATACGCCAGTCCACCTGGCCAGTCACACCAACGAGACCTGGGGAGTGTTTCACAAAGACTAATATGGACTTTAAGTTGGACTTAACTATGGCAGGCCGTTCATGCCACTAGTTCCTCTAACCATTCCTGGCATAAGTTTCTCAAGGGACGTACAAATCATGATTAAAAAATCTACAGAACTTACCTTTTTTTATATTATCTAAATGTCATAATTGAGAGACCAATGGTGAGAGCAACCAGTGGCATGAACGGCCTGCCATAGTTAAGTCCAACTTAAAGTCGATCTAAGTCTTTGTGAAACACCCCCAGACATCAAAACAAATTTACTGGAGATGCAAAGGTCGTGGGTTCGAAGCCAGGCGCGGCATTTATCATGCTATTGTCCTTATGCTAACAATTGTATCCACACACTGTATATTGCTTCTGTCCTTCCAGGTACAAAATGTGTACCCGGGATGATGCGAAAGTCATCGTACATTTGCTCAGCATTGTGAGCATTTGTAAGATGGCGCCTGGCTGGAATGCTCCCCAGGGAGTGGAGAATGTGCATACATTGGATGCAGGCAGGTAAGCCTGAATCCGATGACCGGGGTAATGATATATCTGCAAAGCGCTAAGAGACATCATGGATGTATGAAACGCTATATAAACCCAGAATGTTGCTATTACTATTAACAGACCGAACAACAACAACAATAACAACAACAACAAATACATTGCCTGGAATGGCCGGCCAAGAATCGGACGGTTTGGATTCGGTTTGGAGTCGGTTGAGAGGTGTGACCGAGGCATAACCGACCTCTCTCTGAGTCTGAGTTATTGCCGCCCAGAAGTTGTAGAACAGTCTATGTGCGATAACTATCCGTCCTTACGCATTCACGAAGCCGTAACTATTTCAAAAGCACGACACTCCTTCGAATCTGCATGGTAGCTCTTGTCCTCAATAACAAACATATTTTATGTCCTGCCTATTTTCTAATTCTATGCAAATGTTTACTTGATTTATGTCCATTACTTTAAAGGGGGGAAACTTGTAGTTGATGTTGAGTGGGTTTTAATAAAAGCAAAAATGAAATAATTTTGTTTTAAATGAGAGGAAAGTGGTTTTTATATACAGGTGTTTTTTTCATATTTATATACAATACATGCTCCTTTTTTCATGGTAAACGACAGAATGCGACCCGCAAGGATCTAGAAAATATAATTACTGTAGCTACCGGGCGAGAAGGGGGCCTGTATTCAAAACAGTATGTTAGTAGAGTATTGTAATGTGTAATTGTTAGTATTTTGTTTTTATTAAAAAAATTAAGGGTACATTTCAGCCTTATGGCTACGAGACAGGTTTTGATTAACTAAGTATACCATTGGATATAATGCCTAATACATTTGCTCTACGAAGTTATCGTAGAAAAAATGAAGTATGATAAATAAAAAAAATCGGTTCGGTGTCTGTTTTCAAGCAAGAATGGCTAACACAAATTCTTGCTCGCTTTGCCCGCTCGATCTTGAAATTCACGTTCGGGGATGATAATCAGTAACTCATGTTTTTTTTTGGTTTTGACCACAAAATAGCTTTTCATGATTTGTTTATAGAGATGGCAGACTAGAGAGTGTTGTCAAACATGTCCTTGTAATACAGAATCGCTTATTGTTAAATTTTATATACCAGACGTGTGCCTTGTCAGGTTTCAACGATAAATGGGTGTTTACGCTTTTATGTTAAGGCCACCCTAAATTTTTGGATACGGCTTCAAAGAGATATAAATAGAATAATTTGGGCGAACGTTTTTTCTTTCAAGCACTGTCTCGAGGCAATAGTATTTACTAATTGCGCTTCTAACAATCGAAAGCTTAAAAGGGCATTTTAAACCAGATTGGAAATTAGGCCCAATGAAAGAAAGAAAGGCTCAATTTCCAGCTGTTTGCGCAGCTTACTTGATATAAAAACAGGATTACTGATCCGGTCATTATACAGAAGGTTGAATTCCGTGGGAAATAATGGTGGAAAATCAACTTGTGAGCTTTCTCTTTCCTTTTATACAAGTTTGGAAGGATATCATTACAGAAAATGCCTTATCATGGGAAAACATTTCACTGAATAGGATCGCTCTTCAAATACTTTTATATTTGACATAATTATGACATGAAATATACGAATTGTTTGGACCAAACCTTCATGCGTGTGTGTGGTCCCATATACCAATTTCTGTGTTAGTGCAGTGCATGATCCTTCCAAAACATCACTGACAGCATACACCAATCTACATGCACTGACAAGAAAAACCTTCCCAGTTACTTTCATACAGTTCTTTCTTAACCCACTTTTATCTATAAAGCTACTGTTTAGCAATATTATATTTTACAGAGTCATTTCAAAACTCCTTTTTACTGCCTTCTGATATTATAGTTACTACAAAATAATTTCTATCTTACGTCTCAGAATACTTTTATAATCCAAAAACCCTCTGAACATTTCTCGCGAAATAAGGATATGTAAATATAGGCTTATATTCTATTTGAGATATCATGTAATTCCGTCTTTTGTAGTGCAAAATATAGACATGAATATTACTGTCAGACGTTGCTTTTGCATGCCTGCTTGTAATGTACATACCATCCTTTTTCTAAAGAAAATCTTGAAATGCATTTATATTACATTAATGTTCTTGTTTTCCCTAGAGGACGTTGGGGTGATGTGAATAGCAACGAGTAGTCCTAATTGCCACAATTACTGCAGGAATATGAATAGAAATGTAATATGGTTGTAATAAATGGCGTCAAGCCTTTTAAAAAGCAGAAGTACATTGTTGAAAAAAGCCAAGCTGTGTGTACTACGAATGAAGTATGGTTATACACACTGTATCCGGTTTATTGCGAATTATTGTTCTAAGCGAAGGGAAATTTGAGTTATGCATCTTCTCTTATCACACATGCATTACAGAGATAGTGTTTATGGAAATATGCCTTGTGGGCAAGTCCACCCTGATATTAATTTTGTTTTAATAGAAGCATAACGATGATAAGAACATGTCAGTGAAAGTTTGAGCAAAATCAGATTAAAAAAAGGAAAGTTATGATTATTTTAAAAAGTTGTCATCAGTGAAACTCAAATTGGCAACACTGTGGCGTGTTCCTCTCGTTTGTCTGCTTCTATTAAAAATCAACTTAAAACCAGCGTGGAATTTCCCTTTAACGTCGTCACCTGATATATGAAAGGCCATACACTGTTTCTTAACCCACAATATCCCTATATGGATTCATTTAATTTTGTCTGATGAAACAAAATGAATTCGATCATGAAATTAAAGCGGTTAAGATAATTCAGAATGCCGAATAAATGCAAATCTCAAGTTATTTTTTTTTAAGTTATAGCTTTGAGCCTTGTGTATTTGGCAAAGTAGTTTCTTTAAATTTTCTAAAGAATCTATTGATAACAAATCAAAAGTGTTAGTATATTTAATATCAGCAAAGTGATAATCCCATTATTAAAATGAAATATTGCATTTATCCAAAATCCAATAATATGTCGTCCAAAAGATTCACAAAATTCAAAAATTTTGACCCCGGATTAGGCAATAACATACATGCATGATAGTCTAAGACATGTATGTTCATTGCGATTGGGTTGGTTTTACCTGACTGCTAAGAAATTATGTGTATGCTTGTAAGTAAGCAACCAGGGGACCGACGCTTTATGTCCTCTCCGAGGGACCTGGTAATAAGGATTAATGCCTTACCAAAGGGCACTAACACATCGACTGATTTCAAACCCGGGATCTCCCGTTTACGAGACCACTGCTCTACCACTGAGCCATTGCGTCTCCTGAGACTACACTCTGAGGCCAGCAAAAAAAAACATTTAACCTACTACTGAAGTCTGAGGAGGCCGTAAGGTATTACATATACCTCGTATACATGATCATTTTAGATTTTGTTCTCTCTCTCTTCATTCCAGACTTCATTTATGATTCTAAAAGAACTCGTATAGGTTCCTCCTTCCGGCATGTCTGGCTAATCATGCTATTAAAGGGATTGGGTATCTTTGTCTCAGATTCTAAACAAAATCCTGGATTTAGCTCATGCTGCAATCATAATTATAAACCCTTAGGTCAGTCAGGAATCCCATGACGTTCACAAGCCGATCGCCTGTCCGATTATTAAGATATTTATGATTGGAATTCGAAATTTCAAGCACCGTTTTCCCAGCGGTTTTTATAACACTACAGTCTATTGGGGAAAATGAGTATGGTAAAACCGGTCACTCATTTTTTTCTTTCTTTTTTGAGGCACTTCATGATCATTTTGAAGCGCAATTTTTTTAGAGCTTCTATATTACACCATATCACAGACACTGATAACACGTAGGGCCATGCATCTCAGATTTAACATTGTTAAACGATGCCTTTAAAGAGTCTGACTATTTATTTGCATTCTGTAGGTTTTGTGGCTGCGATTTGCCATAAGACACGCATCAAAGAGCACTTTCAGCTGTCCCTGCAATTTGAGTATACAATGTACTTTTAGGAAGTATTATCCAGAATTTAATGATAGGCCAACATTTTGTGAGAAATATTAAATGCCACAAACCCTAGACACTTCTGAAGGAGATACGTTTGGTGTATGCTAAACGGTGCCATTATTGGTAGGTGAAACGGTAAAAACAAACCATGGTTTGCTTTAAACTGACATATATACACACACTACACATCAAAGAAAGAAAGAAACAAACAAACGAAAGAAACATCCCCCGAAAGTAGCAATTAAAACAACAGAAAATATATTTTTAAACATATATCTATCTAAATACTTAACAGACAAACAACAAACAAGGAAATATCAGGATAGCAACCAAAACATCGAAATCAGCAGTAACAACAACAGGATTGTTATTTTTTAGACTCATTTCATTTATTTCCAATTCTCGTAAAAAATACATTCAACAATACATTATACATACAAGCAAATATATAAACAATACAAAGAATATGGAGGAGCCAGCAGAGGCCATTGGCCTTTCAAAGGCCGGGCTCCAATTGCCGCAGATAATTATACAAAGTAAAGAGAAAAGAAAAAGTAGGTAGTACATAAACAGGTGTGAACAGGCTAATTAAACATAAGATAAGATTCCTTCATTAGATGATGTTTGTATTTTCGTTTGAATGAGGCAAGAGATGGGCACATTTTTATATCGGTGGTATTGCATTCCAAGTAATCACTCCAGAATATGTTACTGATCTACGTGAAGTATGGTATTTTAACAAATGACTAACTAAATACTTCACATACTTTCCGCCGGTTAACCTTGACACCTTGAGGTGAGTCTGCGCCATTTCATTTGTTGTGTTAAATAAGTCCTTGAATTAATCTGGTAATTTAGTTATTCTTTATTTATTTATTCGTTTTATTTAAACAAGGTAACTCTCTCAGTATTAAAACTGTTTTCCTGAGAGACCCTGAACAAATTATAGGTTACAAATACAGAGGAAAGTGAAACAAGTTTAAATACATTCATATCATATCGTGGATTATTTGTTTTTGTATTTGTTGTTATGCACCATGATATATACACGAACAAAGTAAATATTTGACCGGCTTATACAATAAAATACACTTTCTTTCAAATCGATTAACAAAAGATGAAATAGGGAAGGCTGAAAAACTTGTTTGGTTTGTTATTACAGAAAATAACAGACTCTGGGATTTAATAAAACAACATTGATACTTCCTGTTAGAAAATGTTATAAATAACAAGGAACAAGGAACCTATAATATGCAAGCACTGCTTTTCAATAGGTTCCTCACATTCTACTTAATCTATCATATGAATTGAGTATCATTGAGACGTGCTCATACGACATGTATATATATATATATATATATATATATATATATATATATATATATATATATATATATATATATATAATTTCTATTTTATATGTATGTCTATATTTTTTGTAAAATGTGGAACAAATAAACTTGAAACTTGAAACTTGAAATGTGGCATTCTCCAGTAATTATCATATAATAATTGAAAGGTATTTTCAGAGAAACTTACGTACTAAATTAATGCTAAATTGTCTAGGGTAGACTCGATGGTTTGTCCGGACCAGTAATCTTCTAAAAACGTATATCAAATGACATTCAATAAAGAGCCCAACACAGATTTGCATAGATAGGCCTACATAAGAATAGTAGTAAACCAAGAGGTATGTGAATATTTATTTTTAAATCGATTTCTTAATCATTTTTCTTCAACTAATCAGTTTCCACAAACACAACAGATAAAATTGTTTTTAAACAGTCATTGGCAGATATCATTCAACGTTTTTTTTCTGCATTCATTTTAATGATTTTATTCTGTGAGAATTTATTTTACATCATGAAAACTCGAGATTACCTTCGACTGACATTCATTAGTGTTGGGATAGTGTGAATAGAAAACATGATGGCAAAAAAACCCTAAGGCAATATCAATTAGCCTTGTGCGTCACGTGACAATGACGTATTACGTGATCCGAACATGATTGCTGTGGGATGTACAATTGGGTATTGAAATTGCCCTTGACTTTATTTTTCGAAAATATTTGCGTTCGTGTTAAAGACCATGAAGCTCATCGCGAGAAAGTGGCATCGTTGATTGTAGGGGAGTCTCCAAATTCTGAAAGGGGGGGGGGGGCACATATCCATTTTCTAACAGGAAAACAAAAAGAAATAAAGAGAGAGGGATAAAAAAGAAGAAAAGGAGGATGGGTGCAGATATATTTTGTGTACATGTACCTGTGGTGTGCTACATTGGGTTTTAGAGGGGAGGGGCTTGAGACACACATGTACCCTTCAATCCGCCACGGGTAAAAAGGAAGGAAAGAAGATAGGATTTGCTTTTGCAACGTATATTACACGACATAATACATTTGTGCATGTTATGATTTATGAAAGGGACGTTTCGACACACCTGGGCCCCGTCTTACAAAGAGTTCCGATTGATCCAAATCAATCGCAAGTCCTCCAATCAATCTCAAGTTTGCAGTCTCCTATATCTTATGTACATAGTTGCGATTGATATCAATCACACATAAGTTGCGATTGATACCAACTCCTTGTAAGACGGGGCCCAGAATAGATCGTAAATATGCACGAGCTATTATTTTTAGAGTCATAATGGCCATGGATATATCATATTTCATGGACTTATGCATTAAAAGCGACGAAAGACATTTTGTTTTATGGGGGGGGATGCATTTTTCACGTAGGACGGAATTTTGTTATTTTCATGTTAATCAGGATGTAGTTTAGGACGTACTGCCCTTGACCAAGGTAGCTAAAATAATAAGATGGTGACTATTTTTTAACGATACATGTTAGGAAAGTGACCTGATTACGTAATCACCATCGGTCGCGATTTCGCGTGCGTTTGTTACATGAAATTTATAGATGAATAATGAATGCATCATTTGGGAAGCATAGTTACCGACACTCTAGACTGGACAAAAACACACAAACATTGTTTAAGAAGGAAATCAAAGACTCTACTTTCTGAGAATGATGAAAAATAATCGCGTGGACAGAACAATTCTGGTTTTGTTTTATCAGGCTTTAATACAAAGCATACTGACATAATGATTTGTTATTACGGCAATGGGACACAGAAAAACTGGGCTCGCTTAGACCGGGTGCGACGAGCGGCACAGAGAGTGATAGGGCATGATTTGTCTGATATAAACTGTCTGTTTGAACAGAGAGTCGTGTCCAAAACAAACAAAATTATGAAAGATCAAAGTCACCCTCTCAATACCCAGTATTCTTTCAACCGTTCTGGAATTCGACTAAACGTCCCACGCAGAAACCGAGCACGCTTCCGCCAATCCTTCGTACCAAACTCTATTCACATGTTCAATCAATTCGTAAAGAGATAAAATATGGTAGCATCTAAGTTACCCACTATTGTTAGTAAACATACATGGATTAAACCTACTGCACTATAGTTAACTATCCATTTGACGAATAATGATGATACTTTTTTCTGTTTTGAAATTGTTTTTTAATTGTTTTGCATGTTTCATATTATTGTACAAAGTCTGTTTCTTGTATCATTGTAATACTGGTGGGAAGCATATTTCCACATCGTGGACGAAATAAATATCAATATCAATGTCAATATCAATATCTGATTATTTTAAAATAAATCATAATTACTATGGCCCTAACAAAGAAAAGGGAAACACAGAATCAGACAATAAGAAGAAGAAAAAAAGGGAGAAAACAGTCAAAAAGAAGGCAGAGTCCTTCATTTTATACTGGTCTGTAAGTGAATAATGGCATGTCACAGGAAAACACTCACAGGCTGGTAAGTACATTGTACGGCATATGCAGAAAATTACTGCTTCTTACAATTGACAAGTAAGGTTTTTACAATACGTGTAACGGTGGGCTATTTGTATGCAAGTCTATTATACACTAATGTGTCCCCGTTGAAAGATAACTCAGTATAGACTACAAATTGTATTCCTTTGTCGAACCCAGACAATTATCATGATAGCAGAGCGATTGACATTACTTGCTGATCTTTTAAATGTTGACGAAACAATCCTCTACTATCAGATGAAATAACATTATTTGCGTGTCATCTTTTGAGTTCTATGCTCTACTATCCATCACCATTATATTATATTACATGTTATCTGTCTGCGATCCATGCTTATCGACTATGTTTGCAAAACAGACTCATCAAATTGCATAGCACTATTATGACATGTAATATACGGTACCAAAAGGATGAAAGTCGTTCAACTCACCGTTCGAACCTAACAGAAGATTAATTACACAATATTTATGATTAAACATAAGTGGCAGTCAAAACTATCCGATTATGCTGGGTGTATTCATGATATTTATACGACATTATTGTAGAATACGAGCGAGGAAATTAATGGGGAATGATATACCGATACGACGAAGAACATTGTGGAAGAGTGAAAAGCGTTATAATGAACAATATTGATATTAAAAAATATATATACGATTTGGTGGTACTGCTTGTAAATACCATCTGCAGGAGAATGAAGAGGAAGATTAGGAATTAAAGGTATAATTAATTGCAATTCAATTCAGTTCATTTCAATATACAGCATGGCTATTAACTGATTAAGGTGTCAATTCACGTATCCATGGTCCATGTAAGCCGATATGATAAAGCATGACCAAAATGGAATACGATATGAAGGTTTGCTTTTAACCTGAACATAATCACAAAGACTTTCAAAAATAAACCTAGGGCAATTTCACAGGCCCTGTATACCATGTGCACCTTACCTGTTAAAATGTGCGAACATTATGATGACGCATTACATGATGTTATTAATAAGAAGATTTCTATAGTATAGACAATACAATAAGGTATTGAAATCGCCAAACCATTGATTTCTTGATTCATTGAAACAATCTCATACATTTTTTTTAGGGGGGGGGCGTATTTATGTTATACTCTGTGCGAAGTCCATTATATCCATCCTTGATCACGGTGATAGCCACTGCCAATATGGGAAACATCACTGACTGAATTTATCATCAATGGCATAGCAGGGGCGCACCTGCTGTCATGGGGGGGGGGGCAATTGGTCTTTCGAGGTTATCATATGTGTGAGAGAGCAATGAGACCGTGTGGGGGATTTAGGAAAGGGGCCGTATTATCTTTTCCACAACTGTTTTATATTTCCCCCTTATCCGTGATAAGATAGGGGAGACGGTGCACACGTCCCATGCCCCCTGCCACATTTATGCCACGGGTTGTGATTGTGATAATTGAGGATGCCATACGGGAAGGAAGCTCGGGAAGAATTTTATGTCTTTAGATGATTCACGAGGAAATATCCAGTCACAGTTTATAAAATGTACATTTTCCTTATTTTTAACAAAAGTTGTCTTCAATAGCCTTTGTTACAGAGTTGTATCACATAGACTGTAACATGGAAGACTGACGGAAAGAATGCTCATAGAATTCCGGAATTTTTTGAAAAATCATAGATGAAATGTAAAGTATTAAAGCCTGGCGTCCTGGATCTGACGTAAAGCGAATGCTGACTGGATTTTAATGAAACTCATGAAGCATACTCCAAACGGGTTTACTGATAAATAAACAATACCAATCATGATGATTAATGAATAAATTGTGCTCTCTATATATAGAATTGTGGGAATCAACCTTTGAAGGAGTTAAATGCACAACAAAATTGTAGTGAGATCCACACTAAAATAGTGGTTGAATTCCCCATTGAGAGTGCATCCCACGTCAAAACAAAATAATCCTAATATTACTCGTTCCATGACTTCAAACGTCGCTAAAAAAAGGCGGGGGATTATTTCCACTCATATACACTTAATGAATGAGAAAGATCAACCCAACCTTTTGGTTACAATCAATAAATATATTAATAAATGAATAAATAAAATAAATAGACCATGTTCGTAATGTAATCAAATCTATTGCATTCGTCTTTGCTAGGGGCCTCGTTACGAATAATGATATAATTCAACTGTTCCTGTATATTAATCGTATTTCAATAGTTAGAATGAAAAACTGCATACAGATCGTGTTGTTAGGTATGGTATTCCAGAATGTTTGCGGGTTGACTAGCAGAATATCGAAGGGAAATACCATTTTCGTAATCTACCCAATTTAATGCATACGTCTTTGTGAAGTGCCGTAGATGTGTTGTGGTCGAGTGGATACGTCACCGGACTGTCGATCACAAGGTCCGCGGTTCGAGTCCCGCCGCGGCACTAATGTCCTTTGGCAAGACATTGATCTACATCTGCCACTCTCCACCCAGGTGTTAAATGGGTACCCGGTAGGATGCGAAAGCCGATGTGGTATGCTTAGCAATTTGAGCCTAGTAGCTCTTGGTGGAATGCTCCCCAGGGAGTGGAGAAAGTGCATACATTGTGTGCGGGCAAGCCAGAATCCGATGACCGGGGTAATAATGTAAAGCGTTTAGAAACTCGGACATTCCCGACGTATTAAGCGCTATATAAGCAAAAATATTATTATTATTATTATACCTAGCAACAACTAATCTATACAATTGGTTCGCAATCTAACTATTGAAATACAATTTTTTATATAGCAGGTCAATGTAATAGCTCGCTGCTATTAGTAAAATTGTATAAATTCGAATACATATATATATACATGTACATATTGAAAAATTGCTCACTGAGCTGATTGGCGCGGGTTGACTAGCAGAAGTTCAAAGGAAAAGACCATTTTCGTAATCTAACCAATTTAATGCATACGTCTTTGTGAAGTGCCTCAGTACAAATATTTAATTCACCTGTAATGAATAATTGTATTCCAATAGTCAGAATGCAAAATGCATATATACTACGTGTTGTTAGGTAGGGCAAGCCATAATGTTTGTCCTACCTGGAAACAACTCATATATGCAGTTCGCATTCTGACTATTGAAATACAATTTATTCGTAACAGATAAATGAAATAATTCGTACCGAGGCACTTCACAAAGACGTATGCTTTATATATGGTTGCATTACCAAAATGGTCTATTCAAACAAATCTGCGCAAATCAATGCATCTACACCTTTATACAGAGATACGTGCGTATTTTCAGGAATATGATACTCATATGAACCAGGAGTTCGTATCTTCTTGCTCATATTATATTACGCTATTTTCTTTACCTCCCCACAAGCTATGGGAACTACAACTTTAGAATGCTAGTATTGTTCTATGTCATGGATTGTAGAGTTCTATTTCGTTTCATTTGGGAATGTTTGGTGACAGATCCGTGGTTTCTACAGCCACAGATGTATCCAAAGGAATCCTATCAATTTAATAGTATCCCTAATGATGAAAACAGGTCGATTCTTAAATGACCCCCCGGCGACTCGGTCGGTCCGACCACCTGAGCGTTCGTCTTTTGTTAAAACTATTGAAGTCTATATTTTGATCATATATATAGGTCTTTCAGCTACTTGTTGTAATCGTGATAATAGATCTGCTCTTCACTAAGAATTAGTAGGCCTATTTACACAAGCAAAGCAAAAACAACTCGTCCTTGCAGGAGAGCTATCCATCCATCTTTAGGTCCGGATTTTTGTGGGGCATTTATCGGAACCATTGTGCCCCTTTTTATTTTTCTCTTCATTTTTGTATATCTTATTTCTTCATAAAAAGAACCGTGTTGTTACTGTTAGAGACAAGGTAAACACGTTGGGAGCCATTAATTCAGTTCAGTTTCATTTCATTTGACCAAGGCAACGCAGAACTGTAATATGATATACACTATCGCATGCTAAAAAAAGTGTAACTAATAATACAACTTTATGCAAGTTACCGGTAGTTGGAAGTGAAGTGACCCTTGTGTTTAGTCGACCTATATGTATAATTGCTGTAGGTACCAGTATTCTTACAACTCCCTACACTCACATAGCAAAACATAGTACAACTACATACCTTATTCCCCTTCACAATAATAAAGAGAAGAGAAGGTGCCTCCCCCCATATACTCTTCTTGTTCTTTACGTAAATTTCCCAAAATAGAATGAATAAAGGAATAAATGGGAAAAACCCCAGTTCTGAGGTCTTGATATGGTAATCAATTCAAATAGATGCACTTCAAAATGAATGTGCTAATATAATGCGTTGTGTTGCAGTGACTATGGTAGGCCTTCAGGCATGTCAAGAATACTGGGGTATATTATAGTTGGAATTTGGCGTGGTTGGCAGAGGTTGATTGGTTAAAAAAAAACAACCTTGGCTCTAATATCCGAGGTCCTCGGTTCGAGGCTTGCTAACATTCTTGGACGAGATGTTTAAACCCACATTTTGCCCCTCTCGTCCCATGCAGTACAGGAGTAATATCCGAATACATGGCAATGCTCGGGTAATAATTCTTACAGCGCCCTCACGAGGAGCGATATTGATACTGATGAGGCTACCCTGGGGTAAACTACGTCCACAACATTTACTTGCACTATATACACAATGATACAAAGGCCCACTCTTTCTCACAAGCTATAGATTATGGAACTATAGAGAGTGGAAATCAATTTAAATAAATCAATCACGTAGGTGAGTAAATCTTTAAAAGGGCTATTAAAAAGGGTTGGTGGACATGACGAAACACATCAATTAAAATTGATTTAGTTCAAATATGCTACATCGTCTTAAGGGGAATATAGTAGACCTATATTTTTGTCTTTACAACCCCCCCCCCCTCCCCTCCTCCTCCAGGGGGTGTTACCGGATGTTAAAATCAATATTAAACACACCGATCATTCATATTATTGCTTGATTTCTAAACATCTGTTGGTGTGCGTGAGGATTCATACATTAATCAACTAGCATTGATTCGTTTCAAATAAATTTACAGGTAGATGATACCAGAATAGACATTTTACCTCCTTGTCTACAGGATGCAAAAATCAATCAGGTTCGATCAGTTAATCCCTTAAGTATAGCTTGATCTGTAAAAACATAAATTGATTTTGCGAAGCGCTCAATAGTGGGGCGTCTTCTTCTCTGCGCAAATGCCGTAACGCGTCATTTAAACACGGAGTTCTTCAATGAAAGACCATGCCCCCCCCCCCAACCCCCACCCTCCCTTTCCTCCGGTCATTACAGGTTGTTGAAATCAACATGCATAAATCTTTCCGACTATTGACTTTGCTGCAGTTGTACGAGTTATAATTCAATCAGTTCACACCATAGTATGACTTTCATTTTATTCATAGAGTCCCTCCATGACTATAGAGGATGTGAAAATCAATAAAATTCGATCTTTTAATCCCTTAAGGTTAGTCTAGCTTGATCTACATCAAATAAATTGATTTTTCGAAGCGCTCAACAGTGGCGCTTTTATTCGCGTGGATGCCGTTACGCTGTGCTTGAACATGGAGGTCCTCACTGAAAGTCTATGATTTAACCAAGGGAATTAAAACGACCAGTCGAAATTTTGCTTCCCAAAGATGGAATGAACTCTCAATAGGAAGTTGGCCCAGGTGGAAGCAAGGAGGTTGGTGAACAGAGGCAAATCAGGGATTTACGTACCTACATTTTGAGAAAAAGCAGACACAGAATTATTAGTTAATAAATTATCACTTTTGAAGGCCCAAAATTGCCTGATGATAATCAGATAATGGTGAACATTTCTCTTTCTCTCTCTCTCTCTCTCTCCCTCCCCCTATCTCTCTATGTGTCTCTTCTCAGTTTGCAAGGAACAGATATATATTGAAGGGAAGACATGTAGAATTTTATCACTCGTGATATTATGACCAAATAGTTGATGTTACATCATAAATATGGAGAAAAGTGCGAGCACACATAATTTTTGTGTACACAAAAACGACGAATTTGCATCATGTCGTATACATGATCATACATCATCATGATCATCGTCAATTGGCAATGCAAGTTTATTTGTTTCCGCTTTATCGAAAATAAAATAATTGAACATAAGATGCATGGTCATAATTATAACTAAACATACAATATAGGAACATAATGTACATGGTAATAGTTATGACAAAAGATACAATCATACGTATGATAAATACATTGAAAAAGCTAAATAAAGTGGGGGAACTACTAAAAAGCAAAGCTTGTATTCTGTAGGTCCCAATTAATAGTTGCGTATATAAATTAAAATATCTGAATAAACATAAGGTATTTTCAAAAACATATGATTATATAAAGGTTGTCTTTAAGTGACGTATTTTATTAACATAGCGTTAACAATTATGAAATAAGGGAAAAGTTTTGTGCTTTCCTCAGCATAACAAATTGTACACAACATAAATAAATTTCTGAACTTGTTATTGCCAGATATCAAAACTTTGGAACCATTCACTCACCCGTATCCTTGAATATTTGTTTTGATTTCTGTTTTTGTTCCGACTTCGATCAACCTTATCTTAGGTATCACGCTCTATTTAAAGTTTATCAAAATTTAGGCTGGCTAAAACACATGTTTGGCTTCCTCTGCAGTCTAAAAGTGCAGTTTTATCGATGCCGATTATCTGTTTAGTACCATTATTATAACGATTTTAATCATTGGGCGAAGTGAACCGCGGCGAAACGTCGCCCACCCCTTCCATTTGCTTTCGGATTTTGTGTACAAATGCTATTGGGCTAATAAGTAGAATGACCCTGAATGGATTACAATTTTCATGTTACAGAATGGCGGTATCCTATTATACAAATAATACACAGGCGTGAGTGCGTTATGGTCGATGCAGCGCGTAAGGATTATTCACTATGGTGCAATAAAATTCACGAGGCGTAGCCGAGTGTATTTTGTGTCATTGTGAATACCCGAATAGCGCTGCATTGCCATAACGTCACGAACGAAAACCTGTGTATTATTTGTTTTATTAAATGGGTCGACAATCTTACTTAGCAAGGCGCTAACACTGTCAACCTGCAGCCTTCATAAGAAATAACGTGTGCACACAGACGATCGCGGCAGCAGTGGCCTAGTAAACAGACTGTGCAGTGCATGGTGCGACTTCTACATGTATTGAATTATACGCAGCATGCATTATGCCTTTTTGTTGCACCTTTTTGCACGGCTGTTATCACCAAAATGCACTCCCTGTGCATATGGTAAAAATTAATGCACGCACACGTGATTCATTTTGACGCTTCTCATTGGCTACATTCTTGAACCCATTTTATAATTGGCCAATTCGCAGAGCCAACTTAATACTTTAATGCCCTCTTTATTCTAAATATAAATTGAACTCACCAAAGTGTATAAATGAAAATGTGTAAATCTCTTTCCATGTGAGATCAAAATTAGGCCTTGTAGCCCCTTGGGGCAGGATAATGTGAGAGGTACAACTTTATGTAAAAGGTGTATTGTGTAATGATCGTGTAATTTTCGCATTAAAATGGCACGTTGTTTATTTGTACATTTAGCATTATATCAGGCATATTTTGCAGCGTCCTTTTTCCATAATGTCCACTTTATGATTAGACCTAAAATATGGAATACTAATTTCTCAATTACATTCGATATTTAAGGTACTGGAGACATCATACTCTATAACAAAACATAAAGGGTCGATAAGAGGAGAAATTAATACAAAAATATTAAGTAGAAATGAGCACGGGTTCGTTGAATTGACTTTCATGCTAAAAATAAAGAAATGGAACACTGTTCGCCTTTCAGGTAGTCATCAATATGGTTATTGTTAATATATACATGTACCTCTAAATTCATTTCATTTACAAAAGACACTCACTGCGAGATGCTCTCGAATACGGTTAATTGGGTAGTGAGTATAAAGGAAAGAGAAAGACAGGAAAGAGAGTGAAGCGAAAGTGATTAATACAAATAGAGAGACCGGTGGGAGAGAGAGGGAGAGAGAGAGAGAGAGAGAGAGACAGAGAGACAGAGACAGAGACAGAGATACATGTAGATAGATATAGAGGGAAAGAGAAATAGTGGAATAGAGAGAGGGAGAGAGAGAGAGAGAGAGAGAGATGGATATAGTGATAATAATAACTAATAGTTGAGTCTTTTATATAGCGCTCATCTCTGGTACTTTGTCACTCATGGCGCTCCATTATCATAGAAGGAAAGAGAGAGATGGGGGAGAGGGAGAGAGGGGGTTGAGAGAGAGAGAGAGAGAGAGAGGGGGAGAGGGGTTGAGAGAGAGAGAGAGAGAGAGAGAGAGAGAGAGAGGGGAGAGATGGATATAATGATACAAATAATAACTGATAGTTGAGTGTTTTATAGCGCTCATCTCTGGTACATTGTCACTCATGGCGCTCCATTATTATAGAAGGAAAGAGAGAGATGGGGGAGAGAGGGGGAGAGGGGGTTGAGAGAGAGAGAGAGAGAGAGAGTTGTGGCCGTAGAAGCAAATATAAAGGGAGAAAGGGTATTGTTTACGGAGTACAAAGAAAAAATAACCAGGACATTTACTCTGATCATGCTGACATCATATTAAATATCTCTAATCATTCCATCGTTTCTGCTATTGAACAAAGATGCCAGTAGCTCTACTCACAATGTTTCAAAGGAAGTACGAGATTGGGAACAAAAACATATTCCAAAAATAGCAAAGCTTTTAAAAGGAGATAGAGATACGATTTTTGTATGATTGATTATTGGGAGGGGTCGGGTTTGTGATTTATTACTCCGAAATTAGTTGCATTGATGATGATGGGAAAAATGGCGAGGGAGGGGAGGGGAGGGGGAGGGGGGGCGAGGAAAAGCACACAAAAAAGAACCTGAATCTTATAAGTTGTTTAAATTGTGATTTGATTTGGACTGTTTGGTGTACGCAGCAAATTTGAAGTATTTTGATGTACATTTTTACTATTCCTCTTCAATACTCATTTTATCTCAATCATACTAATTTGGTCAAATAAGACATATCCACGTCGTGTCAAAGGGCGAATCTCGGGTCTCGGGGGAAATGTTTACCCAAAAAAGAATCTGATGAATCTAATGGATTCCTTGCTTTGGGTGGTAGATGGCGCTATTGAAGTATCTGCTATCTCGATTGGTTGATTTGGTTTGCCAGTAAGTACAAACACATTACTCCGGTAATATAGATGTAGATTTTGTTTATCAAGACGATTAGGCTAAAATATTATTGTATTTTCCTTTGATAACTAGGTATTTAGCCTAGCGGATTTAATTTACATATAAATAAGGATTATCCTCCTCTTTATTCTCAGATTCTTTTGATGGATCTACTGCGTCTAAGGTATAGAATGGAATATTATTTTTAATTTGAGATTCTTCGGTACATCTTTTAAAGAAGATTAGGCGATGTCTGAAAAAAATATTTGTTTACAAATTAAATAAAAGCGGTGAAAACAATAAATACTAATTTCAAGTCAGCTTTTCCACAATGAAGCGAAAACAAAAAAAAGCCTAATACAGTGGATGTGTAGTGGGGTCCATCTTCCTTTTCTAATGTTATTCCACATTCCTGACATCTTGTTCTCCACCGATCCTATACTCCCACAATCCAGATGAGTTGAAGGAATTCTTGCTTCAAATTTCCCATTATTATTCTTCGTGAAGTGGGAATGAGCAACCTGATCTTCTAGCAGCTTTCTATTTTCGGGGGATTTTCTGGCCTTTAAAAAAGAAAGAAAGGGGGAGGCATCCGTTGTTCTTCTGTCAATGGTTTTAGCCATACAACGGTCTAGTCTACATAATAAACTCTAAGTTGACTCTTAGAAACACAATTAATTAAAGTCTTGAGTAGAGGCTAGGTCTATCAGTCTCTGGCTTTGTCAGGAGCAGCTTAAGTACAGAGCCTATGGGGTGCGCTAGACCGTGCAGTCGGCATAGTCTCTTCGTTCAGGCACTGTGTGAAGCGCTACGACTGACAAGGGGTTTATGTCTGCAAACTAAGAATGCTCTAGGTTTACATTTGGATGTTGTTTCCGTCATGGATAGGGGTTCTTAGAGCAGATGAGAAAAAGGAGATCCCTCGCATCAACACGGGGGGACGTCGGGTAATCCACGTTAGAAGGGTGATGTGTTTGAGGACATGGGGAGGTATATGGCAGGCACTCAGTGCCATAAAGTTCGATGTATACAATTTTACTAGAATTATACATCCTATTTGGAAACATTCATTCATTAATTAAATTATTGTTAATTGAATTAATGTATTTTGTTTATTCATTAATTCGTTTATATATTTGATATTCCTCTTTTTGTTTGTTTGGGGTGGGAAGGGTGGGGGCAATTCGTACACATCATATTCATAGAGCAAGAGCCAATCGTTCGACATAACTGAAACACCTTATGGAGATCCTTCTCTGTCCTTGTCCTTGAAAAAGCTGTGATAAATGATTGGGTTTAAGCCAGGATTGTTGACCGTTACAGATAATTGACTAACTGGCACGCGATTCTGATCAATTCTATGTAGGGTAAGGGGATAGGATTACAATTACAACACGTCAACTCCATTAGAGATTTGAGTGGCTAAAGTGTTACACAAAAGGAAACAATAAATTCTGATGAATTGAAACTAATCCCTGGATTAAGAAGTGAAAAGGCATGTTGAGTGCAGCGATTATAGTCATCCTAGTAAACCACTTAGTTGTAACCCCCAATAGGATTAAAAATCTATTGTCGTAGTTTAGAGAGTGGGAAGTGGGTTTTGGCAGAGGGTAAATGAGTGTGATATACAACGTCCGAGCGCTCGCTAGAAAGCATGAAAGTATTTTGTCCCTGGATCTTTCCACGTACGTGAACCATGGTCAATAAACGTGAGATGGCGCTACAACCTCCTTACCTCTGTTCCCCAGCTCGTTACTCTCCTTTTTCAACAAGTTGAATTTTGTTGGGGTTCTCTCTTGTTCCCCTACATTTGTTTTAAACAATGCTCACCGAAAACCGAACAAAGCAAGTGACATTGCCAACAACAACAACAACTTCGTTATTATTTCTTCAAAAGTATTTGATGAAATAGGGTAACATACGTTCCGCAATACATCAAATTTTAGAGACGACATTAATATGAAAAGAACACGGTGAGATGATTTATTTTCTGCATCTAGTATTCATGTTTTTAAGTGTGGTTGGATGATGTTCGATCTGATGGTCTGTGACGGGTTTATGTTGGCAGCTAATGGAGAAATGCATGTTAGTTATTACTAGCAATGTCACGTGACAGTATATCATTCTTTGTTTAGACAATCATCGTAGCCCATTTGTCTTTGGAAAATTCCTCCTGTAAACTAGCTCCCATACGGTGATCATAGTCGACATGATTTACATGACGCGAATTGCCCGTCATTAATTGAATCTCTGCTATGGATAGCAAAGCGTGTGACGTCTATTTTTGGACAGGATCGTAAATAATGTGAAAGATGCTATTCGCTCTTCGTGGATGATAGAGAGTGTAAAAGAGAGAGAGAGAGAGAGAGAGAGAAAGAAAGAGAGAGAGGGGGAGGGAGTGAGTGAGAGAGAGAGAGAGAGGGAGAGAGGGAGAGAGGGGGAGGGGAGGGGAGAGAGAGAGAGAGAGGGAGAGAGAGAGAGAGATTGGAGAGGAGGGGAAAGGGCGGAAGGAGATATATGGATATAAAGATATAAATATAGTGAGAGAGACGTTGAGAGTGAGAGATAGAGAGAGAGAGAGAGAAAGAAAGAAAGAGTGAGAGACGAGGGGTCGAGACGGGAAATTCAAGGTGTGACTTGAGAAGGAAAGTGACAGACGAATGTTTTCGAGATTGAATGAATAATGGCAAGTAAATTTGTAAAGATAGAAAACTCGCTCGTCTATCTCTTATGTCCCTTATGTTGCCTTGTTGTACGAGTGAAACATTTGTCTTTCTTTAAACTATTCTGTTCAATGTATGTTGCATAATTCAATCTTGATTCGTCTTCATTTGTGTTTCTCTTTCATTATTCTACAATTTTTATGGTAGGTAATAAATTCGAATTACCCCCCGAAATGGAGCTGCATCATGCGGATGGTTCATGCACTAAACCAATGGGATAAAGATAATGCAATAGTCTGTGAATTTAATTCAATATTTTTTGTTAGAACGAAAGTACCATCAGAATATAAAATTCTGGGTGAATTTTAAAATAGCTAGATATTGGAATTAACAAGAGATTTGTAGCGGTATCTTATCTGTATAGAATTAGGGAATCGGAAATACAATTGCATGTAATGCCCCTAATCGAATTAGGCTTAAAGATATAATGTTTTTCATAATACCTATTCGTTACATGTACTACCGGTTTGATAACACAAATATTACTCTATTTAAGCTTATTACAATTCCTTTCATCAACCAGACCTAACTTTAAAGAGAAAGACCAGTTCTGGTCATGCGATTGCATTGTGAAAGAAACGTTGTGGAATCGATCAGAAAGGGTTGATCATCTAGCATATAAGTTTTGGTATGTACTGCAAGGTTCTGGAATCATCAAAATGATAAGAAATTTGGCCCAGTCTTGGTAAAGTTACAAGCACTGTACACAGAAAGATGTATATGGGACTACGCGACCACGTGCGCGATATCTATTTGGTCCCAATAGATATAATAATTTACCAAATATATCAATTAGTAGGCGGTTTCCCGACTTTCCCGGCAAAATTTGTATCATCACGTATTAGTCAAAACATATTCTTTCACATGATTGGTAATGAGAGCTTCCATTTCATTTTTTGAGAGAGGGGCGTTTCCAAAACTGGTCTTTACCTTTAAACAGTAGCTGATCCATTGGAGGGAGTGGGGAGGGGGAGGGGGCTGAATTCGTTCACATACATAATTTTGGAAATAAAAGAAATAGCCTACATAGATGCAGCTTCTATTTATGTCAGAGTTTGAATTCCTTGGTTTAAAACATATTTTTTTATTTGAGACATGCAGGTAAGAAAGATAAAAGAAGCTAGTAAAAATACAAATAGATATATTCTTTTTTACTTAAATGAAAAATTAAAAAGACAAAAGAAATGAACAGATCAATAGATAACTAAATAATCAAACAAACAATTAAATAAATCAATTAATAAATAAATGAATAAATAAATCAATCAATCAATCAATCAATCAATACATTGATACATATTGATTGATCGAATTTATTCCATTTCATATCACACAATAAAGAACATAGTTGGCAAAGTAAGTACAAAATTATGAAATGAAACAGGAACCTACTGGAGATACAATTATATCAAGGAATTAACTAAGACAAGATGTGTAACTGGTATTGTCAGATCCAGAATATCATAATCGCAATCTTGGGACTTAACTGAAATATATATTTAAAAAAATACATGTATATACGAAATGACAAAGTTACAAATAACAACATCCAACATACTTAACAGCCTACATTCTCTTTTGGTATTTGTATAGATGGGAAAGGATTATGGAATGGTGAAGATGTCAAAGGTATGCAGCTTTTTAATGTGATTGATGAGAGGAGGGTAAATAAAATGACCGTGACAAAAGACGGATAGCAAGAAATGGTGTAAACCCGTTAAATGTGATTAAACATCGGTATGGAGATATAAATGATGACATTAGACACCGATCCATCAAGTATTTAGGAGCGCGTCATAGTTTGTGCAATATTTTAAGGGAGATTGATGACAAGCATAACGCTGCAAAGATAGCCCAGAAGTGGCTTAATGATTAGATGTGATTAAAGGGATATCACTTTCATGTTCTTTCTTCTTTCTGTTCAGTTTAGCTTGGAAGGATATCTTTGAAAAATAAAATGTCTCGTAAAAAGGGATAACTGATCAAATTATGGCATAAAATAGCTTAAGTGGGGACCGAACAATTCCTGTCACATGTGCTGTAGTTGGTGGAGGGCATGTGACTTATCGAAAGACCGAGTCAATTTAATTTTGATGACTCCAAAACCTCAAAGTATAGTACGACAGTTCTCAAACTCGATAAAGGGGAGATTGAGTTCTCCTCTAATAACGCGATGATTTTTTTGAAAATTCCTTATTTCCTTTTCGGTCCTGTTTACTTGAATACCATAATACCAGGGTCGCATTAGAATGCTTGCTTTTGACAATAACCTTCCTATTTAGTCTTCACGAAAAAAGAGAAAAGCAAACACATTCTTTTTCTTCCAATTTATACAGTATATCTATTTATGTTAGTAAACGGTGATTGCATAACTATTGTGAACATGTGTTAGGATGTGAGAATGAGGGGGGGGGGGGGCGGGGGGGGGTTCTTACAAACAAATAGTCTAAAGCTAGTTTGCCGGCACAGACCGTGTCTGTTGTAACGTGCAAAAGGGGGTCTGTAGCATTCCATAAGGCCTATACTGCGGCTGTTCCTGACACAGCCATATCATGCTGCCAGAGGCTGACAAAGTAAGCCTATAGGATCAAGGCTGAGTGAACTTTTATTTAGGTGTCAAAATATAACTTGCTCTTACAGACTACTCTGGAGCGACGACACCAGCAATACCGCGAAGATCAATCGTCATCGATTGTCTAATTATATACAAATCCAGCCGAACAAAGCTTTATAGTTAACTTACACGTGGTATTGATAATCATCTCCCGTGGGGTATATTGTCTTTGTCATTGTCCACGCTAAATAACGATCGGACACAGTCTAACATGCAGAAATCTGAAAGAGAAGTTGGTACATCCTAATAAAAAAATTCAATCGGATAATAAAACAGAAATAATACATGGTAGCATGCATGCATTAGATGTAAAAGTTCACACGTATAGAGACAGTGAAGGAAAGAGGAAAAACAGGGCGAGAAAGAGAGAATGAGAGAGAGAGAGAGAGAGAGAGAGAGAATGAGAGAGAGAGAGAGAGAGAGAGAGAGAGTGAGGGGATAAACATGACCTGTTAGACGTGGATCAGAGGGCCTTTCAAAGTTGTCCTGAATTTATATCGCTTGATTTTTACTAAATTACCAAAGCTAACGTGGACAATTTGCAAGTGAAAGTGTAGATTTATAACATCCGTTTAATGAGAATAAACTGGAATTGACAGAATGAGATCAGGTAAAAAATAACTTTGCACTTGTCATTCTTTTTTCAATAAAAGTTATTTTATGTGTTATGCCTCAAAGTTTTTAGAACTATGAGAACTTTGCCGGTAACAATTATAGAAGTCTTCATATCGAATTAGAGGGAACTAGATAGTATTCACCCCTCTAGCTCAAAATCTGCACACTGCATGGTTTCCGACCAAGCTTCAACATTGCTAATACAAGTATCATTGCTACTATCTTTTTTGTTCTTTTTGTTCTTTTTCTTTCTTGTTCTTTTTTTTCTTTCTTTATTGTTCTTGTTCTTGTTCTTCTTATTATTATTTATCTTCTTTTATTTCTTCTTCCCCTTCTTCTGATTCTTTTTCTCCTTCTCCTCCCTCTTCTTCTTCTTCTTCTTCTTCTTCTTCTTCTTCTTCTTCTTCTTCTTCTTCTTCTTCTGCTATATCTTCTTCTTCTTTTTGTTTTCTTCTTCTTCTTCTTCTCCTTTTTTCTTCTTCTTCTTCACCGTGATAGCCCATAATGATTTATACATAATACATGTAGTATATGTCTTTTAAAGTAGGACCAATTTCCCTAATGAGATCATAATGAAAAATGCGGCAATAATAATATTTAACAAAAAGTATCGCGTACTTTCTTAAACCTTAATTTTGACAAGAGCATGAGATAATTCACGTTTCAGCGCATTACATTTTCAATGTCTTTTTTATGGCGTAATGGCAGTTGTCACGATAGCCTATGGATGAGGTCGAAAACGGCAACCAGAATTTTTCTTTCAATTTCCTCTAATAACATCATTGCCTTGCATATGTTTTGCTAAATTTCGTATATAATGTGGCCATTTATTTTCCAACTTTGTCCACCCAATTCCTCGATGCGCATCCCTTTAGGTCAAAGATCATACAAGTACAACTTCGTCATTTTCAACGGCTACGTGCGATCATTGCACTTTGTCAATTATTGACCGCATTTTGTTTTGATTGACGGTTTTGGACAGGTGCATTATTTGTATTGTATTGATTTGCATCACTTAGAATTTTTTCAGATTTGATTTCAATTCATGATATAAGTGCGGCGTTCATTTTTCACTCTGTATGGGGTTCCTGATTAGAGAGAAGGTTGAGTTCTGGGAAGAGGTGAAAAATAATTTGTGAGCGTTATCATTGTTATTATGCAAGTGTGGAAGAACATCAGATAAAAAATGTTCCCTGAAAAGCATGGCTCTTCAAATACCTTAATATTCTAAATATGGCATGTAACAGCATACAAATCGGGACGGATTTTTATGCCACATCTTCGTGTGGTCCCATATACATCTTTCTGTGTACAGTGCTTGTAACTTTACCAAGACTGGGCCAAATTTCTTATCATTTTGATGATTCCAGAACCTTGCAGTACACACCAATACTTATATGCTAGATGATCAACCTTTTCTGATCGATTCCACAACGTTTCTTTCACAATGCAATCGCATGACCAGAACTCAACTTTATCTTTTAGATAATTATTCGGATATCTACCACCCCTCCCCTTTTTCACCTCTCTCTCTCTCTCGTCATAACCTATGCGCGAGCAGACCAATATGTTTGGCGAGATTGCAATACGACCGAGAACAGTGAAAACAATCCGTAATTCATGGAGTTTTATGATACATTTGATGAGGTTGAGGATATAAATCAGGGTCGCTCCACACACCTAGGACAGGGGTAGGGGTATAGGGGTAAGGTTGAGGTCGTGACCCCTCAGTTCAGTTGATTACATTTTTGTGTTCTCTCTCTGTACACTGCTGTATGTTGCTTCTATTATTTCTATCTGAGAATCGCGCCCGAGCATTTGAAAATTTCACATTTGAAAAATGAAATAATGATAGTTTCTTATGCCTATTCACGATTCATGTATCAACATAAAAATCGATGTATAATTAACGGACTCATACCATTGTCTTCAATTGATGATGTTATTTCTTCAGATTTGCATATGTATAGGGTATGGCAGAATGATGTTGAACTCGTCAAGAATAAAACAGTCTTCACAATACTTTATTGACAGGTCTATCGATATTTTTGCTGGCCTTTTCTATCTTCCCTTTTCAATTGACTAATTTGGGGCAATTAAGGGACACCGCGCGAGTGATGTGCAAAGTGGCTTCCAATGTGGATTCTGAGTGACATGAAATCGATCAGGTCTTGGGCCCCCGTTATGCAATCGTATGAGGGGGAAACATATAAATGCAATACATTTGCTCATTTCAACGAATCCGTACGTATGATATAGTTTGAGGACCTAATAGAATAGTCGGCGCAGCCATTGCGCCAAGTCGCTTCTTGATATTTCTTTTTGTCTGGCTAGACAGTAATGTTATACACCACAACGAAGGACTATAGATCCCTGATTCCTCGCCAGATCATGCCGACGATCCTAGTTTAATAATAACCAGCGACGGGGGTATTGTGAGAGATGAATAGAGGGATTAAGTCGAGCAGGATAGCGTGCAGATCTTTTTGTGCCGTTAATCCCCTTCTCCTCGAAATCACCTCGGTATTATTGATCCGGCGTCCTGCAGATTCTAGAAGACGACAAAACTCGAGGAGTTGTTGACCTGAAAATTGTCCCAATGGGAGATGATGAAGTGAATCATATACCAGTCTTCTTTACAAATAACCTTCTCAGTTCCTTTATCTCGAACGGATTCCTTGATAATTTAAATCTAAGATATTCCAAGGAAACAGCACAATTGCTGATTCTGATATTTGTATCATCCAATCGCATGCAATTGTTGGTTTGTTAATGCTGTTTTTGTCGTTCGAAATGAAAAATGATTTCGACTATCAATTCAATTCAATTCAAATCATTTATTTCCAAATTCCAACATCAATTAAAACAATGTGTAAAAAACAGTCAATGGGCAACAAAAACAAAAACTTTTGCTGTTAACATTAACCAGTCGATTGTTTGCCTAAAAATAATAAATGAATCTCAAAATAATGTCCGATAGATTAAAACACAATTTGATACATTCTGTCTCACTTTATAATGGTACATAGGCATTTAAAAGTAATGATTATTTGAGAAAGGGGATATGAATCTGATATGGATAGAAGGTCGTAATGGATGTCCTAAATGAATGAATGATGAGTGCATAACTTCATAAGCACTTAAAACTATGGACTATTCTATTCGGTGGAGTTTCTATTTTGGTACAAATGACTCTTTGACCTTGATCTACTCATGCGCAGACCTTTACTGCGAACATGAAGAACTAGCCAGGGTAAAGAAGAAGCAGAAAAACAGATAAAGGTGAAAAGGAAAATAAATGATCACGGTGAAGAAGAAAATTAAGAAGAAGAAAAGGAGAAAAGAAGAAGAAGAAGAAGAAGAAGAAGAAAGACTAAAAAATGAAGAAGGAGTAGTAGAAGAAGAAAAAGAAAAAGACGAACCTGAGAATTAAAAATAAATGAGGAGAATAAGGAAGGAAAATAAGCGGTGAAGAGAAGAAGATTTTGTTTTAAATATAATTAATTGTCATGAAAAACATTCATTAGTTTTCGCATCATCACAATACCACGCTCTTTAAAACAAAAGAGGCAATATGAATTCATCCACGCGTAAGCATTTATTTAAAGGTACTATGTCCCATTTGCAGGCCAAAAAAATGAAAAGGTTAAATTCCAACGGCATTTGAAAGACAATACTAATTTAGAACTTCCCTAAAAAAGGGGGCTTGAAAATGTCTTTAAGTGGGAAAATAACGACTATTAGTTGTCGAATCGACTTAGGAGCTATAGAGCCAGTAAGTAATAGTCTGATTTTTCAGACCATTGTACCGAATGGTCGTACGTTTTATGCTGCGCAAAGATTCAATCAGTTTAATTTTGGCCATTACAAGAAGTGGGTTATTGATGTAGACAAATGCTCATGTACCCTTTACAGCTCATTTTATGTTATTACCAAAGATGAAAAAGCCAGTCAGTCACTCAATAGTGTCTGACAGTGAAGTCTAGCAAGTAAACAGGTTTCCTTGCATAATTTGAATATTAGGACACTGCTAACATTTAAATTTCACAGATAGGACATACATGACATATTCATAATTCCTGCAAAGTTCTACAGAATTTGATGTTGGCTGCAAAAGGGACATAGTATCTTTAAATAACAGTTGAATGAGCAGCTGCGAGACATGCTGTAATTGATACCCATATCGAATATTTGGTATTGTGTTGAGAGTGTTCCGCTTCATTGAGAGCTCGCGTCAGTCGCAACAGAGCACATCAAATTGACTGGGTTGCCTCCGCTGAAACCTAGCGCTCGAAACCTCTGGTATAACTTAATCCCTCGATTTGAGACAGTATTTCTGTAACAAAGCAAGGGATTAGTGTATATTTAGGGTAAACAATCAGTCATAGAGAGATCAGATTTGGTGTTACAACTGTGCTTGGATTGATGTGTGCATCCTGTACCTGATGTATAAGATTGAGGTAAGAAGTGTAATGATTATCTTGTCTAATAATGGCGCAGTTACATTGAGACTTCACGTTTCCAAAAAGTGATAATAATAATACTATAATAATTGTCCGCTTTTATATAGCGCTTAATACATCAACAATGTCTCTCAGCGCTTTACAGATATAGTATTACCCCGGTCATCGGAATTAGGCTTGCCTGCACACAATGTAAGCACATTCTCCACTCCCGGGGGAGCATTCCAGCCGGGCGTCATTTTACAGACGCTCACAATGCTGAGCTTCCGAAATAACTTTCGCATCTTATCGGATGATAATAACACAAGCCTCATTTTAATTAAATATGCGTATGATTCTGTTCAAACAATTCAAATTCTTAGACGAGATTTTGACGGTTTGGATTCATCTAAACAACAGTCAAATTGAATCACAGCTAGTCGACCTGCATGTATATCGACATTTAACTCTTTACAGATCCGGTATAGATACCATTGCGAATTAAATAGTGAGTAACTGGGTTTCTGTATAATAGAGAAACCTGCATATATTTAATTGAATTAGTAAACAATTATCATGGCAAGTGTCAGATGTCCGAAATCGATTTATATTTCTTTCACATGCCTTGTGAATTACAACTTCAATATTCAGAATGCAGACAATTTACGCTTCACTTTTAGACAGACAAGCAATGATATTTGTCAGACATAGCAACATATAATTATTCGGTGAGCACTCTGGCAATCCATATACATTAAGTCGAAACAGCTTAATAAAATAGTTATTTCTGCGAACGTATATCAATTTATATGGATTACGAAAAGGGTCTATTCGGTAAAATGCAACTCGCTTCAATGTTAGAACAAGTTATCAAAAACTTGTATTTTGCGGTTTCTATATTCATGTTACTGTGAAAGAGCATTCAAAATCTGTGGAACTATGCTGATTTTACACACCTACGAATTAAAATTCTTCAACGGATAAGCGTGTTCGTCATTTTAGCATTGGTCCTTGATGGCCTGCGTATTTTGAAGTTGTTTCGTAACATTGTTGAATTAGTTTATCATGAATTGTTTTCTTTCTTCAAATTTCCAAAAAAAAAATTATTGATAAGATATAAATTTAGAAACAATATGCAGAGTATTGTTCTCGCAATGTAGTTCGAGAAATAGTAATACACGATTAATGTATAAGCTAGAAACGGAAGAGGAAGATATAAACAAACAAACAACAACAACAACAAAAATGAATTAAAGAGTAAAGGTAATTTGACGAACTTCGGAAAACCAAAAGTCCATTAATCGAGCAAAACATTTGGTGAATATATGTAGACGAATGAAAATAAAAGCAAGCTGACAAGAAGAGTTTACTTTTTATTGATATACTTTAATGTATTAATAACCAGCAGATTATACTATCAGTGTATGCAATTAATTGATGAAAGTAATAACATATCTTTCACAGCCACAACACTTTGTATCAGGAGCTCTCGTAATGGTTTCAATTTTCAATGTTGTTTCAGTGAGATTTGCGAATTGACATATTAATTCATCAATTATCCATATCACTTTAACTCTACATGGCAGGAGATCTGCAACCTTGGACTTCGAGTGAAAAAAAGTTCATATGCATTATGTAATTTCTTAAGTTTGAGGTCAAGTCCGGGTTATGTCCCATACGTTACCAAGTGAAAATGAATTGTAGTATTATGCAGCTGTGAACATAATTTAACATGAACATTTTAATTTTCTTGCGTTTAGTCTGTTAGCTCAAGTAGGGTTTAGCAGCCTGCTTCACTGAGTCATCGGATACAATAAATTCTTAGATGTGGTCGGGAACGTAAGAGACAAAAAGCTTCGACATGTCTTTGAAATCATTTTAGGCAAAGTTCTGTAATACATATTATTATGGAAATGATTTGAGCGCCGAGGGTGCATAGAATGGATTTACACCTCGCTATCTATTCGTATTCATGGTTGACCATCAACATGATTATAACTTTGTCATCCTCAGTAGCAGTAGAAACTCATTCATTACTGTGAAAAAGGAAAAAAAAAATGTAAATCACCATTTTATTTATTTTTTTATTATTTATTATTTATTCGGCACTTTCAAGAAATATAACAATGAAACAATATAAACAAGGTGATTACAAAATTAGAATGACAAACATTATAAAAATACAAATTTTAGCAGCAATATTCTGAGTGCAACCAACTGATGCACTCAGAAGACTGGTAAAAATATAGCAAAAGAACAAATAAAGAGAGTAACTAATCAAGGATAAAAAATTAAGTACACATTATATATGACATTAGGAAATTCACAAATTCAATAATATAATTTGACTCTAATTAGGCCTACAAAAATTAACAAAGAACATGTCATTTTTTACAAATAAAATATCCTTGATATTAATAATAGTTTAAAGATTATTTGCCTAAGCTTATCGACTAAGAACTATGGGATTTTATACCTATACACGATGCGATTCCGGCGCCATTAACGCTACGTCAAAGTACACAATTACACGATAAAGACATTTCAAGATGAAGTCCACACCTTGTTTTATATCTGTCTCGGGAGTGATTTCGTCAACTAAATCCATGAAAGTAAGTGTTACAATAATTGTTTAAAAAATTCATCATGACTGTGGGAATTATACCCGTCACTCATGTCAACGTTACGTATAATGCTGAGCCATGCCAAATTTCCTGATGTTTAAAAACAACTATGCAAGAAGGGACGCATTTTGTTGAAAAATTGGATAGCGTGACATATGCAATTATATATGCATCTACATCTATATATACATGTATGTCATGAATGTCCTAACTGTTGAACATGGTGTAAAAGGTGAACATTTACGAAAATTACGCGCAAGTAATTTTGTTGACTTCAAGAAGTAGAGAGATAAAGATATTTAAAAGACTATATATACTTGACAGAGAAAGAGAGGAGATGAAAAGAGAAAACGAAGAAGAAAGGAAGGGAGGAAGGGAGAGAGAAAGAAAGATAAATATATATATATATTTATATATATATATATATATATATATATATATATATATAGAGAGAGAGAGAGAGAGAGAGAGAGAGAGAGAGGTGTATATAGGCCTACATGTATACGGATAAATTAAGGCAGATACAGAGTGCATATACTGATACCAAATATGTCGCCATCTTCCAAGTTCGTTAGATCACACACATACACAACCAAAAAAGAAAAGAAAGCCGAGTTATTTTTTCTTTAGTCGTATCATATGCTCTTTCATGTCTACAAGGCTTGGTAGTGATGGATGTTGAGTTATGGCTCGTGTAACTCAGTGCGGGCAGCCAGTTAGCACGATTACTATTTTTAATCATGCATAAGAACGAATCTAGCACGCGGTTCTTTATTCTATCATAACTGCCATCGATCGTTAGACGGCCCGTGTGTTTGTTGTATATTCAACTGAAACGATGCATTGATCGAACGCTTGCCTGGTTGCCGTTTCAAGGTTGATTATCACAATATTGAAGTAAAAAAAATATATAAAAAAATTAGAAAAAAAGTAAAGGAAAAAATGATCATAGGCGTCATATTGGTATACAATATGCGTCTCAAATAATGCCTTTGCAAAGGAATGCACAGTGGTCATCTGCATGGTTATCAATATACAAGTAAACTTCCATACGGAAAGCCTGCGTCAAAATGGGCAAAGCTTGAAAAGAGTCTTTCTAATTAAGATTCAACAATGATGGGTTTAGATACATTTTATATTAAGGCTTTTTGATAGATTCTATCAAATTTGATAAGCCTATACTGACCTAATTTCGTCAGGATGGCGTGCGAACATCAAGTTTCCATTTTCTGAATTTTGCAAGCGACCGAAGTAAGGGAGCAAAATTTTTACCCTTTATTATTAACTAAAAATGTTGTTGGAGTATTGAAAGTGTGACAGTGTGAACGAATCCATATGACGTATCTAAGGTAACATACACGTGAGTTTTCGTTTTGTTAATTCTCTAAAGTACTTTTTTGTGTAGGGCGCAGCGATCATCGTGTTCATGTGTGTTTTTGTGTTCGTTGTACATGTTTCTTTCTTTGTTTTTTTTGTAATAATTATACATCCCTAATTTTGTATGATTTAAAGATTCGTAAGTTGACCTACATGACTGTATATTTAGACCTATGTGTATGTAATGATATTGTTTTTGTCAAGTAACTAAAAAACAACGAAGAAGATTAGAATATGCAAATTTCGTCCAAACTCTGCTCAGGTCTTCGAATATCTAATAATAGCGGGGACGCACGACCTAACAAACTGTGTGGCAGCACAATTTTCTTTCTCCCTTCTTGGGCTAATGCATACAAAAAATGATTTCCCCAGGTATCGAATTTCTTAGCTTCAATCAAGATGTGATTATGGATGATTTCATATAATAATAATCTCTAGCTTATAATTTATAGACTGCCCCAGAAATCGATGCAACTCCCCCGATGCATTGCCATAAAAATTTCTCCGATGGATGACCTGCTATTAGGAATAAGTACTGTATTATATGTCGCCATCTTGATGCAGGAGTGGACATGCGATTTAGCTGGACTGTACATGCGTTGCTTTTTACTTTTGTCCTTCCTGGGGTTCGAGTCCCTGTCACAGTACTAGCGTCCTTTGGCGAAACGTTAACCAACATCTGCCGCTCTCCACCCAGGTAAGGTTAATGTTCCCTGGAATGAATCAATTCCTTGAAATACTTTTATTATCATTATCATTCTTCTTCTTCGTCTTTTACCTTTTTTTCTTCTTCTTTTTTTTTCTTCTTCTTCTCCTCCTTCTCCTTCTTCTTCTTCTTCTTCTTCTTCTTCTTCTTCTCCTCCTCCTCCTTCTTCTTCTTCTTCTTCTTCTTCTTCTTCTTCTTCTTCTTCTTCTTCTTCTTCTTCTTCTTCTTCTTCTTCTTCTTATTATTATTTGTGCCATATTGAGCTGAGCATTGCGCTGGTATAATGTAGGGTATAGTTTGCTTTATAAATTAAGTAATACACTGAAGGTATAATGGAAGCGCGTTGGCTAAATGGATGGCAGAGCAGGGGTCTTTTTCCCGAGAGACGCCGAGTTCGAAACGGGGAGAGTTCGCTGGACAAGTACCATTCGTAAGGGCATTGATCCTCGATCAATATCAATAAATCCTCCTGATTCTTAAATGCATTAATCTTCGATCAATAAGTCTTAACATTGTAAATCCACTCGTATTTAATCGTCATTCATTGACTTGATTTTGTAGCGGTCAGGTAGAGAAATCGATTAGTTGATTAAAGTAAGTAAGATTTAAAGGTATAGCCCTGTTTTAGAAACGCCCCCTCTCAGCAAATGAAATGGAAGCTCTTAATTACCAATCATGTGAAAGAATATGTTTTGACTAATACGTGATGATACAAATTTTGCCGGGAAACCGCCTACTAATTGATATATTTGGTAAATTATCATATCTATCCGGACAGGATAGATATCGCGATCGCGTATATAGTCCCATATACATCTTTCTGTGTACAGTGCTTGTAACGTTATCAAGACTGGGCCAAATTTCTTATCATTTTGATGATTCCAGAACCTTGCAGTACACACCAATACTTATATGCTAGATGATCAACCTTTTCTGATCGATTCCACAACGTTTCTTTCACAATACAATCGCATGACCAGAACTGTGAATCTAGGATATATTTACAATTTAATTTCTCTATAACTTCCATGTGAATGACTACTTTAGACTATTTCCTATCCTGGTTGCCATGTTTCTTACCAGTGTTCCTGTTATACCTTTTAAGCTGTTATTTTCGTTGTCTTGCAAACATTGCACTACAAATCGCATGCGATACAAATGACTTTTTTTCAAGAATATCATATTTCACATCTCATCTTCGTCACTAATTATGGGAAAACCAAACATCATTTACACTTTGTTCGAATGTCAAGGCCGTTTGGGGGTGAATCGGTGGTTGAAATTCCGCTGCCTCACTGATCAATATATCGTCGTATTGTGCTTTTATTATAATCATAACGATCGATTACATAAAACTAGCTTCGAGATCAATACTCGTTAAGGTTGTCCGGGAAACTCAACGTCAGGCAATTCCCAAAGCGATCTTAATACGGTAAATGTCATTTAATGCGGCAAGATATTGGTATGAATTATACAGGGTAACAAATTTATCCACGATAGCACGACTGGAAACCAGTAACAAGTAGTATAATTCAACATGATGATATTGCCTACTTGATTGTTGTAATTTCCAAATGAATCCAGTTCACTGTATACGTACATGTAATAGCAAATTACACCACGTCGATTTAGAGCTGAAAATGCATTTAACTTATCACACACGAGCAAAATGCTGTTTTTAGTCGTAAGTTCTGCCTTGCTATGCCACTTCATACATGGTGCATTTGGATAGGAGCATTCTTTTAACCAGTGTTTTGTGTAATAAATTCTCCCCCCCCCCCAATCCGTGGTCGGAGGAACCGCATCCGTGTTCCCAAAATCTCCGGTAAAGGGGTACTTTTCGCGGGATAAAGTCCGGCCCGAGAATTAAAAAAAAATGGGGGTGTATTTGACTTTTCACACGGAAATTTCTTTAAAAAGGGGGTGCTTTTCTTTCTCTGTCTTTGGACACCTGAGAAATTTAAAAAGGGGGTTATAAAATATCTTAAATATCATAGATAGGGGGTACATTGAGCAGTGTTCCAGATTTAGGGGGATCTCGAAGGCAGGAAAAGCCCGCGAGAGGGGGGTTCAGAAATGTTGGCAGTCCTGAGATAGGGGGTGATTTCAAAGGGAGGGAACAAACATACGCGTACTCTAAATAACACTGAGTGGGGGGCGGGAAAAATTAAACTTTTTATCTGGGTGACCATGGCTTCAAATTTTGCTCAGTTAGTCGTATTTTGACACATTTTAGGGACATATTGATTTCTTCATATACGTATCTGGGCTAAGCCTTTCATCCATAAACATATTAATATACTGTACATCAGGGGCGGCGATTACTTTTCATGACTGGGGGGGGGGGGCGAAATGCGAGGGACGAGGGAGCATAGTGAACGAGAGGGGCGAAGGTGATGGAAGTGACTACCCCCTCACAGGTTTTTGAAGTTTTGTTGTGTTAACAAAATACATTCCTTAGCAAAACTATAGTATAAAAACGGGATGCAGATTTTCTACAATATTTACTTGTACATTTTGAAGGATATTATGCGACCGAGCGAGAAGATTTTTGCATTTTTATTAGTCTAAACGCTAAACTCTTGGGCCCTCCAAAGCCTGAAAGTGTGTTGCAGTCTTTAGTCAGTATTTGCTATACATTTTTAGGGCACTTTTTCCAATTTCGGGGGCGATCCCTAACAAAATTGAGGGGGATCGCCGCCCCTGCTGTACATGTATCAACGCAGCAGATTTGTAGTGTACTGTTGTGACGCCCACTTTATCAACATACGTGTAATTGCAGTGGCCATCAAGAATTCTGCCCCTCATTAGAGATGATTGTTTATTCATTACCTTATGATGGCTACTTTCTAAATCTGGATGACCTCAGATGCACTAGGAAATCGGTACATGTAATTTTGTTTCTACATGTCTCCTCCACCCCCGCCTCTCTCTCTCTCTCTCTCTCTATCTCCCTTTTTTTTCTTTATGTTTATCTTTCTAGATTTCAATTTCCAACAATGTCTCTTCCGACTCTCTGTTTCAATGCCTCCCTTGTCTCGGCCCTCCCTTCCTCTACCTCTTATTTTAAAAAGAACACTCTTCTATCAATCGTCATCTTCTTTTTTCTCCATCCATTCCCCACCTCCCATTCTCTCTCTCTCTCCCTCTCTCTCTCTCTTTCTCTCTTCCTTACCACCTCTTTCCTACTATTTTCCAACTTTTCTCTCTTTCTTCTTCCACATCCTCGCATTTTATCTTCTTTCTCTCCCTCTTGTGTTTGCCTCCCCAACCATGTGACACACTTTCTTTCCATTCCCCTTCTCTCTCCTCTGCTAATCTCCCTATCCTCATCTTTCTGTTTTCAATATTTCTCTCGTTACATTTCTCTTTCTCCTCCTTTCTCTCTCTCTCTCTCTCTCTATCTATCTCTCTTTCTCTCTCTCTCTCTCTCTCTCTCCTCCGACCCTCACTGCCCTCACTCTTTTGTCGTCTCGCTCTCTCTTTCTCTTTCTCTCCCCCGTCCCCTCTTCCTAACTTCGGCTAAGAGTCATCATCGGATAGACGCATGCATAATACCATTCCCGCTAAGAATTCACTACCCGGTTATAGTCTCTCTCGGCTTCAAGCCTCATAAAGCTCCTCAATTATTCAGACAATCTTTCAGAGAGGCGACCATGCGATCCAGAACATATGACGTAAATCTTTTGGTAGGCCTGACTATTTACATATATCCATACGGTTCAACGAAGACACTCCTTACACTGCTATTTGACTTGTGATTCTGATTAAAAATGTCGGGTATCCCACGGAATAGAACGACATTTCCCTATACATTTCAATGGGGCTATAGTATTAGCGAGAGGTTGGATGATAGTCATAACAGGGAGGAGACACAACACCTCCTCCCTGTTCATAACTACGCTTAAAGGATGATACTTATAGTTTCTGTCTGCGTCGAAAAGGCGGATCAACGAGTGACATGACTTGAAGAAAACGCAGTTGAACCTTGCTAAACATACGTCACCCGAGGGGGATTACCCTTCCACTGCCCTGGGGATTTCCCTCTCAAGACATGTACAATGTCTATACCATATAGAGTGATCCCGTTACATTATATCTAGAAGGATAATAACAGCTATGCATACACGGCCAACAGCTGCCGCCGGTTGAACATACTGATTGAAACGAGGAGATGCAGGGAGAGAGTGTGTGTGTGTGCGTGGGTGCGTGTGCGTGTGTGTGTGAGTGTGTGTTTATAATGTACATTTCAAATAAAGCAAGAACTGAAAGGACAAGTCCTCATTAAATCTGCCGGCAACTACGACGGATCTGTCTATTACCAAAAAAAAAATGAAGGGGCGGGGTCATCGTTACCCCGGCTATCGAATGTCAACTCACACACACACACATACACACACACACACACACACTCACAAACACAGACACATGCATGAGATAACAACAAATGCAAAGAAAGTAATTAATGAAAAGGCAGGCATGCTATACAAAGGAAAAGTCGGAACCACAAATTGTATTCATTATACGTAATACTGCAGTTTATTTAATGATAATTGAATGCATTCTCATTTCAACCAAATCAAAATCAATTCGTTTTGAGCGTATCATGAAAATCAAATGACCCACATTTATCAATGAACCATGAACCAAGAATCAATTCGGCGCCTGGAAGCTTATCTTCAATATTTTAGCCAGCCCTTAACATAAATATATGAAAGATGATGATTATTTTAAAGCAAATTGATTCTTCACCATAGATGCGTGACTGTGAGCGACGACAACTAATATTTTCATAAAGCTGTCTCCAATAATCACTGCTCTTTTTCATATATCGTGACCATTCAGATTTGGCCCTCTGCCAGAAAACGTAAGAACTACTTGTTATATATATTTGTGTAACTTTAATATGAAAGCAGTTTTACATTTGACGCGTTATGCCTGAATTCATAGAATTGTTCATGATAATGTTGGGTACTTGCTAATTCAATCGTGATGTGGAAGTAACGTACTGTACAGTAAAAAAAAAAATTAACTATTGATTGTGTGGCGTATTTTTTTAATCGCCCAAATGATAAACAGCTGACTACATCTTGCTCTAAATCATAAACAGTGTGGGAGTACTGGACACAGATTTGGGAAGATTGTGGACTACGAATGTGCCATCGAATCGATCCAAAGTGTCAAAGTATTGCTAAATGTATTTGACATAATCATGAAGACACTTGGAGAGAAATTCTCTTCAAGGAACATTGCTGCTATATTCTTCCACATTCAATTTAGAAAAAGAAGGAATGAGAAAGATCACAAATTATTTTCAACGTCACCAAAACTCAACGTTTTCTTTAAGTTGATATCCAAACCGTTGGAATATCAAATCTGAAATTCGTTAGTTTTTATCGTTGTTATGTGCAATCGTGCATACCGGTTTATTTGCCTTTCAGTATTACGTGGTAAATGGTCTTTTTTATATTTCACTCTCGGGATTTATTCAATAATTTGTATGCTATAACAATTCTGTGATGGTGAATGTTGAAAACCCCCTCGAGACATGATGCAAATTTTCTCAAACGTGTAGACTATCAAACTTTTGGACAGTTATTTCTCTTTGAATTGATTCATTCCCCTAATTCCTCTGATAAAAGTTCTTGACACGAGTATACGTTATCATTTTCGTCGCCATCATCATCATCATCATCATCTTCTTCATCATCATTAGGTGATCATCATCAGGTGATCATCATCATCATCATCATAATCATCTTGTTCATTACCATCATCATCATCACCATCGACATCATCATCATTATCACCATTATCACCGTCACCATCATTATCATCATCATCACCATACTCATCTTCTTCTTTACCATCAATATCATCATCATCATCATCATCATCACCACCATTATCATCACATTCATCAGTATCATCTTTATCATCATTATAATCATCACCATTCTCATCATCACCATAATCATCTTGTTCATTACCATCAATATCATCATCATCATCATCACCATCACCATTATCATCACAATCATCATCACCATCGACATCATCATCATCGTCATCATCATAATCATCATCATCATGATCATCATGATCATCATCATCATGATCATCATCATCATCATCATCATCATCATCATCATCATCATCATCATGATGATCATCATCATCATCACCATCATCATCATCATAATCATCATCATCATAATCATCATCATCATCATAATCATCATCATCATCATCATCATCATCATGATCATCATCATGATCATCATCATCGTCATCATCATAATCATCATCATCGTGATCATCATTATTATTATTATTATTATGATTATTATCGTGATCATCATCGTGATCATCATTATCATCATCACCAACATTTTCCTGATAGCCGTTTGCCAGTTTACCGCCATTATCGTCATGCGCCCCATCCTCCCCCTCCTTGTCATCTACCTCCTCTTCTCTCCTCATTGCCCTCCTCCTCCTCCTTCTCCTCCTCATGATCCATCTATCTGTTCCCTACTACCCTTTTTTACCAAGTCTGCAACATACTTTTTCTTTTAACGTATTTTCTCAACTCCTGAACTCTATTTCCCCGTAAAATGATTCCTGCATAATTAAATCAAGCTTTAGGTCAATCTGCAATGAATTTAATGAAACTTCCACGTGCTCTTAATCATCCGAACGAAGCCTGAATCCAATGTAGTGTAATGCGAAAGTTATTAATATTTAGACTCTTGACCTTGTGGTTAACTGAACTATATATTGTTGTTATTTGGTGTTTCAGGCTCATTAATTATGATATAATAGCCGCTTGCATAGCCGTAATGGTCCGTCACCTCGTGTCGTCTCTTGCGCTCCACCATTATTACCCCCGCCAGAGCTTTGCTGCCAAATATACTAAAGCATATCGGGTTCCCACTTATACCTTGGTGGATGGGGGCAAATGTGGATTAATGTCTTGCCGAAAGGATATTGGTCATGGTAGTTCCGGGTTGGGATTCGAATCCTAAACCCTTTGACTGGGAGTCAAGTGAATAAACTACTAAACCACTACACCTCTACACTGAATCAATTCAAAATACATCGACAACATTCGTATCGAACATGGAGGAATGTTTGTTTATTTTTTGTCATTTTGAAGGTAATAACAATCGACATTCTATGGCTGTTGCCAGGCAACAAGTTTATTGTCGGTCACTATAGTACAGTGCTTCAGCGTTCTTTTTTATTATTCGCGACGCCATGCAAAATAACATTTGAGTGAATTTATTCGTATAAGAAAATCTCCGATAATTCTTGTAATTCCATTTGCACAAACGTCAGAAGTTCGTTTTGTAATATGAGAACCACTTCTCTTGAAATTTTTTCATATTTCATATTAATGTAAGAGACTCGAAATGATCTATCCATTGGACTGGCCTGCACCGAGTCCGTTAGATTCACACATTTATGTGTTTGAAGTCCCACATTGGGTTACCTATGTGCAGTAATATTTTAGTATTCGTGCTATTCAGTATGTTCTTAAGATTTTGACGATTCTCGACAAAAAACAATCATTCTTATTTCCCACGTAATACAAGTTTCTGTTCTCTACACAGGCCACTATCAAATTAAATTTCCCCTACAGTACACAAAATCAACGTTACTATGTTACCGGTTGTTGACATTTTCAATGTTCATTTTAAGACTCAGGTGAACCGCTAAATTTGGTAGACTCATTACGTATATGAAGCAAATGGAAATGAAAGGAGACAATGGATATGTTATAATGGAAAAAGGTCCTCAATAGACCATTAATATCTAATCCATATAAGAGAGAATAATACATTATTTATGTCATTATTTTTTTGAAGGTCATGTTTTACAATGACGAAAATAAGGAAATTTAGTTCTTTTTAATTGGATACAATAGGGTGGATTCCCAATTAACAACGCTCCCATCGGCAAGCTGCGACAGGCCAAATTTATCATTTCGCAGGGCGACATCTTTCAACCAGTGCAGCGCAGCAAAATGCCAGCTAACGATCGAAATGACCGAGCTGGTCCCAACTGTGTACATCATTCAATGAGATTGATTGTTCTGTTATCAGCGCATATTTGTATATTATTTATGTTGAGAACAAACTACATTGTACTATTGTTTCAATAAGCTGCAGATATATTCCCTTCCCTTTCCCTTGTCTCTTGTAGTTAATTGTGAGTATCGGTTCATGTATCCCTGTAATCTCCCTTTCCCTGTTTTAGCGTGTATTTGTATTTTATAAACCTAACTTTAGTTAATTATGTCATTTGTAGTTTAAGGGGCCTATCCACAACAAGCTCTGCTTTTCCATAGGCTCCGCCACTATATCTCTTAAGTTCAACTGAAGGACAATTTTCTGAATAGTGTGCACCGGTATTATATTTACATGCATATTATAATCATTTTTTCAATATGTTGTTACACTCTTTGTACAATGAGATATTGTGGAAACCAATAAATTATCTATCTATCTATCTATTGTATCAATATATTCTGACTGAAATTGTGGCCTGATTTTGGACACAAACATCTATAGAAATTGTCGTTTTGGCCCAAAAGAGACCCAAATTACCATATTCTTGTTGATGGGGGTCAATTTGACCACTTTTCATAGCATCAGGGCACACTTTTACAGAGAATAGGCCTTTCCCCTTTGCTGAAAAAATAAGATTATAAAAAATTACCCCTTACCATGGTCATTTTTTTACCAAAAGGTGGCCAAAATTATCGTTTTTTAAAATATTTTTTTTTTACCGCGGATAAGGTATTCAAGCCTTTCCCACCAAGAAAATTGATTAAATCCCTTTTTATACTAATTGGTGATATGTGCCGCCCAGTATAAATATCAGAAATAAATAAATAGATAGATAAATAAATAAATAAATAACATAGCCACAGTTTATATTTTTGGCGCCTTTTTTTTCTTCTATAATGCATAACGCTAGATTGCGTCGTCGATTGTTAATCCACCGTATTGACAGTGAATAGGGACACTTTATATTCAGTAGAAGGTTATCACTATAGAGTTACAGAATTTGACGTTTCTATCATTTTACCATGTATAATACTCACAAAATGACATTTGTAAGCGAAGAAAAGTTTTTTATGAAATACATGTCAGATTCGTTGTATTTATTTCCTGAAATTCAATGGAATGTGTTATTCAAAAGAATTTATTTCTGGAGTTTCTTGACACCTCTTTTGTAGCGCCTTAATATGGCTTTAAAATAGCTCACATTTAGAATGTTGTAAATAATAATGTTATATATGATAGTCGTAAACTACCATTGAATACTCGCTATTACTTCTGAACGATGGATGCCTCAAAATACAGTCACGGTAAATATTCATTGTAATCATGGTAATGCAAAAAATAAGAAAATGGCCTTTTGATTCTCTGTTTTATAAGTAGAAATCGAATGATAGCCCATATAAGTTTTTATGATGATTGAATAAAAACGACGACGGGATCTGATTTCACTTGTCAAATTTTGATATAGCGACCAAGTCAGAATTCCTGATCCTTTCTGATGGTAATGCATATATTATTTTCAAACATGCAATCAGTAACAGGGATTTGAGATGCATATATTTCTTAGTCGCCAAGACGACAAATCCTACCGCTGATTAAGTTTTGAGCTGAGCGGGAAATACATAAAGCCGGGAAGAGAATACAAATGAGTAGCTTAGCATTGAAAGTAGAGGAAAGGTTCCCTGTTTGGATTTTCTAAAACTTATATATGATTGAATATTTTAAAGAAAAATATAAAGAAGAAACGTACCAGCTTTTCCAATATCATGCCGATTTAGACGGTTCACGTTTCGTAATTTCTTGTTCCTTGTCGTCAACTTGCAGCCTTTGTGTTTTGTCGTATAATAAACCAAGTTCCAGATGAAGGATTATTTAAGAACATATCCGATGAAAATACAACTTTTTATCCATGGAAAGCTGAATGAAAATAGAATACAAATATAAAGGAATTCAAAATATTTTCCCTTTCAGTATTGCACAAAAGCGAATTAAAACCTTAGTTTTCGCACCTCTCCGAATTACAGGTCAACATGGGTAAAATTTGCCGCAGTTACAGTCTGTGACGACATAATATGTGCACCCGATCGGCTCGCCTATAAAGCTAAGGCGATGAGCCGTGCTTAATCAATGCAAAGTCATTGTGAATATGCGTACTCCACATACGATGATGTCATCAATTCGATAGCTAGTTTTTAGGTCGACAACTCCCGATTTTCAAAGCTTTAGATTTCGAGTTTTCAGAGAGCTGTTACTCGTCTGACAGGCACTAAAATAGTACATAATTGGTATTATTGTAATCTATGGCTTGTAAGCTTTCCTTTGATATATAATTCTTACAATTTTAATTTTCACTTCCGGCAGGATCTTTAAGTTCCTTTCACACTCAAGGAATGCTATAAACTACCCCGTCGCGACGCAATTAAATGGCATTAGTAGAATGCGCTTCATTTGTCTGTATAATACACAGGTGAGTTCCCTTCGACATGGGCCTGTGTTGTATGCAGCCTCCTTTTCTTTCCTATTGCCATTTATTCCCCGATTTTTTTTGTCCCCGCGTAATCCCCCCTCCCCCAATACCTCTGGTTTACCGCAAAATGTCTCTACGAAGCTTTTTAATTGCATTTTTCAATTCAATGTGATATTAACAATTTTTACTAAGACGTTGAAGTTCTTCCATCACTCAAAAAGCGAAGAAAATAGGTTGAAAGTCGTCTAACGACAGCAGAGACAGAAAACCCTTCTGGATCTTACCACCCTTCCCCCTCCCCCTCCCCTCTCCTGCTCCCTTAGTGCAAAATAATCCGTTATCCGGAGCTCGGTTAATTATACAACACAAACACATATTATAAGACCAAACCTTTGCATAACTTCATACAATATATCCATATGAGAAACAGCGAGTAAAATAAATTGGAACGGAGAAGAAATAGTTTGAATGACGTGATAAGATATGAAAAGTAACATGAATCATCGTTCATAATTGCTGATAAATGTCAAAAGTGATTCACGATGGTGTATATTTTCCCGAAAGGGATTAGGAACAATTATACCTTTATGAATTTATCTTCGTTACTTAGCATAATTTGATTGTACAAGGTACATTTTTTCTCTCCATCTCACTTTCTCATGTTCGCATGCGACAACTCGTCATGTATTTATTAATGAAATCGGTTTTCTTTGGTTTATTGGATATAATTTGTTTTCAAACACGTCTTCGCGTAAGACACTTAATATAAGGCATTTTGATAAAACTTCACTCTGCAGGAGAGAAGGGGTGGGGTCTGATAAAAAAAAGTAAATTAGCAAGATCCTTGGAAGTAACTGTTTGTTTTCTTCATTCTGTTAGATCCTACAGCACACTTACTTAGCTTACTGTGTGATAAACAAGTTTGAATGAAGTTACTTTTGAAAGTATTTTATTCAGTTCTTTTGTTCTGATACAGGTTTTTAGCAGAGCCCAGGATGTGGCGTAAATATACAAAATTGAATGACAAGCGCTATAAAAACTAAATCATCATTATCAACAACAAGACTGCGTTTGCTCCCTGCCTTAAATCGGATTGCGAATCTTCCTTCACCTGGTGAAATTGTTGCTTTGTTGACATACGACTGAATTTGTGTGAGATTGTCACATCTTTGCGAATCACTTTCTACATGTAAATGTATATGTGGCGGGCTGGATTTTGTTACGAAAGCCTTCCGTGTCAGGCGGATAATGGACAAGGCATCGTTCGTCGATCTTTCACCTGTATTACGTTTCTCCTACTTCAACTTGAAATCGACCATTTTACGTCTCTTTCGCTTGAGATTGATGGTTAGCTGGCCTTCGATACAGCCACTTCTTATACTGTTCTTGCCTCTTTTCCTCTTTGTTTTCAGTGGCGTAGCGTGTGCCGAACTATTGAGGGGCACTAGCGTCGTGAGGTGTGGGGGGCGGTCTCTAAGTGCATGACATGAGAATGATTATTGAGCCCGTCGATTAGCATGGTTAGCGGAAGAGTGTCGGAGGGGGCGCCTCTTTCTCTCTTTTAAATTCCTCCCTCCCGCCTTTCTGTTATGCGGGGGGGGGGGGGGGGCTTGAAAATACCCTATATTTTCTCTGTGGGTACAACACCGCCCGTTTTAATGAATAGTGCCGGTAGGTTTTTCTGATTTCCCCACGGACAGGTCAACTAGTTGGTAGCGGTCAAAAACCGCATGGAATAGATTAAATTCAAACGTACTGTATTCTCCCTCCTCTTTCTCTTTTCTATTCATTGCCCCTTTTTCGTTAATTTCTTTATGTTTCCTTCTTTCCACTTTTGATTAATATAAGGTCAGTGTATCTTGTGTCTTGAAAACATGTGGTGAATTACAAAAAGAGTCTTTTCGATCGCTATCCTCCACATAGACTTGACTTTTCACCATGGTCATTATTTTCGTGAAGGAAATAGCAACTAGAACTGTGAACGTACTCGTGTTTCACTGTTTTATTCCAAAGGGCTTTCCCAATCGGTTCTTTGTGAAATAATGATGATACATGACCAAACATATTATATCCAAGTATACCCAGATGTACTGTAAGAAAATTATTATTTGGAATACTCGAAGGAAGACTAGTGAGTGGATTTGTTTTCGTCTGATTAATACTTCGTATTTTTGCACGTTCAATCTTCGTGTCATCCAAGCTTTCCCGATATATTACCACGCCCGGAATAAATAGCAATAGGGAAAACTTTAAACCTCTCGGTGAAAAATCCACTTAATCCCACTTTCAATACGTGATGCCGACCGTCAAACTGTATAATAGTTTGTGTGTTAGTTGTTGTTGTTGTTATTTGCCTGCCCATAGTCTGCAAAAGCAAAAATCCTAGAATATTTAATTATACAAACCCTTAACAACGACAAAAGAAAATTTCAACAAATCCAGCTACACAACGCCATGCAGTCGATCGTATTTATTTACCCTAAATACTATACTGCAACAACTACTATTACTACTACTACTACTACTACTACTACTACAACGACTACTACTACTACTACTACTACTACTACTACTACTACTACAACGCTACAGCAACTACTACAGCAACAGCAGCAGCAGCAGCTATTACTGCTTAACAGCAGCAGCTAGCAGCAGCAACAACAGCAGCAACACTAGCACAGCTACAGCAGCAGCAGCAGCAGCAGCAACAGCAGCACCACTACAACAACAGCAACAGCAGCAGCAGCAAGCAGCACTTAACAGCAGCAGCAGCACCAGCAACACTTGCGCAACCACAGCAGCAACAGCAACAACAGCAGCAACGCACTGACAACAGCAACTACAACCACAGCAGCAGCCACAGCTACCAGCCACAGCACAACTACAGCTACAACAACTACTACAGCACTACAACTACAGCACTACTGCAACAACTACTACTACAGCCACTACTACTACTACTACTACTACTACAACTACTACTACTACTACTACTACTACTACTACTACTACTACTACTACTACTACTACTACTACTACTACTACTACAACTACTACAAATACTACTACTACTACTACTACTACTACAACGACTACTACTACTACTACTACTATTGCTACTCCAGCTACTACTACTAATACTATTGTACCACCGACACTACAATGTCTAGCGGACATGTTTGATGTTTACGATATTCACATCTACTAAAGATCTGGCACGCATAATGATCCATGCAAGACACTGCTTTCATTTTACTTTCTCTTTTTTTTCTGGACGAGCTGTTTCTATTGAGCTTAGTAATAATGTCCATTGAAAATGTGAACCATAGTGCTAACGAATCAAATTCATTAGACGGATTTATCAGTTTGGATATGTTCCATAGAATTCTCCCCCCCCCCACCTTTCGAAAGGAAGGGAAACCCATTTCATTATTTATTTTTAATAATCGCTCATGCTAATAAACTATTGTGTCCTTAAAATCATCAAAGATCAAATCTGAGACTAACCCAGTGCAAAGATTAAACTCACAGAGCTGAGAAAAGATCGCCTAGAACCATTTTCTTTCCTTTTCGAAATAATGTCCTTTAACAATAAAATTGTAAATTATTGGCTGCAATATCAGTTTAAACTATACGTTTATAAGACCTATTGTATGTCGCCTGCTTTAAACAGATAACTTCGCGTTGATATTGTATTAATACTAACTTTGTCCAAATCCCTGCGCTATCAAAGAAAATCAAAACGCTAAGTTTATGACACCGTTATGAGCCTTACCTTCTGACTGATCCGCCTGATGTGAGGGAATTTCAATTCGTTCCACGTCGGCTGTATTTACTAGGAGTAATTATGAGAGGCGACAGGGCGTTAGTGTATGGGCCGGTCGGGGGTAACAGTACACCGATTAGGAGGCCAGAGTATATTCCCTATCTACTATTCCTGTTTACGACTCTCTACCCTTCACTCATTCAGCTCAGAGATTTCGAGAAAGTGAGACGGGATGGTTAAAGATTCATGGGAAGGTGTCAAGCGCATGCACGATAGAATCAGATTGTATGAAGGTTATGTCTATGGAACGGCTTTTTAAAGGTAATCGTGCAAACGATTTGGGGACATTTTCTCGTGATTCAGTAGAGAGAAAAGGATTTTAACGGCCCCACTCTGGTAGAGCATATGTGAAGGGGTGAGAATATCTTTAAGCCATGAGTTTCACACCCCCATGAAGGTTTTTTCTCTTTTTTTAAATTTAGAGACTGAGGTTTGAATAGGAGTTATGATTTTTAAAAATAAATATTCATTTGAGAAAAAAAATCCCAACACCAACAACAACAAGAAATAGGTATGTAAAATACATTTTTTGATAAACCTTACCAAAGGGTGCTAGCGCATCGACTTGGTTTCGAACCCGGGACCTTCCGGTTACGAGACCGCTGCTCTGCCAATAAGTCATCCCACATCCGTAAACTCGAGGATTAATGTCTTATCAAAATATATATTTGTCGGGTTTTGCACCTCCAGGCAAAGGTTTAGTACTAAACCATTCGTCTTGGGTAGATTATTGAGCTTTAAGTTCTGTTTGCTCTACCTTACCTTTCGAAATAAGGCGGATCACAAACCGAAGCTAAGATTATATCAGAGATGTGTGGATTTACAACGGTAATCTGTGTGAATACTTGTAAAATAAGGATTTCGAATTACAAAATTATTATATCCTAGCGATCGGGTTGACTGGGACTAAAACACCGAGATACATATTTTATTTTTAATTGTTGTGTTTGAGAAAAAAAACAAGTGGTTCTGAGCCCCAGCAATAACAATTGTTTTGCCTGACATGTATAGTCTTCCAATGGTGAATCATAAATTAAAAACAAAATGTAGCAACTGTTTTATTATAATGATCAGTACTATTAATGTTTGAATGTAGGATATATATATTCTTAAATGATGCATGTGCCAACAGCCAAGGCGTGTAGTGACATGAAACTAATTCAACTAATATTGAGTTCAAAACAAAGGTAAAAACATAATAATTATTGAGAGCTTTCCGATTATATTTACTCCTATGTTTCTTTATTTCTATGTAGAATCTATTCATAGAATCAATGGCTCATAAAACGGGATTTTTGTCCAAACATGGCTACGACTACTGTTAGTGTTTGCCAGGCAAAAATTGATGAAATATTCAAAATCTTACTTTGAAATAAACACAACAAAAAATGCAAGTTCTTCTTTCAGGAACTCCTCATAATTTATGAACCTCAAATTTTAGAACAAATTCACAAAGAAAGGACTGTGACTATGATTCTTATGTGACTTTTGAAAAAGAAAGGTATGCGTCAAGTCTTGCTTGATTAAGCACCCCCCAAAAAAGCGCCTCATTTCGAAATTCACAAGATTTTCATTTTTCTAGTGTACTAAGAGACAGTCAAATTTGTGACCGTCAGCGCTGTGTGTAGGCATTTCGTCTCTGGGTATATTTTGGTTCATCTTTCTATTAGTGGTGTCAGATTTTCAAAATTTCTGGAAAAAAAGATTCAGGAAAAAGGTGCAGGAACAAATTTAACCAAAAAAAACAGTCCTCTGGGTCCAGTTTTAATGGAACTTGTTATTGATAAAAAGTGCCAAATTGTGTTGGACAAAAATTCTTCACAGCCAATCATTATGCAAGGATTTCAGTAGCTTATATAAGATATTCTATTATACCATGTCACTCATAAAACGTGTTATGAACCTGGGTCCCCGCTGTTATTCACATTCATAGCATTGTATTCATGAAGCGCACCCATGCCTATCAATTGTCATATTTGTTTTTCTCTTCTTGCTTGCTGAACTTCTGCAATGTATGCATGCACGCATGTAAGTTGCTATTGAAATTGTAAATGCATAGCAAAGGCAAAAGGCGCAGTAGTTTAAAGTTGGACGGTATAATTCAACCAGACGCCATTTCATTGCATCTGACGCACAAATTACGGTTAGATATTGATGGATTGTTCTTCTTCGGACATCGTTCTAATTATCGAAGGAGTGTCTTTGTGCTCAGCTTTCTTTGGGAATTTACACCACAAAGGTTAGAATAAGAGCCTATACGTGAATATTTGGTGATATATTGTGTGTTGCTTTGATAGTGAATAATGTGGAAGTTTAAACACGGAAGTAGGATACAAATGTAAGAGAAGAAACGAGTGTATATTACTTGACTAAGGGTGCGTTTATAGTACATTTTTGGGCCTAGAATCAGCGTTTTCATACGTCTTTCAGGCAAATTTTCAAGGTGATAAACGCAAACCTGTTTTCAAACGTCTTTAGATATTGGTATATTGAAACGCCGAACAAGGTGCGTTTTGAAGGTGACATAGAGCCAGAATCACGTTTCTGAGAGATAATAAACGCAAAGCTGTTTTGAAACACACATTCAAATCGGACCTTCCCAGGTTAACTTCCGGTTCGGAGAAATAGCGCGCCATGTGCTGTGTCATGTTGTTGTACGCAAAGCAGCGTGTGTGTATTGGGTTTTTACAGACGTGTATCAATCAGATATGATTATTTACGTCTGGGGATCGACCTGTAACGTCACCATCCGAAAGACACGCAGAAACAAGTCCTTTATTTCGAATCGTGAAGAGCCGATAAACGTGACATCCCGCAAATCATGTTCGTATAGTGGGGTCGATATGTACATTAAAAAACGCTGATTCTGAGTGGCAAGACATGATAAACGCACCCTATGTAGTAAAGGGTATATTTACAAGTTTATGAGAGTAAGTGTTAGAGGCAAACAGAAGAACATTTAAGAACATTACAAAACTTTCTGATGTTAATGACCCGTCCTAGAATTAATTATTTCACGGTTGACTGAGCACACATTTTAAGGAAACATCAAGTTAGCGTACAATGTCAGTAGATCATTTTCCAGCGTTATCGAACCTGTTTCTCAATAAATCTGTAGTAATGACAATACTGCATTAAGGTTTGAATCTTGGTGATGTTTTCTTTCACTTGTGCCTTTTCAACTGTGACCTAATAGGTTCAAGGTCAGCATGGTGCCAGGAGGTCATTGATCAGCCAAATGCCTACATACAGCGCTAAACGTAAAGAACAATTTACTATCTCTCAGTACATTCAAGAAATAACATTCAACATGTTGAATTTGTGAATTTATGAATTTTTCTAAATCTTGTGAATTTTGAAACGTGGCCAATTTGTCTTTAAAGATTGCCCATTGAAGCAGGTCTTGACGGGTACCTCTGGTTTTAACACGTAAGTTAACAGTTTAGCTCAGAGTTTCAAACGCGTGACTAGTTGAATATATGGAAAGGGACACAAGACAACAACCATATAATATTTTTGAAGAGAAAAATACCTAGATTATAGCTTCAAAGAATTATCTCAAAGGCTTTCAAGATACATTACCATTTTAGACTGCGTGGATTTGATAATATATATGATATAATTATGTCGGTTGGATTGATGATTTTTTTTAAAGCTTAGGATATGATTTGCCCAAGAAACTGTATATCACCAGATTTAATAATAATCTAACAATTTCCATAAAGAGTTAGAAATAATTAGAATGCAAACGACACAAGAGAGTACATAATATATGCAGAGGTGGACCCAGAATTTTCAGAAAGTAAGATAATTGAAAACATGGTAATTTGTTTGTTTAGATGTCTATTCGATTATAGTTTCGGGGTGGAGCAGTTGGAGAAAGTCGCTCTTTTCCGCACGTGAATTTTCCAATAAATGTCTATCTCCCCCAAAAGAGCTGGTGGCCACATGCCCCCCTTTCTCTTCCTTTCTTTCTTATTTCTCCGCCTCTCTTTCTCTCCGCCACCCCTCTCTCTCTGTCTGCCCATCTCCCCTTTCTACCCTCTCTCACTTCCTCCCTTTCTCCCCTCATCTCACCAACCACCTCTCTTCCCTTTCCTACAGGCAAGTTCAGTTGCCAATTCCCTTCTTCGGATCGCATCCTTCTCATTCTTCTTCCCAGGTGGAAACCCTTGCTCCAAGGCGTCACACTCCTTCCTTCTTCCCATCTCTCCACAACATATCTCTGATATCCCCACCACCCATTCTTCATCTTCCCTCTCTCATCATGTCTCTGTTGCTTGGCATCGCGTCACTACCCTACACGTTTGAGGCGAAAGAGCGCGACGGCAGAAGAAAAAAAGAAGCCTGCTCGTTTGGGGATCTCTAGTAGCCACTCGTCGCTGATTGACCCTTTTCACCACGTATGCAAAATTTCCGGTATCACATGAGGTCGTCGGTGCCATATAGTCCTATCTCACAAATACGTCATTCTGAAAGTAATCGCCTCGTTCAAAAGTTAAACATCCACAGAAAATACAACGCAATAAGACTGTAAGTCCCTTGACTCACGTCTTACATATTTGACCAACTTGTAGTTAAAATTTAACAATGGGATTATTACATGGTGTTTAAAATCCATGTTGTGTAGATATGAGATGTTAAACCAATTTTGATAAAAGTGCGCGTTAATTCTTTATTGCAGGTTATGCTACAAAATCTACTGCAGGAATAAAGAGAATATATCATGAACTTGTCGTTGGACCATACAAGCTTGTGTTCTGTGGGATACTCCCTCAATGACAGTAAGAACAGTCACTACGCCGACATCACATAATTATGTTTGCTTGAAAATGCAAATCTTCGAATGTGTATGCGCATGTCATTTCAAATTGCAAGCTGGGGGCGTCAGAGTAAATACTCAGATTCAACATAAAATAAAATAAACATATAGAGAACATCGACATTGGGAGGGGAGGAGGGAGGGCGAGAAAGACAGAGAGACAGAGAGAATAATGAAAGAGATATATAGAGAGGTGGAGGAATGAAAAATTACCTCGATAATAATGTAAATCCTGCTAATGTATTTCATCAATCATTTGCTAACGTTGAAAGTTAACATGTCATTAATAGACGTGTGTCGATTTGGCATATTTTTTTGCTATTTGTCTTCTTGCTGGCTTTGTCGATTCTCAGAATCAACAGTTCCCTGGACTTAATCCAAGTTTCTTGAATATTAATTGATCAGTGTACCTTGGAGATCTTCTGTCAAACTCATTGCCCACAATGCAAGTATCAGATAAACAAGCCCTCACTAGGACAGGAATGCCTGATGTCACTTGATCTGAAATGCCTGGGTTCCTCTGAAATAGTTAAATTCATAATATCTTCATTGCAAATGGTAAATACTGACAAATGTTGATGCTACTCACGGCACTCTCCAGTATACAGTACTGATTAAGGTTTCCCGATTTTACACTTGTTTTGCTTTGTTTTCTGGGGGAGAGCGTACCAACCTTTTTCTTTTAATCATCTGCCACTTTACGTATATGTTTCATTAAGCTCAGGTTTGAAGCGGTGTGTATTCATGGACCCTGCCACAAACTTAGGACTTATAGCTGAAGTGCCTCTGTTACCACTATTTGATACTGGGCGTTAAAAGCAGGACTGTGTACAGACAGGATTGTTGTCAACATCGCCTCTCTTAATTCCAGAGTGCTAGGAGTTTGTTTTGTCTCAAGCTTAGCATCTGTCCTCAATGTCTGCTTAAAAACGACTAGTGTCGGTCCTCATCCAACCTCCCTGTCTTCTGGTGTACTTGCACCCGCTCATGGACGTGCAACTGCCTCTGCGTGGTGTATAGCCATATCGTACAACTAACCGGGGCAACTAATCCTATGACAACTAATTGCCTCTGGGACAATATCACTATGACATTCTACACAGAACAGATAGCCCAGATATCTTGCAGGACAGCCATCCACTATCTATCTCAAATAGCCCTTAAACAGGACGGGATGAGTTGTTTAAGGAGTGGTGGTCCAGGAGCTACATGTACGTACTAGTTGTCTTAAATTGTGCAACATGTCTTTGTCGGTCCATTTCGGTTTCACATTTTCTTTTTCCGTTTTCCCCAACCATTTGTCATTTACCGAAAAACCTCCGTAAATTGTGTCGGGTCATTGCATCATCATGGTCATGTGTTATGGTATAGACCCAAACTACTTCAATTGCTTCTGTTGATAAAAGTATTATCTTTCATTAAAAAGGTATTAGTTATCGTTCAAAGTAGCAGTTTTGACCGGTCATTTGTTAATCCAGACACTTAAATACCAGGCTTGCCCACGGACATAACGGGTAGTTGCCCCCTAGCTCCCTGTGTGTTTACGTTTGACGCCCATCAGGCTACATAAAAGGGACGCCATTTACTCAGAGACTGGGCTTAATTTGGTCAGTGAATCCTTGTGATAAGCTCTGAAGGGAAGCCTAATTCATGTCTTTCGTCCCATGCAATAACTCTTGTAGAAGTCCCAATGTTATTCTTGAAAGTACAGTCACCACCGCCAAATGATGATGGCAGCGTAGGGCCCATGTTCAAATAAAACAACTTCCAACCCCCATTTAGGTTGAGTTTCCTTGTGGTACGTTCCAAGTCGAGTTATACAAACAGAACATGCTTACCAAGCAACTGCTCTCGAATGAAAATTCGGTCAAGTGTTGCAGAAGTCTTGCATCTTCTCTCTCCTTCTCTTTCTCCCCATCTCTGAACGTTCTCTTCTCCAATATTCCACATCGAGACCGTCAGACTCATACAATTCGTGGTGGAGAGTGGCATATGTGAATAAATATCTTGCCAAAGGACGCTAGTGCCGGGGTGGGATTCGAACCCTCGACCCTTGGATTGAGAGTCAAATGAATCTGCCAGACTCGGCTCTGACATTTCGGCATGTTTGACATAACTGAATAGCACAGGAACTATATTTCGAACATGTCATTGGTGGAAATTGACCCCCTCACCCACACACACACACACACGAACACATGGACACCCCACAAACTCACACTTAAAAAAAGAAAAGACTGTGCTTCCGTACTCGTGGGCCAGCGTATCGAGACTACTCTTCATGTATCATACATGTTCCTTATCTTAAATTTTCTTACTATCCTTTTAAGAGAAGGTTGATTTCTGGGAAGAGGTGAAAAATAATTTTTGAGCGTTATCATTGTATTATACAAGTGTGGAAGAACATCAGACGAAAAATGTTCCCTGAAAAGCATGGCTCTTCAAATGCCTTAATATTCTAAATATGGCATGTAACATCATAACAATCGGGACGGATTTTTATGCCACATGTCCGTGTAGTCCCATATCCATCTTTCTGTGTACAGTGCTTGTAACTTTACCAAGACTGGGCCAAATTTCTTATCATTTTGATGATTCCAGAACCTTGCAGTACACACCAATACTTATATGCTAGATGATCAACCTTTCCTGATCGATTCCACAACGTTTCTTTCACAATGCAATCGCATGACCAGAACTCAACTTTATCTTTAAGGTATAATTTTGTTTTGCCTGCTATTTAGGAAGAGGGTGCTACATAATCAACCGGCCTTGTTTTCTGTCTGTTACTGGTCATTACCCTTTGCTAATTACACATAAGATGCGATCGATACAGTCACCGAAGGCTAGCCAAAAGGGAATTTATCTACTTTTTCATGTGAAATTGATATTAATCACATCTTATTTGCATCCATTAACGTTAACGCAGCTATTAAGAAGATCAATTTATATTACCTTGTAGCAATTAAGATATTTAATGGACAACGCATTCAACAACATTTTTTTTATAAAAGAGGGTGTTTTATAAACAAAACTAGGGCAGATGCTGATCGCATTGAAAAAATGGGATAAATGTAAACTTCTTGATAACATTCGATATTTTCTAAGCACCTCTATTATAACTATAAGAGTAAATCAAGGATTTTTAATTTTCCACTTTCTTTTGTAAGTTATCCCTTCTTTTTTGTTTATATGGTAGTAATATTGCCTTGTATAATAAGTATCATTGTTAAAAAAATCTAGCAATTAATATTTTTTTCCATAAATTCTTATGATTTTAATTTTCGAGGATTTATTCTCTTTTGGAATGAAACTGCGGTCGATCGTCTCTTTTTGCACGTTCAACTTATGTCAGCGATTCAAATTAAATGCGAAACACATTAACACTGCTGCTAGCAGAGCATATTTTACTGGTTATTGCCCAGGGGGTAAATGTCTTGATACGCGTCTAGACTGGTAACTGCACCATATACAACAAAAACGGTTAAAATTAGTTTTAGTAAACGTGGTTCGAATAACAAATAATCGTAAGCGCCACAGTGGATTTAACAACTTTTGGACGGTAAAGAATTTGGATTTATCTTCTCTCGGAATGAAACGAAAATGGGTAACCTAAATGTTCTACCTTTCGAACAAATAATTACAATACAATATAGTGCGCTTGATTCTCCTGCGTCAGATAACAACATTCATGTACAGAAATTTCAGTCAAAAATGGTTTAATAGAATGCTGCCATTATTGCTGCAATCATATTTATTTATTTATTTATTTATTTCTGATATTTAGACAGGGTGACTCATTATCACCAATAATGGTGGTCTTCCATGAGGCCCTGTTAAACATAATAAGAAACTGTTGTTTAAAACAAATATATAATAATAACAAAATCATGAACATAAACTCATAACAGCAACAAAGAATAAGTAAGAACATGTATAAACATATTTACAAAATATTTGGTATCCTCGTAATGAATTAATGGTTTGTTTGTTTTGTTTTGCTTTGCTTTTTTGTTCAAGAAAACGTGTTAGGGAAAGACATTAGGGATACCAAAATTGTTATATACATATTTACAACAACAAAATATTACAGGATAGTAAATTACTGGATAATATGCAAAATTTATGCATGTAAACTAGTATAGCAATTGAATGTACACTCTTAAATAACAGTAAAAATACAAATACAAATACAAAATACAAAATACAACTACAAGTACAAATATAATACAAATACAAATACAAATACAAATACAAAATACAAAATACAAACACAAAAACAAATACAAATACAAATACAAATACAAATACAAATACAAATACAAATACAAATACAATAAAAATACAAACACAAATACAAATACATATACAAAATACAAATATTGAGGTCCATGTTAGTTGTGTGTCTAATATATATGGTTTTATACATCCATCATATAATCTCTTTACGATTGCCCCTGTTCACTCTATCCAAACAAAACTCGGCGACGATAAATCTTCTCACTTTTTATTTCCCCCCAAACCTTGTCCCGTTTTTCTCCAATTTCCTCTGGCACAATCGATCGATTCCATGCATTATCTTAGCACCGAAAATAATTGTCCCATAATAGCATAATGTAAAATCGATATGGCGCGGGGCAGCTGTACTATACAAAGCTCGCTGTGAATGCAATGGATGTGCTAGATGCCGAACTTTCAACGGAAAAATATCAGATTATCTGAATTTCAGAGTAGACGTTGTTAAGTACGGTAGCTGCAATTCATTTAAAATGGAATCATCTTACTCTTGATGTACATTGAGCTGTCTACTTGAAACAACATTTGGAAAGTAAAACTTGCATTCCCGTAGCCGAGGTTAACTACAGTAGATTACCATCTCATCATAGGGTGATAGTTTTACTATGGATGTCCATCGATAGGGTAGCTTTCTTTCCTTTCAAAGTAAATAGTTTTATTATTCGTGGACATCAACCTGTCTTTTATGAAGATATATCTTGAAAGTAAAACACACGTGTCAAATACCATCCAGTGATCAGGGTGACAACTTCCGTAGATACCATCTCTTTAAAGGGATATAGTTTTACTATTGGTGTCCCTTTCCGTGTGAAATAATTAGAAAGCAAAACAAATTGTTATATTACTGTGCTCGCTACAATATCTTCCAAAGGAAATGGTTTTACAATTGAAGGTCGTCGGGCCTCTTTTTCGTGAAATAACATTTGGAAAGTAAAACATACGTGTAATCTACGAGTATAACACTATTTTGTTGTTAACAGACGTAGGACTACATGCACCCGAAAAGAGGAGTCACTGTTTATTATTAAAGGTAGGCTAAATTCTCATTATGCGATTCGACAAGTTAAGTTTAATAGTATGTCATGTGACGTGTGTGAATAGCTATAATCATGGTGTATACATTATGTAGCCTATATTAAAGATTAAACATGGGGGAGGGGATGTTGAACGAGATATTAAATGAATTACTGAGCTATTGAAATAATCAAAACGAATTTAAAGGAAATTTAATAGTTGAACTGGTCTTTGGTTTTGTGCAGGGGCTGCAATTTCCTGTACTGACTCATATCGTATTCATATAGGCTACTATTCATCTTCATGTTTTTCCTTATTTCTCCTTACTATCACATTCTGATCTATACAAATGATTTGTTCATCCCCTGTGTATAATCATTCAAGATTCAAGATTCAAGATTCAAATTTGATTGTCCACGTTAAAAAAAACACAAATTTGGCATCCACTGGTAAAAAATAACAATACATAACATAAGAATACATGAATCTGCACAAAACAAAAACATCAATTAAATTTACAAACCAATTTGAATACATTATGACACAAGTAAAGACTCACGCTAAAGATGAGGAGATAGCAGAGTAAGATGATAGACCGAAAAGGAATGAAGGAAGAGCGAGAATCAACAAGAATGTAGATGAGGGGAAGAGAGAATAAAAACTGCTCGCATATTATGCCTCCAAACATGTGCTTTACCATTAAAAGTAAAAAAAGATAAAAGGAACCGGCCCCCACTTGCAAACATATGCATGTGAGCATTTTCCCTGTAATTGCCAGAATCCAATATTGCTTTAATATCACCCGAGATTACCGAGTAGAAAAATAGCCTCAATGGTGTTAGCTTAGAGAGAATGTTGAGTTCCGAGTAAGGGGAAAACATAATTTGTGACCGTTTTTATATTCTTTATGTAAGTGCGGAAGAGTATCGTATAAAAAATGTCCCCCTGAAAAAGGATGACTCTTCCAATCCCCGGAAAATGTGACAAATAAGGTTGTGGACCACAAATTTCAAGCCACGTGTATGTATAGTTCCATATAAACATTTCTGGGTACAATACATGTGAACTTTTGCAAAACTGGGCCAATTTCTTATCACTTTGATGATTCCAAAACATCACAGTATACACAAATACCTATCTGCTACATGATTAGCCTTTTTCAGTCGCTTCCACAAAGTTTCTCTCAAAATGTAATCGTATGACCAGGGGGTGTTTCACAAAGATCCTAAGTTGAACTTAACTCTAAGTTGGACTTAGAAATTATGGAGAGTCATTTGTAGCCTTCAAATAAAATATATTCAAAAGCGAAAATTTAAGTATTTTAGAATTTTTTTAAATTCCACATCAAGAACATGAAATCTTATTGATGATAGAAAATATGAATGATTTGAATCCAAATTTTATGCCTTTTAAAAAAAAATTTACAAAATATTTTCATAGATGCTAACGGCTTTCCATAATTGTTAAGTCCAACTTAGAGATAAGTTCAACTTAGGATCTTTGTGAAACACCCCAAGAACTCATCTTTATCTTTAAAACTAAGAATCGTGACTAAGACTTTCTTCGGCTTTTCTCACTAACTAAACTTGCCTTTGTGCGGGGGCCGCAATTTCTTCTTCATGAGTGACTGTGGAGACGACAAGCTTTGGAGCTTAGTGGTAGTGAGAGGAAGAGAGAGAGAGAGAGAGAGAGAAAGGAAGGGGAGGGGCAACGGAAAGTGGGGCATGATTTGGTGTTTGTATTCCTTTTTCATGGAAGGGGTATACTACTCAATAAAAGACGATTCCCTTTTTTCTGCATATAACTCGATCAATTAACCCCCCAAAATAATTCAACCCAAGGCAATTTCAGTGGCTTTATTATCCTTGGAATGTGCGAACCTGACCGCGATTAGAAGGACGTAGTTCGTAACCCGAACATGATTTCTAGTGGATGTACAGTATAATTTCGAAATTGCCTCTGAGTTGATTTTTCGAAAGCACTTGTGATCGTGTTATATTACAATTTTCCTTGTATCCTTCTAAAACACATCAAGAAATCATGTCATTAGGTTGCTTGGAAAATTACAACTTGCCAGAGCTTAATCATACCTTGATTAAAGACAATCAATACAGTAGTTCTCACCGTATCCTGTTTTCTGGGGGGGGGGATTTTCTAGTAAACGCCCTTCAACAGATTACCGCCCCTCGGTTTATATCTTTATAATGGGTTGTTTTCAAACGGCACAATCATAGATCAATTCCAAATGCGACATGACGGAAGTGATATAGAGCTCGTTGCGTCTAAGTACAAATAAATGACTTTAAATAGTTTACCGGGAATTGGGAACGCTATGATCAATATTACCTGGGACAGTGAGATGCGTAGGAAATAGGGCCTATACCTTTTTTATTACCCATGGGCACGTCTGATGCTCCATATTCCAATTAGGGTAAGCATGTATTATCAACGTGTCTATTCATGTGGGCAGTAATGAAGGTTCAGTGTGCAAGTGATTGCACTTTTAAAGTGGGTCCCTGAACATTATATTGTCATCAGAGGTGCCCCAAGTTTATGGCGCATAAGAGCGTAGGAAACGTATGGCGACATTCACCTCCGTTGTTTATATACTGTTATTAATCATACTTTTAAAAAAGAATCTTATAAATCTCTCTTAAACTGGTTGAAAACAAAACGGAGAATTTTTTTTTCTCCACAGGAAATCGTTATAGGTTATAACGATTATGTTTGCTCTAAAGATCTAGTGATTCGAAAACATCCCATGGCGTTCGATTTGTTTCTGGAAACTTCGCCCCGGTGGAGGATCAAAATACTGACGAAAAAGACAAGCGTCTCAAGCGAATCGTGCAGTACATTTACAATCTTCCACACAACTCCTCTTATTGTCATTGCAATCACTTTATAGTGCTCCTGTTATGAATTGGAAGCATACATATTTTCTTAATTTTTTTCATTCATTTTTTAAATATTCATTTTGGTTCATGCAATTATGTATTTATGTATTAATTTAGTTTCATAGTTAGTTAGTAAATGGATTTATTTATTTGTTTATTTAGTCAGTCATTCGTTCACTTATCAATTAAGTAAATTTATTCGTCCGTTCATTCATTCATCCATGCATTCATGAAGTAAGTCAGTTACTGGAGGGGGTGTGTCTATTGACGTTATTAATGGTATCATTTCCCACCTTGTAAATTAGTTTGTGAGAGCAAAGCCTATAGGAAAATAAAAAGTAGCCTTATCAAAAAAATTCTATAACAGGCGATTTTTCATCATGAAAATTTATGTATGAATGAACGCCAAAAAATGACGCAGCAATATCACATTGACCTTCGTTTTGACAACCTTTCTGAAATCACTTTATTGCATGAGGTACAGTGAAGGTAGAAGAAACCATTAAAGTCGAGGGATTTATAAGGTGTCAGGGGCTGTCAGGAAGGGATTAAACTTGCATACCAGCCCCTAATTGGTATGGGGAGAAGTCTGCTCACATGGCCAGTCAAATGAAACGGGTTTCAGTTTAGGCAGTGCAGTCGTCTGTACAGATTAATCTATGTTTTAAAGATATTGTTCAATATTCGCCATGCTATTGCATTGTGAAATAAATTGTCCGGAAACAATTTAGGAAGTTATATTATGTACTATGTATAATAATTTTGCATTTTATTTTGAGGTCGTGGGATCATCAAAATGAAAAGAAAATGAAAAGAAATTGATTCAGTCTTACTGAAAGTCAAATGCTCTACACACAAAAATGGGAAAACTGGACTTTACAAATTGTCATGCAAGGCTGGTCAAAAAAGCTATTTATCGTCATATTTGGAATATGAGGTCATTCTTGGAGCATTCCCGGCTAATGGGGGGTACATTTCAATGATATTTTTTCAAACTGACACAAAGACTGGAAAGAGCTCGATAATTATTTCCCCCATCTTTATCAAAACTCAACCTTCTCTTCAAAAGGAGCCAAGACTGACATTGTTGTCTTGGGCCATTACATTCGGGAGCAGGGTTATTCCCACAATAAAACAAGCATGATGTCGTCATTTTTTTAAAATCATATACTTTTTACTCCTCTATTCCAGTTTGTTGCCATAACTATACAAATCCCGAACTCTTTTTTTTTTCAATTTCGATTCGGGTTTTTTAATGGTACTTGGGCGAGGATGTATATCTTGCGCTGGATCGTTTTCTTCGCCGCATTGATTGTTTGACGTTTAAAAAAAGGTATAAAATCTAACTACATGTATATCAAAGGGAGCCGCTGAGAGGTAGAAATTTTATGAATATGAGGAGAAGGAGGAAGTAGTAGGGTGCTTGGAAGATAAACAACGATATTTTGTAGTATGCAATTGTATCGGTATTTGTTTAATGGAAAAATTTTGCTCTTTCATTCTCAGTCATTCAGTATCATGATGTGTATAAATGTAAGGAATGGGTTATATAGGAATTATGTACGAAACATACGGCATTTACGCAATACCAAAAAAGCCGAGCGGAGGAAGATTTTTATATATACATATATATATATATATATATATCTGGATGAGGGAAGGAGGGGGGGGGGGTAACATTACCAAAAACATTTATCAAAAAGGCATTATATTACTATGAATACATTCCCGTAAAAATACGATTTCAAGAGCACATCGTATAGGAGCGTCTTTGAGCCCACAATAATCATAATGTCGACGACAGGAAGCCAGTTTTCCATATATCGGTAAGTTGATCTCAACTAGTTGCCCAAAGCGAATTACATTAAATTTCAAGTGTCTTCCAATTTTGAATAAGAGTTCTCCACTTTCCGTGAAGATGCTTTTTCCTCATGAGCAGGGCTTATTGCACTCACGCTAATCTTCTCCAATATTTTGTCTTTATTTATTTTATATTTCATTTCATGATCACAGTCAGCAGTAGGTAGCAATTTTCTAAAATATCGTAGGTAAGTGCTCTCGAAAATATATGCTATGAGAGCCAACTGAAATATGAATTGTACCCTGCATAAAAAGCGATTTAATAATAAAATAATGTTGATAGATCCCCAATTCAAATTCAATTCAATTCAATTCGATTCAATTCAATTCAATTCAAATCAATGCAATTCAATTCAATTTAATTTCAATTCAATTAAAATTAAATTAAATACTTTACAAACACGCATGGATATTTGTTTTGCTTACAAAACAAATACATATAATGGATTTGACGACATTACAATACATTATTTTCAAGTATAGTGCACGTGGTAAATACGAAATAAACACAGAAGTTTGAAATGATGATAATACAATATAATGATTATATAAAATAGGGAGTGCAATTTGATGCACAAGAGCGATCCTAGCGGTATAGTACATTTGTTTACCTAATTATTGTTTACAATTAGTCATTCAATTTTACCAATGATAAGAATAGAATCAATGCAAAATGTTTAAATAAAGATTGTTTGAAGAAATGACGTCCATTCGAGCGAGAAGATGTACTGACTGCAAGAGGTTGGATATCATAATAACACAAACAACGTCTAATGTCATGCATGCGGAACTTCTGGATCTGAATTACCCCTTATCAGAATAGTAATGGAATACTTCCTCATTCTCTGATATTATAGCCTTTTCCATCTAATTTCCCCATTTTCATGAAATAATATATTATTTAAACAAAAATCTTTTAAAAACTACAATACATAAATCACCGATCCCCAAAAATAATATATTGGGTGATATTATTATTTTCAATCAGGCTACAACCAATATTAAAATTACAGAAATAAAGTAGTATATTTCGATAAAGAAGATGATGAAGTTTATATGCAAACAGTGGTATAACACACTCTGTAGGGAATATATTACATATGAAATACAATGAAGAAGTGATACAAATTTTCAAATGTCTGTAACTTTCAAAAAGTAGGTTTCTGAAATGTACGTCGATAACTCATGTCTCATATTATTGCAAAATCTGACACTAACGCTGAGAAAAATGCACTAGATTTTGTATCGCTCTTCATACAGTATTCAATTTCACCCCGTCATCTTTTCCAGGCCATCTAAAACTTGCTGTTTTCAAAATGAGTTATTCGTGCGATTAGTCTTATTTGCTTCGCCCCTCAAAGTTACCTGGTAAAATGAAGGTGAAGACGGATACAAATGAAATATCATATCACTATTAGTATTCGTGTCTTTAGTTTTTTTTTTAGACGGATAGATAGAATCAACAAGATTACGAATTTGTATACATTATCTAGCAACGCTTATGTATCCCGCGTGGACTTAAGCACAACCCTCTCAAAGATTTCAGATTTTAGACGGACTCTAGAAGAGTCTATACTAATCCAGTTGCGACCAATATTTACAGGTTTGAAGGTGATGGGCGTACACGCATCGGACTAAATCTTGCAGATATATCATGATGAATAAAATAAAATTATATAAAGCAAGAGGGAGAGAGAACGAGAGAGAGAGAGATAGAGGAGAGAGAGGGGGAGAGAGGGAGAGAGAGAAAGAGAGAGAGAAAGAGAGATAGAGAGGGAGGGAGAGGGGGGCGAGAGTCGTAATTCTTTATGGGAATTTGTATATCTTTGCTACTGTGGACAGTTATTTATTTCTTTTATCATATCGATTCTTATCATCATTACTTGAGATTTGTTATAGGAAGAGAAACGGGTAGATTTTTTTTAGAGAGAAAGAGAATAATAATACAATAATAGTATAAAGAACGAGCTGAAAATACAGGATAGAGGAGCGAGAAGGGAAATAAATATAGGGTGGGGAGAGACGGAAAGAGAGAGAGAGACGGAAGGAGACGGGAAAAAGGAAGAATCAACATGATATTGAAATCGGAGAATAATATAATATCGGATAATGCCCAGTGAATTTTTAGTGCAACAAGCTAGTTTGTTGATTAACGAAAATGATTTTTTTCTTCTCCACGCCCTGATTGAAATCTCCTTTTTATGTCTTTTGTTTTTGTTTTTGTTTTTTAAGAGAAAACCACTATTTTTTTTCGTCACCGCGTGTGCTTAGCATGAGCATAATTAACGGATGGTGAACAAACCCAAATCCCTAGGTTAGAGAAGTCATTAATCACAGGGAGATGGTACCTTTTGACAGGATCTTCCAGTTTTGTAAATCCGGTCACGCTTTTTGTGTGTGTTTTCTTCTTCATCTATCCCAGTATTCAACCGAGTAGAAAATGTAATCTGACACCTAATCCGATTTGCGCGGACCTCTTACGAAAATCCGACACAGATCTAAGAATATTGTCACCTGCAACATCAAAAGAAGAAGAAAAGTAACTGGTGAAAAGTTAATCATTGGTAACAAGCCGAATGAGATGTTCCAAGCAAGTTGGTCTGGACAAGAATGTCCATACGGTTTTGGAATATTCGGATTGATCAGGTTTAAATTTGTTAAATCCTTTGTTGATATCCATTCGATACAAGAGCACAGGCTGGATGTGTTCATGTCAGTTCACTTTACTTCTATTCAACTCATTTCAATTCAACTCATTTCAACTCATTATATTTGTATTTTTTACTGTTATTTAAGAGTGTACATTCAATTGCTATAATAGTTTACATGCATTAATTTGGCATATTATCCAGTAATTTACTATCCTGTAATATTTTTGTTGTTGTAAATATGTATATAACAATTTTGGTATCCCTAATGTCTTTTCCCAAAAACGTTTTCTTGAACAAAAAAGCAAAGCAAAACAAAACAAACAAACCATTCATTCATTACGAGGATACCAAATATTTTGTAAATATGTTTATACATGTTCTTACTTAAATTCTTTGTTGCCCTAATGAGTTTATGCTCATGATTTTGTTATCATTATTTAAAAAAAAAACAATTATCATGTTTAACAGGGCCTCATGGAAGGCCACCATTATTGGTGATAATGAGTCACCCTGTCTGAATATCAGAAATAAATAAATAAATTTCATTACATTTTTATTAATTTACGGGCCTTACAACTCAACCAGAGCGGGTAATCTTACTAAGGTCGTGGTCACACAAAGCAGACCTCCAATCGATAATACAATTCGCTGTCCATACGTTATGTGATAGCTCGGGCTTGTTAGTAACTCACCCAGCGGGGCGTGGTTTAAAAATCCATCGTATGGACTCACACTTTGTTTAGACGTCTGTGTGTGCGTGTATTTACTGTGGGGCAGCACTGAGAGGCAAACATATTGGCTCCAGGGTATTTTGATTATTTTCTTTCATGGCTATAGGGCAGGGATCTTTCTAAACAAGATGTCTGTTCGCGCTTGTCAGATAGCTGACTGGTCCAATTAGAAACAGTGACGACCGTCTCAAAATAGGATAATATACTTTGTAACCTTTTGTAAGCTTTTATTTTCTTTATCCAAGCTTACGGTTCTTACTTTCGCCCACCCCAAGCCATCCTAGATGATCTATTTTCCTCGTCTTCCTATTTTTTTTCTCTCTCTCTTTTATTTGTGGTCAAGTGCTGTAAATAAATATCCGGTACTTTAAAGCTCAATTTCTGAAAATGAGGTATTATGTAATCTGATCATTCTTTTTATGGGATGTGCAATGGGGTTTTACAAATGCCCTTGAGGTTTTTTTTTATCGAAAATAGTTGCGATTGGGTTGAGGGCAATTTAGTTGTTACGCAAACAATTAAAAACAACGTTTGCACATTTAATCTTATGCACGTTCATTTCGAGTGACTAATTACTCGCGCTATTCGAGGTTCTTAATGCAAGTAGCTTATATACAAGTAATTAAACGAATTGTTTACTCTGTTCATTTCACAATTACTTCTTGTATGATAACAGTCTACAATAGGGACTTTTAGATTTTACACGACGAGAACGTGGACTGCCACGGTGACATCCTTTTAAGGTAATGTGACGTCCTTTTAAGGCACTGCCGGGCACGGGCCAGTGCCTCGAAAGAATGGCACACGTTGCAGTCCACTACGTCGACGTGCAAATCTAAAAGTCCCTGATGATGCGTCAAAGACGGCACCATTCACTGACGCAGTACTACGTCAATCAAATGACGCCTTATGTACAGCGTGCGTTTACCGATCAGCAACATGACATAGGCCTAAATAATATGAACAACACACACTCTCGCAATACATTGTAGACCTTAAGTGGCATCTTTGCTTGTATTATCGTCTCTACGAACTTCTTTTCGTATATTGTTCGAACTGCATTTTGTGAATATACGAATCCCAAAATATACTTTCCTTTTCCCAAACCATGCCAAATGCATGCATCAATATTGCTTTTTATTCGGGGGTGGGGGGCGTTGAGGGTTCATATTTATGATCTATCTTGTATTATGAAAATATCTCTTATATTGGATATGAAGTCAAATTGAATGGATGACTTATTCCATTTCGTCATTGTCATTCCTTCATTTTCTTGTTTCGACCGGCCGAGACAGGCAAATTCGGATATGGTGGATACACCGAATACTGCAGGGTACTACATTTTTGTGTTTGGTTAAATCAGCGGTATATTATCCCTGGATTGTCCGGGTTCAAATCTTGATCAAATCACTGTCATTTAGTCCACTTTACTGCGGAGATCACTGTGGTATAATTGTAGGGGTTCGATCCTCGCTCGGTGTTTAAATCCTTGGCAAAAAATGTTATATCCTTGGTCAAATAAATAATTTGACTATAGTCATGTTCATTTTATGAATTATCTATCGATAGAACGTGGCGGAGCCTATATTATGATTAGGAACAATTTTCAATTTCCTTTCCGCACGATAATACCGTTTTTTGTTATACGTTCTTTAAAATTAAAGCCTATGAATTGTCGGTACTCTTAACAATATTCTAAGATGCAACAGAAAGAGCCTATGCAGTATGGCGATCAGAACTTAAGTAGGTTGCAATATTGCCTTTCTAAGCCAGTAATCTCACCCATTTCCATATATTCGAATTTATTACAATTTACCTTGTTTTCAATTTATGAGCACGACGAAAATACTTCGAAGAGGCTGATAATCAGTAACCAATTGTACATAATGGGGTCGAAGCTTTTTAAGCAACACAGAGTAATTGAATTTAAAAATGGATATGGTTCAAATTTCTACGACAATCTTCTTCTTTTCAGATGATGATGGCAATAAAGATAAGAAATATGATCTTTAATTTAGAAAAAAATTGAGACATCAGCACCGACAGCATGTCTGTGACTAACCCGTATCAATGCATCTCCCGTCACTTTTAATTCCTTTGTCCTTACGAGTACGTGGGATATCGATCGCAAAGACTTTCGAAAAATCCACCAAAGGCAGCTTCAAAAGCCTTGCACGTCACCTATTGACGTGCACGATAAAAGTCGATCATTACAAGAACGTATCATGTAATCTGAACAGCATGATCTATATGGGATATACAATAAGCTAATAAACTTACCTTAAAGATAAAGACCAGTTCTGGTCATGCGATTGCATTGTGAAAGAAACGTTGTGGAATCGATCAGGAAAGGTTGATCATCTAGCATATATTAAGTATTGGTGTGTACTGCAAGGTTCTGGAATCATCAAAATGATAAGAAATTCTTTCACATGATAGGTAATGAGAGCTTCCATTTCATTTTTTTGAGAGAGGGGCGTTTCCAAAACTGGTCTTTACCTTTAAGTTGATTTCTCGAAAGTCTGTGCGATCGTGCTATATCCACATTTTGTAGAAAGACATAGGTAGACACCAAATTAGACTATATGGACACAGTCTTAAATATTTGGGTATGATCATTGATGGGTATGCATACACTAAAAACAGAAACAAAATTTAATAAAATCATCCAATTAAACTCTGCCAAAATGTAAACAACGTGATAATTGATTGCCAGAAATACAGTGGTGCTTTGTAATTTGCTGTAAAGGATTTAAATTTTATCTTTTCGGCAGCAGTTTATGCGGGTTGAATAGCAAACGCATATTTAAGTGAAACATTCTGGATAATAAAACAGTTTAAAAGATGTAATAAAAGGTATTTGTTAGGTATCTTCATCTACTTTAACTCTTGTACAAAATAACTTCTCTGCTCCGTTTATTTCGGGATAGCGAATTCTTGACGATGCAGTTCTCAGCATTTCTTATTTACACATTTGAATCACAACTTCAGGTAAACCTGGCGAGAGTATATAATACACCCCCGTGCCACTACCTTCTTCGAATATATGATTTGTTAAAGTTCGTAGATCATACGAACGTCAGCCGAATGTGAATCGAATAGTTAAGATCTAAACGCCATTCAATTCCATTCCGTCTCTACAATAAATAAAGAGTTTCATTCCAAAAGGGGCTAAATCCACTTTTAACGTTTTTGTGTAAATCAAGGGTTTTTAATTTACAATTTTCTCTCGCGAGTTACCACTTCTTTAAATATATATATGGTAGGCACATTGCCTTATATCATTATATCATCTTAAAAATAAATCTAGCAATGAATTCTATTTTCTCATAATTTAAAAATATTTTTTAATGTTGTGTATTTAACCTCTTTCGGAATGAACATTCAATGCGAAAAACATTAATGATGCTACGCAATATGCAATATTTTATAATCTTTCCCAATGTTAATGATTACTTGAAGGACAAATATTTTCCTCTAGAAACAACGCTTTCAGATGTTTAATTCCAAAAGGAGCTAGAGTTAAAAAATAAGAATAAACAAATAAAAAATCGCTAAAATAATTTGAATATACTGTAAAATTTACTAAAATTTCGCACTGATCGTTTAAAGTGGTAACTTCAGCACATACACATTTTTTTAAATCGTAAAACTTAACATAAGGAACCGTGGTTCAAACAAACAAATTCTTAATGCCCATGCACAGTGAATTTAACTATTTTCGGAATGAAACGAATTTGGATTTAGCTCCTTTTGGAATGAAACGAATAGTTGTAATCAAAATTGCCTTATCTTTTGATAATTTTTTTAAAAGGCAATATACTGCAATATAGGCCTATATGCATTATACATATTCATCTTTAAAAAAATCCATTTCTTTCTAAAGTGGATTTAGCCCCCTCTTGAAATACTTGGTATTTTCTGACATTTCTTATGATTCGATTGCAGGATTCTCAGTATAAAGGCATCAAGGCATAGTCTCAAGAACTCTCTAAAGATGGTAAGTGGATGAAAATTTTAATGATTTTTAACAATAAATCAGAATGTTTTATTTTGCTGAAAGAATTTGAGCGAAATGGAGAAGAAAAAAACTATAAAAACATTTAAACACGAATCATAATTTTGAAATTAGGGTGAGCTTATCGACTGATGATACTAAAACGAATCGAAACAAAAAACAAACAAACAAGGGAAACAAATAATTAAATAAGAGAATCTAAGGCTCGCAATTATTGACATTTTGATCTTTTGAGAATATCGAGTAAAGATGATAACAAGCAGCTAATTGAATCCTTGAGATTGTACCCTTGTGCACTGAAAATATGAATTCTTAACAAAACAAGTTAATCTGTGGATTTAATACGTCAATTCCATTGTAGGCTTTGCAGATTTTGAAATAATCTTGGAATCCAAATAACGTGCGTCACACGACTGTCTGCCCAGTTTTCAAATCACAGTTATTCCTTTTTGTATAAACAGACGTATTTTCAAAAATTCTGAGACAAATCTGAAATATAATTATAAGGCAGGAAATGATATCATTTCTCTTTTTCAACGGAACATGCCAACTTATAGTTCTTTGACCATGTCGGCAAGTTCTAACAATGGCAATTTGTAAAAGGACTCACAACATTGGAATTGTCTTCTTTAGGAGGTCTTCTTTAGTAGGAGTCCAGATAGTCTGTTCTGGTATCATTACATAACATATCATAGCCATCGGCAAATATGAAGGAGGGAGGAAGTGATTACGCCCTCATTGAAAATAATGAATGTCAGTAAAAAAAAATTTAAAAAAGGATGACCAACCTTTTACACTTTTCTCCAAAGCTGAGGAATCGGACATTTTTCATTTTGTTGTTGTTGTTGGTTTATGATTTTTAAAAACTTGTATGATATTTGTAGGCTAAGTTGTCGGCAAATCTGGCCCTTCACTTCCATTTGAAAAGGTTTGTTGACTCCACAGAAGCGTGGTGGATAATGTTGTGCATATCATCTGCTGATGAGCCAGAAGGCCTTTAACACATACTGTATACTACATAAGAGATTTTACGTCCTTCTCGGCCTGAAATGACGATTTGCTTTGTCTTGTGTAGAGCGTTTTACCAAACTGAAATATGGTCATAAAAATGAACTGTTTTATGTTTTTCTTCCCCACGGAATGGAGATACATGGATGATATTACGGTATAAGTACCATTTCTTGATACATCAACTATGAGTCAATTTGAATAATCTATCAGTGGCGGATACAGAATTCTCTGACAGGGGTTGGGGGGGGGGGTGGCACAAGTCCGGAAATTATGTTACGGTGCCCCCGGGACCCATCACTGTCTTTTATCTTAGCTTTTATTACGATGGGGATGGGGCGGGGATGGGGGGGTGTGGTCTCACTTCAGTTCCCTCTTCGGCGACGCTGCTGGTCTGACCTCAGCCACATGATAACCTACATATTTAATCGAGGCATGACCGACATAGCAAGAATGAATGTAGTCAGACTGGATTACACTTATTGTTGGTCATTAATTCATAACAGGTTAATGGATAAGTCGTCCCTAGGTCCCCAGCAAAGAAACATCCCTGAATGTGAAAAGATTTGTAAACCAGCCTCTTATGCCTAGGTCACATTTGCTCTACGGCTAGAATATGGCGGCCGTAGGCCCCCCAAATCGAGTGATACATTCAGGGTCACCTTAGGGCGTATCCCTATCTTTACAGGCCGTACGGGTCGCCGTGGGATTATAACTCTTTTCATTTCTAGGTTCGCCGTAGCAATTAGACACGCCGTAGCTATGCCGTAGAGCGGTTCCACGACGACCATACGTCGGGCGTACGGTGGCTTTGCGTTTGCCGTGCATCAGTCTGGCCGCCCGGTCACCGTATGGTCCCCCAGCGGGCGCCTAGCGGCTACCTTGCGCCTGCCTTCGTATTTGTCAAACACCTACGGCCGCCGCAGGGACGCCCTAAGGCGACCGTGCGTCATCACTTCAAATGCCTTACGGCAGCCGCAGGTTTTCTGTCTCCACAAATTCAAAATACGTCGTGCGGCTATCCTAATATATGTGACTGCTACAGTATGCGACAGTAGGAATGCTGCGGCGGCCCTATAATTGCCATTGGCCGTAGATATTTTAGACCCCACGGCAGCCGCGGCAAATGTGACCTAGGCATTAGTCACAACATCACGCATCATCTAGTGCATGTTTTGCACGGCTGTTTTTCACGAATGTTGATCACCAAGATCATCGTGACATTGTGTTCCTGTTCTTAAATCAAACATTTCAAGAATAGTGTAAGCGATACAACGAAAGTGAAGATCATTCGTGGTTTGCATTCTAACAAACAACTCTACTTGATACGCTCTACTCTCAAAGACACTTTCTGGCTGTAAAATTTTATTTTTCCAAAAAAAATGTACTAGTCTGAAATCCTTGATGAGGTTTTCAGTCGATGGTTGCAAAACAAAATGCACGATGGTGTTTTCTATAGCACGGTTTGACCATGGACCAGGGCCCTGTTTCATAAAATTTGATATCAATAACAAGTTACAAGCTACTGTTATAAGCTACTGAAATCATGGCATCTGATTGGCTGAGAGCAAATTTGTCATAGAAATTTAGTAGTTGTTATAGAAACGGACCCTGGTTTGACTCAGCAATTTATTGGTGATCTGATTTTATTTTGGGTTGCAATTTCAAGTATAGCAAGCAAAATTCAAATGTCCTTTTTAATTAATACATAGTCCCCGAGAGATTATATGATATCGAGTGCTAATCAGCGATTTTATCTCCTCGAATAAAGAGAAGAAAATAGATTGGTTTTGAATTTCAACAGCGTCCTTCCCCTGGAAATTAATTTTACAATGAGGAAAATGGACATAAAATGTCTTAATAACTGTTCATTTGGACTCTGGTTATTACCGATTTGTGATTTTTTAATTTCGGAATTAAATGAAGCAGTTCGAGCTACTTACGCTTTTAACATGTTGGCAATGGTCAAGTGACTTTTCCCTGAGTTCTGACAGATTTGGAATTTGGGGTTACTGGAAAGATTGAGCGAGTTTGAACGTTGTTATTCTCCTTTGATAGAAGTTGAAAACAGCCTGCAGCGATTGTGGTACATCAAGTACCCTCTCGTTTGACAAAGCGATTCGGTTCCACCTCAGGGTTCGCGGAACGTCACTAAGGTTTCTTGTCGTGTTTTAAGGGAGTGAGCCAGGCAGTGGCATCTCCACAACTTGGCCTCAGGAAGGGATAAACATTTCAACTTGCTTTGATTCATACACTCTGAGTAAGAAGGGCCCTGGTTTGCGTTTCGCGGCGTGGGGGAGGACGTCGCCCACAATAACTTGTTTACTTAACGTGTTTAATGAAGAAGAAGAAACAAGTTTTGTTTGTCTACGCTTCTTGCGTTCCTTGCGTTCCTTGACCTGCAGTAATCCCGAGCCCCCTTACAATCAGTGAGGCTGCATTTTCCTTTTCTTAGTCGGAAATGGGCCAGGAGGGGTAAGGCGACCCGTGAACCCTCCTATAATACGCTGGTGATGCCAGCGAAGAACCGCCACCATCATCATTCTGCTCGCGTGCTTCAATGTCATATTCTTTTTTTAATTCTTTTTTACCCCGTCTTTCTTTTTCGTGACACGTCGACGAAATCGAAGACCGGATGATCCACGTGGTGCTCTCACAATCTTCATCATTTTCATGGCTTCCTCTTCCGTCTCCGAGTTTCGCGGGTTTAGAGCAAAAAGGTCGTAAGGGATGGATTCGAGGCAGTTTCATACCGTAATTATGTGAATGGCGAGAAGGTTGCAAATGTTATATCCGCAAGTTGATTTTCATCCTCTCATACTACTGTTAAGAAATGACTCTGAGGCAGTATAAGAGGAAGAAGGTCGTAATGGAAGCTTTCGTTGTGGTCTCGTATCCTATGTTTGGGGCAAGAATGTCATTGTATCTGCTGCCGTAGTTTCGTATCCTTTTCAGGTTTGTGTTTAGGAATGCCTGTATTTCAATGCCTTTGACTCTCAGCAAGAGAAGATTCCAATGATTTCTTCTTATTTTTGTGATTCCAATACATCACAACATAAACAACCTAGTTCCTAATTGCCTTCAGATATCTTGTTTATCATAAGTTGTCTGATTTATCCTTCAAATGATTGTTGAATGAAGGACACCAGATGAATCTTGCGGATGGTTATTTGATATTTTAGCATTTCTTACGTCATTATCAAACGAGTAGGACGAAGGAGTTATTTTGATGGCACTCTGGAGGGCTTGGAAGGAATTCATTTTTACCTTATTATGCAGACAAAAGAAAGTATTATCATCATTTACGAACTCTTCAAGGGCCCAATGAACAGTTCTCATCGTAGTTAATTTTTCCAACAATGCACAAAGTAGGTTAGAAAATTCGTTTATAATATTTTTTTGTTCTTCTCTTTTATTTATAATGAGAAATCCCAAATTTTATCTTTAAAATGAGATTGAGTTCTGGTCAAGAGATTGCATTACAATAAAACCTGTCAGGACGCAATTAGGAAAGGTTAATTATGATAAAGGAACTGAATCTCATTACTCTGAAGATTTTGGCGGGATCTAAATGAAAAGGGATAGACTCAATCCTGTAGAGAATCACATGGACTGCACACAGAAATGGGTATATGGAACTTTGTGGCAGCGTGTTTGGTCCAAACAGTTCAGCTGTTTCTCATCGTACTTCGAATATGAGTTGTATGAGGGCATCTGCAGAGATTTCAGGGGAAATTTCTGCCATGATACTCTTCCAAAACCGACATGAAAAGAATGGAAAGCTCACAAATTTAAGAAAATGATTTCGTTACCTTTTACAAGAATTCGTCATTCTGTTGAAAACATGTAACGCAGGTCGGAAGCTCTTAGCCAAAGTACAAGCCAACTTTGGAGAAACCAACTAAATGCCAAAGCAGATGATGAACTTAAAGAAAAAGAGGAAGACGGAAAATCTAATGTTTAGGAAACGAAACCCTTTTAGATATTTCTTTTGGGTAAACATTCAAATCCCCGTATTACCGAATCTTACATATCAGGAATGTTAATATAACAGGCTTTCAATCAACTAAATTTATACGTAATGTTTGGATGGTTTTGAAGGTTATTGCCTCTATCATGCCTATGATGTCCATTAAACTTTACGCGGTTTGATTGTAATGGAATTCGGAGACTGACTACGGAAAGTATGAAGATGCATGCGGATGAGGAAAGGGCAATCATTTTATATGTTGGTATCTTATCTTGTCCTACTGTTTCCAAGAGATATTGCTGTAATATCAAATTTTGTGGAAATAAGTATTCTGAACGGTTATGCTTTTCTTATGTGGTATTAATGATAATGGGGACGATGATGCTAATGATGATGGTAATGATAATACTACTAATAATAATAACAATAATGAGAATGATAATTATAACAATAATGGTAACAATAATAATAATTATAACAATAACACTATAACTACTACTACTACTACTACTACTACTCCCGGTAATCCTTTTTGAAGCTATTCGTCTTTTTGCATTTACATTACCCTTGCTAACGTACTCTTCTCCACCATTGTGTCAGCGCTCTGACTTTCTTCCCCATTACTGTTCTTGAAATTTAGGAAGCATACGCAAGAATTAGGTCTGTATTTTGAACACTAATTAGAAATTGTGGAACAAATATCTCCATGATCTGGCAGCGTTTCCACCCAACCATTAGGAAGGAAAAAAAGAAAACTAACAATATCAAACATCAAATCGAACTCAAATTCAGCCATGCAAATGAGACAGACGACACAGCCCACGATGGAGGGAGATTGGCGAATAGAAAAAAAAGACAGATTGCTTATGTTTATGATAATTCCCTTGATTAGAGAAATCACGAGGAAAAGAACGTTTTCTATATTTTGCTTTACACTTACTTGCGATCTTCACTAGATCCTCTGCTGTCGCCGCAATGCCCACTTCGTACGTGTGGAATACGTACGTTTCATGTGCGCGCATGCGTGGTGTTCTCTCATACAAGCATGCCAAAAAGAGGGAGAGAAGGGGATGGGGCAGAGAAAGGAAGAGAGGAGGGTGAGACAGAAATAGGAGGACAGGTAGTGGGAGGGCTGGGAAGGCAGACAAACAGGGAAAGAGAGATAGAGTGAGAGGCAGTCACAGATGACATATGGGCAGATTGACACAAATGCAAACATACATCGATGACAGTGAGACAGACGAGACAGAGAGAGAGAGAGAGAGAGAGAGAGAGAGAGAGAGAGACCTAGAGACAATGGGACACGACGAGAGTGATACAGATAGCGAGAGAAAAGGATAAACAAGTGGAGAGTAACACATGTACAAGAAATAGAGAATGACAGAGAAATGAAAGACAGAGACAGTAATATACGAGAGTGGGGGAGACAGAAAGAGAGAGAGGGGGAAGGGAGAGAGAGACAAAGGCAAAGACAGAGGGAGATGGAGAGAGAGAGAGAGAGAGAGAGCGGAAAGCACGACGGAAGAATTTCCGGGCAGTTGAGAGCAATCATAGTATATGACCAAGGATGCAGACAACAGTCAGTTCATTTGCGTAAATATGAGAGTGTGGGAGAGAGATGAGCGTTACGCCGTTCCGTTCGCAGGGGGGTAAAGCTCGCATCCGAACAACTTCTCAATCTATTCTTCGCCTTGTCGTAACGGAGTGAGCACACACTTCGTCTCCTCTCGGCCCAAGCATTCCATCAATCGCCCGGGCCAGCTACGCCACTTTCTCTCTCTCTTGACTATTTTGGAAGATAGCTTTAATCGAATGTACGCATTATAAGACCTGGAAAATGGCTACTTCATCTCGGCCTCTTCACACCAACCACCGCCACTGACTCTCGTTTATTTGCAGCACTTTAGGAAGCTTTTAATCTTTCACACTCCCTCTCCATCTGGTTCGTTGAAGACAATCTATCAGTTTTTGCGGGACGAACTTCTTCCTGTCTCTCTAGTTTTCTCCATTCATCGTGAGAAATCATCATCGATTTGTGTTTGGAATGAAAAGAACATGATTCTTGTCTTTTAACCCATCGGTTTAAAGTCAAACTCTAACATCGCTCCGTTTTTGGAATAAGAAGAACACGATTTTGGGAGTAAAGTGGGGAGTCATTTGGATTGTATTTTGAACGATTTCTGCCGTCTGATTGGATTGCAACTAACCAAGATGGTTTTCCTCTGCGAAATGGTGAGTCCTGATAAGAAAAGTTAATTACTGGTAATGTTTTCCTTTGTTGACAGTGTGGTCTTCAAAACACTTGTTAGATGATTGCAAATGCATCCGATAAAATTTTTTTTTTCATCATGTGTAAAGGAATAGTTAAACAGATATTTCATATTCATTTGTACAAAGGTGTCATTTCTCATAAGCACATACATGATTTTCATTCCTAGTGTTTGCATATCAGTCCGTTTTGATTTAATTATCATTCAGTTGAATTTGAATTGAATTAACACAGGTAAGCAAGTATTAGTAATAATTTTTATCTGAAATATTGAGGGTAATGTTTTCCAATATTCTCAAAAGCCATCATCTGCGCATGTTTCGTATTTCGTAACAACATGTTACATTATGTTATACGAGGCATAATATTTTTGTTGCAATGCACTTCACACTTGATTCTATTACTAAAGTTGTTGTAATACTTGATTTCTTTACATAACTGAACACTATAAGACTGAAAATTAAAGCTACGGAAGTAAGAATATGTACATTAAAAACAAGATGGAAAATGAATCGTCGCTTTATTCTTCAAAAACATTACCAGTGCAAAAGATAATAATATTGCTTATTCTTAAAATATAGTTCCTGAAATGTTGTCAGCTTCGCGATTTCCGTATGTGCAAATTTAAAGTAGCCATCGCTATCTTAATCGTAAAAAGCTGCTAGCAGCATCTTAATTAGATTACCTGAAATTCGCATATGAAACACGAAGATATTTCGTTTTCCTGGCTATAAAACTCATTTCTTAACATCATTTATTTGTTTGCATGTTAGATATTACTTTTGATTTAGATGTTCATATTCTAAAAGAATCGGGATAATGGACCGTTCTCATCTAAACCGAGAGTAAACACAAACTCATAAAGTCTCCTAACTTTAAATTCTGGGCAAATAACGATGTTTGCATTCATTAATATTTCACAATTCTATGACGTTTTCATTTTACACGTTCAAAAGAAAATTGTAATAATAATAATATTTCTGCAAATATGGCGCTTAATACATCGGCAATTTCCGAGTGTCTAAGCGCTTTACAGATATGTTATTACCCCGGTCATCGGGTTCTGGCTTGCCCACACACAATGTATGCACTTTCTCCACACCCTGGGGACCATTTCAGCAAGAGATACCAGGCTCAAATTGCTAAGCATACTACATTGGCTTTCGCATCCTACCGGGTACCCATTTAGCACCCGGGTAGAGAGTGGCAAATGTAGATCAATGTCTTGCCAAAGGACATTAGTGCTGCGGCGGGACTCAGTCGAACCGATTGCCAGTATTTTTTCCCCGATGGTTTCGCAGCAGTTAGTAAATTATTGTTACTCAGGGTGTCGAGTCTGTTGATTCAGTCTGAGGAAGCCATTTGCGTTGATAAAGAGCACTTGGTACTTGATGGGTTGGTTAGGGATAGGTAAAGTTATAGACCAAAATGGAATGGAGAGGGAGCTGGAGCCTGGAGCCTCAGATGGAAAGCAAAACAGGGAGAGAGGGGGAGAGAAAGACAGAGAGAGACAGAGACAGAGAGAGAGACACACACACACACACACAGACAGAGAGAGACAGAGACAGAGACAGAGAGAGAGAGACAGAGTGAGAGAGAGAGACAGAGAGACAGAGAGAGACAGAGAGAGAGAGACAGAGACAGAGAGAGAGAGAGAGAGAGACAGAGAGAGAGTGAGAGACAGAGACAGGGAGAGAGAGAGGGAGAGAGAGTGAGAGAGAGTGTGAGACAGAGAGAGGGAGAGAGAGAGGGAGAGAGAGGGAGAGAGAAAGTAAGAGAGAGAGAAGGAGGAGGGGGGGGGGGTAATAGACGTATCTTCATTATTGATGAATAGATATAGATTGGTAGATTTTTGGAGATGGATGCTGATACTAGGTCCATGCAGCGCACTCGCATTGATATGACAAGTTTTTTTCTTCTATTCAGTTACATTCTCCCTGATCACTGAAAGAAGGGGAGGGTAATAGACGTATCTTCATCATAGATGAATATATATAGATTGGTAAATTTTTGGAGATAGATACTGATACTAGGTCCAGCGCACACGCACTGAAACGACAAGTTCTTATTCTATTCAGTTATATTCTCTCTGATCTTTGAAATTTAAATATTTACATAGATTCATATGTAGAGAGAGAGAGAGAGAGGGGGAGAAAGAGAGGGGGATAAACATTCCAACACGTAGACCTGTATGTGCATAAATATACGTAAATATAAAAGTTTGTGGTTTTGTAAAATAAGACACCTGTCCTTGTTTGTCTATTATAGTAAACGAACTAATATGGGCGCTCTCTATACTATAGAAGTGGAACTAATTACTACTCAACCGTAACACAATCAATTATTATTATCACCTATCCTATACCTTTTGTCACAGCACACAAACACATCTGGTTGATTATAAATAATATATCATGCAACACCCTATTGTGCGCTATTGTCCTAATTGATGAACTTCGTATATACTCCAAGACTATAATGGCAGTCAGGTAATATGGCATATTCTTTGATGGCGCAGCATGATGTGTCGTTATTACGCAGGCGCTCACTATATCTCATTAACACCATCATCATGACTTGTTCTTGAACATGAAAGGCATCGTGATGTGCTGTCATAAACTCAATCGGTTTCGCACGCTTCGGCACCTGAATTGTCGATTCCAGCCGATCTTCTCAACCTTTAATTATCCAATGCTCAGTGAACCTTTGATCAGTTGATCCAAATTAATTACCCAATCAGTTAATCACGAAGTAATTGGACAGCGTTCAATTTGTATCTTCGCAACGGGAGTATAAACGTTACATCAATACAAAACTTATAGCACCGATTATACTTCAGCAATATAACAGTAACATTGGTTCAAGATAAGCCATATCAAGCACACATCGATACAGTGTATGTAACTGCATGGGTGGATCAAAGCTGGTTGTCCCATACGTTACCCCAGTGCGGATCCAGGGGGGGGGGCCGGGGGCCCCCTCCCCTAGAAAAAACCCAGGTAAAAACACCCTTTTTGTTAAAAAAGGAAGAAGATGGGCCCCCTCCTCTGGCGCTCAAGGGGTGGAGTTAAACAAAATTAACACTTCCCCGTGTTCACTACCCCCACTGAGCGAAAAATCGGCCGGCACGATTTTCAAATTTTCGCACGAAGTGGGCCCATTTTTCGGCCCCTCTCTTGCCGTCGGCTGGATCCGCCCCTGCGTTACCCACCACGTCCATGTCACGTCCCACCAAGTCCGCGTTTAGTTTCAATTCCAATATATTTCCAATATAAATATCCAATATAATGTAATAAATGAACAGCTAATTTAATATGTTCTTCGACAAAAATGTTCAAAATATGCCTTCATAAAGATACAACATAATTGGAGGACACACCTCTTAAGAATCTAAGCTTGTGGTATTCGTATATATGATGACTTTATCGAGCTGATAGCCCTTCTACAGAGTTTACATCAGGAAAAATATCAATTAAAATCATATTATGTCGATCTATGTTCATGATTCCATACTCATGCTAATGTAATTACTTGGTAAAATGGATGTATGGACTTATCTTGGACTCGCTCTGCTACAAATTAAACAAACTGTTCTACAACATTGTTGACTATTGCATAATAGTCATTACAAAACGAAAAAAAATACTACCATTGCATCGGGTTCTCCGAATATGTCTTTGACACGTGATAATTAATATCTGGTAGAAACTCCATGTTGTCTTGGATATGATATACCTGTTGCTCAAGGTCGATATATGGCACATGAGAGGAAGGAGAAAAGACCATTAGCCAGATAAAAATACTTTCACACCAGTTTTAATTATACAGATGATGATGATGATGATGATGATGATGATGATGATGATGAAACTTCCAGTCCCCTATGTATGATAACCTGCATCTTCGCTGGCTATTTCAAAGGGAGATGGTCGTCAGTTCCTACGTGCAGAAGGTCATGATTCGCTGACACCACACTTTTTGGAGAAAAAAAACATTACTTAATGGGTGCACAAGTCTCGCACACGACAAACCCGTGGTCCTATCAAGATATACCCCTAGTCTCTGGGAGAGTCTTCTGATGAGGGAATATAAAATAATGAATTTACCATATGGGGGATGGGTGGAAAATGTAGAGAGTTACACAACTAGACCTGCTCGACAGGAGGGTGATCACGAGTCCGACCAAAGTTTGGGCAATGCTAACTTTGGTCATGTTTTGCCCAATCACAATCACAATTGCTCAAAAAGTTGTTCGGACACGAAATTACTCCCATGTTGGGCAGATTTGCACCCAAATACCTATAGCAGTTATATGACAATTACCCGAGTCAGTAATAGTGGTCTAGTCCCCTTCTGGTCGGTTTGGCCGTCAGTGTGGATGGAGCACGGAACCAGTCGTCTCCGTTGTCCCATATGTCATGGCTGACCCGTTGTGACCCATGTGATGAGACCTTTCCATCGGCATCTGTCTCCTGCAATCCGGTAGAGTCTATTGAGAGGGTGGCCAGTGATATCCCTTAGACCGTCACTCCATCTTAGCTTTGGTCTTCCTTTGCTATGTGTTCCTTCAAAGGTACATTGAATGATAATTTTTTCAAGGTTGTCTCCTGATCTTCTGCTAACGTGACCATAATATTGTAGCTTGTACTTATCAATCCTGGTAGCAAGTGGCGGTTGATCTCCGATGGTGGACTTTATATGTTCATTGTTCAAACCCGAAAAATACTAATTATACAATATTAGCTCTGGTCATATCCTTGCTTGCTAATCATGTGCTTTATCTCGACCCTGAGGTATAACGCTTGGATAGATACATGAACTAATTAATCACATAATGACATAAGCTTCTGTGTTACATTGTTTGTATCTTTGTTGTCTGGAGTTGATTAGTTGGTAAAAGTAAGATGATATTGTGGCGGAAGGTTTACATAATATTCCCTCTAGGGATTTGACATGCCACTCGCACACTTTATGTTTAGTGGCACATTGGTTCATTCACTTGAATGCTAATTCAACGTTTGAGGGTTCGAACCCCAGCCCAGCACTAGCATCCACATTTGCCTCCCGCCTCCCAGGTGTAAATGAGTACCTGACAATTGTTCAGGCGATAGTAATTGCAGGCACCCATTGAAGAGCACTTATAATATTACTAAGGTGGCTATCCTCAGTTAATAAGACCAAGGTATTATTTGTGGGTATTATCAATTTACCTCAAACATGTTTACCCAACGATACAGCACGAGCTTTAATGTTCTCGTCTGCTCCCAAGTGACGTTGATTTACCCTCTTTTCAGTAAAATATTGTTATCATCTGACACGATGTTCTCTGCTGGGAAACGGGCTAGATCGTAGTATATCGTGCTGTAACATCGTGAGAGATTGCAGCATCGGAAAATTCCTTCTTCTCAATTAAATATCAATCGTGATAATTGCATGTATACCTACTGCGTTTAACATGTTTAAAAGGACAGTTAGGATCTGTTCAAGGTGAAAAATAATTTTTGAGTTTTTGTCTCTACAATCCTTTAACCACGCGCTTGTAAAGACCCAGGTATCCACATAATTATGTGTACATTGTTTTCCATTGTTTGTGATTTCTGGCCAGATTCTCTTTATTTGTGATGATTTTAGCGATTTCCAAACCTGGTAACCATTGTAACTCACGGTCGTTCCTATTTACCACACATCAACCACAGCATTCAAGGAATCCCTTCCTGCCTGTACCCATTTAACACCTAGGTGGAGAGTGGCAAATGTAGATTAATGTCTTGCCAAAGGACATTAGTGCCACGAACTGCGAACCGCGAACCCTGTGGTGCGCGACGACGTATCCACTTGACCACGACACCAGTATATAGTTTCTTTCACAACAAATTGTGTAACCAGTACTCGATAATTATCTTTAATACTTAGGTTATTATAAGTGGTATATTTAGATGTTACAATTGCCCCCTTCATCTGCTTTCAGGGTCCTCTTATGACGCGTTCCTTGGACGAGGTAAGATGTTCCAGTTCTTGCACAATCTCACCTCATCTTCGTAGATTAGGGTGAATGTCACCTTGTACTGAGGGTCATAAAGCGAGTGATTGTTTTTTCCTCATTGTATTATTTATTTCACATATGATGATGAAGGATTAGCTTATGATCACTTAGGACTAATAAACTAATTGCTAATTAAACCACTGCTCATTATGATCATGATTATGAGAGTCATAAAGGTAGTAAATTTCCATTTCTTCTTCCTTTTATTAGTTATTCCGCATTTAAAAATACAAGGTCACTCTATAAAGGGGAAAATGATAAAGTTACAGCCTCTGATTACTTAGGTATAATAAACTGATTGCTAATTTGACAATTAGTACTAAAAAAAAAAATCACTCGCTCTATGACCCTCATAATCATGATCATTAAAAGCAGTGGTTTATTTAGCAATTAGTTCATTAGACCTAATCCTTCATCGTTTTCCCCCTTTATTGAATGACTTTGTTTTTAATGTGAAAAAATAATAAAAAGAAGAAAGAAAATCACTCGCTTTATGACCCTTATAATCATAAGCATAATAATCAGTGGTATAATGAGCAATCACTTTATTAGATAATCAGAAGCTAATAACTCTTTTTTTCCCCTTTCAGTGAATAGACCTTCTATGATTATATGTGAAATAAATAATAATATAAAACGAAGGTTACTATTGGCAATACGCTTAAATAGAATCTTATGAGTTTGCTTCATTCTAAACCATTTCTGAAAATGAGTAAGTAGATTTGTAGTTCTGAAAGTTTTCCTTAGTCTGACAACCCCATCACTATCTTACTATGATCATAGATGCTGATTCTTGGACAGAATAATGTGAACCCACCCCCCTCCCCACAAAATGAAAAAAAGAAAAGAAAGGGTAATATACAATCGCTAAGAATAATAAAATCTAATGGATTTGCTTCATTTAAAACACATTTTATGAACACCGGGAAAGTTCCACAGTACCCCTCCCAGGTTAAGAATACTTGTACTTATCCACAGGATTTATCTTACACAGCTGAGGAACAAGACTTTACCTTTAGAGTCATTCCCGTCCTCATCGACCCTTTTACAAGAGCTGCAATTTGCCTAGAATGTTTCATTTTGCTAAAGAACCATTGGAGGAAATGACCTAGTGCTAATGACTATTTGTTTATGGATCTCCGAAATCTTGAGGCGGCTGCTATTTTAGAAAGTGGATGCTTTTTGTTTGCACGGTTTAAGGCTCTAAGCTTTTAAAATGAACGCTAGCCCTACCCTAACTAGAAGCGCACACACTGTTTGTAAAAACAGCTTCTCTCTCATCATGAAAGTTAAAAGTTAGTGTTAGACAGAAAACAACAAAACGTAGACGTTAGAAGTGCTCAACGTCTTCAAAGTCTTTAGTACCATGAATATGCATGCCCTTTACTTTGTTCTTTTTTTTTTTTTTGAGGGGGTTGAACAAAAGAGAACCCCGTCCCCTGATACATGATCAATCGAATGCATTAAACAAAAAGAAGTTTTGTATATATAACCGAGTTGTGTAGTATTCTTCTTCATGTTCACTTAGTTTCATATTCAGTTTTCTTGCTGAAAGATAACTGAACGGGAATAAGTATATAACACGCAATGCCAAATGAATGGTCATGTATAAAGTTGTGTAGCGCCTTCAGTGTTGTGGTATTGGTGCATTGACCATGCTTTTTACTGAAATAAGAGGGAAATATATTTTCGGTGAGTAAGATAAATTGATAACTATGTTATGGTGTTAAAAGGAAGGGATAAATCTCAAGTACAGTGTATATTCGTTTGTTAAACGATCTTATAGATGTAGCCTAGCTACGATGGTCAACTAACCATTACGTTCTCTTTCCTGCACGTACATTAGAGCACTTTTCATCGGGTAAGCCTGAATCCGATGACCGGGGTAATAATATATATATCTGTAAAGCGCTTTGAGAGGGCCTTCGGTCCTGAAAAGCGCTATTTAAGAACTAGCTATTAATATTATTATTATCGATATTGTATATTTCCTTTATCATTACATCCATATTAAACACTTTCTTTTTATAGTGCTTACAAGCCATATCTGATATACCTTTAATGCATATTACATGGAAACGTCGGTCCTATATTCAAACAGTTTTTTACAAAGGTGACAAGGTATTGCGTAACATCATGTAATATTCAGCATTCAATTGGCCTAGGTTTAGGAAATATTCATTTGTCTGATTGCCAGGGATCAGTAGTCTTGAATGCAATTAAGGGAAGGGGATATCAAGGGGGAAATTAAACAAACGATTATGTACTTAAGACTGATTACTTGATGTCTCTATGGACAGGGCAGATAGCATGGCCACCCGACTTCAACTCAAAGGGGCTGCGGTGATGATTAGCATAATACGTTGCAATAAGGCCTCTTTTAATATGAAGGCCATATGCTTCCCCTATGCGTTACCCAGAATAAATAAAAACTAAACATAATCCAAGATCATAAATACCATTGCCCTCGTTGCTTGGTGTGGGCCATCAAGCTCTAGTAATTGATCAACTTGATAAAATCGTAAGGTAAACTTAATCATCTACGTGACGTTGGTAACGTATGGGACAAAATAAATTGATTTGCCTTACTATGATGGTAACGAACATGACGTATGGGACAAAAGACGCCGGCATTGCCCTATTACAACCTCTCAATGAAGATGGAAGTTTACCGGTCTCACTTCCCCATGTTGTATTGTTTTCGGTCTCGATGTAACAATGTTACAATAACACAGAGGGGTATCCCTACTCCCGAAGGGTTTGTTATAACGAGGCTCTACTATATTTTAAATTTATCTGAAGACCCCCCCCCCCTTATCTTCATTTCATGGGTTCTTGGGAAAACTGCTATCATAGAGCATTAATTATGAATGCATTGGATAAAGAGATATACAATCAAGTTTTTGGATGTAAGGAATGATGATTGCACAGTCAAACATGTCTCAGTGACCACTTCTATCTAAAGGCCACCTGTATAATGGTTACCCATATTGGCTCCGTCTAGAAGGCAATCCATGATAGAATCTGCCTAAAAATGCTACCATTCTACAGTGGCCACTTTTGGTGTTTCCCTTGGTTGACCCTCATACACAGGTTTGACTGTATTCGGACTTATAGATTGTAAGTGGAAAGTGGCCTTCTCATTATTTACCTTAAATATTTCGCGAATATTCCTCGTAACTGTAGCAAAGGCATGTGGGTCTGCGCGTTTGGACCGTATGTTATTCTGTATGCAGCAATTAACATCATGCTATATTTAGTTATAGAAAATAAAAGTGCTTTATGGGTTCAGTACCTGTGGGAGAATCTATTATTAACGCTATTACTATCAATCATTCCCAATGTATGTGTGTTTAAATGGAAAGTGATGTTTTTATGAGATGAAGGGTTTTATGAGTGATGGAAACGAGAAGGAGAGGGAAAGAGAGAGAGAGAGAGATAGAAACATGCCGGAAGAGAAAGATGATGATAATGATGATCCACAGCACTTGTAAGGCGTCATTTATCTGTTTCAAACATTCAAAGGCGCCCGCTCCTCCAACAGTCATGTACTACACATTTGATTGAAAAGATGGGTTTTGACGCCTGACTTAAAGCTTAAAGAGAGATGGAAACGGGCAGACGAGGTCAATGAGACAAAGGGGGTAGATATATGAGGAACAATATACAACAATGGAAAATTATGGACGGATATGCAGACAGAGAGGTGTTGATGCAATTACTTTTGCCACATAATTATTTATAATTCTATGAATTTAATCTTTCTCATCATCAACCAACTATTGGGTGTCATCACGCTTTGTTTGCTATATTCATGTGAAATATTTTCCATAATTCATTTTGCAATTAACATTTAAAAAGTAATCTTTGTTTCAAACATCTGTTTCAAACATTCAAAGGCGCCCGCTCCTCCAACAGTCATGTACTACACAATTGCTTGAAAAGATGGGTTTTGACGCCTGACTTAAAGCTTAAAGAGAGATGGAAACGGGCAGACGAGGTCAATGAGACAAAGGGGGTAGATACATGTATATGAGGAACAATATAAAACAATGGAAAATTATGGACGGATATGCAGACAGAGAGGTGTTGATGCAATTACTTTTGCCACATAATTATTTATAATTCTATGAATTTAATTTTTCTCAACCTCAACCAACTATTGGGTTTCATCATGCTTTGTTTGCTATATTCATGTGAAATATTTTCCATAATTCATTTTGCAAGTAACATTTAAAAATTAATCTTTGTTATCAATATCCAATTTTACTCGTCAGATTATTATTTAAAACAAAATAGTTGTCATCATTATCATATTTTCGACAACAGCGGACCATCATAACGTTATGCATACACCATGGCAATCGTTTCTTGCTCATATTTTAGCACAAGGCAAGACCCGAAACAGAAAACAAAATTTAAAGGAAAATAGGCATAACATGAATGGCAGAGGAGAAAGCTACTCCCAAGTGAGGAAATCAATGGATCAAAGAATGAGAAGAGTAATAGTTTTTTCATGTGCCAAGGTGACGCCATGTTGAAAATTGACTTGTCAGGTTCGGCGCAGACAGTGGCCGTCACTGTCTTGACACTGGGTTTTAGCGGCTCATGCGGTGGATCAGGGCAGTATTATGACGCGCCGCTCGGCACGGCAGAAGGAGAAAGTTTATCCTACGTGGCATGTGGAAGGCTGATTACCGCTCGTCGTCACGTAGCGCCATCACGCCTTGTATGCGCATAGTTTTAGCAGTAATGTGTGTGCGTTTCATGCGACTTTCCGATCGCATTACGATATCATAGGTCATAAACATCTGTGGGGATGCTGTTGTTTTGGTGGAATGGAGGGATACTTGAAGATGGAATGAGAAGTGGAGAGAAAAGAGAGAGGGAAAAAAATAAGAAGAAAGAGAATGGGGAGGAGAAAGGTAGAGACGTAGAGGAGAGATACAGATGAATAGACGGGCAGAGAGAGAGAGAGAGAGAGATGGATTAGCAAACCTATCATAGGGCTATGAATTTACACTTTTCATACATGTTACATTGTGATAACTGCTGCATCTGTTGCCAGCACAGCAGCATTCAAACCCAAGCGAAACCAAAATGACCGCCAAGTTTCTAACAGAATTCAGCGCCGAGAGCAGCCTATTCCTACACGGTTACATATGTTTTTGTGGCATTCGTAAAGTCAAGTGCTTGTAAATATGACTAGCCTTCTTCCCTCCACCTTCTTTGCTCTCGGAAAATTATTTCCTTCCAGGCGTTATTCACTTCCCTCGAAGGGGCAGCAGCATCGTACAAAAGCGCGTTGCCAACTCTTGGGCGAAGTGCTACATTTTGTTTTCGCCTGGCAGAACCCGGCGCGCTATTCCGTACACGACTTTGTTCCAAGGACCTTTCCCGATTTCCACCTTTGGCGACATCAAGAGCTACTTGATAAGGTCCGTCTGGGGCAACACTCCTTCACTCTTAGCCTCCTCATAATATGAATATTAAGATGTGTCAACGAGGTTGGAACAACTAGACAAGACAAAGTTGACTTACATTGTAACGCCTCCTCGAACCTTTCGGCATGCTTAGCGACGCTATCAGTATTCGGCATGTCTTATTGATGAGGTGAAAGGAGGAGGCAGTTCTAAATAAGTTCAAGTCAATACACCCAGAATGTGACTCGGCAACATAATGGGAATAATTCTTGCCTGAGCAAAGATATAGGTGGCAAGGATATGGGTGGGTGGCTCCGAATACCATAGTTAAGTCTTGACTCGTCCTACCCCATTAGCGGTCCCCGACTTTTGTTCTAGCTTACAAATGATTTTAAGCGAGGCACATGTAGAAAATGAATGTAAGAACTCCAGACCCCAAGCTCTCCCAACCTCCCCCCCCCCAAAAAAAAAGGGGGTAAAAAATAAATGTGATAAAAAATAGATAAATAACAAAATAAAAAATAACAAACTCAGATCTAAAACCGTGCTTTACTTTGTAAGCTTCTTTTTATTTTTTAACCCGTAAGGTAATATTTCTATCAATTTTATTCAACATTTCCCCTATTTCCATTTGATCTTTTCCCTTCCAAAGACATAGTAGAATAAGTAATGCCAAACCAATATATAAATAAATCCTGCCATTTTATACATTCATTGAAACTGACTAGGTATTTTCCCCTCATTACCAGACAACAACCAAGGTCATATCATGACATTTTGCCCATTTTGCGGCAGCGAAATAAAGACTTTATAAGGAATCCACAGTCTTTTAAAAGCGTCAAATCCATCCAGCCATACATCAAATATTGTATCATTACTGACATTCCGAGCCAAAATCCATCGATCTCGTCATCATACGCAAAATTAAAGTCTAAATTTACAAAGCCATGTAAGGTAATCTCTTCCGACCGTTCTTCCTACGTGGGCTACTACATCTGATAAAGATATTTCTTTTTCTGAATTATTATGCCCTCACGATGCGCGCTTTTTTCCTGCTGCTTTCATAATATTTTGACAGATGAGCGAGTACTTCCGTGAAAATACTAATTTTTAAAACATCGGTGACAGTTTATCATTTCATTAGAAACATTTTAAAAGACAGTCTTGATCAACTGTCTTAGAAAGTTCAGCCTCGTCTCCATTTTCGACGCTTTACGAAACGTTGTCCATGAGTGTAACACCTATTTTTGAAATGCGGGGAAAGTTTCCTTTTAATGTATGGGGATATAATTCAGTAGAGCCTAATGTATATTGAAATTTCTATAAAGTATACATCATATGATAGTGACTAGGAATTGCAGAATTGGATGGGATAAATAACATGTCAACATGTCAGAATTAGTCTATTTTTAAAATCCAGCTGAAACTTTTTTTGTTCTTAAAATGTCTTTTCTGGCCTCTTTGATGGTACGGACCGAAAAACTCACTTCGAGTGCTGCATACTGAATGGCTAAATTATAACAGTTGTTACATTGACGATTTATTCCCAAGCAACCGCCACTTCATTCAGAAATAATTTCAAGAACAGGTGAAAAAATGGTTTCTCCGTACTCCTTCTCACGATGGTAAATAGAATAACAAAGCCAAGAAAACATGGCACAGAATAAACGTGCCCTCCTCCTCTCCTGTCCCGAAAGCAACTCTAAGAGGGTCCTTCAGAAGAGGTAACGAGAAGAATAAACTTGAGTGGTCGTTTGCGTCAATCATTTCTGAGAGTCTCGGCAGAAATTGATTTCAACAAAAAACGCACTTCATGTCACAACGTGTCAATGGTTGTCAGAAAAGAGGGTGATGCAGAGGGAGGGGGAGGGGCAGTGGGCCCAGGGGAACTCGCGCTCTTCTGTATCCTGACAGGAAACCTTAGCATGCAGGCAGTAGCGTTTTTTAGGTTCTCAACTTTGTGCTAATTTCACTTTCATTCACGCTGGACTGCGTCAGGAAACGATGCCATCCTTGATATGCCATGTGAGATCATATCTATATATCGTATAGCAAAGTTAGTAAGAAGTGGAACTTAGACATTGCGATGAATTGATACAGTCGCATCCGCTAATTGCCTGCAGAAGCTTTATTGGCATAGATAATAACCATGGTAACGATGCCGCAATCAAAATGACGCCTCATGTGCCAAAGACTAGAACCTTTTTTTTAGCGTGCCGCACGCACGCGCCCCTTTTTGACATATTCCAGGCTATGCCACTGTAAGATGGAGGTAAAACAGGCTTCGTACAGGACAGCATCATCATTATCAACCAAAATATAAAATTCGCATCAAAACTCGCGAGGCGTTATATCAGTCTGCCCGCAATGCATTACATGTTTTTATTTATTTCTGCAAAGAAATGATGCATCCGAATGACATTCATGAAATATTCAGCAACTTCTTCCATCATATACGTAAGTTATTTATTGAATTGTGCTCCGAATTGCAATTTTTCTCGTTTTCTCTTAAGGATATATCTTGTAGATAGACATGAGAGAGTGCGTTTGAAATTCGAATCCTCTCCAAAGTATTAACATGATTATAGATTGAAGATTATAGATTATAGATAGAATATAGATTGTGTTGCATGGGCGTAATATTGTTATGCCGACGCTGATGCTTTATATATTCACAAGCTGCCCGCAAACACTTTTTATTGATGATTATCAGAAGAAGTTAGATTTTATGTTCACATTGTACACTCTTAGACTATATAAAATGCCTTAAAGCCCCACTGCACTACTCATAGCTAATTGCGCCCTCTATATAGCAAGTATATAGCAAGTGGTGACCGTTGGTCCCCGTGGTCCCCTTTTTCTTATGTTAATTGAGAGCTGATTTGATGAGATAACCACCTGTCAGTCACCATACAGGGAAGTCTAATCCCTTCTGGCCAAACTAGTGCAGATAGGCTTTAAATTATATTTTTCATTCCATTTATGGTTGATAGCATTTTGATACAACCACGTTACTAAGAACTGGTATAACCTCTATGAAAATTGTGTTATTGTAACAATAAGATGACTTGGCATTCAATACAAAATGACGCCTTGTCACAATGATCAAAGAAAATTCCATTTTTTTCTCTTATTCACTAAAAATGTTATATTATTTAAATGAAGTACAATTTAAAATACTTATGTAAACTTTACAAAATATTATAATAATACTTTTCTTCACAAATTGATAGTAATAATAATGATAATAAAAATAACGATGAATATATTAATAATAAAGGCAATGGTAATGATAATATGGCAATAATTAATACTCTTATAATTATAATAATGATAATAATAATTATAACAATAATAATTGATATTAATAATGATAATAATAATAATTACATTTATAGGGCGCTTTATACAGGCGTTTCTAAGCGCACATCTATCCACCACGCAAGGTGCTCAAATGTAGATTAAAGTAAAAGTCCACTCAAAAAATAACTTACTTTCAATAGAAGCAGAAAAATCAGACAAACCAATCAAAAAAGTTTGAGCAAAATCGGATAACTAATAAGAAAGTTATGAATTTTTGAAAAAGTATGTAAAACTATGGAACAATGGAAATCACTACACAAATTGGCAATTTGGTTATCAGTTTGTGACGTCATGTCCTCACTATTTATCAATTGCTTTATAAAGTTTAATCCCATTAACTTCCCTTTTTATCCCCCAAAACTTGATTTCCCCATGCATTTGCCCAGGTTATATGATTTGTATCATATTGCGTGCATGAAATTTCACAAAATCTTTTATGAACTTTGAAGAATTGATACTATTTTCTGAATATTTTATATTCATAAATATTGATTTTTATATAAATAGTTTATCAAAATTCACATTTTTCATGATTTACCTGGACAAAATTACTCTATATTAGAGCATCCGCACAAAAACATATTACTATCAATCTAACTTGGATGCTGGTGTGAAGAAATAAGATTCTTAGGGGAAAATAGGAAATTTATATTATCAATATAAAGAAAATAATTAGTGGATAGTGAGGACATGACGCCACAGACTCATGAGTGAGTTGCCAATTTGTGTAGTGATTTTCAAAGTTTTTCATGTCATTAGAAATTCATAACTTTCTTATTAGTTATCCGATTTGCTCAAAAATTTTTTGATTGGTTTGTCTGATTTTTCTGCTTCTATTGAAAGTAAGTTATTTTTGGAGTGGACTTGCCCTTTAATGTCTTGCCAAAGGACATTGCTGCCTTGGCGGGACTCTACCCGCAAACCACGTGATCCACAGTCCGACGACATATCCACTTGACCACGACACCTCTTGCGTTGACCTTTGTAATTACTTGAACTTTGACCTTTGGGAAATGCATCACACAAAACGTAGAACATTGTATAAATAAACATAATGTAATGGGTACTATTCTCTGTCTGTGTATACACTCTCAGGAACTGTTTTTTTTTCCTTCTTCCTGGGGAGACATTCTTATTCGCAGAGCTTTGTCAAATGTTCCTTCAAAATTCAGAAGGTTGTGTCTAAAGTGAGTCAGAGCCTTTCATCTCTCATTGGAGCCAAGAGGGCGCTAATCCTATGTAAACATATATACCAATGACGCCCTTTTGTCTGTCACCAGTCATCATGTGCTGGGTTGTATGCTTGTGGGGGGTATTAAGAGCTAAGAGAACGTCAGTGAATCATCTGTGAGTGAGCATCTGTTGATCCTGCATGGTATCATGGCGCATTTAAAGCCTCCGCTGTCTTTCCGTTCTGCTGAAACCCTTCCACCATGACATTTGAATAAACAGGCTTTTGCATGACTGGTGTGCATGGGGAATTAATTTGGTAGGGATACGGCCATTATGTGTAATGACCACATTCGTGTATTGAGCTTGTAGAAAATGCTTCCGAAATAGAAAAAAAAATATAACATTATTTTGCACGGAATCTTCTGATGCTGTTTGTATAATTATGGTTAGATACGTCCAGGCCTTATTGGTATTCTTTATTTTGGGTAGAAGATAAATTTATGTTCTCTTGTATTAGGCCAGAAATACGACATTTACAAATGTATACACATGGAACTCTTAACATGGTGAATGACATTGGACTACATTTTGATCTGCAAAAGAGAGATACGTAAATATCAATTAATATTGATTGCATATTCGGAGATAACATTGTTCCATAAGCGTTGTCTCTTGAATGACAACCGTCAGTCCTTCTAAATTAGTGCCATGCACACCTCTGATTTTATTTAACTTAACAGTACATTCGGTGCGCCGCCAGAGTCGTGGTGTATTAGCTTCTCTAGCCATTACTGCCCAGAGACGTCCTGGAGGCGTGATAACTTCTGCCTGACCGCGTCTTACGGTGTTTCATGGGCATAAGCTCTGGCCGTGAAATTCGGTCATTTTACGTTACTTCACAATCGGAACTCACTTCCCACAAACTCTTTCATCAACGCCGTGTTTAAAAAGAGAGCACTTCATTCAAAATGCTTCTACAAGTCTAATTTTAGCTTAAGCACCGGATTACACTCCTTTTTAACGCCTGTTTCACGCCTACTCTCTAGGAACTACATTTTTGTTTTCTTTTGCGTGATGTACATTGAGTTAATCTCAACAATTTCCCCGCCACGTGATATCAATATTTTATCAGCGTTAGATGTGAAATCATTCTTTGAATGATGCTTTTGTGTGGTGGTGTCAGGCTATGTTGGTACATTCACCTGATTTTAAATTGCAAGGTTGAGGGTTCAAATCCCAGTCTGACATTAACTTGGATTCACCACTCTCCACCCTTGAGCGTTAGTAACTTTGTCGGTTCGGCTAAATAACCGCGGTAATTATGTCGAAGCAATAAACCATCACTATCTCACGCAGTTCTCTGTCTCTTACTTGCATACACTCCTCGCATATCTCTTTTCCCCAGGAAAAAAATACTTCATACTTCATTATACATATTGTTGTCGTCCCTGATTATAATTATCAGTAATTGCATTACCCAGCCAAGTGTATTATTCCTCTCCGTGTTCCAACTTAACCGTCATCCCTTTGACATACCCCGAATATTGATTGATCAAAAATGATGAGATGAGTATCTTCTAGAATCTGATTCACTGTCAGAATTCCGACTCGATGTTTTCATGCATGTAGCTTCAATCGTGCTCCTGAGCAAATATTGTTGCTGCATGTATAATTGACGCGGTTCGTTAACCCTCTCGTTCTCAACTTTCGTCCTAAGCTTAGATTCCAAGACTCAGAAAGATTTATCACTGCGACTGACAAACGATTATGGATGTATAACTCAGATCCTATTTTCTACCGCTGCTTGGAACAGCTCGCTTTAATTGTCAATGAAAAAGTATCGATTGGAATTAATTAAATTTCTAATTAGGAGATAAGGAGAAAGAATGGGGTAGGGTGAGAGAGGGGGGGGGGCAGAGAGAGATAGGAGCCTGTTGTAATATATTTTTGTAAGTTTTCTGTTTAGTTTTTTTTCCGACAAGGTGTTGTCTTTTTTTAGTACAGCTACAAGTCCGTATTATCACAGATCATGAGAAGATGTAGAATCATAAACCGCGTCAGATTTTGTAAAAATTAAAAGTACGATTTCCGTTCCTTCTGGTACAACCTGACCTGCCTGGGGAAAAAAAGATTTTGATCCTGAAAACAATCTCATTACTCGTTTTAAACTCTTCCTACATTTTAATTTCTAATAAGAACGTTAGTGTATTTGTCAATTTGTTGATATGTAGTTTACGCACCATGCTAACGGTGTGACAAATGAAAACTGTGTGATTTATTCTTATTTCAAAACTTTCCTTCTCACAGTGTTAAGATGAGCGACCGATATAGACGAACTTAGACTTAAAGGCTAAGTCCACTCGAAAAATAATTTGCTTTTAATAGATGCAGAAAAACTAAAGAAACAGAGCAAAACAAATTTGAGTAAAATCGGATAACTAAGAAGGAAGTTATGAAAGACTATGGAACTTAGAAAATCACTACACAAAATGCCAATTTAGTTATCAGTTTGTGACGTCATTGGCTCATTATTTATTAATTGCTTTATATATTTTTATCTCATTAATTTCCCTTTTTATCCCCCAAAACTTAATTTCCCCATGCATTTGCCCAGGTGATATGAATTGTATCATATTGCGTGCATGACATTTCACAAAATCTTGTATAAACTTTGAAGAATTGATACTATTTTCTGAAAATTGTATAATCATAATCATTGATTTTTATATAAATAGTTTATCAAATTCACGTTTTTCATGATTTAACTGAAAAAAAAACACTCTACATTAGTTCATCCACACAAAAACATATTACTATCAATATAACTTGGATGCTGGTGTGAGGAAATAATATTTTTTGGGGGGAAATTGGAAATTTATATATTCAATATAAAGAAAACAATTAGTGGATAGTGAGGCAATGACGTCAGAGACTCATGATTGAGTTGCCAATTTGTCTTGTGATTTTCAAAGTTTTTCATGTCTTTAAAAATTCATAACTTTCTTATTAGTTTACCGATTTTGCTCAAACTTTTATTGCTTGGTCTGTCTGATTTTTCTGCTTTTATTGAAAGTAAGTTATTTTTGATGACGAAATAAGCAATAGGATTTGCGCTAGATTAGAGTATTAGACATAACAGATGTTTAAAAGAAAAACAGAAAACAGTTACATCAATCGGTATACATGAGAGACCTAGTAGATACCTCCCCCGAACCAAAACAAAAGAACAAGAAAGAAAGAAAGAAAAGAAAGGTAGATGAGGAAAAAGAAATCAAGAAAAGGGTAGATGTAAATACACATGTCAGAAAGATAGAAATCTAACCATTCAAGAAATAAGCAAAGTGATTGAAGAAATCCCGAAACACCAAAAAAGGAGAGCAACAAATAGGACGCGTCAAACCCTTTAATGCAATAATGAAATGAAGCGAGAGAGCGGGCATGGGGAGCTTCCCTCTCTCTCTCTCCATCTTATTCTTGCAATGTACTCATATCTCGAGGTACGCTCCAACAAGCTAATATGTCTGCTGCCATAAGTGGTTCGGCTGTTTGCCCCCTTCCGCCGAGGTGGAAGGGCGGTAGTATTTTATCACAGACTGGCGTTTTATTAACCTCTTAGCCCTTATTTAAAATCGTCACACCGTATTGCCCCCCACCAAACACCCTCCTCTTATTTGCATCGCGCGTTCTAACGGGCTTGGTCACACCTTCCTGATTCTAGCACGCAGAGGAAACTCAATAAAGTCATACCTAGTCATTTAATTGACTGAAGATAGGAGCTGGGGGTTGTGGAGTCTTTATTGAAAGCATAGACAGTTCTTTTAACTATACTTAGCTCAAATAGCATAATATTACATTTTAGATTTTACACACACAATAAAATAATTTCCTTTTTATTCCCATTAAAAATACCGTGTTCCGTTAATTTGATAATACATGTACTCAACTATAAGAACTCGAGAACAAAACAACACAACAACAATAACTTCAAGAACAACCAGCGTACACACAAACAAAACTCCGCCTAGCATAATGTGTATCAGACCATTCACTTTCTATGCAACACAACATTTATAATCTCCCATACAGTGCCACATTGTATTTATCAAGGACTTCAAAAGGTTTCAAGATTATTTTTCATCTTTAAGTGCAAGAGTAATCTACACCAGTGCTGAAAGGGTTGTCATGGAGCTAATCAAAACCAGAAATGGGTAATTATGCAAGACATTGTGATGCACAATGTAATCATAACCTCAATTGTGCCTATTCTTTTGTGCAAAAATGCACGTGTGGCAAACGAGTGATCGTGCATAGACTCGACGAAATAACTCGAAGTGTTAATAACTCCATACTAGTACATTGTTTGATTAGTAAATCTGCATTCAGTATGCATAACTTAAATCGTATGACAATAACATATATGCGATCATATAAAGTGATGCAACATCTAAAGATTTGTATTCTCATTGCGACGGATGTCACCACTTATAAAATAAGACACGGGATTTAAGGGGCATTATGTTTTCCATGGCGACTTGTACATACTGATAATTACTAATAATACGATAAATACTAATAATTATTGTGTAGCGTTTGCCAGTCGTAGTCCATACACGAGACACCTGTAAGTTCATAAAGATTCAGAGAGCACCAGATCAAATAACGTAATTCGGCTGAGGAATTGACGAAGGGTGTTGAAAGCCAGGCAAATGTCAAGAGCAATGGTGACTGATGACGGGGGAAGAAAATAAGAAGGGGAGGAAGAAGACACCCCTTGGCGAAAAGAATAAAATAAGTCTGACAGAATGACCCGCTCGCAGAGATTATTCATGTGGATGGCGTGTGTATAGATTACCTTGGATCTTGTAATTCCACTCCTGCACGTTAATCATCCACTTAGCGACTCTCTCACCGGCTCAGTATTACACTCACTCAATCACCCTCTCACTCATGCACTCACTCGCACACTCCCTCACTCGCTCATCCATTTCCTTTTTTTATTTCCCATAGTAAACATTATCCTTCTACGATCCTTTCTTACTTTTATATTACTTTCTGTCCTATTTTCCTTTCTTTTTTCCTTTCTTTTTTCAATCACATTTACCTAACTCACTCGCTCATTATTTCACACCCACGCACTCACTCGCGCACTCACTCGCGCACTCCCTCATCCGCTCATCCATTGCTTCTTTTTCCCCATGGTAAACATTATCCTTCTACGATCCTTTCTTACTTTTATGTTATTCGCTCACTACTCCACTCGCTCACCCACCTACTGGTGCACTCCCTCACTCTCTCAGTCATATCCTTTTCTCAAGTACATACTTTTCTTCTTTCTTCATATCATTTTCTTTTTATTTTATTTGCTGTGCTCTTTGCTCTATACCCTTGGCCATTTCACTCAAGCACCTACTGTAATCTATATTTCTAGCTCTTTCTCTCTCTCTCTTTCTCTCTCTCTCTCTCTGTCTCTCTTTATTCTCTTCTTAATTACTTATATCACATTCTCCCATCCTTCCTACTCTTTCCTTCTCTTTCCTATCTCGGTCTCTTTACATTATTGTTTTTCCTTAGATTTTGATCTGAGTGTTTTGCTCCGCGTTTTGAAATCTGTATTCGTCCTAAAAAGACATCAGAGTCTCTTGAAAGATGTATTGGAAGGAAAATTAGAAGAAACCCGACCAGGAGGGACACCAAGAACGAACTTGGAGGGGAACATTGAGACATGGAGAGAGAGAGAGAGAGAGAGAGAGAGAGAGAGGAATGACACTGCGAGAGGTTACTCGGGTGGCAGAAAACAGAGATGTGTGGAAAAAGGTTGCAATCAAAATCTGAGCTGGGAGAAGATACCTTAATAGATTGTTTCGTTTACATATTTCCTTTTATCGCATTGCATTTTGAACATTTCTCTTTTACCTTTTGTCAATGTCTCCGTATATCTGGATAAACCCTACTCAGTATCCCGTGGCATGCACACTAAATTCTCTTATTCCTTTGCGTAGCTATCATAAGTACATTAAAGTCATATTTCAGAGAACAAGGATTTTCCATGCAATGTCGAAGTGCCCCCTTTTTAAACCGCAGCTAAAGACCGATATTCAATATGGATTCTCGATTAGCCACATGCATTTCCATCTTATAGTCGTCATGTTCACATTCGATAAATTGAGCTTCATGTTCCCGGGTTCTGTTCGTTTTTTTCTTTCTTTTCGTCATTCCAGGTGATGTAAATGGGTACCTGGCAGGAATTAATTCCTTGAAAAGCTAGAGCGCCGCAGTGGCTGCCTTGCTAAAGCCAGGGTAATAATCGGGGCAGCGCCAGGAGCGTCACAACGTGACGGACATGTGCGCTATATAAGAAGCCACCATTATTATTATTATTATTATTCACAAACGCAGGAGGAGCCATACATATTCCATGTTCATTCATTATTCGTATACCCAAACAGATCGTTATCATAACACTACCCATCTTGCAAACCCTTCTACTGATTCCCGTCTCTTGTAATCCTTCGAATTAGATTATGAATGTCTTTCTCTCTGTAACTGTTGCTTTCCCTCCCCATTTCGGAGTTGCGCAAAAATCCATACGAATGTGTCAATTTCGATTTCTTTTTAAGATAATAGGCAGTCATCATGCCCAATTCCCATGTGTCACGAATTGTCTCGTATAACCGAACGTAATACACTCTGCGCAGCTCGAAATCTCTCTCATACGATTTGACCCAAATGCAATCCTAGTTTTACATGTTTTTAATTCGTTCAACAGTGCGTGTTCCCACTCTTGTCCGCTTTACCTATCTCTAATTAGGTTCTCTTCGTGCCTTCTCCGTCTTTAAAATTATTGCCCCTCTGTCGTTCCCTCCCCCTGTCATTTTCTCTCTTTCTCCTTATATATCTCTCTCTCTTTCTCCCCGACTCTCATTCTTTTTTCTCCATCCTTCTCTCTTTCTGTTTCTTGTCCTTTCCGGTTTTTTTTCTCTCTCCTTTTCTCCCTTTCTTTGCACTCTCTTTACTCCACTCTCTTTGTCGACTTTACCTTAAAGTTTTGTTATTTTCTTTACTGAATTGCTAGCAGCCTCGACCCTTCGATTCGTGAGAAAATAAGACAAATTTCTTTCTTCCTCACAAAAACATAATCATTTTCAATTTCCCCTCACCCACTCCAAGCAATTTGAGTAACAACACAAACCATCTGTGTCTATGGTCATCATTTTCATTAGCGTCTATCGTTCTATACTATTGTTCTATATGACTGTATTTATACCGCCTGCGGCTTGAGTCTATCGCAGCTCCTCCAGGAGCAGATCTTATCTTCTCGAAAGGCACGAAATGTCTTCAGTTTTACCACGATAACCTTCATCCTTCGATTCTTTCTAGTGTAATTAACGTTGGTTGGTGGAACCTTTTAACTCTTGGGTACCCATAGTGGCCATGATATCATCTCTATCCCCTTCCTTTTCCTTACCCCCTTTCTTTCTCTATTCCTTTTCTCTGTTCTCTCTCTCTCTCTTATTTTTGTCCGATCTCTTTTCTCTCCCTCAGACAGAAACACTACCCTTCCTCTTATAGACTATATATAGGTATTTTTATATTTATCTCTCCCCCATATCTCTCTCTCTCTCTCTTTATCTCTCTTTCTCTCTCTCTTCCTTCTCATCCACTTCGTTCCTATTCCATATACACTCTTAGATTTCTCTTCCCGTTTGCATCTTTTTGTTGTCTGTATCTCCCATCCACCCTATTGTTTTGATTCACTCTCTCCGCTCTCTCTCTCTCTCTCTCTCTCTCTCTCTCTCTCTCTCTCACACACCCCTCCTCTCCCTCCCTTTTGTCTCCATCTGTTCCCCTCCTTTCTCGCCACCTCACTTGGTCTTTCTATCTCTACGACCATCGTATAACTTCCTACCTTGAATGGCCCGTTTCCTACGCCCACTTAAACGTTTACCTCTCGCACTTATGTGTCGAGCGTTGCTGCTCGCCCCGGGGAGTGAGGTTATTATTGAGGGAGAATTCTCTTATTTTGGATATAAAACGTGTCAAACGTGTGCATTTAAAAACGAATTATGCGTTTTGTATTCCCCTCTGCCCCGTTAGTATACTTCAGCTTATACTTGGACAATTTCTCGTGTTACCTATTTGCCTTCGCATAACTCTTGATTCTATATTGATGTTATGGTGACTGGAGATGTTATGGGTCAAATATTATTACACTCACACTCATCAAAAAATAAAGTGGAGTGCTAAGCTTCGGATGGATTGAGAAATTTATTATTGAATAACTTTATTCATCTTCATGATCGGGAATGACTTAGTTGTGACACATACATGTAGAATATAAGCAATGTTCTGGAGCAACTTGGACTTACCATTATGAAAGCTATTCAACAGGCGCGTTTATCCTGATGTTTTAACATCTTCAGAAGATAAATCATTTTTTGAGAAGAGAAAAAGATATAAACAAAATCATTTAGATTTAGGCACCCAAATTTTAAATGAAATTAGCATAATTTGCTTCTTTGTCTGAATTATTATTTTTTGTTCTTGCTATTCGACAGATATACCTTTATAACACACCATGTTAACATCTGCAGTAGATTGCCACGAGTGATTTTATATTTAACCTTCAGGATATCTATATAATATTTAATAATTGCATTGTTACGTAAGTAACTCTATCGATATTATTCGACAGATTCAAATATTGTTTAAATGATCTCAACTATAGGTTGAAGAAGGATTTACAGTGACCTAGCTTGAAATGACCACGAACGCCCCAACATTGCATCGAGAAAAGAACTCAACGTCAATTTCCAAACCCTATTGTTTATCCCGTAGAAATCATGTACGGAGAACGTTATAGGTCTTTGTCATGTTCGCACATTTTAAAAGGTGACGTACAAGATCATTGAAATCCCGTTGACTTGATTTTTCGAAAGTAACTATGACCGTGTTAATTACAGACACATAGTAGTGTAGTGGGGAATAAGACACCATTCGGGTGTTTACCAAATAACAGGAGTTGTCAAGATTGGCCTTCAGTTCTATGACCAACAGGCATTATGTAACACCTTGCATTTTTCTTCAATCGTCCCATATGGAATATCATTATCTTACATTTCCCTATAAATCCGAAGACTCTCCGAGAGATGGGACTACGGGTTTCAATGGTATTTCCACCAAGTCTGGTGTCAGCGAATTATGACCTACGGCCCATGGAAACTGACTGCAATCTCACTTTAAAGAACGTGTATTTAATCCTTGACAACTGTTCCGTTTGAAAATCGACCTGAATGACAAATTCATCTCCAAGCCCCGAGTGAGATACATACAATTACTTTCCAAACCTGGGAAATTTACAATACTCGCGTGGTTGACCCAATAAAGCGACTTTTTTTTCTTCTCCCTAATGGAAAGAAGCTAATGGATGAAGAGAACCCCGCATTCGGGGGAATAGTGGGAAAGCGAGGGTTAATCAGCAATGACCGGGGGTTATTATAATTGGGTACGTTTTCACTAAAAAAATAAGACATTTATCTTTATCGTTTATGTGTGCAAAATATAGAAGTATATATATATATATATAAATTAAGTGCTAAGATGAACAATGTCCAAAAATGCAGAGTGGAAATAGTCGAAAATATATCAATTCACATGCTAGATATCTCTTGTGCATTCGATCTACCGTTGTGGATTGATATATTTTCAACCAGGGGCGGATCCAGCCGGCGACAAGGGGGCAAATCTTAAGAAAAAATTAGCGCCGACTCAGCCGGCCGGTGAATAAGCGGGGGGGTAAGAGCACTTATTTTTCCCAATTCGTGAGAAAATATTTAGCAGCGATTCATCAAGCCGGTGAAAAGGCGTGGGGGAGGGATTTAGAGGAGAACCACTATTTTTGTTGTTGGGGGCGAAAAAACAATATAGATATATATATATATATGTTTTTTTGTCAGGGGGGGCCGCTTTTATATTTTGTTTGTAAAAAGGTTAAATTTACGTTATTATCCTATTTTTTTAACCGTTTTGGGGGGCTGGGGGGGGGGGGGCCGGGCCGGAAAAATCGCGACGTGGATCCGCGCCTGTTTTCAACTATATATATGTATGTCTTTTTCTTTTTTCTTTATTGAACAATGACTTATACAGGCGACCATTGACATATATTAACGTGATGTCGCATTGAGTGCTAGCTGCTCCAACTTTAAAAGGATCGAATTTACTAAATAATCAGTATTCGGCTGATGGCTTAGAACTTTCGAAGGTTCAAATGACCTGGCGGTCGTAATAAATAAGGATGTTACATCACATCCAATCATCTGAAGGTGTTAGATAAAGGCTATTTATAAACCTGTACAAGATGGTGATTCGTACATTGTACCGCATGCTTCAAGTTCAAGCGAATTTCAGCGAAATCATAGCCCAAGTGCCAAGTATCGGAACCCTATTTAGAATGATGAGTAGTATAGATGATGAATTAAACACTACCCCGAGAAGCCATCTGGATGGCGTTCAGTTTCGATTTAACTTTCAGAGAGGTATTTCAGCTGTCAAGCATCAAAATTAAAGGTGTGAGAACTGGGAAAATGCGCACGGAAACTTCGTTAGGCCGTTGATTCTGTATCCATCAAATTGAGTTCCATGTCGCCTCGGCGAGAGAAAGGCGAATTTGAATGCATTGTGCTTCAGAGTCGCGTAAGCTGACACTTGTGGTCTTCGTCCGGCTCTTTCCGCAGCCGCTGGTAAGCTATCGATAGAATGATTGGTGAGGGAAAAGGGTAAAAGTCACACTAGTCCTTTTTGTTCTTCTTTTTTTCTCCCTCTCTCATCGGCTACTTTTATTGACTTCGATTCGGGTAAATGGCTGCCGTTTTGGTGTCAAGGCTGTGAAAATGCCTACTATCTTTGCTTTATAGGCGTATATGTCCTCACAAACTATGTTTCCGAAAGTGATGTCCGCCTACAATAACACGAGACGTTTCGCCTAAGTAATGTCGCAAGCTATCGCCTAAACATTAAAGTGAAGGACACTTAAACTGAAGGAATACATCGATTCTCTGTATAGTTTATGAAATGTCACGCACATCAGCACATGAGGAACACGAACATTGAGAATCGTTATGGTAGAACCAACTTTCATTACTCTTCCCTGGAATTCAGTAGCCGCGTGTCTCGTTTCACACGTTGATCGACAGTTGATAGAGCATTTTTATTAATGTTTTGATGTTTTGATGTGGGAGAGAGATAGAGAGTGAGAGAGTGAGAGAGAGAGCGAGAAAGATAGATAGAGAAAGAGAGAGAGAGAGAGAGCGGGGCGGGGGAGGCGGGAGCGCAAAGAGACAAAATAATGACCAGGGCACAGTAAATGGATCTAGAGGTATAAGGGCGGGTAGGTGAGAAAGAAGGATAGAGAAGAGATGATAAAAGGAAAGGCGATAAAGATGGAAGGGGGAGAAGAGTTAAAAGCGGGCGGGGAGGAGAACGGGAGAGGTTGGAGTCTAACCATACTACGGGCATAAACATCTGGGAGTCAAGGTTTTCCGATCATGTGGCGCCATTCGAAGACTGTGACCCCTTTGTTGTTCAACAACACGTAACATACCTTGATCTTATTATGCTAATACACAGTACAGTGTTAACTGTCTTATGTTACAATAACTACGTTGTAGGTAGAGTATGTTAATTAACTTCAAAATAAGGCCGTTTTATCGATTGTTAACCAAGGTATGTCATGCATGTGGAAATGTATTGAACAACTTCAGGTATATTTTTCGGAATAATGACAGATTGTAATTGAATTCTCTGCGGGTTACGTGTGATAATTACCTCCAAATCAAGGTTGTTGGATCGATTTGCTGCAGTTACTCACTCTACCATATCTATATGTCTAGCAATTTAAAGGAATACATACAGGATACTGATAAATCTATATCTGGACACATTTCGGACTAGTCCTCTGCTTGTTCTTTCCCCACTTAAACATTGATCATCAAATTTCGTTCTACAATCTACCTTTTTCGGGTCTTGGTCACATATGAAACAAAAATCTGATATGTATTTAATATCTATATAAACTAAATCATTTGATTTATTTTAAGAGAACAATTTGGATCAAGATTCAGATTTAGAGCAAAACATTCAAATGTTTTGAATACAAATTCTACGTTATCTTTTTTCTCCAATTCTAATCATTTTTTTCCAATTCGTAAAATTAGCTGTCGTGGCTTCACCTAAGTTGAATATCAATCATTCTCAAAAATAGAAAATAAGAAAGTGATATTTTGCTAGGATCTAAGATATATTTGTTATACTTTACTGGATTCATGGCATCCTGATACATTCAATAACGCCTCTCGTAGTATTGTATCAACCCCAAAGCGACATTAATGTATTTAGTTAGAAGTGGTTGTCTTCCAAACGCTTCATTGGCCTGTCAAACCAATCGCCCATCCTCTGGTTTCTGCTGCGTCTCATTGGCATTGTGAACAAGGAGGACACTTGAAAGGTCAAGATGTAACCTGAATGTTTTCGAAATACATCCAAATTGAAAGCTAAAATACCTCTCAAAAATCAATGGTTGAACGGTACAAATGGGCCGTTTGTGGAGACACTGTCATTTGACAAGATGTTCACCTTAAGCATGGAGCTAGCTCCATGCCTTAAGTTGTCTCTTCAAAAAACAACGTTAAAACCTTGAAACGTATCCACTATCGTTTTAAAGTGTCTAATGGATATTTCGTCTTCTTAAACAGTGTCTCTCCTTTATCTGTTTCTGGCAAATATTATGTGCCTGAATGTTAATTTAGGAAATCCATGTCTTAAAATCACATTTTACGAAGTATTCAAATTTCCCCTTGTAATTATATAACGTTCTAAATCCAGTAAGATTTCTATCTCATATTTGAATCCATGGATTGCATTTAAGAATATTTTAAGGCAATACAACATTTCCTTCTTTGTCGTTATCCACAATGTTATGTCCATGTGTTTTGCTTTGTTTTTCTATTGTTATGTCCCTCCTTTATCCATCTGTATTTTCTCATCTCGCGTTTAATTGGATTTCCCCCATCTTTGTATATTTCACTTCGTCTAACCACTCGAGTCCCTTATCAATTGCCCTCATGCTCTTTTTAGCTGGAGTGGAAATGAATGTTTGAAGAATATCAATGTGCCTTAAGCGTCCGAAGTTATAACAATTAGGTCAGTCTAATCTCTATTTTGGCGTCTCTCTAGCGACCCTTACTGGGGAATAATTCATGACCATTTTGATTCGATGTAGTGAGGTGTTTCCATTAACTTCTATAATAACTGTCCTTATTCAGAATTAGAGTTCATCTTAGACGTTGATTTGACAACGTTCCACAACCTTTCTTTCTCATCATGCTTATGCTTGAATGAAAAAAATAAGAAGACAGAGTGGAAGAGTGGAAAAGCAGAAAAAGAAGAAGAGAACAAAAAATGACAACATTTAAAAAGTCTTCTGTATTATGGTTAAATTTAAAGGAAAAAAAGAGAAGAGGAAGAAAAATGAAGAAGAAGAAGAAGAAGAAGAAGAAGAAGAAGAAGAAGAAGAAGAAGAAGAAGAAGAAGAAGAAGAAGAAGAGGAGGAAGAAGAAGAAGAAGAAGAAGAAGAAGAAGAAGTAGAAGAAGAAGAAGAAGAGGAGGAGGAAGAAGAAGAAGAAGAAGAAGAAGAAGAAGAAGAAGAAGAAGAAGAAGAAGTAGAAGAAGAAGAAGAAGAAGTAGAAGAATTAGAAGAGGAAGAAGAAGAAGAAGAAGTAGAAGAAGGAGAATAGGAAGAAGAAGGAGGAGGAGGAGAAGATTAATAAGGAATACAAATAAGAAAGAAAAAAGAAGAGGAAGCAAATAGTAATGAGAAGACGAAGAATAAGAAAAACAAGATAATGAATGAGCAAAAAGAATGGCTGATCATCCGTTTTATAAATCCGCCATTCGCCTTTTTGTTTGGCAGTATTTATCTCCCCATTTAAAACCGGGCTTGCGTTTTCCTTGTGATTCCGCGTATATCGTCATGAATATTCTTCGCACGAAGCATCAAATTTTCTCCTCCCAAACAGCTACAAAGTTCAATAATGTCGGCAGGCCTTTTGATATTTGGTGTACTGCACTGACTTGCCATAGGTGCTATCGACTTCTTTTCAATCCAATTTCACGCCAACATTCACTCTGCAGCTGTAAGGTACCCTGTTACAACATTTTCATAATAAATTTGATAAACTTCCTAAATTGTGAAAATCCGATACGATTTCACAAACACGCGAAAATCGATATTGACTCCTCGCCCTTTCTGACCAACTCGGCTTTTCACAAAGACCGGTTCATATATTAGAGATGAGTTCATAGTGGCCATGGTTAAGAGGGGGGGGGGGGTGATGTTGTACGTTTCAAGGTGGAACATACAATCTACGTAAATCTACACATATTTGTAATGAAATATGAAACGAAAAACTGGAAGATTACACGTCTTGGCCATGCACCATACCCAGAGAGAAAGAAAATGGGGAGGGGGTATATAACCCCCCCCCTTCCCCCTACTTGCACCCCTATTCACGTGTATTGGAAGAAAGGCTCGAAAAGATGACGCACCTCGGGCTTTTGTTGCAGTATCCGGGCCATGCCTCCTTGCACCGTTCAATTATGATATCACGTATGCATTTTGATCCAATAACCGGGCATTTTATCACATAAAGTGCAAACGGTAACCCGAAACTGACCCGTACGAGGGGTTTTAATGGACCCTTCGGGATCTTTAGGGCACTTCTAGCCAAAGACCCTGACACCATGAATGAAGATGGTAGCTTTGAAGCTCAGAAGAAGGTCGCCCTTCTCATGTTTATCCCTTTTTGTGCAGATTTCCATTTTGAGGTTTGAGGGCATACTTGGAATTTAAAGGTCATCAAGCAGAGATCATGTGTGAAAGAAAGAAAAAAAAAACACACGCACGAACACAAAAAGAAACATCAAGTTGCTTAAAATTACCCTCTTTTATTAGACTCACATAGATAACATCCGTTGAAATAGTACGTATGAAAAGCGCTTAATACATTGTATGAGCAAGGAGAAAGAGTAAGGAATGAAGCACAGAGAAACATTATTACAAGAAGATTATACATGGGTAGAAATGGAAGAGAAGGAAGAAATAATATCACACATGTCGAAAGAAAGAATATTTTAATCTCGTCATCAAAGTAAACTGAACTGAAACAAACCAGGGACACGGAACTCGGGTGGCATTTTCCAACAAGGTTGCTGAAATATTAGCTACTTTATCGATTCTGAATAAATATTATGAAATACAATGGTTGTCTGTCGCTGCTCTGGAGATATAGAAAACCGAATCTAGAGAGAAAGTGCATTTAACCCTTAGGGAGAAATCAAAAACGGAGATTGAAACAATTTCAGCTCCTCCTTTTAACCTCAAATAATTGTTCTCTGATTTCCTTTTTGTTTTCCGTTTGACACTCATGGTTTAGTTGTTGGAGGCTGTTATTGGAATTCATCAAATCTGGTGCGTACCATCGGGAGATAATCAGTATACGGGATATTGCGTACACAATGTACACTTACACACTCTAAACGCAGTTGAATACAATTGTATTGGTAAGATCCCACCAACAAAAAAAGAAGAGATAATTATGATATTAAAATAATAGTAATAATAATAATAATAATAATATTAAATTATAATAATAGATAAATTAATAATTTAAAAAAGTAAATGAATAATAAAATGATAATAATGATAATAATAATAATAATAATAATAGGATGTTCCCTTTTTAAACATATTAGTTAATCTTTTCCAGTGTGTTTTATAGTGTATATTTAACAAGTTATACATTTCTGGTTTTGGTACCCAAGTACAAAAACTAATCATGTTAAAAGATACTTCCAGTTTAATTTTTTTTTTTTTTTTTTTAGGGGCCTGACATAGAACCTAATAGCTATTAGTTATCTTGTGTTGATTTCCCCTAATACTAAAAATTACACCATTACCGCTATACATTCGGTTTGTAAAATAAAACTCCTTCGGGATATTAAAAAAAATGCAAAGGCTAAGCCGTTATTATCGCAATGACATATATAGAATGTCAGGATCGTAATGGCCGATGCATGATTCACGCAAAGAGAATCGAGTCGCGACTCAATACATATTTTATTTTTTTGTCCAATTTCGCGAAAACATGTGGACTATTTTACAGTTTATGCATAGAATCAGGAAATAAGATCCGCGTGGCCAGCAAATAATTTAATCAAGCCTTGAATAACGAAAAAAGAGTAGTGTAAAACGTGCTTTTGGGGGATGGAAGTAAAAAGCTAAGCAAACAAACAAATACTTAATACATCACTCTTTATTGTCGAATGCCAATTATCGACGTTCAATGAGCAATGAAACAGTATTTTGCTGTTATTGACCAAGCATCACCAACATGGGTTCATACTCAAACCTACGATTTATTTCCCAGGTTAGAAATTCCCATAGAATAAGCACCCTCGCTAAAATCAAAACTTAAACATTGTTGTTCGCGAAACAAACACTGTGACATTAAAGGGCAATCCTACCCTTGTAATAAGTTAATTTGTATGAAAGCAGAAAGATAACAAAAACAGAATGGCAAAAAGTTGAAATGAATCGGACCGATAGTAAGGAAGTAAGGAAGTTATGAATGTTTGAAATATGAGTTCAATAAGTCTATGCGAATCTCAAATTGGTAGTTTGGTCATTGGATTGTGACGTAGGACTTGGATAACCCATTTGCCGTGTACAAAATATCAATAATTTCTGTTTTTCATGTAAGTTCCTTCTCTTGGGGAACTACTCAATATATATTATACATGTAGGTAGCATGTTATTAGTGGTCCTCTAAAGAAATAGACCCTCGTGAGCCATGAATTTTTGAAAAATGTAAATTTTAGTCATTTTATATGTTGGAACAGATGGGAAAGTATTCCGGCACTACATCACATTGACATTACCGCTTCAGCCAATTTGAGGTGCCCATACGTATAGTGATTACCACTTCCAAAAAATCATAACTTTCTTATATTTAGTCAGATTTAATTGAAACTTTCATCAGTTTGCTTCTCTGATTTTTCTGCTTTCTTTTAGAGTAGTTGTCTATTTGGGTTGGATTTCCTTTTAAACATAGTCGTGCACGAAACAAACGTTGTGACATTAAGCTCATGAAGGAAATAGATAGGCTTGAAGATTAAGATCGTTTATTACAAGGTCAAATTCTTCCTATTCGGCCTTGGCAGACGTAAAAAAAGTCCATATATTTCAGTTTTCTTGCTTGTAAGTCGAGTCGAATTAGACTCCATTCCCCCACCCCCTCATCCCTAGAAAAAAGTTCGTATTGATACGCTCTATAAGTGTCTTTGACCAAGTGGATTTTTTAAAGTGATTGCCTTGGGATCTTCCCCCATGATAACAAATGATAAGATCGGGGTTTCATCAAGCATTAACCTGCAGACGATAACAACAACAAACTTTTTAATCACTCCGAATTGCAACAAGAGTTTCGGTGCCCGTTGCTGCGTATTCCCTGAAGGTGATATATCCAACGTCAAAGATGGTTGCATGTTGTCAATTCATTTATTTACTTTTACTGGGCTGAAACATTTCAAGCACTGATGACCATGTAGTTGAAGTGCAGGGCTTCTCATTTATCGCGAGCATACACAAATCAACGTTTTGTTGGATGCTTTATTTTTTGTGGTTGGAATTTATTTGCCATCTCGATCGTTGTGGCCTTAATATTAGGCATACACCGTATTGCAAGGCTTACATCGCATTGAAATAATAAACAACTATATCCATGCTTGTCAGGATGTTATTGTAATCGTTAATAATTATAATGAGTACTTTTTTTTCTCCGCGTAACGCTACCCCTGTCAAAAGTTACTGATTAAAGCGCTTTACTTAAAGGCATTGTTTAACAATGCCAAATTTGAGATGCATGGCCCTATGTGTTATCAGCGTCTGTGATATGTTGTAATATTGAACCCCTTAAAACAAATGCACTTCAAAATGATCATGAAGTGCCTCAAAAAAGTAAAAATCTTTGAGTGACCGGTTTACTATACTCATTTTCCCCAATAGAGTGTAGTGTTATAAAAACCGTTGGGAAAACGGTTATTGAAATTTCGATTCCAATCACAAATATCTAGATAATCAGACGGGCGACCGGCTTGTAAACGTCATGGGATTTCTGACTGACCTAAAGGTTTATAATTATGATTGCAGCATGAGCTAAATCCAGGATTTTGTTTAGAATCTGAGACAAAGATACTCAATCCCTTTAAGGCTTGCTGTCAAAATGCCCTTATATTAGAAATATGACTGGAAACAGGCTAGGTTAAAGGTTTGGACCAAACTTAATTAAACTTTCATGTTTTTGTTTTCATTTATTCGTGGCAATACTGCAGTGCATGTGATTTTCAGCTAGAGTGAATCAATTTAATTTAATTTCGATTATTAAAAATCCTCACATTATATACACCTATAACTGATTTACTCGCTAATCACCCTTTCTCAATGGCTTTCAAGCAATTTCTTTTACAATGTAATCACGTGACATGTCATGATGACCAGAACCCAACGTAATCTTTAAGGCGCCATTTACGCTGGGTATACCGTGTAAATATGTGACCTTTTATAAAGGTCTGTGTGGGTAGGAGTAAGATAGACAAAAATGAGAATAAAATTCGAATACTGAGTTCAAGAGAAAGAAAATTATGTACACGTCTTTCTGTGTGTACGCTCCACTGAAATGGTCAACATGACTCTGGCCTTTCGAAAAATACTTTATAGGTAAATACTTTTATAGACGAAGGTCACTGATTTTTTTTTAACTTTCTTCTGTTAATATATTTATTTATTTTTATTAAACCTGATTTCGATGAGATTCCAAATTCTCTTTCTTCTAGTATAGTGAAAGCATGCGCGTTGTCGCCAACTTGCAATAAATTTGTTTTTATTGGGTTGGGCGCTCTTTTCCAAGTTTGTGTTTTGAAGCCACATATCCATTGCTTTTGATGTATAATAATTCATACTTACATAATGAAAACTTTACAATACCTTTGGATATTATTGTTACTGCCATGGATAAATTAAAAAATCTGAAAGACAAACTAATCGGTGTAATTCAATGTATGCCAAATGGTTATGAAGGCGTAATACAAAATCTAACAACAAAATCTAACAGGTTGTATAAAAATGCTTGTATATAGGCCCAGCACTGGACTCATTAATTAAGACTTATGATAACAGGAAACAATGAAATCCCCCCCCCCTCCCGCATAATTCGAATCCCAAATACATACAAATACAATAAACATAGAAACGTTTCGGAACAAGGACTACTCGTATCATATCATAATGGCTGGATGAGTGGAGGTTGTACGTATGCATACTTTAGAAACCAATTCATTAGCATCAAGATATCATCTAAACATGTCATTATCTGCTAGTACACAAACATACATGTATAGAATGAACTGTCACCAACTGCCGTAACATTAGAATGTTTGGTTGCGCAGCTCTTTGCTTTTTATCTAGTTTAAGCCATGGAATACAAGTCTTAGAAAATTTTGAAAATAAGAACCTTTAAAAGAATTAACCTCCGGAATTGCCCTCCGACACTATAATCAGACGGCAATTGACCCGGGCTTTATTTCGCCAAAGATATTGCAATTGTAAATTGTTTGGTATATACAGAGTAAATATTAAGAGTAAATTATTTTATTAATTTATTTATTTCGCATCTTTAACAAAAGGAGCCTGTCCAGTTACAAAAAACATATGAAATCATGAAAATTCATGTGCAATACCCTTGCCCCCCCCCCACCAACAAAAAACAAAAACAAAAACAATTGAAATAGCAAAAAAAACAACGCATGGAATATAAAAGCAGTACCGATCTTCCACATGGCTGTGCATTAAAAACAAACAAATATTAACATACTTCATAAAATACACCGAGTCTCGTTAACAATGTTGAATGTTACTACACAAGCACTGGGGTGTGAACATCAAGAGAGAGAGAGAGAGAAAGGGGAGGGGGAGAAAAAGAGAGGGGAGGGGGAGGGGAGAAAGAGAGAGAGAGAAATAAAGAGAGAGAGAAAGAGAGAAAGAGAAAGAGAGAAAGAAAGAGATAAAGAGAGAGAGATATAAAAAGAAAGGGAGAGAGAGAGTAACGGGATAGAAATTTGGGTTAATATAGGACATTGACGGTGGAGCAATCATTGTGGCTGCGCAGGAGCATGTGTCGTAGAGCATTCAGAATACCGGCCAACACTGTAAGTAAACATGGTCTAAATCATAGCGTAAAATCCAATCCCCTAATTTAGTTGCATATGATTAGTTTTCGACCATCACCTGATCATGCGCAGATGATAGGCTATCATAATTATAAGACTAAAACAGATGACTCTTGGCATCCTTCAGTGAAGCCGCCATGAAACATTTCGTGAGATCGCGCTTCCTTCATTGGCAGCAGAAGTGTAGAGTTAAACAGTGAGCAGTCGCCAGCGTTTTTTCCTTCTTTACTTTGGTTTTGATTAAGTGCCTAATGTTAGCCAATCCTCTTATCAATTTTACCCAGCTCACGTATCAGTCGCAGGTCCTCGGGGGATTCCCCCGCTTCCACGAGTGACGAAATGGGAGACTCTTTTTCACACCACGGACTGTTCATCGCAGCCTCTCTTCTTCCCTTTCACTCCCTGGCGTAGGCGGGGCCCCATCCTCAGACTGCAAAACGGCACCGTTTATTGTTTCAAGCATTTCCTTCTTCCTAAATCAAAGCACATGAACTATAAATTATAAACATGTCTTTCCCATGTTCCCCCCTTTATTTTAACTCTAGACTTTTAATAAATAAATAGGTCTACCATCCATGATGTCATCTTCGTCACACTCTGCGAATACCGACGTCCTCCCGCCGCCGAAAGATTATTAAGTTAACTTGCTTTATATGAATATTTGACATTTGGAACAACAATCTTTCGGGTCATTTACTTTCATGGGAACATGCTAATAGGAAAACTGCCCAAAACTTACTAAGTAAACTTCATGTTTAAACATCGACTGATAGGGTAGAGTTTATATATGGAGTGCTGGGCATCGTTTCACAAAACCGTCATCAGTACAAGTTCACCGAAATCCCATTGAAATGCGTGTTAAATTCAAGGTATTTAGTCACTAGTTTACTTTTCAAACGGTTATAATACCTGTAAATCACTTCTGGCAAGGACGGCTGTTCATCAAAAACAAGGATATCCCATAACAAATGAGTTGATAGTAAACTGTCTTAAAAAGGAAGAACCTTGAGTGATCACTTGATAAATGAATATTGTACAGACGATACATATTAACGTGATATGATACATCTATGCGTGAAACTGAAGTACATACTGACGAAAATAAGAAATAATAATGTTACATATGTACATGCATAATGGGCAGGCGACGGGAGAGTGTTTAACCACAAGCATAGAGATATAGAGAGGATTTTGAAGGAAAATCCGCTTGAATGTCACGGAGAGTAGACAAAGAAGTGCTTCATTTGTCGGCAGAATGCAACCGATTCAGGCGAAATGCGCTAGAACGAATCATCCTACAGGCTCCATATTCGTTAAGGAATTTTTTTTTTCTTCCTGAAGTAAATGATATCATTTGGGGGAGAAAATGAAGATACGAGTGCGTCACTTCTGAATGTTTCCGCGCCGCGAGTTATTATAATAGTGGCAATGAAATAGTGACACCCCCTCCCTCCTTAAAGAAACCGTTGCTTATATGTAGTTCAATAATCAATAAACTGACGGAACGTGACGTGTCCCCCCACCCTCCAATCCCCTTCCCAATCAGACTGATATTATTGTTTGAATCAACGATTATGAAACGGTGGAAAACTCATAAATTGCCTCACTTCGAATGTATTTTATTTGCTCCTTTTGCTCACTTCTGTGTTTGATAAATACGTTTAAGGAGGCGATGAGATTTACAAAAACCTTGTGATCTTTTTCATATTTATCATAATTATTCATTTTGAAATCTACATTCGTGTTATGTTTGCATAGTACGTACCCCCTCAAAAAGAAGAAGAAGGAGAAGAAGAAGAAGAAGAAGAAGAAAAGAAGGTATATGACCTTTAAATCATGATTACCATTAATCACGATGACACAGTCTGTGAAGAAGAATCATTCAGAAGAAACAGCTTTATAAGGATTTTGTTATAAAGCCCTTCCTTCTTCTTTGTTGTATCCCAAAGTGAAAAGGACCAGTTTTAATCAAGATAAAATTCCCAATGGCAAGGTGAGACATTAACATTTTCCGTCTGAAAGTAAGAAAGAAGAAGATGGGGAACAGAGGGTAAAACAAGCCTGAAACCATCGCCCATCGATAACGTTTGAAATGCCTTCTTCGGTGCGATACCGAAGGAAAGAGGTCTCCGGGAACACCATCAAGGGAATCGAAACACGAAGTAAGAACACCAAAATCCAATCCAATTTAATGATTAAGTAATGCAGCGGGTATATGCGCCTGATATCATGTAACAATTGCGAGGAGCACGCATTCGAATCCGACTTGTTTGCCTTATTGAAGAGGTTCACGATGCAAGTGAGTCAAACACGGACATTCTTTGTTCACCAAAAAATTAACCATTGCCTTAATAACGAGCGGATCAATTTTTTCTATTGAAATTGGAAAGTGAATTGGATGGTCTTGAGAGAAATGGAGTACCTCTCTGAAACAGTTTGAGTCAACCTCCCCAATTATTCAGTTCGTTATTAAAGGGAAATCCAACCTCGATAGCAAACTTGTCTAGAATAAAGTAAAAAAATCAGAGAAGCATACTGATGAAAGTTTGAATGAGATCGGACGTAAAATTAGAAAGTTACGATTTTTTTGAAGTTGCCATTACTATAGGTATGGGCTCTTCAAATTGGCTGAATTGATAATGTCTATGGAATGTAGTGGTGTACAACTTTCCCATTTGCTCCAATACACAAAAGGACTCAAATTTCAACTTTTCATACATGTATGACTCGGGATAGTCTGCTCTTTTTAGAGGACCTGTAATAATGTACTATCCATGATATAATTTGAGTAGTGCCCCGATGGAGAAGGAACTTACGAGAAAAACAGAAATTAATGATATTTTTGTACACGGCAAATGGGAGAGTAGTCCTCGTCCTACGTCACAATCCACTGACCAAACTACCAATTTGAGATTCGCATAGACTTAGTGATCTCATATTTCAAACACTCATAACTTTCTTAATCAATAATTAAGAAAGTTATGAGTGTTTGAAATATGAGATCACTAAGTCTATTTATTTCAAACTTTTGCCATTCTGTTTCTTGATTTTTTCTACTTTCATACAAATCAACTTATGACAAGGGATGGATTGCCCTTTAATTCCTTCATTAAATTGACGTCATAAAAATAAATAATTCCATTGGTTTAGTTTGGAATTCAGATCATTTGAATCAACATGTACTAGAACACAGTTTTAAAGGCTTGATGAAATACACACGTGACGCCACATTTTCTTAGGCAAACTGCTGTTGATTGCAAACATTCCAATGAGCTTGCATGGGTGGATTTGAAGGATAGGAACAAACATTGATGTGAAGCAAGGATGTTGGATCGGGACTGTATTTTACCTAGGGCCAAAGAAAGACACTGACTAACATTGGCAGTTCTTCTGGTGATCTTTCAGCCCTGTTGCATGCCCTACGAACATTCAGGTGAACTCTCTGTCGAGGGGTGCACGGCCATCCCTCCGGAAATGCCAGAACTACCGAATGCCCCTGAGGTTCAACAAATGAGAACGTTCTCCCTGCTTCACTCAGAAGTCTCAGCAGTGGTAAAGTCCATTCCTGGTAGATGGCCCACTTTCCAGAGCACTGTGGTTTCGTGTTGGAGCGCTGTGGTGTGTTGGTCAATCTTTTGACTTTCATACGGGAGGCCCTTGGTTCGATCCTTGCCTGTTGCTTGCATATTCCCACAAGGTGCTTCACCCACACTTGTCTCTCTCGACCTACATTAATGTAAAGTCTGTGACAATGCTTTGGTAATAATTCTATTTGAGGACCCTCAAGAAGAGCAGTTTCTATACTTGGATATACTTGAAATACTTGAAATATGTGAAAAGGAGAACACATTCTATTTTCACTATTACTTTCATAATCCAATCACTCTAATTTTCACTAGAAATATCCGCCTCTCCCAAAGAATACGCTTAATGCCAGGCTGCTTAATGCTCTATAATTTGATAACAAAATAGGGAGACCCCCAATCTCCCCGCCCGCTTTTCAAAATGTGATAATTCCTTATCGAAGATGAACTATCAAGCGTGAAGTGCTCTGATTACAGTATTTTACATGTGTGGAAACTTCATCTTAAGATGCGGCAGCAATGTGGTTTTACAACGAGTCTATCGCTCGAACTGTGAACGGATAAATTTATTGAACGAAGTCGATATCTAGATCAATAATTGCACCAATGTAGGCCACGCATATATTTGACAATTTTATCGAATTGAGCACGATTGCCGCTTCCAAGACGTGGTTTTCACACGCATTATTGTTTTGACATCCTTGGTCAGTTTGGTTCGTTCTTTCGCGGAGAAATGTGGAGCTGAACATGCGATTGTACTTTTTTTTCTGTGGTTTCTGACAAGAAGCCGGTAGTCGTTCTCAACCCAGATCTATCCCCAAAAGCCCGATGGCTCCTTTCAAGTTAGTTTTTGTCGTCTCATCAGAACTAACTTGCCCGAATAACTTAAAGTGTGGTGACACTTATAGCTTGTCAAGAACAGTCTTCCGCCCTTTTGCGTGCACCTATGGGGATGTTACCATATTGTGGCCTCAGCCTGCAGCCTGAACACCGTTTTCTTTGACGTTGCGCCTTTAACTGTGTCTTCTAGAGATCTAGCTTGAGTCGATGTCGAGTTGTATGTCTGTCTCCCCCTCCCTAAATGTTCTCCTTTTTTCACAAAGTGATTTTCTATGTTGTAGAGTCCTACTGTTGAGCACCAAAAACGGCATTGGTGTTTGGCAATGGGCAATAATGTAATATCTGGCTGGTATTCTTCTGAACACAGCTATCCTGTTCTTCAGCAGCCGCATCTACAATATTTTGTGAATTATTAGCATGTATAATTGACATTGACTATGAGTAGCCTTAGGTCATTAAAGATGATTATTAAATCGCTGTCAAGCTCTAGTACAGCAGAGCCGGAACATATGCCATGACCGCATGAATTGTTTTTACTTTCTTGTTAAATCTACTCCTCAAAAGCTCACATTGGTTTGATAAAATCATACCGAATTATAACCATGGGAGCTAATATGACACCACGCATCTCGAGGTGACATCGGAGAAAACAGTCTATGATTTAATAGTTCAATGTGCAACTTAATCGTTCCATAGTATCCGGCTGTACTCGATCATCATCATCTTCATCACCCACTAATACATCATAATCGATTGAGAACTAGTTCATCTCTGGACCGAAGAGAGACACTGTAGCATCGATTTAAACGTGTCTTAACTTTCAAATATGGAACGGGGTGTAGATAACGATGCATCGCTGACGCTCTGGGCTGTTGGAATGTGAGAAGCCTAGCTTGGCGTCATCTCAAAACATATCGTGCATATTTCTCGCTCCTCTAGTCATTATGGTGACTCGGGTTACACTCTCTTTTCCACCACCCTGATCATTCTTCTTTCGCTGCCAAATTAAGGTGCCAGAGTCCCCAAGACAAGGCACCCTTGATTTATGAAGCCTACCCAGAAACGTGCTTCAATTTTCGAACCATAAATAATCAATCTTCAAGCGTTCGTAATCCATACAATCATACTTTTTTCGCCTCAGATTAATGAAGAGAGAATGATAGGCAAAGGATGGATGTGGGATCACATTTTCTCAAAGGCTGTTTAACTAAAGAGATGTTTTCTTCATGATAACGGGATAACTATAGTTATGCCATTTACAACTAGTGAATATAAAACACAAATTACATTGTTCTTAGTAGGTCCAGGCTTTTGCCAAGGGACTGTAGCAAAGCCGGTTTAAGAGGATGGTTCTAAAAGAGACAACACGGTGCCTTTAACGGCAGATATCGGCTGTGGCCACTCTCCTTCGGAAGCGGTGGATCATGAACCCCTTTTCATTGATGTGTTGTTTGGCATAAGAGCTAGTAATGGGGCTAAGGCCTAGGGCAGAAGTGCAATCTCACTTTCCGATGCAAGACCCTCCCCTGTGGAGTGTATGTTCAAGGAGGTATGGCATATCGGTCATCGAGATAATTCTCTGTGATTAAACGAAGAACCTGCGAGCATATCAGTGGGCATACACCTGTTCTGAGTAGAGTTTAGCTTTACATCGCTCAAGTGGTGCTTGTATAGCGCCACCAGGCCCTGTTGGCATCGGTAGGTGTCTATTGCATGTTTATGACGAATCGCTTTCATGTCATATATACATGACCGAAAATAGATGAGTATGTATGTATTACAACATGTACCTCATCGGATTGTGATTAAAAGTTTGTATTTTGAGATGACTCGTGGTTTTCGACGCTTTTGTGTAATATCCGAGGATGGATTCGTCCTCTTCTGAAATGTCAGAATTATACGACCATTGAGGCTCCCAGGAAGTATAGTAAAGGCCACAAACCAATTGAGATCAATACAGAAATTAGAAAAGCTCAGATTTTTCTCAACCTTCATTTCTCATCTTTTTTATACTATGACTGGCATTATCACTGGTTATCTTTCTCTCTTTACGCTGTTCTATCCCTGTTCTCTGAGCTGTAAATCCTGAAGACCTGCTTTCAGTTAGAGTTTGTAAACAGACAGAACGAGAGACGCGCCATCTTGTCGTTTATGACAAATCAGCCCCAAATGTAGAATAAATCAGGAGTCCTGTTTCAGGTTTTGCCGGAGTGTGTAAAATAATACTTTATGTTGTTTAACGAACCAGAGAAGAGGAGATGATCACTTCCGAGACAGATTTTACATTTGTAATGTCACTGAAAATAAATTGACTTTCCAATGTTCACATTCTATAGGCCCAAAGCACAAATACATATTTTCGTAGGTACCGATTCACATTCATATTTTGTTAAAGATTTGTCTGTTGTAGATCGGAGGTTCAGCTATTTCAAAGTGTTGTACACATTTAACAAAAAGTATTATGCAGAAGTTAATAAGGAAATCGGACTTGTTTTGGGTGTGTATATACTTTGTATTTTGAAGTGGATGAAGAAGACAATAATTCTTAAATTTTGCAAAGTTTGCAATATAATGACATCTGATAGTATGCCAAAATTACACTGCAAATGAATTGTTTGTTATTTGAGAAATCTTTGTTTATGTATTAGCATTCAATGTAAATTAAATGAAATAATTAAAATGATATATGAAAACATAAGGTTTTAACATGGCTCGAATCGTATCAATTTTAAGGCCTAGTCTCCCCCCCCCCCAAAAAAAAACATTCCGTAGCATCACAGGCATGTGAATTGGTTTTTCTGAAATTTGCATTACAATTGGATTCATCAAAGATCTTTTCCTCCTAGAAGTGTCCAACAATGCATAAAAACATGGATAAAAGTGCCTCCGCGCATAAAATAAACGTCCAACATCATTCATTATGTAGTGAATTTAAGTCAACATTATATTGCAAGTCTAATTCAATAGACATGGTAGCTTTTAAAAAAGATGAACATATCCCCGTGAGAATGGCATTTTGCTACGATTACGGAAACCCGACCCTAAAAATATACGACGAAGTGGCTAAGTTGTAAGAGTTACCGTCTCGCGATCGTAACCCTACCCGTAGGACGGAATAGGGCCCACATCTTATACACTCATTCGCCTAATCCACTTCTCATGCTCAAATAAAACCATTTTGCCGTCGTCGTGAGTGCAGCGGGCGGCTCAGCTCGTCGTGAGCTCTCGTTGAAAGAGCTAGCTTGGAGCGTGTTTATACATTTTTGGGGGTAAATATGATGGTTCTTTTATTGAGAGTTGATGAGGAAAAGTGGCAGTGATGGAAATTCCATTGCGGAAAAGCGAGGTTCTAGGAAACCTCTCGATCCCAATAGTTATTATGGTTATATCAAACAGATTGCAGGTCTTTGCTTAGATGCAAAGAAAACGCACCCATATAATAATGTTTTAGAGTAACTTGTCGTGTGTTTTTGGCCAGGCTCAATTTCGGGTTTCTCCGCCTCTTTCTTTTTGAAAATAGTTACTGTCTTATTTACCATATCATGATGTACTCTTCATCAGAAAGAAATATGTTACTAAGAACAGATCAGAACTGAAATAAAGTGGCTTTCAAATCAATTCTAAAAGGAAGAATTCAACTTGTAAGATGAAATAAGAAATGATTGATGAAACATGATCGAGACGCACTTCACATGTAGGCGTCCGACTGGTGTATTTACCTTGCTAGTAACACCGTCTATCTGGTAATTTTTGCAATCTGTGGCGTAGCTTAGGTCAAGACATTGGATTGGAGTGTGTGTGTGGGGAGGGGGGAGGCGGGGGAGGCGACTATCAACATATTTGGCGGCACTAATAACATTCCTAGGTGGATGGTAAACGAATATCTGCATATTAATTTCTGTATCCCCGACCTCTCACTTCATGTGCGGCATTGTCTACTTTCTGTATTGTGACCGTGTTCTCCTATCTTTGTCATGTAAAGTATGGCATCCCTTTTTTCCCTATTTCTAGTTCTTGTTTGTAGTTACGAATTTGTCAATTTAATTACTCATTATTGCTAACTATTATTTTAGGGGTCCACAATAATATTGTACAAGCATTGCTCTTTAAATAGGGGGCCCCTCTGTTTCCAATATGTATTCCCTAATTTTTGTATATGATTATAATTGATTTGTAATGTTTTGTTGGAACCAGAAATAAAATCAACATTGAAATTAAAATTGAAATTGAATTTTCTGTTTTTCCTATTTCTGTATCTGTTTTGTCACCATTTGAATAGAGGCACCCCTTCTCTCCCGTACCCGAGGAACTCTCCTCAAGGGATACATACAAAACAAGAAGGTTTGTGGCTTTTGGAAATGACTATACAGCAGTGTCGTGTGGACAAAAACTCTTATCCATACACTATTCCATTTGGAAAAGGATTCACTGTTTATGCAGCTCTTTCTGAACTGATCCGCGTTTGAATGTTTCGGAAACCCCGATTCGATTCAGATCATATTAAGGCCGTATAAACAGAAACCAAGCGAAATGGGTGGTGCGGGAAAGGGATAACAAACAAGAATAAAGAGCAATGCAATAAAAGTCACGAGGCAATATTTGTATTATGACTGGATGTGAGTATTTTGGAGGTATGCTTGATGCTGATGGGTAGATTTCAGACCGATTGACAGCCACCATGTTCTTATAAAAAGAGTGTTCTATCTATATCCCCCATTGTCCAATCCCGGCTTCCTCTCCCTCTCTGTCTGTTGTTCCGTTATACTCTTTCCCGTCATGTTATTTAAGCTTAAAAGCCTACTCAAGTACAGGAATAGCGTAACCTTGTTACACGGAAACTCGTAAATACGACCATGACCGCGGGCACCAATTACCCTGCTTTACGAAATATCATTGTTTATTGCTTTGGCAGAGATAAGTAGCGTATCTCCTGATTCCCGATAACCCAATTTAAGCTTTGATATTTGATAACCAAATACGACGTATCATACTAGTGAACATGGCCAACATGTGAGCCAAAAAAGCACAAAATATATACATGATATACATTTGAGGGATGCGATTTGAACATTGAATGTTATAGAAAAGATGATTTGCTGGGCTAGACTGGTGTGGCCCGCATTTCCACCATCACGTCACTGCTGTCATTTTGTTTTTGTTGTTGCTTTTGTTTTTATCAGACCTGTCTGTATCTGTAATGTGATGAGACAGGCGAGGGGGTGGGGGTGGATGGGTGGGGGAGGGGTGTTAATATGCACATGGTTTCCTCGCAGACCGACGCACAGTATGGACATGTTAACGTGACTTTCAATGCATTTTATTTTTCCTTCCTATTTTCAGCTAAAAGCAAAACAAAACAAAAACAAAAACAAACAACAAAAGAACCTTATGTATAATTTCATATTTAGCCACTATCCATTATACACTCGAAAGGTGCTTAGTTTCAAGTATACTCCGCTAAATTGACTTCATGCATGCATCAATACAAATGCATTTTAGTGTGGTTTCTCGCGCTCCTGTTTCAAAAACCACAAATAATGATGGTTTTTTTGATGGTATTTGTCTCGCCTCAAATTTAAAGAATTCCGTTACCCCCAAATTCCTAGAAACCACGTTCCTCTTGGGATGTCATTATGCTAACTGTATGATACCCAGCCACACCGACAGGCAAGACAGAAAACCTAACAGAGAAGAAGTGAAAACAAGAAGAAGAAGACAAAGAAAAAGATGATGATGATGAATAAGAAGAAAAAGGAGGAGGAGGCGGGGAGGGAGAACAACAACAACAACAACAACAACAAGAATAACATGAACGAAAAAGGAAGAAGAAGAAGAAGAAGGAGAAGAAGACAAATTGGAAGCAGAAAAGCAACGTTGCATTACAACCAAATCTTAAAGCCTTTTTCTTATTAGTTATCCGATTTTGCTCAAACTTTTTTTTGATTGGTTTGTCTGATTTTTCTGCCTTTATTGAAAGTAAGTTATTTTTGGAGAGGACTTGCCCTTTGAACCTATATATAGTTTAATCGGTTTGTAATCGGTTTCATGATCTGACTGATGTATGAATAAGATGTTCAACAAGCTTTTGTGAATAAACGTCTGTTCCGCTGTGAACTCTAAATTGAACTGAGTGCATTTATTTCCTTAAATCGTCTGCCCATATACTCTCAAACGTAATCAGGTGCAGACATCATCAAGGAAATTTGGTACTCGAGTTTACTAAGTAGCGGCTTTGTTGGGGGGGGGGGGCAAATGGTGGAATGTCCAGATTTCCCAGATGATTTTCCTTAAAAGAATTGGAACCTAACACCAGATAAGCATGGTAACGTTATGGTGTCTTTTTATAGAAATGGTTGGTGCTAAAAAATCAAAGAATAGCAACGATAACAGACATACTTTTTTCGTCTTGTACTCATCGGTGTAAACATCAAGAATGAGCAAAGAGCCAAAGTCAGTCAATATAAGCGGAAGCGAAAGAAACAAAGAAAAATGTCTGCTTTCGTTGTTATTCTTCGATGTCTTTGTGTGTGTGGGGGAGGGGGGGGGGGTACTCGTCAGTACTTTAAGATGCATGTCCTAGACAAAAGGCACTTTCCATAAAGCCCCATATGTATTCATAACAGCTCAGGAGACACCCACAGATTTTCCTGCTTACATCACACTTGTCACGGCTTCTGAATGTCATCAAATATATGTATTCCTGCCCCTCTGGCAATACAGTGAGCATTGCATAAGTCCGAAAAGCTGTTTGCTACAAGCATATCGCATATGGAAGTCATATACCCTTCTTGGCATTTGCGTTACGATGTATGATTATCTGTGATCAAAAGCAAGATGCTTGTGCTGTTGCTTCACGACAATGCTGATTCGACTTTGCCACCTTGTCTGTAAACCTGCATGTCATGTCCAGGTGTAAACACATCACTTGCGAGAAGTCATTAAAGCCCCTCTTAAGTGTTGGGAGCCCCAAATTCGCCAAAAATTTGATGGCACAATTTTACTTAAATTGTATCATAATGTGAAAGAGGATGTCATGTAAAACACATTTCTGCAATGATTTTCAAAACTAATGTGTTTGAAGACAACTATTGATAAAAGAATACATAGTTTTGGGTTTTCTGTTGTACGCGGAAAACATACATTTTGTATTCTTTCATCAATATTCGACTTCAAACACATTTGTTTTGAAAATCATCACATAAATGTGTTTTAAATGACATCCTCTTTCACATTGTGATACAGTTTAAGTGAAATTTTGCCATCAAATGTTTGGGGCTCCCAACACTTTAGAGGGGCTTTAATGGTAAAAAATATATTCCAGTGGCCAAGGGGAATAAACGGGTTGGATAGCTAGGGTGTCGCTTAGTCTTGGTAGATATATAACAGTTCTTATTTATGTTGCAGACATTTTAGTCTTTTTGACAAGTAAATAAACAAAATAAAATATATATATGATAATGTGCTGTCGGAGTACAACAAAAGTTATATTTATTAATTGATGACCCAACATTGACTCGAGCGTCACTGTCTCCACTGCAGGCTAATTTCGTCAAAGACTGAGTTGGAATTCAATCAGTGTAAGCATTTGACCACAGGGCAATTCTTGGGGGAGAAGGGGGGAGGACGTGAATGTTCGCATACTATTCATGACAGTCATTCTTCCATTAGCCGTTTTGAACTAGTGTCTCTTCCCGGTTTGCCTTATTTTATCATTTTGATTTGTTTTGACCAAGGGCGTGCAAGATAATCGCGCCTACACAAACATAATGACACCGGGTCGAACGGTCATGGGCGCTTCCAGTTCCATTAAATTCATGTTTGTGCAGATTTTACCTGGCGGCTGTGCCACACCGTTCCAAAGTTTCTTCCATGTTCATCGCTTCTAATTGACTGCCAAGATTCAATTGCGCTCGCCCAATCTCTACAAGAGCCGCGTATCAGCTGCGGAAACTGTCATGCACTCCCCTCGGCCCTCTCATCATCATCGGCGAACATTCATCGTGTGGGAGAAGGAAAGTTTACACATAAAAATGAGCATGGTCTTGTTTTTAGGGGGCGAATTCCATATCTTCAAGTCAAGCCCCATGTGTAAGACGATGCGTATTCGATATGTTGTTGTGCAGCTGTCGATAATGCCTGGATGAAAAGAAAAAGGACGAATTATTATCATAGTCGAGTCAGGAGAGAGAGCGAGAGAGAGAGAGAGAGAAAACAATGATTTTATCCACTCAACCACAATCCTATCTCTGCCTGTCCTCTCGTCTTGTTCCCAATGTCTCTATCTCTCACCTCCCCATAATTTCCTTCACCATCTCTTTCTCTCTTTCTCTCTCTCTGTCTCTCTATCTCAGTCCTTTCCAAATTTCATCTCGACCATTCCGATATGCTTACATACACTGTTCCCTATAGAAGGGTCCATTGAATTAATTTTACTTTATCTGTTTAGTACTGCAATGGATTGTTGTGATAACAGTTCATAATCATCAATTATAAATTTGTGATGTAAAATTATAGATAATAACAAAGAAACAGGGTTTGTTGTGTGCGATCTAAGGTAGATATGGACTTATTGTAGATACGAACTTACACACACACACACTCTCTCTCTCTCTCCCTCTCCCTTCACTTCCACCCTCTCTCTCTATCTTTCCTTCTCTCTCTCTCTCTCCCTCTCTCTCCCCCCCCTCTCTCTCTCTCTCTATCCATTTCCCTCCCTCTCTCTCCCCCTCTCCTTTACTCTTTCTCACTGTCCCATTCTCACACCCGTCATCTCTGTCTCTCTTTCATTCTCTTTCTACTGTTCTTCTTCTTTCTCCCCTCCTTCTCACTCTTCCTTTCTCTCCTGCATGGCTAGACCATCAGCCTGTCATCCATTTCATTGACATACAAAAAACGTCATACAACAAGGTGTGAAAACAGTCATTCCTGATACACCATATCCTAAGAAATTCTTGTCATATCCACATTTCAAGTTTATATTTATTATTCATTTGTTCATATATTTTGGGTATATTTGATTATATCTTTAGTTATATTAAGATGCCATCCTTCCACAAATGGTTAAGTGATCGAACAGGTTTTCGAAAATAAATGCAAATATGATCAAAATTTATTGTAAAATAAAAGGTCAAGATACAATGTAGCAAGCCATGGACGAATACGACGCTTTATAGAAAATGACAGTATAAAAAAAACACCTTCAAAATTACCCACATCAATCTTGCTTGATATTATGAATTTCAACAAACTAGGGAAAATCCTGGAATTTTCCGCCCTCTTTCTCTATATACATGTTTCTTTTTTTTTTTAATATACAATATTTTCATCGGCCAAAAAAAACACCTGTATTTGCATTTGCATGTGACGGGATGAAGTACATTCCTATCAAGCACTTAATAGATTATTTGTTTCATTTCCTGTCGTAGGTTTACTAAGCCAACATGCCAATTTTTCTGGATTCAATAATCTTTTTTCCCGTCACTCCGCAAGTGATAATGTCTTCAAAACTTGTTGCGGTAGTCGCAACTACGTCCTGTTTTGTAAAAGATCGAGATATCGGATAATCGCCTGTCAGTAGCTGAATTTTAGCAAAATTACTTTTTGTCGAATTTATATTCAGGTATTCTTTCAAATCCTCTTGTTTTCTGGATGCACCCATAAGCTGGTTTAGCACAGTTTAATATTATTTACTTTCTTTTTTCTAATTCAAAAATTGTCAATTTTCTCCTCCACACACATCCACAGCGGTTTCTTACGTTTTCATTTCATTTTTTTTTAAATTCCATGGTCATCGGTCTATTTCGTTTTGTTTCGTTTTTGTTATGTTATATAAACGCCTCTGTTACTACTTGGTAACAAGCTATGCTAACTCTTGGAGCGGGGCAGCTGGATAAATTCAAACTAGAATCGAATGAAACTAAAATATACACACTTGCAGGCAACAAGTTTATTTTCCAATACTTAGATTATTTCAATGACCAGACAGAACACTTGTTGCGGGGGAGGGGTGGGAGAGAAGGGGGGTAGGCGGAATTCCCTGTCCCATTCGTAACCCTATATTATTTTGTTCTTTTCCACATTCATTTATGCTTTGTTGTTGGTGTTGTTTTTGTTATGCTGTTCTTGCGGCTGAACATTGTTTGAGTGATGCATTTATTAAGAACACAAGAAATTGTCCCAAATAGTTTTCACTGCCATGAACCTATGTATACATATTATATTTTGTTCAAAATCTTTTCAAGAACGATGAGACTAAGCCTGTTTAAGAAAAGACAGACTTTCTTAAAATCGAAATTGCTGATAATAAAGAGTTAGCTCGACGTCATAGCGTCAACCCTTACATTTTTTCGAAGGCCTCAACACGAGCTAATAATATATTTCCAAATTGTCGCTTTTCGCATGACTTGGCGCATTTGATATGCCTATTGAATTTCGATCAGAGAGGAGTCAACGAAATGAAATCGTCATTCGCATTAAAGAGATGGTCGTTTGTCAAACTATGTAAATCAAATCAAATCAAACGAAAATAAAATAAAAATCAACAACAAAATCTCAAACCTACTCTTCTTAATGATGATAAGCATCCGTTGCAAAGAATCGGATATCAGTTACAAACAAAGCACGATTACAAAGACGTGCAGAAAATCAACTCAAAGACAATTTCAATAGCCTAGTGTATATCCCGTAGAAATCATGTTCGGAAGGCATCATCATGTACGCACGATTTCACAAAAGGTTGACAAGCTCATTGGATTTGCCTTAGGATGGTTTTTCGAAAATCTTGTTTGATCGTGTTGCATCAACATCTGAGTCGATGGACTACATTCAGAAGCAAATAATCATATTGTTTCATTTCCCATAATGGATTCTGTCATTTTCCATCCTTAAATGGCACATTATCAAGAACCGTTTCGTTCCCTCGCGTAAACCCTAATGTAATACATTAATCAAGATAATCGGGGATTGTCGAGTGAAAAATGGTTCACGCGCGATGTATCACTCTCACGTTAAATTCCAATTTCGTTGCGGAATTCAAACCTCGAAATCTGATTCACTTTACGTCACTTACCTTGCTTTGCATACGGGTAATGTTCATTTAATACATAAGATTCTGTAGCGATTCGGCTGCACGCCTCGGTAAATTTTTGAGCCAGATGCGTACACTCTAGAATTGCGGTATTCGTTTGTCTTGCGTCATCAACGAGATTTGTATATTTTAGCGATTGTCTGCAGTGACATGGAACACTGCCGGCATCCATGGTTTTCATATGTTTTGTCGGAGGGAATGGTTCAATTGGCGTATTTCCGTTACGAGAGTCTTTTGTTTAGGTTTGGACGTTGCTGAAAATTCAGACAAGTTATGGAAACTACGTCATTTTTGTTTTCTGGACTGAAAAATGGACTCTAATATTTAATGAAACATGTGTCGTAATTTTGGAGTCAACGTCGTTCAGAGTATGAATGAAATATGGACAGGGAAAAGAATAAAAAGAGAGTGGATGAGAGAAAAGGGGGGGGGGCAATCATGTAGGGCAAATAATGGACATGAGTGCCCCCACCCCCCCCCAGTAGAAATAATTAATTCAAGAGGACGGTATACAACGTTACGATTAGTTTGATTGGTAGTGTGTTGGTCTGTCGATGAGATGCTTTTGAGAGTTCTCTTCTTTCTATGTTTTTGAGAAGTCACATCTATAGTCAGAAATAAAATTGGTGTTTGCCCCCTTCCACATTCCTGAAGACGGATCGACGCCCCCAGAACACAGTTATATAAACATTGAAGAGGTATTTTTGCAAACATAATTAAATGAATAACTGACATTTAAATCTTCAGGACGAAATCGGTCTTGAGGGCCCTTTCTCTGGGCAAGTCGATGAATTCATGAATTATTTTGCAGATCGTAATTATTCCAGCGCTTCAGTGTCCTTCGCCGTACGCCTATGTAGACTCATCTAAGCGTCTCTTCAATCACCGATCCATTCACACTTGTAGGATAAGAAGGCTCTTAGCCGGGTCGCCAGAAAAAGAGAGTGTGGGGGAAGTACCAGCGTAAGGATTTCCATATAATCAATAATAACAAGAAAAAGTCAAATACTCCTGGTTAATCCTGAACGAAAAACTGACTAAGTACGAGACAAAAAGACCCGTTTTAGTGAGTTGTCCACACTTCTACTGTTTTTCCATGGCAAACCATTCCTATATATTGATAACTATTGTGACGTCACTTTTTTGTGTGTGAATAGGGTCGATGTCTGCTGGTAAAATGCAATTATTTTGAAGACCTTAGGGATGACTCTTTGGGGTATAAGTTTCGTAGGAAATGATACAAGAAAATTAGAAGTTGTAAAGCCGCGGCAGCTTTCCGTGTTGATATTTCAGTAAACTCGCTCGTTTAAAATAGATGGGTCAATTTACAGTGGGTAGCATATCTTCTGACAGACTTTCCATTTTTCAACTTAACATCCAGAAATAACAGATTACTCTTTCGTAAACGAAACAAACATGATGTAAATTTATAACAGTGTTCGCGAACTGTGTGTTCCTGTAAACGTGGATATGCTGACCACGTTGACTTGATGAATATTAATATGACTAATGTATTTACTTATTGATTAATTTACTAGATTATTGGTGACGCCCTTCCTTCATTTATTTACCCCAATGAGTGATGAATTTATTAAAGATGATCTAATGATTGATTGGTTGATTGATTGATGTCTTGATTAGGTTGCTATTAGCACTATGGTAAAGGATTTAGCGCACTGGCGTAGGCTTACGTCATTAGTGCGTTATGCAGTTTGCAAATAAGGTGTCGTTTCAATTGCGTTATTACCCACACTAATTAAATGCTCTAAAGGCGATGGGCAAATGCTATAGTTCTTAAACTCATTTTTTGCATTGTCCATTTTGCATTAACAAATAAGACGTTACTCTAGAATGACGTCGAAGACAAATTCGATGACGTAGTACCACGTCAGCATATAGCGCAATTTGAGAAATGAACATTGCACTGCTGGATCATGGATTCATCAATTAGCAATTAATTATTTATTTTGATTACCATTCTATCAAAACATGCTAAAGGTTTATGAGGTATTGTTGCTTCACGCCGGTTAGAGTATCTCATTTATCATCCAATAATTATTATACAACTCACTCCCAGATCCTGATCAAATGATTGGTCATGCGCGGTCACGTGTGATTCATTTACTGAGCCTATTGCACGCTTTTTCATGAAAAAGCGTACAATATTTTCCAGTACTATCCAACGATTTTTCAGTGCCGGGCAGTAGCGCGCGTAGAGGTTAGAGCGTGTACACATGGGCCTATTCTTGCGCAGCCGCGACTATGCGTAAATAGGTATAGATAGAGGTGCGCTTGCTATATCTATACTTATGTGTGTGCACTAAATTGAGACTTATCAAAACTTGAGATTTATTTGTCAGCCATAAACTGTCACGAAACAATCTTGAATTAATTATTTTTACATCAAATAACAAGGATCTAGGAGTTTCGTTGTATAAAACAAATGATGCATGTTTTCATTCGTTCATTATACGATCTATCCGCCCTTGTTGATGCTGTGTGTATCTATCGCACTCAGCCTATTAAACGGCTTCGTGCAATAGATACACACAGCCTCAACTCGAGTGCGGATAGATCGTATAATGAACTCATGCGCATGCTTCATTTGTATACTATTAACATCCTCAGAGTTAAACTACGGTACAAATATATTTGGGCAGTTATGAGCTATTCTGTCCCACACGTCACCGAACACATATAAAGATATAATATATCTGATGATGATATATCAATGTTCCTAGCAAGGGAAACTCTTTGGCCCTAGTAAGAGCTAGGATCAAACCAAATTAAACGTGAAATGACACATTTTAGGTAAATTCATAATTCCTCAAGCTGACAATGCTTCGTAAAATATGGGACTCAAAATGATCATATATCTTGAATTAACCCTCTTATCTTTATATCTCTTCTTTTCAATATTTTCATTTGAGTGTAAACTTCACTAAAGGTGCCACGTGTGTAGCACAACACTCTTCTTGATTAAAAAGTTCTGTCGCCATGCCTCTAGACAGGGGCAGGGTAGGGTGAAGTAATAGTATGCAATGCCCTTTAATAATAAGCTGTGCTTCTTCAGCGATCAACACCGATCATAGGGCTTGCGGTGGAAGGTGAACCAGGGCCCTCAAATCATGTATTATTCACCTAACCTCAAGAGAATCTCCACATGTGGTATCGTCATCAAATTAAAACAAAAGGAAATTACAAAGAAGAAGAAATCCCAGTTCCCAGATACTCCTGCGATCATAGATGAGGTGTGGATTCGACTGATTTATTTAAGGACTTCATGCGAATTGAAAGGATCCTTCCATTTCGATTGCGTTCGGCTTTTGATCATTGGTCATATGAATTGCAAAGTTGGTTAAACCTTGTCGATTTCGAATTCAGATGAATAATTTCTTGCTATTTACGCTTTGGTCGTCGACCTTTTGGTGGATTTATTTCGATTGTAAAGTCATAGTAATGGAAATGAGGATGTTGTGTAGGAAAAAGTAGCGAATCTCGCACAGTCACTATTCGTCTTCACATTTGTGGTCCCTGATTTGGCCTTGTACGTTTAGATATCTTGAGATTTTCATGGTAATTCCCAAAATTTACTCTCTAGAAAATAACTCCAATTGGAAATCACTTTTTTTCGAACTGATGTCATTTATCACGAACTGATATGACAGATGCTTCAATATTTTTAACTATTTTCCGTTTCTATTTTGTCTGTATTTTACTGTATTTCTATCTTTAAAAGATAGTTAATCTTTTAGATTTTTATTTCACCAGGCAACAGTTACATTACTGCATGCAGTCTTCTACCATCACCACAATTATTTACTCACGACTTTGGAATATCAAAGTCAATTCATGGCTAGGTTGATCCACGTCTAAATAAATTTGCCGATTTAGGTCGCCTCACACCGTCTGTCTCTCGATAACTAAGGTCTTAAGGAATATGGGTGATATACTTATGCACAATAGCTAGGTGTCATAAATGCAAACCATGCTGCTCTTAATCATAATTATTTTGTATCTCTTATCGAACTTCGCGTCCACTCGATCGCAAAGCAGGCGATGAAGGTCGATAATTATTCGACTACCACCCATTAACTTTCTAGTCACCCGCGCCGGGTTTCGCCGAACGTGAGCGGAATCCCGCCCAACAAGTCCCCATTCCCGTGTTCCAGATCACAGTAAGAGAGACACACATGAACAAATAAAAGGCCCACTGTAATTAAAACCGATTTCCTCACACTTTGCGCCATGATATGTAATGACTTCAGATCAGAAAATCGCAACCATGGCAACGAGGATCAATACCAGGCTATCGTGGTGGAGGCGGTATCGCTATTTTTAGGCCAGCATCATTTATAGTTTATATACATCACTCTCGAATTATTTTCTGGGACGTATAATCACCTTGTCAATGTGCTCTAAATTATTCAATATAAGATTTTCCGACAGCGATCGCCGTGGCCCATTTCTAAAATTCCCTTGGGGGCCTGCACATAAATTGCGACACATATCCCTATATATTCTAAATGAATTTAGCTTATTCTGAGTTGTGACTATATTCGACTCAATTAAGTTTTGCTGTGCGAAAAAAGAAAAAAAAAACTGTTGATGCATTATAATACATTCCCATAAAGACTTTCTGAAAAAATAGCAAGTCTTCACGTTTGTATTGGCTTTCTATTTTATAATATAGAACAATGTCGGTTAGAATATTAACGGAGGATTCTCTTGCCTTCTGCACATCAGCTCTATGGAGGTTTAATTTATTCATTAATTTATTGACGGAAGGATTGCTTTGGGCCACACAACGGCTTTCCAAAAGATACCCTTTTTCGGTCTTGATTAGCTCCACGACAACCCTTTCACACCGATATAGATTAATCTTGCATTGGAATCGGTTAAATAATCTTGAAGTCTTTGGTATACCTACAGACTTTGTATCTCATCATAAATACGGTGTAGCAAAGAAAGATGATATTGTGCGGCATATAACGAGTTGATTTAGGACACAGGAACTGTATAAACTTATGTTTGAAAGCAGATGAAACCATAAATATGAGATCTTGAATGTCTTCGGATGTCTGCACTGGATTTTCGCAAAAAAGGGAATCGATAACCTCATAACCTCAAACATTGTCACTACTCCTCCTATAGCTCCCAGTGGAACCCCTTGATCGACATGAGCACGTGACCACGCACAAGGTCGGTTAGTCAAACCTAACTGTCAGGTGACAATAGTTCCTACCCTGATCGTCCATCAACCCTGAATGACGGGGTTCATCAAACGAACCTGGCCAGATTAAAGCTATGTGAACATGATGAAAGTAAAAATAAGTTCACAAAAAAGTAAAAAATCATGTTTAAAATGAGGGGGGGGGGGCAGCATTGCCGTGGTTTTAGGGCATAATAATAATGTTGTTGTGCAGTTTAAGAGCCAACCTGCCACTCGCAAATATGTAATACAGATACAGTGAAACCTGTTTATAAAGACCACCCAAGGGAGACAAGAAAAGTGGTCTTCATAGGCAGGGGGTCTTTATGTACAGGTTCCTCTAGTACATGTTTCGATGAGAAACCATTTACAAGGGAAACAAAAAAATGTGGTCTTTGTAGACAGGTGGTCTTTCTATACAGGTGGTCATTAAACCAGGTTTGTCTGTAGTAGCATATGGTTATAGGCTTCTGATATTATATCGGGTCTGATATTTTAAAATTTGGGATTTAAATGCATTCTTAAATACGCGACGCGACGGGTTGAAAGTCACAAAACGAAAAATATAAAAACACACATACACACACACACACACACACACACACCAGGGAGGTGTCTTACAAAGATCCTAAGTTGAACTTATCTTTAAATTGGACTTAACAATAAAATTATGGAAAGCCGTTAGCATCTTTGAAAATATTTTGTAAAAGTTATTTCAAAAGGAATAAAATGTGATTCAAATCATTCATATTTTCTATTATCAAGGACTTTTCATGTTCTTGACGTGGATTTTATGAAAAGTCTAAAATCCTTGAATTTTTGCTTTTGAATATATTTAATTTAAAGGCTTCAAATGGCTCTCCATAATGTTTAAGTCCAACTTAGAGTTAAGTTTGACTTAGGATCTTTGTGAAACACCCCCAGGTTGTACATGTTTTAGGAATATATTGAGAAGTTAATGTAATTTCATTCATTCAGATACGAACTGGACATAAAGTGCACACAATCTAATGACTGTTCACGTTATGCGTTTACAAAGGGCACCGCGTCCCTCCAGACTCTTCACCATAAAAAAGGAGAAATTGTCCACCTCCCTCCAGACAGTTATAGTCTGCATTATATTATAGGACGTATGAACTGATACAAAATTGGGTCACATAGGCATGAGAAGACGGTTAAGTATACATTCCTTTTAGGTTTGCTTGAAGCTTCTATTTTCGCCACTCTTCATCAAATGCGACGCTCTTGAAAGTAAGAGGCATTTATTTCAGCCTCGGAAATGGACGTGAGGCGTCTTCTCGTTACAATCTCCATCTACCCCGTTGTTTGGAGCCGCGGGTTCAGAGCTAACGCGCTTACGGCCTCTCTTTATGCTTTCGCATAAATCTCGAGTGCTGTTTATTCTACTGAAGTTATATGTCTGCAAGTATGGAAATAATAAACGTCTTTTTCAGACGGACGATGTGACTTTGGTTCGATTTTAGTACCAGTGGCGTCTTTTTGAAGTAAATGCGATTGGTTTTTAATCACGTTTTTTATCACTTGAGGGCTTTACTGTTTATTGTCGCTAGTTTAGTTGGTGGGCTATTTTCGTTTCCACCATTTGCTCTTTATAATGTAGTTATATACAGTTTCAGCTTGCAATCTTTGAATTTATCGATAAAAAGAAATTATGAGCTCCGTATTGGATTATGTCTGGAGGTTACCGTAACCACTTTGAGTGCAATCCGATTTGGAAGCAATTTCCATAACCACTAGGTATGGAACTTTAAAGATTTTACAAAACAATTATCATTTTGCATTGAGGTTTATGACTCAAAGTGTTAGTGAACCATAGATTATAGCACAAGTAAAAAAAAAAAAAAAAAAAAAAAAAGTTTTAAAAAACATTGATGGTATTGTTAAAGAACTATAAAGTAAACAATCTACATTCTGCTGTTTCAAAAAGGCGTGGATATAGCCATTTGCAGCAAACAAGCAAGTACCGGATTGAACTGACATGATTTGTTTAAAAAGAGATTATATCCTTGTTATTACTTTTTTTCATGTCGTTATTTATTGTCTTCAGTCGAGAACATCAACATGAATCAAAAATCTAAATTACAATATGAAAAAAAGGATACTGCTTATATGGAAGGAACTTCCCCAAAGCAAGATGAATCAGTCAAATTATCCGGAAATATTTTGGTTTCTCTCAAGAACAAAAAACGTCGTTGCCTGAGGCAAGGCTGAAATGATCTTGCTTGCTCTCTGCTAGAAATGGGCCTGGGTATCCGCCTTGTGGGGTATTTTCGTTCAATGACTTTCGAAGGCGTCGCTGGAGGATTGTATAAAGGGGGATGTGACCTCCCCCCCCCCTCCCTCCTCTTTGAATCAAAATCTGTCGGTGAATCCGACATAGGCCTAGTAAGTTATTTATTGTTTATAGGCTGTCGATAATGACATTTTCCGATTAGATGCCTTGGAAATATACAGCTACGATGTTGGCAAAATTAGTATACTCCACCCCATTCGAAATGGTACGGTGCCGCCCCTGATGACGAGAAAGGAATGATGAGAGCATCGTCACCCTTGCGTGGATACTTCGATCTATATTTGCATTGGTTTCCGGCTGGAGTAAGGATGATAGTGAGAGCGGAAAGATATAAGGTTTCCCCGTTGTATAGTGTCATTTCTATTTTCTATTTATCTGTATGCCTGACTCCCCCCCCCCCTTCTCTCTCTCTCTCTCTCTTTATGTCATCACTACCCACAATCTCCCGATCTCTTTTTATATATGTCAATGTCAATGGCTTTCTCTTGCCTATGCACACTCTTCCTATCTCTCACTCTCTCTCCCTCTCTCTCCTCTCTCTTTCTATCATTCGAGCAGAGCTTCGAGTCAATATCCCTTTTCATTTGCATCCTGGCTATGTAGTTTATCCATCTTCCTATATATTTCTCAATTTTCCGCCTTCTCATCCGTTCTCTGTCGGGTCTCCCTATGTTACTTTCACTTTCATCTCTCCCCACTTCTGCCCCTCGTCTTTTCATAATGTTATACATGCTATACTCTGTACGTCTTCATGTTTTTCTCCCAGTTCCCATTCATTTATTTTATTTACCCCATCTCTCTCTCTCTCTCTCTCTCTCTCTCCCTTCCTCCCCCTATTCATCTTTCCCTGCAATCAATTTTCATTTCAAAGCGTCTCATTCCTATACAAATCATAATCAAATTCAAATCATAATTTACCATTCTATTCATTCCCTCCTTTATCATTTTACCTTTTACGTACTTATTTCCTTTATTGTTTTATTGTAGTCTTCCTCTCTATTGGATTATGTTTCCATTATTTTTGGAGGATGCCTCAATTGCCCCCCTCTCTTTCTCTCTCTCTCTCTCTCTCTTTCTCTTTCTCTTTCTCTCTATCTGTCTGTCTGTCTTCCTCTTCTCTTTCTCTCTATCTGTCTGTCTCTTTCTCCCTCGGTCTCTCTCTCTCTCTCTCTCTCTCTCTTTCTCTCTATCTGTCTGTCTCTCTCTCTCTCTCTCTCTCTCTCTCTCTCTTTCTCTCTGTCTGTCTCTCTGTCTGTCTGTCTCTCTCCCTTTTCTCCCTCGGTCTCGCTCTCCCTGCCTCTCCTTTATCCATGTATCCCATTCTGTACCTCTTCCTATATACACATTCTCATCATTTCATCCTGTCTTCTCCTTAAAAATGTGTTCCATTGCTCGATTCCCCACCTCTCCCTCACCGAATCAATTTACTCGACAAACAACGATTTCACCCCTCGGATGTAGGAATCCCAAAGCTGCAATTATATTCAGACCTCGGTCCACACAGGTGTCATTCACTCAATAATTTGTTTGCCATTCTTATTTCGGCCATCACCAATCGCTTTACCTCGGCATTAAATCCGATCTTTGACAGTTGATGATGACCACCCGGCCCTTTCCTCATCTTAAAATAGGTTGAAGTTCATATAGACATGGACGCAAGCCTTATCTATTTTGGGATGAAGAGCTCACAGGGTTATAAGCGCCCCTTTTGTTTTCCATCTATCTTTAAAATTATTCTACCGTTTCCCTTTTCGAACTCTCTCAAACAAACGTCTTGATTGCGAAATCGATTTAGGCCAGCGGGTCACTCTTCTATTCACCGTTTGGCCGCTCAAAAAGAATTTTCTCTGGTTTTATTTTCAGTATTTGCAATGTTATTGTTCAAACTTAATCCGTGAAGAGATCGCCGCGAAATCAGCGTAACTTCTTACCTTGTGTTATACAAAAAAACTCAACCTTTAATACGGCCACAATGTCGGATTACTGATTGCAAAGGGTGTACCAATCAATCGGTAAAAGGTAAGCCAAGCCTTTCGTTAAGGTTTCATCGTCTCCAAACCTTGGCGGGAAGAAAAGGGATAAAATACGGCCTCCTCCTCGCATGTCACGTGGTTGGTGTCGTCTGCGCGGTAGGTGGGTCTAACGAGAGTCGGTCGAAAGAAACAAACAAAAATCAATGGCTTCGGTTCGGTTTCAACCGCGCGGAAAGGAATTGCGCGACGGCGGAAAGATACCGGGAGCACAAATGCCAGGATGTGCCTTCTACCTTTCCTCACCTGTACAAGCTCTTCTGTCTGTCTTTGAAACTCGAACTTGGTTCCCGATCCCTCTGCCGTCTGTCTGTCCTAAGTCCGTCGCTACCTATTTGTGCTTCGACTTTTTTTCGGTTTCGGATTTGTTGTAGGATAACAGGTTCGGTTTCAGAACGCTCCGAGTCATGTCGCGACTAGTGATAATAATGTTTTTGACCATGTCATAATAATTCTTATCATATGTGTGCATGTTCATGTTCACGAGGAAATGTCACAGACAATGCCTTAAGTAATCGGAGCCAGGTTCTGAGTGGATTTTCAGCACCGACCTCTCGTTCTGCAAATCCCTCGAAGATGTTGATTTAAAGCCTCGGCTATATTTCGATGAAAGTAGGGGGGTGTTTGCTTCTATTCGTCCTCTTATCTTCGATTCGTTTTCTTGTCTGATGTGGTAGATTCACATTGATTTTGTTTGTATTTTTTGTGTGCAAAAGAGGATGTAGGCCTGTTCTTAGTTTGTTGAAGTATTTAGATAGTGGACCTTAATTGGCAACAAAGCAAAATAACTAATGGAGATAGGTTTGTGGAAACGTGTGCCCACGATTTTGATCCGAAACATTTATTATTACATGCGTTTAGTACTGTAAGAGTTCACCCTATTTTCCATGAGATCCACCTGTCAATATGCTATTAACTAGCTGACATACCATCCAATATCAGACTGCTATGTTTACCACAGAATATCGAAAACATATGGAGCCGAGTGCTGACCGCATATCCTGTCAAGTCGATGTACTTGTCAGACTAGCATCAACAGAGTCGCCACAAAGTCAAAACAAAAATAAAGCTGGGATTGTCTCGTTAGATCGTCCAACGATGACTGTGTCTATCCACTGTATACAGAGCAAGTCGGACCAGTATCTTCCCCGGATGTAAATAGACTCGTATTCCTTTACACGTAATGAAAGTGTATAACCTAAAGTACCTCTATTTTTGAGCTTAACATAGGCATAAACGAAAGAAAACAACATGTTCCTCTAAGTATATAGCACTCATTTTCTGTCCGTAATGTTGGGCGGCGCCACGAGTGTAATCTGTATTAGATGTGAAGGTACTCTCCAAATCTTTTAAGAATTAAACTATTTTGTGAAACGCATTTGAATTAAAGAAATACCCTTTTTTCCGCCAATCTTGATCGGGTTGTGAATAATCAAATTGTTAATTTTGTTCTAACAGTTATAGCAGAATAATTGTAACTATAAAAAGCCCTATCTTTACCTGATGTGAACTTACTCGTAGTTTATTATTGTTTACCTTTTTGATCTGTTAAACGTGAATAATCAGCGGGTAGCTATTGGGAGTGGTAGGCGGGTATCGGTGACTCAAAACCTCAGTCAAATGGGGGCGGGGGCGGGTGGGAAAAAGAGAAGAAAAAAAGAGAGGGGGACATTTACATGAAAAGAAGGCGATGGCCGTCCATCACAATATGTACTTGTTTTCTTGTATTTCATCCAATGCGCATCCCCCCCCCCCCCTTAGGAGTACCCTTTGAGTGACGACCCGGGCCTACACTACTCCATAGTTATCAGATTATCGGATTGTATATTGTAAGACACTGTTAAGTATTCTTATTTTTTAAAGTATCGATTATAATAGTAAATTCATTATTTTTGTTTTGTTACGTTTTCTAAACTGATTTGTACCAAAATACTTTGTTTAGCTGTTTAAGGGGTTAGGCTCGACTAGCACGTGTGCTACTATCTGGCCCCTTTTACCAACCAATAGTTTCTCTTCTTGTATATGTAAGCACATTGTATGAATTGCATTACTGTATTTCTGTTGGTAAATAAATCAAATCAAAATTAAATTATGAATTATAATATCTATAAATTCTACTTTGAATAAGGGTAGGATGCAGCCATTAACTTGGCTGAGCATAACCTGGTGATGATTACACAATGACATTATAAAAGATACAAGAGGAACGTGTGTCCATTATCTTTATTACACGATCGTTTCCTATCATTTATACAAAACATGAAGAAACACAGGGAAAAAAACATTAAAGATAAAGACCAGTCCTGGTCATGCGATTGCATTGTGAAAGAAACGTTTTGGAATCGATCAGAAAAGGTTGATCATCTAGCATATAAGTATTGGTGTGTACTGCAAGGTTCTGGAATCATCAAAATGATAAGAAATTTGGCCCAGTCTTGGTAAAGTTACAAGCACTGTGCACAGAAAGATGTATGGGACTACGCGACCACGTGCGCGATATCTTTTTGGTCCCAATAGATATAATAATTTACCTAATATATCAGTTAGGTAGGCGGTTTCCCGGCAAAATTTGTATCATCACGTATTAGTCAAAACATATTCTTTCACATGATTGGTAATGAGAGCATCTATTTCATTTTTTTTGAGAGAGGGGCGTTTCCAAAACTGGTCTTTACCTTTAACATAATAGACAGGATAGATAACCCTTTTTGTAGTAGTCATAAGCCTGCATTAATCTCGCATCTATGTTTACAACGAAATTATGTTGGGCTTTTATCACAAAATAAGTATTATCTTTGTATGATTATAAAAGAGATTAATACAAATTGCAGTTGATCGTTCTGCTCGATTGCATGACATTTTTTTTCTTCTTCGCGACCATTAACATGTCTTTCCCTTTCAATTGCCTCAGACCTAAATGCAAAATAATATCATCATGGCTTGGCCTCCTTCACCCTGTGGCACTCGACCGAATCGACAGACTAAAACAAAAAAATCTTAGCCTTTGGTGGGTGCGATATAAATAGCTTTGAGATCATCTAAGGGACGAGAGTTCTTGAAAATTTCCACTGCCATGAACATCAGAAACTTGATTTGTCAAAAGACCAGGCATTCCCTAGGGGAAGCCAGCGATGCGAGCAGTCGTATCTCGCGGGGACGCTCCCCGGGAATTCTGAACCAACAACCCTGCCAATCGCCCCACTACCAAATGATCTATTTTTTAACTGTGTTTTGGGAGCTCCCTTTGTCCTTTATTTTTGTTTTGCTTCTTCGCCATTCGTTTCATGTCTATTTTTTGTCTTATTTTTTCCTTCAATCTCGCTTAGGTTACTCTTAGGTCCGTTTGCGAGGCTTTTCTCAATTTCATGTTTTGTTTTGCTTTTTGGGGGTCTTTTTCTTTGCTATTTTTTATTTTTATTTCGTTTCGTTTTGTTGTGTATGTTTTTGCAATGAAACCTTTAATACTCAGTTTCTAAGTTTATTATCCGTTTTCTCCCCCATCTTAATTTTCGCGCATATCTTCTCGGTATTACTGCATTATCAACTCTTTATTTTATTATCGTTATTTGTATTTCTTAAAAAGGTATATGTTTGATAGTATGACTATGACGTGAATAATTGATAAACAGTTTAAACTTCAAGATGTAGCCACCACTCATTTCAAATCAATTTCAAATTATTGTAATTTCCGTATACCTACTCCTTAGTGTTAAGCATGTTTCAAAATGATATATAGAATAATCATATTTTATAATAATATTATTATCTGACACAGATTTACAATTATTTCCATTTTTATTCTGGCCGTTGGAGAAAACAATCAAAATTATCCGACCTTGTGATATGTGCAAATGATTGTTGTTATCATAAAGCGATATTATTTGCGTGTGATTAAACCAGCATCATGAACTTTTCACCCCAACCAACAACCGCAACATAGTGCATGCATCCTCATGATGTTTCTGGACAGTCTTGTATTTTGTCAAGGACCTAAAGACAACATTGTGGTCTGACGAAAAATAATTTAAAAAAAAAATGATGTATAGTTCCAACTCAACACCATGAACTACTCACCTCAAAGTAGTGTGGGGTGTTTCCAGCGACAACAACCACAACAACAAAAACGACAATCGTAAAAATAACAACAACAACAACTGCAACATAGTCCATGCATCCTAATGGTGTTTCTGGACAGTATAGATATCTGCCAAGGACATGAACTGCAGACACCCGATACATAAGGTGTCGTCTTTCCTAGCCCCTGGCCAGGTTTCAATGTAAACACAAACCCCTGATATATGAAGTATCGTATTTCTAATAACATCATATTCGATAGATTTAATTATTATTTAAAGTGATTTGCTCTCGGCTGTACTTCCTATGTGCTTCCAGTGAATCACCTTGTATTACCTTTTGCAAATTTGCCGGATGCCCTGGAGTTGCTTATTTTGTCGAAGTATGTCAAGTCCGCATGTCGATGAGTGTTTCTGACTGTTGTTGGTATGGAGGGAGAGCCTGTGGACGGTTTTGTATTCGAATACCTGTTTAGAATGATTGATATTTTATAATAATTCAATAGCTGTCTGTAAAGAAAGGACAAAATAAATTGACTATATCATTGCAAACAACACCGAAATGCATGTTTTTCGTATCAAAATAATGGAAATTAAACAAATTTTATCCCTCACATGCGTTAACATGTGGAATAGACGCGTATTAATATGTTTAGCTTTAGGTCAGTTAACTTTTTAAGCAAAGTATTTAGAATTTACTATTAACAATTCAAGTAATATTGTCAAATGAATTCATATGGCAAGCAGTCTAGTTATAAAAAAAAAGATGTTTTACAACATAATTCCAATGGCGATGAATAATCACCTACCAACATGGTCAATCTTGAACGATTAATGGCATGATTTCGTTGATGAAATTCTCTGTGTAAATACCAGTCCTGTTTGTTCTAGCTCCATAGTGACATGACTGAGAGCAATTTTAGCCATGAATTCAGACTTTGGGGCTACTGCTCTGTTGATTGTGAACATAGAGAAAGTGCTATACTTCATTACCCTGTAGTCCATTACCATTTCTCCAGACCTCCCATGCTGTATGACTCTCCCCTCCTTCGATGAAATGTTTACCCTTTTTCAATATCTTCTGGTAGCTTTAATCATGCATGGACGTACTGCCGTTAATGGAATTCCCAGATAATGGGAGGAACATCGCAAGAGTACATTATCACATCGGCTAATTTTGATGCGATAGAAGTAAAGTATAGACCGACCGACTTCAGATTAAAAGCTGAATGATGGCGTTGAGACCTAAATAGGTGTGGCGGTATGATCCGTTCTTATTTGATGGCTGAAGACGTGCCCTCCTTGTCATTAACCCCAGACAATATGCAAGTCTGATGAAGGAGTTACTACTTTGGTCTGATGCAGCTTGCATTGAAGAGAAAAAATGCTGGCTAGATATCAAGAGAGTTCTTGGTTAGATGTGAGTATAACGATCTTTTGAGAAGGCTTGTGTGTGTTTTTTTTGCAGGCACCAACCATCCTCAAGCATAGCGGGGAAAAGCCATGTCTGAATCGTCCGATTTATAGGTTAAGGCTTGCACATTATGTCCTGTTATTTAGCTGCTTCTAACTTACATGTTAAAGCTTTTTTGTTGTTGTTCAGTTTGAATCAATAAGCAAAGGACGTTCTATTTAATTTAAATTTCTGAGCAGAGTTTGAGAATGAAACTTGTGTCACCCATCCCGCTCCAACCTACTCTTGTCTATATCAAACGATTGTACGAATCTTAAAACCTTCCGCAGCCCTGTCAGAATCAGATCAATACTGTTGTTTGAGAATACCTATCGATTTTGATTGGTTCCACAGAGATTTAGTACCCTGGATTGCCTCAATCGGGCTGTATAAGACCCTCTAGTTGTGACCCGGATATTTGGCGTCAAGCGTTGAATCATGAGTAACTCAATATACAGCTCAAATCCTCATGAAAGGCAAAGATGTAACATATGCCGCTGTCTAAGCTTTTCAAGCAATATGACTTTCCTGTCAGTATGCCTTACTAGTCAAAATGCCCTTTTATACACCTCTGATACCTCTTACTAGGCCTCTGATTGGTCAAAACTGCAGGCATGAAATTCGTTACTGTCTGATTGGCAGTTTAGCGGACAAATCTTGACCGGGCATTGCGTCTACAATGCAATGACGCAATAATTGCGCGGGAATGTAAAAACACGCAATGGTCTTCGATTGGTTAATTTCCTTTGACTCTACAACTAAATACACTTTGCATTTCGCTAGAATGTCTCTTTTTGACAATTTGCACTTGGGATGTGCGGTATATAAAACAATTATTGACTGCTGATTTTTCGGGCCATGGTTAGAACTATAGCTCCTCGAAAGTCTCGAAACTGCACTAGGCCCTTGACTTCGTCTCGGGTCAACGTTACATTTTCGACATCACCTTGGGAAATAGTTTTAACCGTGCCCATCACAGCAGTCATTAATTGTATACTAGTCAATATGCATTCCTATGCGGTTGATATCACGATCCCAGTGGAAGTGTTTGTTAATAGGGTGGCTGATGAAATATTTACAAAATTGTTAGTCTTATAAATTAATCAATCAGTATTTACATCGCTTTTTCTATAGTGGTAATCAGAAATTTACCTTTAAAAGATAACATTGATCAGAGATACTGCACCAAATTGTGTTTAAACGGTGCTAAAAATGTCTCGCTTTTAGGGTCCACCAACGCCATTGATTCGTACCGTCTCCATTGCCTTTTATACACATTACCGATCGCCCCACCCCCTCCCCTCAATACGACAGTTTCATCATGGCGGAGCATTTCAGAGAATCAATGACATGTTTTCTATCAAAGTGCTTAGCGACAGTGTTCCGTATAAAGCGCTATAGAAATCCATTATTGACATCATTAATATTATTAATCGCGAAATTCCGGATATTAACTCAAATGTGCTTTTTGATCTAGTTAAAATTATTGTTTTCTTGTCATTCTCGTTTCTCGTAGATGCTGCAGACGTTGATAACCATTGCGATGATGGCCGGGGGAGTGCCCGCTGTCAGCTCGCAAGACATGGAAAGCTCGTTCGGTAACGAAGGGATGTTGAGGAACGAACAGGACTGTCTAGATAGTTTCGTCAACTATACCTTTATAGAAGAGGACCCTCCCTATCATGGTAAGAGAAATATTAGTTTTGTTCATAGGAACTACTTTCACATCGGAAATGGGGGTAACGGCATAGCACACAGTAGCTGACGGGAGAGTGGGGGGGGATGGAAACCCCACCACCTCCCTTCTCCCCGCGCGCTAAACAAAATATGGCATGTACACTGAGTACATTTTGTATGTGCCCAAAAATATGATCTCGTGCCTCCGGCCCAAAAGTTACACAGAAGTAAAATAAAAAGAAGAAATTGAAAAAGAGAAATAACAAATTATGGAAATGATAGTTTGGACCATTCAGGATACTTTAAATCATGATACATGACATTATGTATCATGTTTTCGTTGAAAAGTTCTTTCAAATAGGAAACGACTTTTCTTGATTTGTTTTCTCTTCTTCTCACTCTCCTCATCTCACTTATAATTATAAAAAAAATCCCCTCCCTACCTCTACCTCTGCCCTTAACCCCTTCTCCCGACTTTCTTCGGTGTGAACATTAGCACGTTTCAAACAGATGTGGAATGGATTAAAGCTCCCTTTTTACAAAAAAATGATAATACTAAAAATAATATTGATAATAATAGCAATGGTGTTAATGATGATAATAATAATGATAATAATAATGATGATAATAATAATAATGATAATAATAATATTGGGTTCTTGTAAAGCGCTCGTATCTGTCAGACTTGACACTCAAGGCGCTCCCGATTATTACCCTGGCTTTAGCACTGCTGCCATTACGGCGCTCTAGCATTTCAAGGAATTAATTCCTGCCAGGTACCCATTTACATCACCTGGGTTGAGTGTGGCAAATGTAGATCAATGTCTTGCCAAAGGGCATTAGTGCCGCGGCGGGACTCGAGCCGCGGAGCTTGTGATCGACAGTCCAGTGACGTATCCACTAATAGTCATCATCATCATTATAATAATAATTATACAAATGATAGCCAGACTAGGTAGTAGAAAACGCTGACGTGAAATCGCTCTCGGCCTGTAACATCCAGACAGATCGAGAGACCAGATATAGAAGTGGTGGACGGAAAAGTGAGCCAATGCATCATAATTGATGTAGCTGTGCCTGGTGATGCTGGGATTGCTGAGAAAGAGATGGAAAAGATTGTAAGTTATCAAGACCTATGGAGAGAACTAGGAAGGCTGTGGAATATCAAGACATGTGTAGTCCCTGTAGTGGTTGGTGCATTACACACGATCACAAACAATCATCTTGAACATCTGACTAAGTTTGGGGTTACCACAAAAATAGAATTTCTGCAGAAAGCAGCTCTACTTGTTTCCGCAAGACTCTTACGAAAAGTAATCGAGGCCTGAGGCTACGGCTTGTAACTTGCCCGCAGTATGCCAATGAGATTTAAACCAGCATTGATCAAGCTGAGATATTAATGAAATGATAATAATAGAACTAATAACAATAATGATAATAATAATATTTATAATAATACTAATAATACTACTACTACTACTACTACTACTACTACTACTACTACTACTAATAATAATAATAATAACAATAACAATTAAAATAATAATAATAATAATGATAATAATAATAATGATAATAATAATAATGATAATAATAATGATAACAATAATAATAATGATAACAATAATAATAATGATAATGTTTAGTTTACCTAAGGAAGCCTCATCTCCCTGATGGCCCTGCCACCATATTAGTACACCTGCTTCAGTCGAGTTACCACTATTAAGGCGCTTAAGCATGCAAGGAGTCGCATCCTATACCGGGTATCTATTTACTCCACCCGGGTTGAGAGTGGCACTTATCATGCTTTTTTAAAATTCAAATCACAGTCAATGTGTGGTTTTTCCCCTAACATCTTAAAATATAAATATTCCAATTGCGTCAGTGTAAGTGCATTGCGGTTGGCGCTGGAAAGTGGCGCGTTGACCCCGAATACGTTTGTACGTAATCAAAATGATATCAGGCTTTAATAATTGGGATTAATTATCCCCGTTGTATTGACCGTGGGTTGATATCCGGAAAATGTGATTATTCACACTTTCGCCGGCATCGCCGGCACCGCGGGAGGGGTGGAGGAGGTGCATTGCCGCCTCGGCTTTCTGGCTGTTTTGTCCTTGGACTAGGAAATAGGATTATACATTATTCATGGTGTCTTCAAGAGGCAAATTCAATTTGTCGCTCAATTTGAGTCGGAATCAATTGACATTTTTTTACCGAAAAGCCGCTACTATCGATTTGGGGATATATATATATACCGCTGGGAGTAAATTCCCATATATTTGCGATGCAGGCACATTGTAGAGAATGAAGAGCTTATGATAGGAGAGGGTGGTCGTGAGGAAAAATACATTGTACACGTAACTGATAAAAATATTTAGAGAAAAGAAAACAATATTAGTTATGCACACGGATTAATTATTGTTCGTTTGTTTGGTTTTACTTCTGCATATTTCAATATAATAACAAAGTAATATACAAACTAGGTACATGGGAGTTGCTGCTACCTTGTTTGGCGTTCAACAATAAGGGGATAAAGCAATGTCGATCTGGCGCTGCTCAGTGGCTGCCGGGCTCACGATCAATTGGGCAAAACGAATTTCCATTTTCTGTTTAACTTAATGAAATTTGGAGTGGACTTTAAAATATTATTATTATTATTATTATTATATATATATATATCATTGACAAAAGTTAAAATACATATACAATTATATCAATATTATATCAAGTAAATAACTGGACCTTTTAAGAAACACTTAGTTGACAAATCATTTCAAATTTGAAAAATGCAGAAGACCACCATTTGCAGCTAGAGATTGAATTTGATGACGTTTATGATATTTTAACGTTCTCTTAAAGATACTATGTCCCTTTTGCAGCCAACATCTAATTCTGTAGAACATTGCAGGAATTATGAATATGTCACGTATGTCCTATCTGTGAAATTTAAACGTTAGCAGTGTCCTAATATTCAAATTATGCAAGGAAACCCGTTTACTTGCTAGACTTCACTGTCAGACACTATTGAGTGACTGACTGGCTTTTTCATCTTTGGTAATAACATACATAAAATGAGCTGTAAAGGGTACATGAGCATTTGTCTACATCAATAACCCACTTCTTGTAATGGCCAAAATTAAACTGATTGAATCTTTGCGCAGCATAAAACGTACGACCATTCGGTACAGTGGTCTGAAAAATCAGACTATTACTTACTGGCTCTATAGCTCCTAAGTCGATTCGACAACTAATAGTCGTTATTTTCCCACTTAAAGACATTTTCAAGCCCCCTTTTTTTTAGGGAGTTCTAAATTAGTATTGTCTTTCAAATGCCGTTGGAATTTAACCTTTTCATTTTTTTTGTCCTGCAAATGGGACATAGTACCTTTAATACTTGTGGATTTACCTTTTAACAGTTGCATCAGAATTTTTTATTTTCGACCACAAATATGACGGGGCATTTATGACCCCATGCCATTGATTTAAAAAAAAACATGCGCTGGGAAAGTGTTGTCGGTATTTTTTATTCGGTAACCCCATCAGCTCATATCTGTTAATTCATCCATCCTAAAATAGTAGCTTCGTTCATCCTGGCAGAATTAGGCGACGTCCATTTTCGTTTCTCCGGTGATATTTAATCACGCTTTGCCATTTTCTGCTGTCCACATGGAGTAATATATTAATGAGCTGGCACGTCGAAGTATTATCTCAATGTATATAATGGTGAAAAGTGAATAGAAGCGAAATGTTGCTGCCCATACAATGATGGTTCTAGTGATTAGTAAAACTATGTTTGCTTTGTATTGCACTAAAACATTAATTACCATTATCTCAAAGAAATGTTGCTCGGCTAAAAATGATTAGCCTACATTTTAAAGTGAACCAAAATCTTTTTTTTTCCGCCAGCCCCAGAACAAAGACAACCCCCCCCCCCACCCATTACCTCCGGCTTGGACGAAAGATGATTGTTTCATTTGTAATACTCGCTTTTCTATCATGTGCTCTGAAAACTGTGGATGATGACATATCGGACAGTAAACCCACATTGACTGCTTCATCCTAAGAATTAGGTTTTTGGAATTCCAGACACAGACACAGCTGATTGCAATGAATTGCCTTTAAGCCGTATTTCTCCATGTTTTTAGTTCCTTGTGGTGATATAGCCAAAAGAGCCAAACTATCATTCCTCGCGAATTGAATGTCTTTGTCTCGTAAAACCTAAATGAAAGTTGATTAGTAATTTTCAATTGCTTTTAAAATGAAGAAACAGTCTGATCGCAGTATACTGTATAAACCACAAGAGGATTTAGCATTCATATTCAATCATCATTATGACATTTTTATTTTTCATTTATTTATCCTTTTTTTTTGGGGGGGGCAGGGTATTTCCATTTAATATATATATATATATGCATGGTTATTTTCAGATTGAGTCTCAGTAAAGTCAGTAAAATAAACATATCTGATTTCCAATCTTTCTGAAATGAATGCTAGCTGACACTAATCAATCATCTGCATTCAATGTTAGCTCGTCTATTACACTATTACACATAGTGTACGCATGTTTTACATTGGCTTTTGCCTATTGAACATGTCAAAGTAATCAGATTTGGATCTGTAACATCTGTTTGATCAATGTTTCAAAACTAGATATATCGAACATGTATTATGAAAGTGCAAACATATGTTGTCTATCATGTAGGTTCAATGAGATTTTATTCTCTTTTTTTTAAACTCTTGCAAACATCTGTATTCGTGTAAATTGTCTACGCTCTCTCTCTCTCTCTCTCTCTCTCTCTCTCTCTCTCTCTCTTACCCCCGCTCCCTATCCCTCCCAATTTTTCTATCTTCCCTCTCTCTCTCCCTCTCTCTATCTCCCCCTCTCTCTCTCTCTCCTCTCTCTTTCTTCCCCCTCTCTCTCTCTCTCTTTCTCCCTCGCTCTCTATCCCTCCCTCTCTTTCTACCTCCCCTCTCTATCTCTCTCTCTCTCTCTCTCTCTCTCTCTCTCTCTCTCTCTCTCACACACACTTTTTCTATTTATCTATCTCGAATCATTAATATCTCTATACTGCTATTTATTAAACACTTGTTGCACTCCATGTACAATTGGCGTTGCAATAGCAAGAACTCATGTAGTAGCATTAACCATCAATTAATCTTCTCCCTCGAGTGGAGAGGATTACATGGAAACAATTAATTGGGTGTCTTCGTGGATATTTCAAGGACATAGTCAATACCATCTTATCTGTATTACTATCGCCCTATAGACTATAAACCTCCGCGCGCACCTGCCCGTAATCGGGATGTTAGAGCATCATTAGTACCAGGTGCGGTCGTAAATAATACTGGAGGCCATACAACGATCGTATGATAGGATCATTTGTAATGATACAAGCGATTTGTTTTGGGTGGCTTTCTGGCGCTTGAGAGCTGTAAACTGTGTTATAAAAAGGGGGCACTTCCCGTTCAAATCCAGCTCTCCCATATTATCTCTCTCTCCGAAATTGAGCAAGAGGCTTCACTCATGTCACTGGAATCGGTTTTATATTTATATCGATCGGAGGAAAACTACCCTTTGGGGCACACCCCTGACACCCCCCCCCCCTCACTTAGAACTACCCCATGTGTCCCGCAAGAACCTGGACCATGTGGACATTCGCCCCCGGAGAACAGTTGTCCATGAAGACAATTATTTCGCCGGACAACTATCATCTAGTATGTGGTAGTATTACACTGTATTAAGGACGAATCACTATTAAATGGACGTTGCTGGCATTTGCAAGGTGAAAATCTCAAAACATGTAAAAGGGCCAAACTGTTGTAAAAAGTCATAATCGAAAAACTTGTCTACAACAATGGTGGCATAACATTCATTATTAGCAGAATTGCAGTCGTTTTTCTTTTCAAATTTGAATTTTGCAACTGTATTCATCCCATTCGTTGTGTACAAATTGAGGGCTGCAATTCTAAGTCACAAAGAGAAAACCACAGAGTCTTTTGATCTTCAAATTTGCACATACTTTCAGAAACTCATCTTGTTGCTACAGATACGATTTTTGATACATTTTTGAGGGCTTGCAAATCCCTATTAATGGTAAAGTTGCTTTAAGGTGTGCAATGTCAGGGGTAGTATTGATCAAGGATATTTCCATGAAACATAAGTATAGTTGTTCTGGCACGGATTATCCTAATAATGGATTCTTGTATAGCGCTCATGTCTGTCAGACTTGATTGATTGGTTGATTGATTGATTGATTGATGCCTAGCCTCCAACATACAACAATATACGAGAATAACAGATCAAAATTAAGTCAGCTTGAACAGGATAACCCACGAAAGCTCGAGAGCTTATTTCCATAACATGTACAAAATGAATAAGTTAAAATCGTATTATTTACAGACAGATAAGGACAAACTTATTAACTTGATACTCCTGGCGCGACTAAAACATGTTAAAGTGATGATCAGTATCATTCATTTTCATCAAAATCAAAATACAAGGAATACATTTTTTTTCTTCTTTTTCTTCGTGCAAATGAGATTTGAATTCAGTACAGTACAACATAAATGATAATACTTATGATACAAAATAATGAAAACGTAGTATAACATTTATATGAAAATGCATGCTTTGTAGAATTAATGACAAGCAAGCAACATAATGTGAAGCTTATAATGGAAAAGAGTGATCCACTAAAAAGCAAAGTTTGTGAAATGTAAACCACCCGATGACGCGTATTAATGTAGTAATACATGTACATCAGTAAGGTTTATCTGTTTCAGCTGTTTCAATTTTAGCTAGGTAATGAGTAAAAAGCAAAGTGTAATTTATTTCTACCGATACTGCTTTCTTTCACAACTGAATAATTACGATACATTTCTGCTATTCTATGATTAAATTACAAGTCATTTTAGCTCGGTCTTGTGTCCATATACACTAGAAAAGGATATATTGGGTACGATAATCATGATAATAACTGCATTTCCGAGTCGTTGGTTTTTTGAAGACAAGCATTAGGCAATTCAGTATAGAAACAGCAAGTAAGAAAAGAAAGAAGAAAAAAACATATAATGTATGAAGAGATGTTGTCAATATATTCACCATGGCAATATAAATCCATGTGAGTGACTTTACGTCATTTCCTTACACAAATCGAATCGTTGCGGTGAAGATAAGGCGGTAGAAACAATCAAAAGGTAGCATTGCGGTAAAACTGCCAATATACGTACATGTACGTGGGGAACATTATGTATATGCGATAGAGAATGTATCACAAGACCAACGATTTTGATGGGTCTAGGGAAAAGCAAGGTAATAAACGAAAATGAACGAGAAGTATAAACACGATTTCCTTTCGTTTAGGATGTTGTAATAACCACGGAGTTTTAATTTCCTGCAATAAAAACATACTGATAGCGTTATCAGGTTATGGACACGCTACCGATGGTTTGCGTGAGCCAGAAGATTGGGAAGATGGAATGAAAACTGTATTCATTTAGAAATTGAAAATGTATTACGATGCTGACTTTGTGGGCCGTTTGAGATCACATCTTTGATGAAGAAATGCGAGGCGAATGACCATGTTGTTATTCTGACCATGGCAAGCCAGGATGAACATTTCTCTGCTGGAATGATATTGTTCCTCAGTGCGTTTTTCTGATCATCCGTTTCATTGGTTCTGCATGCAGTCCCGATGCCCCGATTGTTTGTTTGTTTGATGCGTGGATTCGTTTATACATTTATGGCGGTCCCGTATTTCCTGTTTATTTCATCGATTCGCAATATTGAAAGCATCAGATATGAAATAATTTTCCTTGAACAAGGACTGTTTTTGGTTTGTTCTGTTTTGTTTTGTCTGACCCCAGCCGTATGACTCAGTGCTATGTTTTTTCTACTCTTACGTATCATACTTATTTATTTGTTGTACTGGTAGTGTAGAAGTAGTAGAATAGTGGGAGTGTCGTGGTCGAGTGGTTTAAGGCGCTTGACTGTAGATGCGAAGGTCGAGGATTCGAATCCCGACACGGCACTAATATCCTTTGGCAAGATATTAACCTGTACTTGCTACTCTCCACCCAGGTGTTGAATGGGTACCCGTTAGGATGCGACCGTCATTGTTGGTCAAACAGTGTTTGAGCGTCAAGTAACGCCTGGCTGGAATGCTCCCTAGGGAGTGGAGATTGTGCACACAGTGTGTGCGGGCAGACATTGAATTCAATGACCGGGGTAATAGTATATATGTAATAGAGACATCGTAGATGTATTAAGCGCTATATAAAATCGGAATATAACTTTTATTATAATAAAGGAATTTTAAAAATTGTTTTCCAATTGATCGTACTCTCTGTAGAGTTAGAACAAAAGGCAAAGTACAATAATATTCCAACTCATCAACGGTGGTATGAACAAGAAATGTTAGTAGGTTACACGTCATAATGGATTTAGTTATTAATATATAAGTATTAATATTTTTTGTTATAATATAATTGGAAATGTCCTTAGGTATAGATGAGAAACTATTAAGATCACTTGGAAATGTTTACCTTTTACCTTTTAACATTAACAAGTGCAAATGAAGCATCTACCTTTTTCATAAACATGATAAAGGATAATTTTCCTACATTTTTAAACGTTAAGTGGAAAAACAATTATAAGGGAGATTCTGTGTCTTAAAGGTATTACAAAGTTTTGATAGGGGGTCATGAATTTGGTTCAAATGAACATATTGGAAGCATATGCGATTTTAAAATATTCAATGATCGTTGCCGCGGTTGAAATCAAGTCTAAAGTAATGAAATTGTAAATAATAAACTCTTTATGTTGTGTAGCGCCCTCTCAAGACTGATATTACTTTAGCTTTAAAACAATGTTTCTTGACTACAATCGACCGATTTGCTATTCCCGTTTGGAAATTATATATCAGAACTGCATAATTTTTAGTGCTTATAATACATTCACAGGAGCATCCAAATATATCAAAAAATTAAAGAATTACTATCCATCCAATTTCAAAATTTCCCAAAACTTTGCATTACCTTTAAAACAGTTAATATCCCTGTATTTTTGCTTTGTTTTGTTTCATTTTGTTCGCTATGTACGTTGTATAACCAATGCCATAATATTCAAATGACTATAATTATATAAACGTAATGTTTGTCAGTAAAAAGGTTTACTCGACAATAACAATTCTTATCATCTTGAAATATTGATAACACTCGTGAAATCATGTTGATTATTTGCCCAACGTGTATTGGCGAATTGTTTTGTCATCTTAGCAATGTAGATCAAGTAGGTATCATTTCATCACCTTTTTTGTGGAAATTAAAATTATTTATGTAAGGCAGCTCTCGCCCTACAGCAAATTATGATTATGTTACAAAATATCATCAACATACTATATCATCAGATACCTACAGCCATTTACACTGCCACGCTCTAATTGGATCCCCTGAAAGAACATAATTTCTTGACAGAATGCTTTTCTGCGGTTTCTGTTCAAGATTTCTTTTCACCTAATTTTGGCAAGAGGAACAAAAAACAATCTTCAAAATTGAATGCAAATCATTTTTTCCCCCTCGTCTACATAAATATATGGCCCGAAAGTAATATATCGCTGTAAGCCATCCCAACAAATCCTCGAAATTGCTTTTGCTATTGAAGTTGTTGACGGTATTGCAAGTATATTATTTCCCTTAAAAAAATAGGTATTATGTGGCAAAATATTATATATGCATATTTCCAGGTAATGAACGAATCTGAGAACAGTTCGTATTTCAAGAACAAGTTAATATGGCGCTTGTACACTGAGATGAGAGATAGATAGATAGATAGATAGATGGAAAGATAGAGAGAGAGAGAGAGGGAGAGAGAGATTCTGCTTGTGCTTCATACTGCATTCAAATTCCAGTACTGGAAATTTTAGTGGATATACGTGTAGTTTTTGCAGAGAGAGAGAGAGAAAAAAAAAAAGAGGACCCGACAGATAGAGACGTCGGAGAGAGATATATATATATATATAGAGAGAGAGAGAGATGGACAAAGACAGATAGACAGAGAGAGAGAGAGAGAGAGGTCCATTATAATTGCATATTCTTCATGGTCACAATGGTACCATGATGGTACTAGGAAGTCGGCGTAAGTAGATTATCATGATTATCATGATTATAGAAAACTGTCAGTGGGTGAAAGGGCAAAGCCAAGTTCGTTAATCATCCACGAGATATGTTCACGAGGCTTGTCAGTAGGTGGCCATGAAATAGTACCCCATCTTCCCAGGTCTGAAAAACACTAGACCTCTTTGAAAAGGAGAATTGTCCGTTATTCATGGGCTAAATGGAGAAGATAGAAATAGAGAAGCCCGGATATACTTGACGATGATCGGTTACTGAAACCACTACGAGTAACCTACTTTGCTTGCTCGCTCTTTCTCATTTCTCTCTTAAATAACCCACTCTCTTTCTCTCTCTCTCTCTTTCCCTATTTCTCCTTCTTGACAGGGATTCGTAATTTCACTCCCCTTCCCTCTATTTCTCTTCCATTCTCGACTCTGTCATGATTATGTTCACTTTTACTCATTTTAAACTCTCTCTCTCTCTCTCCCTCTCTATTTCTCCTTTTCCTTTCTGTATTCCGTATTACGTGCACACCCATCCACGCAAACTCATAATTTGTCTCTATCCTTCTTTCAGACTCACTCATGTTTACTCTCATTTTCTTTGCCCCCGTGTCCTTTTCTTTCTTATTATTCACCCCCTCACTGCCTCTCCTCTTTCTCTCTCCCTCCATCCCTTTACTGCACACCTTAACTCTCGTTTACTGTGGATAGTTGTCAGTTTAATGAATTCTCCCACTCTTTCTGGATTCAAGTAGGACGTTTTTAGTCCAGGATATTGGCCTACAAATCGGTGACTTGACCTCCTTCTTACTCGACTTTCAAACAGAAGTGTGCAGTGAAACGTGCACCACTGTTTCACTTCCATCCTCTCCTGTCGCTGAAATTCTTGAGAAAAGAGAGGCGACCACATCCCATGCGCTCCAGTTACTGCACCCTAAGAATGGACCAACGTCATAAAATGTGGACGTATTCAAATAAATAAGGAATCCAAGCAGTTTGACGTCCAGTTGACAATATTTTCTACTCATCCCCCTGTTACACCCACAAATGTAATAACGCCCACAAATGTAACAACGCCCACAAATGTAATAACACTTTACCCACAAATGTAATAACACCCACAAATGTAATAACACTTTACCCACAAATGTAATAATTTCACCCACAAATGTAATAATTTTGAATCACCCACAAATGTAATAAATTTGAAGGGATATTTTGTCGAATTTGTTCAAAACTAAAACCCTGTAATAAAGCATGGGTATAGCGCGCAGTCTTTACTCCAGACCCGGTTATTTCAAAATTTAAAAATCTTCAAAACTAAGACCCCATAATCCTTTTCCTGTGGAATAACATGACAATCGAGCGTAGTCTTTCCTCCAGACCCGGTCATTTCAAAAATAAAAACAATAAAAACAAAACCAAAAAAATCAAATCTAAGACCCAACAATCCTCCAAACTAAGACCCTGTAATAAAGCATGGGTTTAGAGCGTTGTCTTTACTCCACACCCGGTTATTTCAAAAATAAAACAAAACAAAACAAAAACCTTTTAAACTAAGACCCTCCATCTTCCAAATTAAGACCCGGTAATAAAGCATGGGTTTAGAGCGTAGTCTTTACTCCAGACCCGTTTAATTTTTTTAAATCTTCAAAACTAAGACCCCATCATCTTAGTCATGTGGAATAACATGAGTATTGAACGTAGTCTTTCCTCCAGACCCGGTCATTTCAAAAATAAAAAACAATAAAAACAAAACAAAAATTCAAATCTAAGACCCAACAATCCTCCAAACTAAGACCCTGTAATAAAGCATGGGTTTAGAGCGTTGTCTTTACTCATCACCCGGTTATTTCAAAAATAAAACAAAACAAAACAAAAACCTTTTAAACTAAGACCCTCCATCTTCCAAATTAAGACCCAGTAATAAAGCATGGGTTTAGAGCGTAGTCTTTACTCCAGACCCGTTTAATTTTTTTAATCTTCAAAACTAAGACCCCATCATCTTATTCATGTGGAATAACATGAGTATTGAACGTAGTCTTTCCTCTAGACTCGGTTATTTCAAAAACAAAACAAAACAAAAACAAAAACTTTAAAATTAAGACCCACCATCTTCCAAACTAAGATCCTGTAATAAAGCATGGGTTTAGAGCATAGTTGTTCTTCCAGACCCGGTCATTTAAAAAAATGATATAATATATACAATATTTAAATACATTTAAGGTCACTTATTCGATTACTTTTTTTCTACGAACATTGAATTCCAGGATATTTGTGGGCGTTAGAATTTTTACATATTAACAAATCGTCGACGGTCAACGAACCATCGAATCGGTCCCTCCTCTGTGTGTTATATATATGGACCATTTTGACTGATTTGTCAGTTCGTGTGACCGCCGACCAATCATTTATTTGTGACGTGTTGTATCCACATATGTTATAATGTAATTTATTTTTAAATGAAAAAAAGAGGAATAAAATGGTGGGACTTAGTTTCGAAGATTTGTTTAAATTTCTTTTCTTTTGAAATAACCGGGTCTGGAGGAAAGACTACGCTCTATACCCATGTTATTCCACAGGAAAAGGATGGGGAGGTCTTAGTTTGAAGATTTTTTTTTTTAAATAACCGAGTCTGAAGTAAAGACTACGCTCTAATCCCATACTTTATTACCGGGTCTTAATTTGGAGGATTGTTGGGTCTTAGATTTGAATTTTTGTTTTGTTTTTTATTGTTTTTATTTTTGAAATGTCCGGGTCTGGAGGAAAGACTACGCTCGATTGTTATGTTATTCCACAGGAAAATGATTATGGGGTCTGTTTTTTAATTTTTGAAATAACCGGGTCTGGAGTAAAGACTGCGCGCTATACCCATGCTTTATTACAGGGTTTTAGTTTTGAACAAATTCGACAAAATATCCCTTCAAATTTATTACATTTGTGGGTAAAGTCATTATTACATTTGTGGGTGATTCAAAATTATTACATTTGTGGGTAAAGTGGTTATTACATTTGTGGGTGAAATTATTACATTTGTGGGTAAAGTGTTATTACATTTGTGGGTGTTATTACATTTGTGGGTAAAGTGTTATTACATTTGTGGGCGTTGTTACATTTGTGGGCGTTATTACATTTGTGGGTGTAACAACCACTTACCAAAATTATTACATTTGTGGGTAAAGTGGTTATTACATTTGTGGGTGAAATTATTACATTTGTGGGTAAAGTGTTATTACATTTGTGGGTGTTATTACATTTGTGGGTAAAGTGTTATTACATTTGTGGGCGTTGTTACATTTGTGGGCGTTATTACATTTGTGGGTGTAACACCCCCCCTCTCTCTCTCTCTCTCTCTCTCTCCTTTTCCCGTCACCCCACTTTTCCCACCATTCTATCTTACTCACCCTTCTCTCTCCGCCTCCTCGTTCTCCTCCTCTCCCTCTACATCTTCAGTCCATAATCTTCTTAACCTCTTATTCCCTCCCATTCGTTCATATTCCACCCCACTCCCTCTCTCTTACCGCCATACGGCCTGAGGTCGCAACAGAAAACCCCGATAAGACAGTGGTCTTGGAACTGGAATATTCTGCTTTCGAAACCACAAAGGGGAGCTCGTTCTTTTCAAGGAAAAGGGTTTTCCATTTAGCAATTAGCATGCCCCTTGACTATGAATTAGAATTGTAGATTCACTGGGTCCTTACCGTCTTGCATAACTATACATGTACCGTTTTATTAACACTAAGGTGAATTACCAGTTTTTAGTCAGTCAAGAAAGTCCACTAACCTGACCAAAATAGTTAATTACCATGATCTTGGGTGATTATAGAGCTACATCCAAGTTGAAGGACAGCCCACGAGATCACACAGCCCACAAAGCCGACAGCCCACAAGACACAAAGGGGGGGGGGGGTTCACAAAGACTAAGATCGACTTTAAGTTGGACTTAAGTATAACAGGCCGTTCATGCCATTATTTGCTATCATTATTTACTGGCATTGGTCTCTCAAGGGATGTACAAATCATGGTAAAAAATCTACAAAACTTACATTTTTTGATAATTCATTATTGAAGGAGAAAATATTATCTAAAGATTATAATTTAGAGACCAATTGGGATAGCAACCAATGGCATGAACGGCCTGTTATACTTAAGTCCAACTTAAAGTCGATCTTAGTCTTTGTGAAACACCTCCAAGGTCTCGTATGCCTTCTGTGTTTTTCTTATGGTTGAAAAGTCCGACATTGTACATAGACTTGGATGCCCCTATTAATAAAATTGATTTCAAGGAAGTCTACGTCCAAAGACAGCAAAGAAAGATAAAAGCTTTGTACTTATACGTTTAGCTAACAATGTCTAATCTGCTTTCGTATTTGTAAATATTTATTCTCCGCCTCTGTATCCCTTTCCCCTTATTTCATGGGCAAGCCTTCGAGTCCTCTCGTATGTCTACAAGTGCTGCCGATCGAGCATCCCCTTGTGTATGTGTTCCAGGCGATTTAGGGCGGCTGCTAGGGGGTTTACGGTGATAATTAATACCTTACCCTTGCCAGTGCTTCTACCTCTCTTGCTGCAGCAACGGAATGCAATTAGTTCCCCAAGGCTGTCAAATAGCAACCATGCTATTCTGATAAATGGCCCTTATGTAGTCCCATTTGTTTGTTCACGTGTCTGCATATCCATCACAGCTACCGCGCGATGAAACATTCCTCAAGTGTCTCAAAAGTTTCGATTAAACGTTTAGTCCTTATCCACTCCTCCTCTCCATCTCCTCCCTGAACAGGAGTATAGGGATGATAGTTGGGTTGTTTGCTTTGTGCCTATTGATTTGCGATAGTAAAGATGACTCGTAAATTAAATTCCATGTCGCTTGGCGAAAATGTACATAAAGTTCTTCAGCAAGAGCTGGATTGGATTGACGACCAAAGTCTTCGGTTTTCCTCAGTGTTCACTTGTATTTTGAGTATGTTGATGTATTTGCTTGCACCATTTCCCCCGTCATGTTTTGTATAACTAAGCTATTAAAGTGACTCGGTAACATTGCCTCAGATTCTGAAACAAATCCTGGATTTAGCTCATGCAGCAATCATAACTATAAACCTTTAGGTCAGTCAGGAATCCCATGACTTTTACAAGCCGATCGCTTGTCTAATTATCAAGATATTTATGATTGGAAATCGAAATTTCATTTTTCGTTTTCCTAACGGTTTTTATAACACTACAGTCTATTGGGGAAATGAGTATGGTAAAACCGGTCACTCAAAGTTTTTTTTTACTTTTTTGAGGCACTTTATGATCATTTTGAAGCGCAATTTTTTTAGGGCTTCAATATTACACCATATCACAGACACTGATAACACGTAGGGCCATGCATCTCAGATTTAACACTGTTAAACGATGCCTTTAATAAGACGAAGCCGGATTGATTCATGGATTCTCTATTAATTTTTGTCTTATAAATGTGATTTGTAAAATCGTATACAACCAACATGAAAAGCATGAATGGCGTATGCTGCAAGTCAAATCAATTCAAGTTTTAGGAAATCCATGTCGACATATTTTCACATTCATCTCAAATGATAGTCATATTAAAGAGGTTCAATACGTTTGTTTTGCACTAACATGACTATCATAAGCATCGTGTTTCTGCGTACACTTGCAAACACTTTAACAACATCAACTTACGAGATAGAGAGAGAGAGAGAGAGAGAGAGAGAGAGAGAGAGAGAGAGAGAGGGAGAGATAGAGAGGGGGAGAGGGAGAGGGGGGATGACACACATTGCGTAATCCGAACATTATATCCATGGGTAATAACATTAAAATAGATTATTGAAACTACCCTTAAGCTCATTTCTTGAAAGTCGTTGCGATCGTGTTTGACATTACGTTGGAAATGTAATCTGGTTATGCAAAATGTATACTGTATACGATTTGATTTTTGAAATATTCAATATTTCATGCAGCAACATACATTGAATATTGAAGTATTCACCAATGTGAACACCTTTCTGCCTACAAACTTCTCCCGACATAACTGCGTTCTTTTGCAGTATTATCCTTTTTTCTGACAAACATATGAAACTACTTTTACCACTAAATGAAAATGAAATGGAATTCTACAAATGATCCAAAAAGAAGGATGTTTTTTTTTCCAAACACATTTGTCTTTCATAGAAATGCTGCACCATCATGCTCTCATGCACGTCCTTGTTTCCTGTAGCTGTGGGTATTATATCATAACTGATTATGGCTAAACACTAAACCGCTTTATTCAGGTTCTCACTACAGTATTGCCATGGTATTACCATGGATGGTATTACGCACACTTCACACAATTTCACTTTCTTTTTCTGCATCCTCCTTCTCGTCATCGTATCTGTCTCACCTTAATAATAATAATTTATATTTCTTTATTTATTATTTTTTCGGCAATTCACAAAAAATATAACAATGTAAATATGAGTAAACAAACATTAAAGGAAAGTCAATTATAAATGCACAATCTTACTGGAGGTCCTCTGAGTAATACTAATAAAAATATTAACTTATATAGCGCATAATCAATTAAAACTGCTCTATGCGCTTTACATACAGCTCTCCAAGATTACTCAACTACAATATAAACAAATGTGTCTTTAGATTCCGCTTAAATGATTCTCTCTCTCTCTTCTTCTCTTGCTCTCTTCTCTCTCTCTCTCTCTCTCTTCCCCCTCTCTCTCTCTCTCTCTCTCTCTTCCTCCCCTCTCTATCTCTCTATCTCTATACATCTCTCTCTCTCTCTCTCTCTCTCTCTCTTCTCTTGCTCTCTTCTCTCTCTATCTCTTGATTTCCTCTCTCCTTCTCTCTTTGTCTCTGTATCCCCATCTTTCTCTCTCCCCATCTCTCTATCTATCTCTCCGTGTCTCTTTCTGGTTTTCACTATCTCTCCTTGTCTCTTACTCACTTACCCTCCCTTCAGCAAAAGCAACCACGTCCACACAGAGATCAAAATACATTTGCATGAAGTACGCGTCAAAACAGTCATAGCCCTCGAATTACTTGCATAGGAATCTCGTTGTTCGGCCGTAGGGATAGGAATGGATACAGCTTCACAATAGTGGAAGAATACACCAGTCGTAATGAAGTTTCGAAAATAATTGCCACCCTGCAATCAATCAACATGTCGCCTTGAACTTCAAAATCAAAACATAAACTGTCGGCAGAGAGGAATGCAGATTTACTCAGCTGCAAGACGAAGATAAGGGAGCCCGATTCTTAGCTACTCTCTCCCTCCCTCTCTCCCTCTATCTCTCTCTCTCATTCTCGCGCGCGCACTTTCTCTCTCTTTCTCATTCCCACCCTCCTACGTCCTCCCTCCCTTTCTCTCCTTCCCATCTCTCTCTCCCTCTCCCTCTCTCTGCCTTCCTCCCCCCTCTCTCTCTCTCTCTCTCTTTGTTACTATGTCCCTCCTTCCCTCCCCTAACCTCCCAGAGCGACTCCCTCTCTCCCTCTCTCCCTCTCTCTCTCTCTCTCTCATCCCACTCTCCCTTGTCCCTCCCTTCCTATCTCCCCCTCTCTCCCACTCTCTTTCTCTTTCTCTTTCTCTCTGTCTACCTTTCTTTCCTTCTCCTTCTTGATAAACTGACATGGAATCAGTCCTGTCGTCTATTTGCGCTTTGCTATTGCCAGGGATTTATTTATTTGTTATTCCAGAGTCCTTTCTGTTCTGTAGGGAGTGCGCAAGATACATCCAGAAATTGCAGGAGGGGCATTGCTAGGCCGATAGCCCATAACTTATATACAGCAACGTATATATATACAACAGCTCACATACAATACTATTTTCATTCCGCGATTCTCTAGTCTCAAAAAGGTCATAAAAGCCATGATATTCAATTGCAGGTTTTGAACCCAGTCTTATATCCATCCTACTTTGAAATTGTTTCTCAATTGTTCATGTATAAGCATAGATGTATAGAAACTGTGAATTATAAATAAACATATCATTGTAGTGTATAGTATTTAGAAAAATAGGTGTCGCCATAACCGTACTCCATGGAAATGGGGAACACGAACGCTCAATTTGCATATATTTGCATATCGTCATTGAGAAATTACAGAATGTTTTTTTTTTTTTAATCTGTTATTTTTACCTATTGATGTATAGAATGGCTGTTCGTTTGTACTTCGTCATCTATAAATTCATTTTCTACGAAATAATATAAAAGTATAATGGATGAAAAAAAAGTATCACGTCACATGCTCTCAAGTTTCTGGCTGTAGATGACATCTTAGAGGACCCAAAACAAAGATAGAAATAAGAAAGAAAGAGAGAGAGAGAGAGAGAGAGAGAGAGAAAAGAAAAAACGAGAAAGAGGAATAATCGAGTGAAACTATGAGCTAGGTAAATAGCGTTTTACTCCACCTGAATAACTGATAAAATATAATAAGTCTACATCTAACAAAGATAACATACATGATATAGCGTAATACCTATATATCAGCGATGGTGATTGTAGCCCCTGGGCTATTGCCCCAATACAATCATGAATGTAAGCATGCAGATGTTATATCGTCGGCAGACATGGATGCCTACATGTTCAGTGGCGGATCCATGAATGGGAATGTGAGGGGGCACGTGCCACCCCTCCATACCCCCTCCCTCAACATCTACATTGAACATGGATGACCCCTCCCCGCTTATCCACGTTCCCTCCCCGTAGAAATTCAAACTGGCATATACTTTAAGATCCGGATTGAGTACAAAATGAAATATGCTTCCCATCTGCCCCGCCCCCTGCCCCCTTCAACAAATATAGAAATGAGAAAGAAAGAGAGAGAGAGAGAGAGAGAGAGAGAGAGAAAGAGAAAGAGAAAACGAGAAAGAGGAATAATCGGGTGAAACTATGAGCTAGGTAAATAGCGTTTTACTCCACCTGAATAACTGATGAAATATAATAAGTCTACATCTAACAAAGATAACATACATGATATAGCGTAATACCTATATATCAGCGATGGTGATTGTAGCCCCTGGGCTATTGCCCAAATACAATCATGAATGTAAGCATGCAGATGTTATATCGTCGGCATGCTTACATGTAGGCATCCATGCTGTTCAGTGGCGGATCCATGAATGGGAATGTGAGGCACGTGCCACCCCTACATACCCCCTCCTCAACATCTACATTGAACATGGATGACCCCTCCCCGCCTAGCCACGTTCCCTCCCCGTAGAAATTCAAACTGGCATATACTTTAAGATCCGGATTGAGTACAAAATGAAATATGCTTCCCATCTGCCCCGCCCCTGCCCCCCCTTCCCCCGTTGTCGGAGAATGTGCAGACATGTGCCCAAACCTGCTTGGATACGCCACGGCTATCTTTCTTAGATGTACATGCTTGTGAGAAGAAAAAAAATATGGGTGAGGATGGGGCATCAACTATATGCATCCAGCTTCTTATACTGTACCGGCTATTCTATTCCCCAACCACAAGGCCTATACCACAGCACTCTCCCTACTCATACTAAGTAGTCCGTGCTATAGTTGGCAAGTCTGTCGCCTCAAATGCTATCTGCGGATGTTAGCAGGTGGTAGCACGTTGATAATCAGTGCAGTGGGCGTTCGGAGAGCGGGGTAAAGGCCTTCATGTTAATAGGTACACCAGGGTCACGCCCTAGGGTATTATACTGGTCCAACGATGGGTTCCAAGATAAATTTGTTGTGCGGTCAATTTCCTACACAAACCGAATCCCTTCAAATCTTGACTACACTTAACACTAACACCAAACCTAACCTTAACCCGATCCCAGCCCTAACATTAGCCCGTTATCTTTGACAAAATAGTGTCAGTGGTACACAGCGTGGTATTAATAGGTTTTATCGAATAAACATAATTTGGGTAACGGGATTGCATGTCGGTATAAAGACAGCTAATTCAACATGGCCGTTTTGTTCAGACAGACAAATTTGACGAGAATGTGAAGGAACAAATTTTCACATGTGCATGCACATGTGCAATGGTAAAAATACTTGCAACAAGGTCGCGACTACTTTCGAAAAATCAACTCAAGGGCAATTTCAATACCCTATTATATGTTCCATACAAATCATGTTCTGATTACCTAATACGCCATTGCCATGTTCGTTAAATGTATGTAGGTGACACAAGGCTTTTGAAATTACCTCGTTTGATTTTTGTCCAAATTAGCTGCAATCGTGTTTTTAATACGGATATTTTCCCAATGGCCCCATAAAATAATTTGACAGTCATACAGTTCATTATTTGATCGGGATGTTTATATCAATGTCTTATCTGGAAAAGGTTTGGAATTAATAATGTACATGTACATTAAATACGACAAGGTCGAACTGATATTTGAGAAGCCTCTCTAAAACTCTTTTGATTTAAAGGTAAAGACCAGTTTTGGAAACGCCCCTCTCTCAAAAAATGAAATGGAAGCTCTCATTACCAATCATGTGAAAGAATATGTTTTGACTAATACGTGATGATACAAATTTTGCCGGGAAACCGCCTACTAATTGATATATTTGGTAAATTATTATATCTATTGGGACCAAATAGATATCGCGCACGTGGTCGCGTAGTCCCATATACATCTTTCTGTGTACAGTGCTTGTAACTTGACCAAGACTGGGCCAAATTTCTTATCATTTTGATGATTCCAGAACCTTGCAGTACACACCAAATATTTTTTTTATATGCTAGATGATCAACATTTTCTGATCGATTCCACAACGTTTCTTTCACAATGCAATCGCATGACCAGAACTGGTCTTTATCTTTAAGGATTATATCCCGTAAGTGGATGTACTCTGTTTTTAATAATAGATCATGCATTATACATTTAGATAACGTTCGCCTTTTCAGACTCGTCATTGCATCTGCGTCATTATTGGATGGAAATTAGTCTAGCAAATTCCCTGTCAAAAACCAATAGAAAATTCTTTCCTTAATTCCTGCGATCGAGATTTCAATCATCGCTGCATGTAGTCTTAAGTTGACGGATTATCTCTTAAAAGAGAGAAGAAAAAAAGAGGCATTTTTTGTTTTCGTATTTCAGATTTAATCGAATTACTGAAAACTGAATTGCTAAGATCTCATCGCGTGGAATAAACGAAATTAAAGCCACTGAGATACTTTTTGTTGCACGTAACGCATTGATTGTTACAATAACCCATAAAGCCCGGCGCATAGTACACGGTCCTCCTGCGATCCGATTTCCGTACAAAGGGCGATTATATTAGATATGAAAATCTTAACAAACTCTATCTTCTTGATGAAATAATGATAATGATATTAACAACCGGGATTTAAGTGCATTTAACTCTTCTAGTCAGAATAAAAGCCGAATCAGTTTCAAATCGTAGTCAATCGCACTACTGGTCTGTCGTCACTACGATTCTAAGCCGATTTAGCCTTTCCCTCTCCAAGGAAGCGTGAATTCCCTTGAAATTTAGGTTATAATAATCATACGACTTTTCATTAAGATTTTACATGTTTGAATTTTCATTAAAAATGCTATGATCACAAATTCTTCCCAAATCGGATCGTAGTCTGATCGTGTAGTGTGCGCCGGGCTTTACCTTCAACTGTGCAGTGCCACCACTTTCATGATTTATTGCATTTACAAGAGGCAAACTATTCTCATTTTAATGAAAGATTTTCAATTTGGGCTTACTTACAATTCATTCCTCCTTAATCCACTAGTCAGAAAAACACGCCCGTCTACGTCTGAAATAACGTCACTAGCAAATAAAAAAGTGTTTCGTTGATTGTTTATTTTATTTGTTATTTTCAAAGTCACCTGGTAAGCAATTTTTATATGCGTCATTGGCCTTAATATAAAGCCTTTAAAGTCAACCTGAAAAAAGTAAGAAATGTATCAAGTATTCCATATCCGATGCGGATTTAGAAAGATTTACCATAGCGGTTCATATTTGAGTGAAGAATTCGAAGGTAATCTCTCTTGAAAAGTGTTTTTAAGAGTGTTGTTTATCTAGAGGTGTTGTGATTAACAACGGCGAAAACAATTTAAACAAAATACTTTTTGGAATCATCATGATGGTAGGGTCATAGGAATCAAGCTCTTAGGAATCCGTCTATCCAAAACATGCAAAATGCATTTTAAACACAAATATTCACCGATTAATTACTCTCCTCAAATATTTGGCAATTCGCGTTCGGTTGTTTGGTTGAAAACTTGTTATTAACCATTTATCATGTTATGCGATTCATCAGGTGATTTGCGCTAAAGAAAAACAGTTTGTTATTGTTATTATTATTTTGTGTATAGTATTATTGTAATCATTATTCTTATTATCATATTATAATGGTTATTATTGAAAGGAATTTATTGTGTACATCAGCATGCAATAGTTTTGTGGTTTTGTTCTAACTCAATCTGAATACGAGAATAGCCTTTTCTGATGTTCCCTCTTCCTCCCACCCCTCTCTCTCTCTCTCTCTCTCTCTCTATCTCACTTCCATCTCACTTCCTGTATCCTCTGTCTCCCTCCTCCCCCCATTATTCCTGCCCCCTCTTTCTATCTATCATGCCATCTTACTCTATATTCCTCCTACTTCATATCCCCTCTCTCCTGACCACCGAATGGTTAGAAGCTTTAAAGAAAGTCTCTCAAGTAAATGCACTTTATCTGCAATAATCATTTTACTCTCTATCCTAATTTCCCCCTTTATCCCAAACAGGTTTGTACTGCCCAGTCGAACATGATCTAATTCTTTGCTGGCCTCCTACCAAAGCAGGGGAAACAACATATCTACAATGTCCCGAGGAAGCTGACCAATACCAAACAACAATGGGTAAAATTAATTTAGTCTCTCCTAATTTTTGCGTTTGTAATCTCTCTCTCTCTCTCTCTCCCATCTTTTCCTTCACTCCCCCTCTTTCCCTTAACCCCGCCCCTTTCTCCCCCGGCCCCATTTTACTCCTCTCTTTGTCTTCATTCATTAATTACCATAACACGTGGCAACTTTTCTCTTTTTACCTAGTCATTTTATCATTTCCTCTTCCTCCTACTTTCTTTGTTTGTTTCATTCTTCAATATTCAAATTGTTCCAAGTTGTTTAACGTTAGGAACTGAATTCCTACTTTGACTCTCTGAACTAGAGTTTTGAGTCATGTTCTGCATCATTAAATATGCTCTAATAGCACGAGGGCGTTGGTTTATTAATCTATCGACACTTTTTCAGTCACTGCCCCACAATTACGGCGAAAAGTCCATCTCTATGACGTCATCAGCATCACCATCATAGTCGTAGCAACCGCATTCATTTATGTCAATGTATATGGCCTATCTTTAAATTGATTCTTACCTTCACTTATTAAGTTTGTTGTTTGCTGCATTGATACTGCTATGTGTTTTTTGTTCTTTCTTCTCAACTGTATGTCTTACATGCCCCAGGAGAGCCCGTTTAAGAAATAAAAATCAATGACATTGTCATAAATATGACATTTTCATTTTTGTCACCAACTCAGTATAGGTGATCAAGGACATATCAGCCAAGATTGTGTGGGTGAACGTAATGTTAATCGCCTATTATGATGATTGATATCATCATGATGATATCAATGCAAAAGAGACTCATACCCGTCTCCCTACCAACCTTTTGCTACATCCGTCTAGCTCTCTCTCTCTCTCTCTCTCTCTCTCTCTCTCTCCCCTTTCTCTCTCTCTCCCTCTCTGTCTCTGTCTCCCTTTCTCCCCTCCCTCTCTCTCCTCTCTCTCTCTCTCTCTCTCTCTCCCTTTCTCTTTCTTTCCATCCCTTCCTCTCTCTCTCCCTCCCACTCTCTCTCTCTTTCTTTCTTTCTCTCTCTCCCTCCCCCCTCTCTCTCTCCCTTTCTCTCTCTCTCCTTCTCGCACTCCCCTCTCCCTCTCTAACTACCCCTCACCATATCCCTCATAACTATGTGTGCATCTGTTATTATTATCATAAATCATTATCCTCTCTCCACAGCGTTTCGTCGCTGTACCTTGAATGGTACGTGGGATACGAGCATTTCACCGGAAGAAATTTATTTGAGCGGGAAAATATGCAGATGTCTTCACTGTAGTGTAAGTATTTTGTTAATTTCCCATGTTTGAAATAAATCATGCATCGAGTACCATTTACTTCTCCATATCAACTCAAATGTGGTAAAAACAGTTTATGGTTTATTTGTAAATCATGTAGAAGTGATTTTAAAGAAAAACGAACATACACATTTTCTGTACAAAAATACTAAAAATCATTAATAACAATAGAAATCGAAGAAGAAGAAGAAAAGTAAGAAGTAAAAGAAGAAAAAGAAGAAGAAGAAAGGATAAAAAGGAGAAAGAATAATAATTATGGGGGAGAAAAGAAAGCAGCAGACTTAAGGAGCAAGAACAAAAACAAGCGGACATAACATTCATGGAGAGTTGGAGACACTTAATAACCAACGACTAAAGAAGGAAAGAAAAACTAAACGTGGTACTAAACGTGGTATGTCTTTATTGACTTTACTGGCAAAGTTGAACGAATAAATTATCAAGTTTAACCGACGTAAAGATTCATGGAATTAAGTTTAACAAAATATAGAGAGTAACGAAGCAGGTATAAGTATAAGATTCCGATGGATGAATAAATAGTTATTACTTTCCCTTGGTACTCATTATTATATCTAATTTTCTTTGAAACAGGTTATCTTCACCATCAACTCGTTCGGCTGTGCCCTTTCAGCATTAGCCTGTATCGTAGCCTTTCTCATCTTTTTATTTAGCAGGTAAGTCCTGACTACTTAAATTAGGAGGGTTTTTATATGTTATCATCCGTCGTATTTCGCTCACACCGGATTTGATAGAATGTTCATATATTGTGTGTAACACAACTCATACGCAGCAAAAATTTGTCATAAATAAATAAATTAATTAATTAATCAATTAAAGAATAAACAAACAAATCAACCAACCAACAAGACTGCTGTACAGTATAATGCTAGGTTTATATTATGTTCCGGGTGGCCAAGGCAGTCACGTTTCTGGCCACTGTTGACAAAACGGGATGGACGTGAGACAACGAGGAGGGACGGTATGGGCAAACGTGACAGGCCGTGATTGCCGTGGATGCCGGGCCAGATTTTTAAACTGTCAAAAAATTTGCCACGGCAGTAACGGTGCGGATGAGAAACCTAGAAGGCCGTAGTAAAAACGAGGTGAATGCAACAAAACGTGACAGTAAGTAATACAAAAACTTGGCAAGACCTAACAAAACTTGAATACAGAGAAAAAACGGCCAAAATGCCACTGCGCACTACGTTTCGGGCAAACGGGGCTGCCGTGGCCGCCGGGAAGCGTTATTTTTCTGCGGCACAGATTGGGGTTAGGTGCGTGTTGAGCCTATGGGAAAGTTTAGGGTTAGGGTTAGGGTTAAAATCAAGACCTCTTTTTTAAAAAAAAGCCCCAATCTGTGCCGCAGAAGAAAATGACGCCCCGGGAACATAATGTAAACCTAGCATAAGCCAAGCCATGAGTTTTAGCATTGGTTGAAGACAAATGTGATTCAAGAAAAAGATCTTAAATTTGATTGTAGATAAATACTAGAGGAACGAAAGTTGAGGATGAAATAATTGATCGATGCAACTTGTTTAATTTAGTCAAAAATGTGCACATTAGTCAATTAGTAATTCGGTCCTTTTCAGTGTTGGCAAATTCAAGCTCGAAATTTATGTTTTTCCTTCCCAAGTGTTTCTGTTCTAGTTTATGCATTTTATTCCACAACACACTAACAATGCTAACAGGGTTGAATCCAAGCAACTGTGAACATACACTTCATATAAGAGCATTTTCCACTTGTAATTTCTACGAAAAGATAGTGCGCATAAAATGCATAACACATTCTGACCTTTCCCGAGCATCCACAATACATATTGTATATCTTTATTTAATTAAGGAATAGTGATCACCGCGGTCCTCTTTTCTGATGACGGTAATTGTTTAATGGAGTTTCACCTGTTCATCACTTTAGCATTTCAGCCTCTGTAGGTCTGGGAGTAAATTGATTACGGGGAATTAGTCCATAGTTTGTTTTTATCAGAACGTGTAATAACACTAATAATCAAACTAGGGTAAGATATTAAGCCTCCATGGTCTTAATTTTTCTAAATATTAATCCTACAACGTCGTGGAGGGATAAATTTTTCGAACCTGCATAGCAGTCGAAAATATACTCTTTAGTTGCTGTATTTAGCCGTGTCCAAATCTGCAGCTGTCAAATTTCATTCCATTTTGAATAGGGACATTATTTTAAACATACATTGAAAATATTATCTTTCATTCAATATTTCTCCAAATAATGGTATTTCAACAAGTAAGTGTAACTTTAAAGTAACCCCATTATGACTTTGCGTCGTTGACAGACAAGTTAGACAATATATCAGCTGTGGTTGGAAATACGCTGTTTGAGGGTTTCAATCTTAGCACCCGTAATGTGTAACTACAGATATGTTAATGCTAAATATATTACTCATTGCGGATGTAGTATCGAAAAAAATATCGCTAGTGATATTCGTGTGTCTCGCAATGTGGTCAATAAGGGATCTAAAAGATCACGACGTTTCGTCCGCCGCTGCAACACTTCGTCAGGTGATAAATACTAATGTAAGCAAGCGTGTTTTATACTCTACGTGTTTTATACTCCTGTAGAGTGTAAAGGACGCTTGCTTACATTAGTTTTTATCACCTGACGAAGTGTTGCAGCGGCGCACGAAACGTCGTGATCTTTTAGATCCCTTATTGACCACATTGCGAGACAAACGAATATCACTAGCGATATTATTTTCGATATAGATATGTTCACCTACAAAATCTTTAGTGTCGACGGTAACACTTTATTCGCTGCGGGGTGAAACCGTTAACTGTTACATCGGTTTGCACCATGCCCGTTGCATGTGTGATAATAATAAATAAAATATTTTTAAAAAATTAAAAAAATAAATAAAAATCGACTTTGGCATGCAGTCCACTGTTTGTAACGTTAGTTGAGTAAATCAGAATAAGATTTACATTTGTATGGCGCATTGCTTGAATACCTCAATGCGCCTTACAATGATATTACCACGACTGGTCACTGGACTTTAAGACCATCTACAAGTGTGCACCATCTCCACTCCTTAGGAAGTATTCCTACCATTGTGTACCGTTCACATTATTTAATGCGCGTAGGGAAATGTCAAAAGCAGTCACATTGGCTGTCGGCAATTCTCACAAATACCCATCATCTCCTGGGTGGAGAGTGGCAATGTAGAATGACGTCTTGCCAACGGACGTGAGTGCCGAGGCTGGGAATCGAACCGTGAACCACGCGATCCACAGTCCGGTGACGGGCCCACTATTATAGACCCCGAAAATTATACATGCAGAGGATTAATTTAAGACTTCGTTTTCTTTTCATTGGCAGGCGTCTCTGGTGCAGGAGAAACCACATACATTGGCATCTCATCAGCTCATTCATTCTAAATTATTTTATCTATTTCATCGCACTTGGAATTCGGCAGTCCACTGATGCCACAAATATCAAGGTGAGATATATACTCTACATTGTCTTGTGGACTGCTTAAAGTGACTCGGTAACATTGCCTCAGATTCTGAAACAAAATCCTGGATTTAGCTCATGCTGCAATCATAATTATAAACCTTTAGGTCAGTCAGGAATCCCATGACTTTTACATGCCGATCTCCTGCCTGATTATCAGGATATTTATGATTGGAAATCGAAATTTCATTTTTCATTTTCCTAACGGTTTTTATAACACTACAGTCTATTGGGGAAAATGAGTATGTTAAAACCGGTCACTCAAAGATTTTTACTTTTTTGAGGCACTTCTTGATCATTTTGAAGTGCAATGATTTTAGGGCTTCAATATTACACCATATCACAGACACTGATAACACGTAGGGCCATGCATCTCAGATGTAACATTGTTAAACGATGCCTTTAAACTTTTTCATTGCAAATAATTACCCATTTCGAACTTTGACGCTATTTATATGAAGCGCTTACAGACATCATAGATGCATTAAACGTTATATATATAGATCCAGAATATTATTGTTTATACAGTGAAACCTGTCTATAAATACCACCCAAGGGAGACAAGGAAAGTGATCTTTATAGGCAGGTGGACTTTATGTACAGGTTCCTTTAGTACATGTTTCAATGAGAAACCATTTTCAAGGGAAACAAAAAAATGGGGTCTTTGTAGACAGGTGGTCTTTCTATACAGGTGGTCATTAAAGCAGGTTTGACTGTATTACCAATTTTTTTTTACCTTTTAAAAATGTTTTTGGTTTCCATACAGTGGTTGGAAAATCTTCTGGATACGCTCTACAAATGGGGTCTTTGTAGACAGGTGGTCTTTCTATACAGGTGGTCACTAAAGCAGGTTTGACTGTATTACCATTTACCTTTTAAACTGTTTTTGGTTTCCATACAGTGGTTGGAAAATCTTCTGGATACGCTCTACTTCTACGCCTTGATGACGAACTACTTTTGGATGCTCGTAGAGGGCCTTTATCTCCACACCCTGGTTGTCTTTGCGATGAGAATCGATGCAAACCGAATCAGTTTTCTCATTTATGTTTTCATCGGATGGAGTAAGTATGGAATACCAACAATTTCATATTTGAGCCAGTTTAGGTCTGCAACAACGGAATAGGTCTAAACCTGAAAGCCAGTGGCTGTTCGTCAGAAATAAACGTGAATGATAAGCATGTTTATTTATTTATCCTTTTTTCCCCCCTTTGTGCGAACAGGTAAAACATCTTTATACGTAATAAATGAAACGGAAGGTACAACACAATAATTCAATTTGAGTTATTTGCTACCATATTTCTCGCCAGCTTAAATTCATCACTGATCAGCGCATTTAATCTCACTAAAAACGAGGTCATAATTCGATTACCATCCCTGAAAAAGACATATCGTACTGTAGGACTGAACGATTTAGTGTATATTTTTTGTCAATGGGCAAGATATGTAATTCCATACAGTGCGTATTCGTTGCTGTATGGATTTGGGGTACAGAGTGGCTTAGAATTAACATGCCTTTCAATAGGATGTCGGCGAACTAGTCCAACTGGCGGTTTCGTGAAACCATGCCCCGAATGCTAACGGCATATTATAGATTTTCTACAGCTAGAGTGAATACTACGTATGTATAGAATGTAAACAACTTTACGACTAAAAACGTTTAGGGCGAATTCACACGGGGAAAATCTACATGCGCAATGCTGTTAAAATTTATTAAATAAATCAGTCACTTTTAATCAAGCTATTCATCACAAAAGGGATCACATTTTCCTTCCATTTTTAACGTAATGATATTTTTTCCGGACTAAAAAGGGTCGACATTTAAATATTACATATATTTAAGAGCAATTTGAAACACAAGATATGTCATTTTGCCAAGCGATATTGTAACCATAGTAACCGATTTTCATTTGATTTTGATGTGCAAGAAAAGTTCAATTACATTTACGTGTAACTTCCCCTTATGTTTCCTTTTCACTTTTTCCATATTAAGGGCATTGAGGACATGAAGCACTACTTCATGTTATGCAAACGTGTGACAAAATAGGCCAAGTGGTGCTTTAACAGACCACAAGGAGATGCCCTTTAGCTACCTGTGCCAGATAAATCTTAACTTGACAATCCTCATTTCTCTAATGTACTGAAGTATGAAATATTATCAGGAACACAACATCATAGACATGATAAACATCCACCGTGCTCTTCTTAACGAGACAGTAGTCACGCATGCTTTCCCTCAAGTTCTAACATTTTGCAGGTTCCTTAAAAGCCGAATAATAGTTGAACATTATTGAATCAAAACCAATTTTCTGATTCATTTCATTTCATTTATTTATTAAACACGGTAACTCTCTCAGCCTAAACGGCTGTTTTTCAGAAATCATTTTACATTCTTTTCTTCTTGCTTTCGCGTACGAACTGCCAGCAGACAACTGGCGTCTTCGAGTGAGTTGAAGTCCGATGATCCGGGTTAGGAGACGAAAGTCTCATGATGTATAAATAAGAATTGCGTAATCTGAAAATTGTTATCATTAATTCTGCAAATTAGATGAACCAATATCGAGAATCTCATTAATATTACCAATTCTGTTTCTCTTTTGTGCAGTTTTACCGGCGGTTTTCGTGTCGCTTTGGGCAATCGTTTCGTCTTTAACCAGAGGGTAAGATTATTCTGTCAGTTTACTTCATGGTGAGAGTCTAAGTCTAACACGAGCAACAGACTAGAATCCAAGTTTTTTGTATCACGAACGAAAAGACTTTCAAAAAAAATTGATTAAGGCAATTTCAATAACCTTGTTCATCACCCAAATGAAATATGCCAACATTACAATGGCACGTGATCCATATATGATTTCTATAAAATGTACTAAAGGTTATTGAAATAGCTCGTTAGTTAATTTCTCGTGTTGTCAAGAACTTAAATTTCATATTTATTAATATAGATATAGATGGGTTTTGTTTGGCCCTTTTGTTGTTTTGTGTTATTTTTTTTGGGGGGGAGGGGGTGTTTTGAAATGTTTCAATGCAATTTTTATTTTAAATAGCTGGATTCTACTCTTAGAGCATATTTCCCCCGTTGAATTCATTATTATACGAGACAAAAATTTCTCAACATTATTTTGTGTTATGGCTTCGTCCAAGACTGCGTGTGTGTGTGTGTGTGTGTGTGTGTAATTGGGTTTTTACAGACGTGTATCAATCAGATATGATTATTTTACGTCTGGGGACCGACCTTTAACGTCACCATCCGAAATCTGGTACATCGTGTTTTATAGTGAGGATTATAATAATTATGGTAGGAATCATGGACATTTAATTATGATTTTGTATGCCCTTTAGTTTGATATTATTTGTTTCCTTGCCTTTTAGAGGATTTGCGAATCCATTATCACAAAATGGGAGCGTTCAAGATTACATCTGCTTTATAGGACCTATTGGAGTGGCATTATTTGTAAGTACAATCTCATTTTGTGTGTGCTTTATGGAGTATTATAAAAAGGGTTCAAGCATGTAGCAGATGAGTAGCTTCGAAATTGATCACGTGTGCGTACATAAATTTCTACCATATGCACGGGGAGTGCATTTTAGTGATAACAACCGTCAATTTCTCGACTTTATACTCATATTGTATAGGCCCATCGTATAAAACAAATAATACATGTTTTTAGCTCGTGCATTGGTGATATGCACTGCACTTGGTTAAGTCACAATGAGACGGACAATGAACTCGACAAATCTCTTTCATTATCCTACTGTGACTTAACCTGCGTGCAGTGCATATCACGGATGCACGAGCTAAAAACATGTATTATTTGTATATGTTTCATGTCTATGTATCTATCTTGGGGTCTGGTTAGGCGGAATATATTCTAGTCCTCGGGAGTCTGGCAGATTTAGTATATCAATCTCTCCAATTACAATACCCCCGTACCTGCTGCAAACCGATGTTAGCGTGATCTCGGTACTCGTTTCACCAGCTTCAACCATGTAGGGGAAGATGGCGTCATTTAAAACAATGAAATGGACCTGATTCTATACATGTTCGAGTCTAGTGTTGCCGGTTTATTGAGGCCAAAAAGGAATATAAATGTCAACTACAATTTAGAATAAGAAGTAATTAGTCTATAATGATCAGCTGCAATATTTGCAATTTTATATAGAATTCCATAATCCAAGTGTGCATCAACATAAAATACAGTGAAACAGGTAGCTCAAATTGTGAGGCATATCCATGCACTGGCGAATTGCCAACCCGCGTATCTACAAGGAACATGATAATGATTATGTTCAAATGACAATGTTTTCTTTTAAGGCCATGCCAGCCGCATTTTTAGCATGTACTCGATCATTTATGAAACCAAGCCCCTATACGGAAAACACTGCCTTTGGAAACATTATGCCAAGAACTCGGCTAATGAACAAAACCCTTCAGGCGCCTCACACCAGTTTCCGTATTTTATTTTGCGTTAAGCGACATCTAACGGTAGTTGGCGCTCTTTCCCTAACATGTAGGTACTGGTTGAGAGACATGATTGGCGCCAAGCGCTCGATATGTTTGGACAACTAATAATATTGTAAGACCGAGACGTTCTTTGATGGCCAAAATATTTATATCAGTAAGAGGATCGTGATGCATCATGTAATTAAACAAGCGGAACACGGAGGCATTCTAGCGGAAATGGCTTGAAAATAAACTGCTTTGACTCTTCTATTGGTGACATTAAGCTCAGTGTTTGATGGGTCTGTGCAGGATATATACGTCTGTTCAATGTTATAGTATATTTATTTCCTGTTTCTAGAAAGGCAATGCTTTTTTTCTTCCTCAAATTTGAACCCAATGAAATTGGTTGTTGGTTCACAATATATTTATGGTAATTGGTAAAGTTCCTGCAATTTATTTGAGCTTTTGCTTTTGCTGAAAGGTTGTCCGGTATAAGCCCAAAGAATACCTCCATTTTACTGCTTGTAAACACAGATGGAAACTTAACTTTGAATGTATAGGTCTGTCCCATTTGGCCGATAATAAATGGGAACTATTAAATCGTTCCCATGTCGGTCTCCAGAACTTTATGTGGAAAGGGTTGCGGATGTCACCGACTCTTTTATGGTAAACATGGCACGTTTGTGGGGAGGGATAAATATAGGTATAAACCGACGGAGTTTAAACTGCTACGCGAATATCTACTAAATAATACATTTTGCTATGTAAAGATAAAGTTGAGTTAGGGAGATCACTTTGGGAGCAATTTACAATAACACACTGATATGATCACCGATGAATGTGTGTGTATTGGGTTTTTACAGACGTGTATCAATCAGATATGATTATTTACGTCTGGGGACCGACCTTTAACGTCACCATCCGAATGACGTGACTCACTTTCGAACCTGCGTCCTCTGCTGAATCAGTTTGTAACTTCCACTGTTAGCTGGATTACAGGCGCACGGCACAACGCCTAGTTAAATTGGGACTAACTCTTTTATACATATATATATATGAGAGGGGAAAAAACAGTGACAGAAAAAATTATAATTTGAATATTTTCTCGCAATCAAGTAATAAATGAGAATTCATTTATTTGTATTTTTCTTTTCTTTTCCTCTACCCCGCAGATGAATTGTATTTTCTTGTTCAACATCATGCGCTGCTTGTGTAAAAAACTACGAGAAAATTTGAGAAACGAAGAACAACAATCGTGGTAAGAAAGTGATTTGTTTTAATTTTGATTTAATCTTCTCCCCTCTTCTGTTCTCTTTTTTCTTTTTCTTCTTATTTGTGTTTCTTTTTCCTTTATCTTCTTATTTGTGCTTCTTTTTTTAAGCTGCCCTGTAATATCTCTCTCCCTCTCTCTCTCTCTCTCTCTCCCCCCCTCTCTCTCTCTCTATCCCTTCCACTACTCTACTATCATTTGTAACGAGATTTTATCTTTTTTGTTTTTGTTTTTCTGTTGTCCAATACCTCAAATGACGCGTATGAAATTTGTTTCACTATAAACAAATGATTATAGGGTGCTAATCAATACAAATTGTTATTTTTTTCATAAACATTCTTTCTTCGCCCATCCCCCCTTCTCTCTCTCTCTCTCTCTCTCTCTCTCTCTCTCTCTATCTCTCTCTCACACACACACACACACTTTTTCTCTTCTTTCTATACATTCTTTCTCTTTCTCTGTCTGTATCTTTCTCTCTCCCCCTTTCTCTATCATATCTCTCTTTCTTTATCTATATATATTTTTATGTTATCTCGGTATCTCGATATCTTTTATCTTTAATCTTTTATCTCGGTATCTTTATGTTCCAACTAATTAAAAACGAGTAACCTCTCCCGATTTCCTCTATTTTTCAAAAAATAACGAGATACATTCATACCACACTAGACAGTCAAACCACTTCCACCCTCCTCGAATGAGAACAGCTTTCGCACAATTTTTTCTATTTTTATTTACACCGGTCCAGTATTTTGGAATAACATATACTCATCTCTTAAACAAAGTACCAGTATATACACATTCAAAAAGAAAGCTGATTTTTAAAAAAAATAACACATATGCATGAATGTATGTTTCGTCGCCGGTCAGCTGCATTATTGACATTGTTGACACGTCGGTATGCATGATTCTCGGTTTGTTTGACTCTCGACTCAATCCCTTCCTCCCTCTTTCTGCTTATCTATCCTCCTTTTTCTAGAGCGTTTGCATTCATCCCTTTTCTATGTTTCTTTCTTTTTTGCCTTCTAAAATGTTTCCCCATTTTTTTTCTCTTTTTAAATTTGTTTTCCCCTAAAATTTATAATTTCTTCATATATTTACATATTACATATTTTTTAATTTATTAATTTTCTATGTATACTTTGGTTTCAAGACGTATTGTAAAACAGCCTCTGAGGAACTAATGCTTCAACAAGCTCTGCTTCTAGTTAGTTCCTCTTTTCTCATGCCATTACTATTTATATATTTGTCTTGTTTCATTGTATATTTTTTGTAACATACTTATTCATTGTATTATATTTTGCATGAGAAATAAAATCATTTGAATTTTGAATCTTGAATCTATATCGTTCCTGTTATATTCTGGTCTTTACCTTTGTTTTTTTTCATTCCTCCCTCATTCTCCAGGAGGGGCGCCAAGGCCACGATGGTGCTGGTCGTCCTCCTTGGCGTTCACTACGTCGTCTTCCTCATCATCGTCCCCATCGTCGAGTCGCAACTCGAAATCACGGTCACGCTCGTTCTCCAGTACATCAACACCTTCCTCACCAGCACCCAGGGCATCCAGGTCTCCGTCATCTACGTGTTCCTCAACAGCGAGGTACGACAAAGTCTCCGTAGACCGCCTCGGTCCACCTCGCTTCTCTAAAAAACTCACACACAAACCGGCCGCTTTACGTTCCCCGCTGCCACCATACAGTTCAAATGACAGGGTATTAATTCATGACCATTCATTTCAAACATCGCATCTCTATCAGTAGCTTTCAGTGGTCCGTGGTCGTTCTGGTCATCGTCGTCAGAAAAATCGTCGCCTTCTTATTATTATTCGCTTCCATCATTATCAAGCATTTCAGTGTTTTCACCAATCATGCAGTATACCTACCGTCCCCAAAGCGTTGTTTTATAGCGATGTTTAATACAGTTTGATTGGTAGACGCGCTGTTTTTTTCTTCTCTAGTCTGTCTTCCTACAATTATATTTCGTTTTTCTCAGACACGCACCACTTAACTGACAACATGCATATTCGCGCTGCTTACATATTGCCTACCATGTTTTTTTGATTAATTTATTTGTTGTATTACTATTACAATTATTATAGTTAGTTATTTTGGCAGGTGACGAATGAAACGCATTCGCATAAATGCATTAGAAAAACCTGATGCATATTTGTCTTACGAAGAGGCAAACATACAGCTAAAATGGTGAATACAAAGTAGCATTAGCGCCTTATAAAGATAAAAAGATGTGCACACAATTATCTTGCACTTATAATTTAACGACATTTTGTGTATGCGTCACTATTTTCCATCTCTATCCTCATTTATATGGTATAGAACCAATCTAATACTCTGATATCACGTTTCTCGTGTTTTGCAAAACACACTTATTTGCATATTTGCTAATCTCCTCTCTCACTTACTGTTGCCTTTATTAACCCATAGACTACTGAATTATCATACCCTCCACAGGTTTAATAAAGAAACCAGTCTTCTCTGGGAGGCAATGTGTTTAAGACTAATTCCCTAACCACAGAAGTCACATAATATATGCCCCACCCAAACCACAAACATTATGGTAATGACATGTCATCACGTGACACTCGTTAGAAGGTCTTGTGTATGTCGTGGAATGTCCAAAAAGGCACAGAAATTCATAATGAAATCATGAAAAATGCAATTACCATCTTGTATCATCATATGAACGTAAATGCAACCTTTTAATATTAGCATGATAGGGCTGCTTTTACCTTGTATATTTCATATTATATACAAATTACAAAAATATATGAACAAAATACAAGTGGTGAAATGTTATTTCATAATGTTTTATATGATTGTCCTCGTCTTTTAGAAAAGAATGAAACATCAAGGTGTGTATTCTTGTGATTTTTTTGTCAAATGGAAAAAAAGGAAATCTTTGTTTGGACTTCTCAAATCTCTGTGTACGATCTTGATGCCATAAGAATGTATCTGCAAAAGAATTTCCCAGATTTTTATGAACTTAATCTCTTCTCATATTTGAATTTCGAGGACTGGTTTACACCATGTGTAATGTCTGATAATATGAAACTTTTCTAAAGAAAATATATTGACAACGAAATGTGATTAAGTTCAAACCTGTTTTAGAATCAATTTTGGAGGCCCGTGCAAAAATGCCCTAAATTTGGTAAGAATGTGTCGAGGTTTTTAATTACATGTTGACTTTAGTTTCCCTGTATTTATGATCATTATGCCTTTATGAACTTTACACATCATGCATGCATTCCTTTATCACGTAATAGCACCATCATCATCTTCATCACTTTTATAACCATCATTATAGAGTACCGAAGCTGTGACGTCATAAAAATCTATTTTTGGAATTTCTCAATTTTTTCTTCATTTTCCGAAAGAGCACCAAAAATAATGTCCAAATGTCGAAAACCAATTGAATATGTTAAGTATTTGCCGAGATATGACCATCTGAGTAAAAAGATTGCCTATGGGAATTCAGTGTTATATTGCTCTGGCTCATAACATTAGGAGCCAGAGCAATATAACACTGAGTTCCCATAGGCAATCTTTTTATTCAGATGGTCATATCTCAGCCAATACTTAACATATTAAATTGGTTTTCGACATTTGACATTAAAAATGAAGAAAAAATTGAGAAATTCCAAAAATAGATTTTTGATGACGTCACACTTCACCACTCTATTAACATCATCGTTATCATCTTGTTCTCATCATCATCATCATCATCATTATCATTTTAATCATCACCTCAGCATATCTTACACCTTGTTAACCTTTGACAGAACTTGTCCCCAATATTTTGTACCTGTTTTATTCATTTTCTTTTTTTCTTTTCTTTTTTTAAATATCGACACCATACTAACAGTATTGTATACCAAAGTGCAACATTTCATGCCCATCCTTACGTATGTATTGTCATTCACCAAATAATACTAACTCACCCTGTTTTTTTAATAATAATTCTACTAACATTATGTCTAATTCAGTGACGTATCCTTGCAGCTAAGGGCGGAGTCAGTAAAGCCCCCTCAATTGCAAAAACATATTCATATGGACACTTGGCATTCCATACTTAGTCGGAGGATTAAACCATGGACTAAAGTTAGTCCGCTTTTGAGAATACCACCCATTTATGTCTAATTCAGTGACGTATCCATGCAGCTAAGGGCGGAGTCAGTAAAAGTCCCCCCTCTCCCATTTGCAGGCTTAGAAGAAAATACTTATGTGTACTGTTTAATGGTAGCAGTATGTAGTTCCAAGCATGCATCATATTGCAGAGCCCTAGTGTCGGCGGCGTTTTGGGTAGCCTAGATATACCCCCCCCCCGATACATCAAGTTTGGATACGCCACTGACATATATTATTGATCTTTGTACCAGCGATTGAACTTCAATATATTCATATACGTTTGCGGTGATGCATGCATTTGGCGTTTTTTTTTTTTCGTTTTTTTTTTTTTTCGTTTTTTTTCTTTCAAATGTGAATTCGCATTAAAAATATATATATATATCAATGATCTGAAATCTAATATCTAATATATAATGATGTAAAACTTTTGTTTTGTTTAATGTATGAGTTATTGTTAATAGATACCTTGGAAGAGGATAAAATAAAAAAATCTTAACAAACTTAAAGGATATCAAATATGATTTTTGGTCCTATCACTTGGATGGCTATATTGACTTCCGTGCCATTAATTTGTTTCTTCCCCCCCCCTTAAAGATGCTATGTCCCTTTTGCAGCCAACATCAAATTCTGTAGAACTTTTCAGGAATTATGAATATGTCATGTATGTCCTATCTGTGAAATTTAAACGTTAGCAGTGTACTACTATTCAAATTATGCAAGGAAACCCGTTTACTTTCTAGTTTTCACTGTCAGACACTATTGAGTGACTGACTGACATCTTTTTTTTTCTTTGGTAATAACATACATAAAAGGAGCTGTTACAGGTACATGAGCATTTGTCTACATCAATAACCCACTACTTGTAATGGCCAAAATTAAACTGATTGAATCTTTGTACAGCACAAAACGTAAGACCATTCGATAAAAGGCTCTGAAAAACAGAGTATTACTTAGGTGACTGCAAACACTAAAGTCGATTTGACAACTAATGGTCGTTATTTTCCCAGAAAAAGTCATTTTCAAGCACTTTCGTTTTGAGGGAAGTTCTACATTAGTATTGTCTTTCAAATGCCGTTGGAATTTAACCTTTTCATTTTTTTGGCCTGCAAATGGGACATAGTACCTTTAAATTAAATATCTTCCAATTCATGTCAATATTCAATAGCTTTGACCTTCCAGCTATTATTTTATAATCTTTTGTTTATGTCGCTTTTTTGTTGATTTTATTTATTTATTGTCTAGGTCAAAGGCTCTATCAGACGCACAACGGTGAAAATAATGAGAAAACAGGACTGCCCATGCATGAGAAGGAGACTAGCAGCTAATCGCCAGAGAAATTCATCCTACTCCAGGTGGTTTACAGACGAAAACACGTGCTTGAGTTCGTTGCGTTCAAGTCCCTCTCGGGTTCCGAACAACGGGCGAATCAACTCCGACTTGTCTGCGACGCTGAACGGTGGCATCGGAACGAGCGACAAACCGGCGACACCGACGGTTTCGTCGGTACCGCAGCACTCACCCATCCAGGAAAAATCAGACGAGTTCGAGAATTACGAACTCGGCGCCTTGCCGGAGAAAGTAGAAATGGGTAAAGATGGGGATGGCGTGAGCGGTAACCACATCTCACCTCCGCAGGAAGGAATGCCTCTGTTGAAAGACAAGAACGTAGAGGGCGCGAGACAAGCTGCAAAGACGAACAGCAACGGCAGTCCTCAGATTGGAAATAGGGATACGAACGTGGAGCGATGTGTCGATGACGACAACAATCAGTTGAAATCAAATGAAACGCAGCACCTTACCACTCAAAACGTCACATGCTAGCTGATAGAGAGTATTACAAAGTTATTCTTGTACACAAATTGAACCCTTGAACAACTATAACAGTGGCTGTGAGAAAGAACAATCTAAGACACCAAAATGGGAGAAATGTAGACGTTTTGGTGTATGCATGCACCCGGCAGTATGGTCAGTCAATTATTGCACACTTTCATCTACATTGACCTTGGCTGAAGAAGAAAAAAAACGTAAGCAGATGTTATATGTTGAAATAACTTGCTGTCATAGTCAGGATTTCATTTTTATTGACATTGAAGTGTATCAAATAGTACCAGTTCGAAAGACACAATATGCCAGAATGGTTTTACTTCGTTAACAAGTTATCTCTGTAGGCATAGAGTAGTCGTTCGGTTTGTCGTGAGGGTATATGGTTCAGTTAGACCAAAGGCTCGGAGGACGTGCTACAAACCTGTTGCTGCCAGTCATTTAATATGTTCCTGATGACTCGGCCACACTGATGAGACCGACAGTAGACTGATACAAAAAGTAGAATCATAAATATGTTGAAGAATGGGTAAATATTTGTCGATTGGTAGTCGGTTTTGAATCGGTTTGGCGGTATGATTGACGTGTGAACCCATTGACCGGGTGAATGAACCGGGTGGCTCCTGTATTAGCCTATGCAAATTAAACAATTCAGTAGTCAACGGTTTAATGGTTGATGTGCCCTTCAGCCTTCAGATAAAGGTCGATTCTATGGATCATCACAGTAGACCAACAGGCCACAAGACCTAGGGACTACGAAAGCAACAGCCCACTAGAATGAAAGCTCACGAGACTGCCGATATCGGTCCGGTGAACCCTAAGTTGTTGGAAGACCTGATATGTCGGTCGCGCAGTCTGTCAGTCTCGTACTCTCCAGACGGGCATCTTATACACAAATTTTCGATTAACAAAAATATCGACACCAGATATCGACTTCCCGCTTTAATAGCAGGTTGTCGCTATTGCTGGTTGCGTTATTCATCATAATTTATGATCGCCACAACATTAATAGCCATAATACTCTTTACGGCACTTTGTTTTATGATTATGATATTTTCCCCCGCTGCCACAACAGGTGGTGAAACGTTGTGAGTTTGTGCCCCATTTTATGACAATGCTGGGCCAATAGCGACAAGACAACCTACTAACTCGGGTGATAGTAGTCCAGAATCTGGACTGTGTTATTTTATTTCGCAATCTCTCCCATCCCCTACCTGCTGGAAGCCGAAGATGGCGTGATCCACGAATCCGTACACACTGATGGTACGCCTAGCCTGTAATGGTTTCGACTAATCTTCGGCTTGAAGCAAGCAAAGGAAGATCGTGTTTCGTTAGTGGAGATTGTTTAAAAAATAGATCAGGCAGATTCTGGACAAGAGTGATAGTGGTCCTGACTGCTAAACATCATCTTTGTAAATCAGTCACGTGATTAGATTGCTTGGGAGTCTAGTTGATTTTTAGAGCTGCGTGTAATATAGAAGGCCAACACCTCAAGTTCATCACGTTCCTGAAGTAGACAGATTTACAGCGAAGCGTAGTCTTCCCTGACATTGGAAGGGTACAGTTTCCTGAAATGATAATTGTGAAAGACTCCTTGAAAGTCCGCAATGAGCAGACGCGTGCATGTGTATTGGGAAGTAAGATGTTTACCATGTTTAAGTTTTTATATTCAGCGATTGTAAATTTAGATTGATTACTGTGTTTTTTACGCAGAGACAATTATCATCACACATCCGACTAAAGTTGTATAACAATCACGGTTGTCATAAATTGACAAACAGTATGGCCCTCGTGACACTTGAAATTTAGATAGTATTTTAGATATTCATTCAAAACTATTCAAACGGACGCAATTTTGACTCATGCCAGCTTTTGATTATCGTGTCCATTAATTGTGATAGATTATATGAAAGCCCACATATTTCACATGCTGCATCTATTTCAAATTCATAAAATGTGCTTGCGATTTGGTGTTTGAATAACTTTCGTAAAGAAATTATGCTTGCTGAAACCGCAATGAAATATTCTTTGTGTTATGTAGAGCTTTGTAGTAAGCAACAAGACTTTCAGGTATTCAAATTGACGAGAATCAATTATTAGGTGATGTGGAGTTTTATTTCGCTAGATGGTGTATTTAACACATTGAGGAATTCAATCCCCTTTTTTCCTTTTTGATCTGAAGTATGGATGCTTTTCCTTTTTTATTGTAACTTACTCATTGCATTTCAAGTAAACACCTTGTCGGATTGTCAAGATGATGGCCAATTGTTATCTTAATGGTTCTCATAATTATTGTTTAATGGTCTTTCATTTCCGTGGTCTGCATTTTTATACCCCTTGAAGTCCATAACGTATTTGAGAGTTTATAAGAATTGGGCGGTGGCGTAGCCTGGATCCAGCCTTTGAACATGTTGAAGTGCACTAGTTGCATTTGTCTTATGACCGCCTTGTCACCTTCCTCTTCTTCTCCATCCTCCACTTCTTATTTTTCTTGTCCTTCTTTTTCTTCTTCTTGTTATTGTTCTTGTTGTTCTTGTTGTTCTTGTTGTTCTTGTTGTTCTTGTTGTTCTTGTTGTTCTTGTTCTTGCTCTTGTTGTACTGGTTTTTCTTATTGTTCTTGTTGTTCTACATATTCTTCATCTTCTGGTTCTTCTTTTTTCTCCTTCTATTCCTCCTCTGCCTCTTCCTCCTTCTTCTCCTTCTTCCTCTCCAAACTATCGCTATGTCTCTCTCTCTCTCTCTCTCTCTCTGTCTCTCTCTCTCTCTCTCTCTCTCTCTCTCTCTCTCTCTCCCCCATTGTAGAAATGTAAGAAACTTGGAAGTTTCATTGAATTAACCTATACAGCTTTCCTTTCTATGAATAATTGTGTTGGGGGCGCCGGGGTCTTGGAAGCGTTGTCAGTGATTGTAGTGGGGTTGAACTTGCGGTACTTAAAACATATTTGCTGCCAATATTTTTTTATTTTTTTTAAATTTTAAGTATTTTGTTTTGTGTCACTTTCATGTATATATTGCATTATTTAAAGCAGTATAGCATTAGTTTTCGTTTGTAGAGTTGTACAAAGTTGCGCATAAATCTACTCTGACAATGATTTAACAAATCTATTGACGGACAAAGACATTATTATGCGTATATTGTAGAGTACACGGAGATCACAACTGCGGTAAATTTAAGCACCACTTTTCTTCCAAGTCTGTTAAAATCTTGGTGTGTGTCATATCATAACTATGTACAGCTGTTTAACGCAACGTATAAGATAGTATTAGTAACATTATATTCAAATTCATTGATATGTCACATGAATCGCGTCCTGAGCATAGACTTTTATTCCCTCCAATTACGATATTGTATGTATGTTTTACTTAATGTTTTACATTTTCAAAATTGTTCTTAAAATGAAATTTTACAAGTTACCTTCTTAAGTTATTTTTGTGGTGTCTAGTAGCAAATAATAACGTTTGTAGAGCGCCCAATAAAGGAGAAATCTACATTGATATTATGCTGATTTTGATAGAACCAGAAATCTAAGAGGAACAGGTCAATGAAAGTTTTGGCAAAATCCGATTAAATTTTTTTTTTTTAAGTTATGAATTTTTGAAGTTGCGATCAATCAAACAAAAATTGGTAACTCTGTGACGTATCGTGTGAGGTCCCCTTCCAAAAAATCAGAAATTTCTGTTTTCGCTAAAGAAAATGTTTAATGGTACATGCACCCTGAATATAATTATTACACTTATGTTTCTATGCATCTCTTGTATGAGACAAATCTATTCCGTCATCAATAAGTAAGAAAAGAAAGTTCATGAAATTGCATGTACAGAGCAAGTTGGAGCTCGCAAAATATATCACAATGTTGCTAGTGTATATTTTATTGGTGACATCTTCAAAAATCTATAGCTTTCCTACTTCTAATTGGATTTTTCTCAAACTTTCATTAAGTTGCTTTTCTCTTGTTTTCTGCTTTTACTATTAAATACCAGCTTATTATATGGGTAGACTTCTCCTTTAATAGTAATGTTTATTAACGCAGTATTGTATTAGTCTGTTTTAGCGGCTATCCTGATCAGGCGCTTTGGCTTTTAAGGACTTTCTTCCTGCATCACTGCATCACCTGGGTGGTGAGTGGCAAAATGTAGATTGATGCCTTGCCTATAATGACTTTGGTGTAGTGGCAGGGATTCGAAACCCGTACTTTGTTATAGATGAGATGAAATGGTTCACAAAGCATATATAATATGTATACATGTATATATATATAATCTTAACCAGTACTCAACAGTACAATGGGCTAGGCATAGAATATTTCAGAATTATACGAAATAGTACACTAGGGTCGCGAAAATGGTTGTACGACATATGCTGCTGCGAAAATTGCTCCGCGGTCACAAATTTCACACAAGGACCGAATTCCTAACCGCAACTTTGAATCAAACACTCACACTTACCCTAACACTAACCCTCAATCTACTAAATCTAACCTAATATAAACCTAATTGCAAAGCTAACCCTTACCATATATATTTCTGGCTAAACAAAGCTCGAGGAAATTGTCGCCGAAGCTAATGTCGGAAAATATCGAAAAGTTTGAATGTGAACTGTGTTGTTATTAATTCAACGTCACCCCCATGCAGGGGCACCCGATACCAAATCACCATAAGTTGTATATACGAATATAAATGTGTCAATATTGTATATTTTATATCACGCTCTGTAATAAGGGGAAAACATTATATTGTATAAAGTGTAGATACAAAGGAGATTATGTTAAATACATTGTCCAAAGGAAACATTTACCGTCACATTTCAGTTTTGTTAAGATATAGTAAATATAAAGTAAACGGCTTTCGAATCAAATTTGCATCAGAGTCCGTCTCGTCCTTATCATGTACATGTAGCATTTATAGTGGATATGGAGTTATGAGAAAGCATGGGCGTAGGGAGCACGGGTAATGGAGGGGGCTGCAGCCAATGAGAGTGAGAGGGGGAGGGAGGGAGAGGCAGAGAGAGAGGGAGAGAGGGAGCGCGCGAGGGAAAGAGATAGAGAGAGGGTGGGAGAGAGAAGGGGGAGTGTGTGTGTGCGTGTGCGTGTGTGTGTGTGAGAGAGAGAGAGAGAGAGAGAGAGATAAAAAACAAAGATACATGTAGAGGGTGATAGAGATGGAAAGAGAGGGAGAGAGAGAGAGAGAGAGGGAAAGGGAAAGAGAGAGGGAGGGCGAGAGGGGGAGTGTGTGAGTATATGTGAGTGTGTGAGTGTGCGTGTGTGAGAGAGAGTGACGGAGAGAGAGAGAGAGAGAGAGGGGGAGAGGGAGAGCAAGTCCACTGAATAAGGGGAGGGTGCAGTAGATGTCATATTTTCACGATCCTTCCTGCATCCCTTTTTTTGTACCTATAATATTCTCTTTCTCTTGTTCTGATGTACTTTGCCATGGAGGGGAAGGGGTTATGCCCCCCTCCCGTATCTACGCCACTGTTCAACGTTGACTCTTATTGACCAGACGCTAATGTACAGTGATAATCTGTTCACGTGAAGCCATTCGTAAAGTCAAGATGACACTGCTCTGTCCGATTCACATAGATGGCGCTGTTTAAAAAGAAGAGCGAGCTGCGTCTCGGAAAGTACAGTGTGCAATGTGCGTAGCAGCAGTCAAGGGCGCGATTGATTGATTGATGATTCATTGATTTTTATTCGACAAGTTACCATCATACAACAATATACAAGAATAACAGATCAAAATTAAGTCAGCTTGAACAGGATAACCCACGAAAGCTCGAGAGCTTATTTCCAGTGGGGTCCCCTACAGACATGTACAACATTAATAAGTTAAAATAGTAATATTTACAGTCAGATAAGAAAAAGAAAAATAATATTAAAGATAATAATAATAACAACATTAAACTGATGATAGAAATGATAATAAGTACAAGAAGAAAAAGAAAAAGGAGAAGAAGAAAAAGAGGAGGAGGAGGAGGAGGAGGAGGAGGAGGAAGAAGAGGGAAATAATGATGAATTTGTAGAATTTCTATAACGTACAAAAACATAAGTATATACAAAATGTAAAAGTATGAACCGGCAGAAGAATACAAATTTCAATCATATAACATGTCATTCGTTTCTCTTCTCTGACTCTCAAGTATTAAGGTATTCCTTTAATTTAAATGAGCATAGTTTTCTATTTCCTTTATACCATTGGAAAGGGAATTCCAATGTTTTATGGCATTGTAATAAAACGAATTTCCAATACTACCTACTCTTTCTGGTCAGTTAAAGTTGAATCGGATATTTCTTGTATTATAATCATGTAAGTCAGTAACAAGATCGAAGTTGGATCGAATATAATGATTCGACCTAGTATGATAAATTTTATGCACGTGGTGCAATACGAGTTGTTTTGATCTTTGGTTGACTTCAAGAAAACCAGCTTTAGAAAGTTCGCTGTAGCCAACATGAGTTCTTGGACCAGAACAGTTGATGAATCTCACCATTTTGTTCTGTATAATCTTCAACTTCTTTTGATCTGACTTGTTTATGTTACTATACCATGCAGGGTTAGCATAGTCAAATAAACATTGAATAAGAGCAAACCAGAGTATACGTCTTGCTTTTAAATCTATACAACTTTGATATCTGTACAAAAATTTCAGACGAGAATTTGCTTTTTTTACAACTGATTCTACTAAAGATGAAAATGAAATTGCGCTAGTCAACTCAATGCCTAAATACTTCACAGATTCCTTTCTCTTGATTACTTGATTATTGTGTGTCACTTTGAATTCAATTGTCTTTTTAGAACTACTTTTAGAACAAAACAAAATGCTTTCTGTTTTTCCTAAGTGTAAAGAAAGCTTATTATCAGTCATCCAATCGACACACGTAGACAGCTGTTCACTGAGCTTTTCCTCAATATATATTTAGGGTTAGGATTTGAATAGAGTAGTACGCTGTCATCTGCGTACAATAATAGTTTAAAGTCTTTTATGCAAATACACATATCATTGATATAACTTGAAAATAGAATTGGGCCTAAAATGCTTCCCTGAGGAATGTTATAGGCATTAGTGGTGGCAATAGAGGTGTCGTGGTCGAGTGGATACGTCGCCGGGCTATCGATCACAAGGTCCGCGGTTCGAGTCCCGCCGCGGCACTAATGTCCTTTGGCAAGACATTGATCTACATTTGCCACACTCCACCCAGGTGAAGTAAATGGGGACCTGGTAGGAATTTATTCTTTGAAACGCAGAGCGCGTGACAGCTGCACTGCTAAAGCCAGGGTAATTATGCTGCATTACTGTAGAGCGCTTAGAGACTTCTGATAAAGTAAGTGTTAGGCGCTATATAAGCAAATATAATTATTAGTTTGGAACGAATATCATGAATGGCCACTACTTGGTGTCGATTAGATCAGTAGGATCTGAACCACTCTAAACATGCCTTATTACCCATTAGTTGTAACTTCTTCAATAGGACGCAATGATTAACTGTATCAAAAGCCTTTTGCAGATCAAGGAGCACCATACCAACAAAGCGCCCTTGGGAAGTTGCTGTCCTTAAATAATCAGTCAAATGAATTAGACATGTTTCAGTCGAATAGTCATGTCGAAAACCAGATTGAAATTCATAAATTATATCATTTTCTTTGAAGTATTTTTCAATTTGAACACAGACCGATTTTTCTAGAATCTTTGATGCTACGCTTAAAACACTAATAGGTCTATAGTTGCTAACATCTTTTATCTTTCTTTTTATAAAGTGGAGTCACTTTTGCTAGTTTCATATCCTCTGGAAAAGTACTCGTCAAGATAGATAGGTTCATTAAGTAACTTAAAGGCTTATATAAAACCTTCGCACCATATTTTAGAAATTTAGCTGGAATCATGTCTAACCCAGTACTTTTTGATACCCTGAACTCTTCAGAAAAGTGTTATCACCTCATTAGAATTTAAGTATCACATTAACACTATTATCAAGATGATGCCAAGTCGTGAAATTCAAATTTTGCGATGAGACTCTGTCCACCCTCTAGAAAAGTCCATGTAAACTAACTAATATATATGTCTTCTGTTATGCAGACCACCCACGTATGCTAGTATTTGTGTTTACTACTGGCGGTGCTATCCTATTGAAATGATACAAAATAAAATAAATAAACACATAAATGATGTATAGCCCTATTTTAAATGGAATATTCCAAGAACCTCCATAGAGAATCAATAAACAAAAACAAACAAACAAAAATCAGTAACTATTACATGTAGCAATAAGGTAAAGATCAGTCCGATCGACCTCTGCAATTTTTAAAAATACATTACCTTTATTATTGCGTGGATCCATTTCTTAGATATAAGAGAGAAAATGAACGCTTTATTTTGGTTGTATGATACCCCCCCTAAAAAAGGAGGGTAAAATAATAATTAAGCTATAATAATTGCAGTTTGTTGGCGTGTAAGGC